>OY992879.1:157847445-158019945 GCA_963921405.1 Cepaea hortensis | reverse complement strand
TTTACAGTCTTCCTATTTTTTTTTTAAATGTGTATATTATTCACGCATTATGATATTCGCGGTGTTTGTTTGCTGTGATACAATTCTCCTTCTTCTTCTTGCCCTCCTCCTCCTTCTTTTTTGTTCCCTACTCCTCCTTTTTCTTCTGCTTCTTCGTGTCCTCCTCGTGTATTTTCTCTGTTCCCTACTCCTCTTCAACCTCCTCCTTCTGCTCTTCATTCTCCTCCTCCTTCTTCTTCTTCTTCTTCTTCTTCTTCTTCTTCTTCTTCTTCTTCTTCTTCTTCTTCTTCTTCTTCTTCTTCTTCTTCTTTTATCTTCTTCTTCTTCTTCTTCTTCTTCTTCTTCTTCTTCTTCTTCTTCTTCTTCTTCTTCTTCTTCTTCTTCTTCTTCTTCTTCTTCTTCTTCTTCTTCTTCTTCTTCTTCTTCTTCTTCTTCTTCTTCTTCTGCTTCGTGTCTACATTCTCTTCTATAGCACAAAAGAACTTGATCTGCGAGGAAAAGCTCAGAACAAAGCGAACGACCTGCATTCTAAGATGGATCTTGTTTGTAGACAGTTTTCCACAGTGCGCCTTCCTGCAGCTGTGTGCTGAATTGCATGAATGAGCGCTGTTTCCTCCACGAGTTCGTGTCTTGTTTGTTGTATCGCTCGGTGGCAGGATACGTAAATAAACATACTGTGATCGCTGGCTGGTTCGTGTTCTGGGACCATTCTCGGGACCCAACAATCACACAACATCGGAGAACCGCAACAACTATCATAGGAAAGGAGATTCCCAAAGCTAGGGATACCTTCTTAACGCCTTTATCTACGTCTTATTCTGCTTCATCATCAGCTTCTTCTTCTCCTTCTTCTTTTCCTTCTTCTTCTTCTTCTTCTTCTTTGTTGCTCTTTATATGGGAGCGCTTTACACCTAGTCATTCATCTTAGAGGCATGTATTTGGCTAAGATTTACTTCCCCTTGAACGTTTCCGTCCAGGTAGCGGCTCCTATCTACCAGTAGTTAGGTATATCTTATGTATGCCAGGACATCGGCCTTTTGAACGCCTCTTTGCGGTTTTCACTTTCCTCGAATTTTTGCTGTGCACGACCTGCTCACCGACTCTGCAATTTTCCACCTTTTCACGAGCAAGCTAGGCATCCAATCTCACTACCCTTCTAACTTCCTGTCCTGTATGATGGATAATTTGAGGTGTTGTTTGCTTTTAGCCACAATTTGCTTATACAATTTCTTCATGTGGATTCGTAGTACATGGCTTCGTCGCCCAGCTACTGTGTAGAATGCTTAGTGCGACACTGTGAGCTGTGAGTGTCATATTGAATGTTTTATCGTCTCTCTGCTGTGGTTTGCATTGTGAACTGCATCTTCAGAAAAATGGTGGGTGACGGGTTACTGAATTAGCCCTGTTGCTTTATTTAATAATGCGTGTGCAACTGTGACATTTGCTTCCTATAATAATGCATTATAGTTCTATTGGCAGACCGTTGTGTTTTTGCATTCTGGCAGTGGCCTTATGCATGCATGCCAGAGTGTGCTGTAGGCTTTGTCGGAGTTTTTGTATGTTTCACTTTTTACACGGTGCAATGAGGATCATTTTGTGCGGGTAGGTTAGCATGGCTGAACGGATAAGAACGCTTGTTCTTAAACATCCGGTATGCTGATGCCGAGGTAAGGTACTAAACCTCTACACCGGACAGCCTTTGACTTGGGGACATAAATTACAAGTACCTCTGAAGTCGGAGTGGGTTCGCCTGATGGCGAGAGACACGGTTGTGTCTTTTTCGCTGGCACAGGAACGGAGCAACTTTGGGTAGCCTTGTTACCGTGAAGTTGGAACCTCGACAAAGTACCAAAGTGATCAGCAGATGTATGATACCATTAGATATCAATGGTTCTTAGACAAATTGCCAGCGTATGTTGGGATGAAAGCAGACACTTTCTAAACCTGGGGCGGACACCTCAGCATCTCCCCCTCGGCCACTCTCTCTCTCGGAACCCAGGTTGACGGAACTTCATTGTGTACAAAATAAACTACACTCTGAGAGAGAGAGAGAGAGAGAGAGAGAGAGAGAGAGAGAGAGAGAGAGAGAGAGAGAGAGAGAGAGAGAGAGAGAGAGAGAGAGAGAGAGAGGGGCATAGTTCGGTTCACCACGTATAGATTTCTGTGAATGTACAGACTGGTGGAGGGAACCTCGATAGCGCAGTGGCCGGAAGCTTGCCTGCCAGACCGGAAGTCATATGTTTAAATCCCTGTCTTGGCGGATATTTTACATTGACCTGTTTTGCCAGGTCAAGCAAGCCAAACATGAGTGCCAGGAAATGTCTGGAAAGTAAAGACGTCGAAGTGAAATTCACCATATCAACCATCCAGTTCTGATTGACCCAGAGAAATATCAGCTTAGCACAATATAAATGTGAGCTCTGGTAGCTTATCGACTAAACACTCACCGCCTGTCTGTTGGGTATGGGGTCGAAATCGCATCAGGGTTAATTATACAAATCATCCTAGACAAATAAATAGCACAACTCTGAAACAAGTTAAAGAATTCAAATATCTTGGAAGTATCGTCATAGAAGATGTCAGATTGGACAAAGAAATCGAAATCAGATGTCAAAATTCTAGTGCACTTACATATCAACTATCACCCTTACTGAAACATCCAAATTTACCCATGTCCGCAAAACGACAGATATTAAACAACATATTCACACCAACCCTATGCTACCAATCTCAAACTTGAACTTTATCCAAATCACACTTTCGCAAAATCAACACCTGGGAGGTGAGATGCCTGAGGAGAGCTGCCAACTTAACAATCCGAGACCGAGTAAGAAATGGTGTTATCAGACAGACAGTGGGATCATCACCTTGTGGCACATTTAATGAAAGATTGATTGATTTAGGAACCGACATCACAGCATTCGGGACATTCCCATAAGCGCTCCGTCCCCATCATCAGCAGCCAGCGAAGAGTTCCAACACTAATAGTTCCAATCTGATTATATGTCCGTCTCGCCTTTCTTCTGAGCGTCGATCGTCGGCCAGATCCCCTCGTCACCCCTCGCTGCCTCATTCTTATCAGACTATGGTAATCCATTTGCTCCTCCGAGATGTACATGTGCTCCCACAAGACAGCAACCACGTCTGTCTTGTCATGCATCAATACTTCACCAAGTTTTGCCGAGCCAGCCAATCTGTCCACCTGTTCCCCAGCACACCGGCATGCCCCAGAGAAAAGATCCAGGTGATGCTTGCTACCCTTGACCTCCGAACGACAGAAGATCAAGTGGTTTGGCCATGTCGTTAGAATGCAACACAACCAACTATTGTCACTGGTCTTACATCAACGATCATCTGCGACGAGACAAAGAGGGCGTCCAAGAAGAAAATGGATTGACGACATCAAAGACATTGTACAATCACACGGAATGACACTATCCAATACCGCCCACCGGGCGCTGGAGCGCAAATTATTCCTCATCACGACGCTTGACGGCAGAAGTGGAAGATGATGATGATGATGATGATGATGATGATGATGATGATGATGATGATGATGATGATGATGATGATGATGATGATGATGATGATCCTAGACACCCAGATCGACCCGGCTGAAAAAAAGAGTACCGGGGAATATTTAGGAAGTAAATGCGGTGGGATGGATAATGACTACATCATCTAGTTAATGCCGCTGATTGGTCTATACAAATATGGGTCTAGCACCACGTACCAAATATCCCGTGCCATGAATGAAAGGGTTATTTTATGTACTTATTTTACTGTATAACCACCGGCGTGACACTGACCACACCACGCACTGGCTTCACACTGACCGCAGCATGCACCGGCGTCACACTGACCAAACCACACACCGGCGTGTCACTGATCGCACCACTCGCCTGCGTGACACTGACCACACCACGCACTGGCTTCACACTGACCGCAGCATGCACCGGCGTCACACTGACCACACCACACACCGGCGTGTCACTGATCGCACCACTCGTCTGCGTGACACTGACCACAACACACAACGGCGTGTCACTGTCACGAAAACCACTGACGTTAACGATCAGATGATACAAATAACAGAGACAGTCTGATTCACAGCTGCAAGTTGTTTGTTACTGGCGGCGGTGAGATCAAACGGTACAGCCGTCCTTGAGAATTCCCTCGGAGACGGAAAATATGACGAGGTTATTTTGCCGACTCGCAGGATAAAAGAGAGACGGGTGCTGTAATGAGATAAGGGAGACAATAATTCTTGTGATATTAGGGAAATGGATAGTCTGCCCTTGGGACCATCTGGTGTTGACATCAAAGGACGTCACTAGAACAATCCAAGACTGTTTGAAAAACCTAACTTGTTGCAGCGATTGTAAACGAGAGAGTTGGCCTAAGCGGACGGTGTTTCGCTAGCTCTGTGTGAATTTGGAAATCATCTACCGTGTTCGGGATTAATTAAATTTAATATGCACGTGCCTATCATGGCAAAATGTAGATGTGATTCAGGAGTAAAGCAGTGTTACATAAGGTACTCCATAGATTGTATTTAGGTATAATTAATGTGGGATAGACTGGTGTTAGTTAGAGTTTAGGACTTTAACGTAGTGAGTTGCGTTGTGGTTAGGTAGTAAAAGAGTGTCGGCGACTGTAGGCAGCTGCATTGTAGGAACTAGCTAGGGTGATATGGTAATTGGCTCTGCTAGTTGAGAATAGGGTAGTGAGGTGATAATTAGCTCTGCTAGTGAGAATAGTATAGCGAGGTGATATTTGGAGAGATTGAGGATGGGTTGGGAGATAGGGGAAATGTCCAATGGTAGGATCTTCCATTGGGGTGCCTGCTGGGGTTCTGCACTCTGTCTATTGGTCTTTCCTTGTCTTATCCTAATTCGGACCGAGGTAATGAGCTCCTCTGCTCCATGACAGAGTTTAGTTTGCTGATAAATATCTGAGCGAGGCGGTAGGCCTACACTCAGCTAGTAGGGTCAGTGACTAGTGCTCTCACCAGGTGTGTTATCTCTCTAACAGGTTCCCCGCCAGTCACGAGGAAGCTCTACACTGGTTTTGATGAAGTTCTACTCCGGTTAGGAAGAACACAAGATGAACAGTAAATGGTTTAATAAGATGAATAACTTCAGAGAAGAAAGTTTATACAATAGTGTTTATGCTGGGCCCATAATCAGGAGGGTCCACCAGAACATGGCTCAGTTGAGCAAAACCATATAAACGATTCCTGTGTGATAGGGTTCACCTAGGATGGGTGATGTTCGTTTTTACACCACATATCAAATGAACACTAGGGATTAAAAAGGAACACTAAACGTAGCATTCACATGGAGTTGTAGATTCCAGTGGAATATTACAAGGGACATTGTGTTTGTAACAATATAGACAATAGATAGGATTAAGTGTGTTACCAACAACAGTGATACCAATTTTCACAGTACAGGGATTGGTATATTTAAGAACTATAGGGACTTATAGTATGCAGTGTGTAACCGATCCATGATCAGTGTTAAACTATAGACTGTATCTATTTCTGATGATCATGTATATGGATTACCAAGTAGCTACCGGAGAAAGTCAGCGTCTGGCAGGAGAGACACATCGCTCGGTGAGGTCTTTATGTGCTGAGCTAACGTGCTGTGGTGTAACCTTGCTAGGATGATCTGACTTGGCTCCTAATCTGCTGGTCTGATTCTACACACATTATAGTATACGACACACATTCTTCGCATACACTTCTCACATACATTACACTTTTCTTTTAATAAATTAATTGCTATTAATTTTTGGAAGCTAGAGTTGTTGAGTGTGTTGTGTTGGGGAAGAGTGAGAGGGGGCATGATCCAGTAGTGATAGAGAGAGAGCAAGAGGTGTCCATAAACTAAGTGAGTTTGGTGGACGGAATCTAGTGGATTCTCCAGGATAATGATAAGGGGTTAAAATATAATGTGGGTGTTGATTCCCCTCACTCCAGGGACGACACTAAAGGTAATCCACGACAGTCACTGACCACAACACACAACGGCGTGACACTGGGCACATCGCACCCGGCGTGACACAGAGCACATTACCTCCGACGTGACACTGGGCACAACACATTCGGCGTGACACCGACTAGATCCCCAACCGGAGTAAACCGGAATACACCACGCACCGGCGTGACACTGACACCATGCACCAAGTACCATTAGATCCATAAAATGTGGCTCTATATGCTTCTTGGTGTGTGATAAGAACCCCTTACCTTCAACACAATACCAAACAGGCCTTAAAGTGCACAATATTGACCTTAACCTTCACCTTATTTCACTCACTGGTGAAAATACCATCAATTTGCAGTCATCTCAAACAAGAGACCGAAACCCCAGAAGTGTAACCTTGTCCACTATCTTCTGCCCATACTAGACACAGTGAGATTAGTGTCACGGCTTCTGTTGAAGTGTCTGGTTCATTTCACCTAGAGCAGGCGTTAACGCTAACACCAAGAATCGCGCTGTCACATCAAGTTGACATTCTACATTTAAATCTAAAATATGTGCGGTTTAAAGAATGTAAAATGTAAAATGTTTAATGTAAAATGTAAACTGAATGTTTTAAAACAACAGCCGTGATGCTGCCGCGGATGCAAGCTTTTATCGAATCAACCACAACCATGATAGGATCTTGCCCATGTCGCCAGACAAGTCTGTTATTTTGGGAATGGGGAATAATTCAGTGCAACAAGCAGTCGGCAAATATAAATATTAGAATCAGGTTTTGGGGAAATGTTGTTTTCATCCTAACTGTTCTTGTGATTCCGCTCAAATATGTGAATAATCGGACAGGGGAGAAAAGTAACTGCGGATTAAACATTAATATATGTACATCGAAACGTTATTTCTGTTATAGATGTTGGACGCTTTCATGTCCGATTTCTTTTTGAGGTGTTTTAATCGTGGTGTCCGCAGCATGAGTCTGTTCTGCAAGGAGTCCCTATGAGCCTTCATGGATTCATAACTTTGGCAAAATTTGTTTATGTTATTATCTGTGCACAATGTCTATTGTGATAATGATAACAGTTGACCCGGGCTGTCGGGTCGACCTAGATAACAATCTTCTTCTTCTTCTTTTTCAGTGGGTACAAATAAATGTCCTTGTAGGCCAAGCTTGCCAGGTGATATAGAACTCAAGGTTCATCGAGTGCGGGTTTATCTATACGTCTAGTGTGTCTATTGGTCTATACGTATATTGTTTCTATTGGTCTATACGTATATTGTGTTGATTGGTATATACACATATAGCGCCAGCACAAAGCGCCCAGTATGCAGAAAGAATTGTGAAAGGGCTCTGTACGATTGTACTCCCTGATTGTACTTCCTGACGACTGCACTTCCTGATTGTACTTCCTGATTGTACTTCCTGATGAGTCGACCCTGGAGCTGCTTTAGCACAGTGTCCAGCTCACTAGCCCGCCACCAGATAGTCACGGATTAGAACCCCCCACCCAGGCTGAAGTTTCTAAATTGGATTGCGAGGTTATGGAGGTCTAAAGTGGACACAAGAAAATCCCCAGGGAAGTAAATCCGACCAGGGTGATATTGACAGACTTGGAGTGCCAATTGGTTTGATAAAATATATACCTAACACCATAAACCGATACGCCGATTGGTTTGATAAAATATATACCTAACACCATAGAACGATACGCCGATTGGTTTGATAAAATATATACCTAACACCATAGAACGATACGCCGATTGGTTTGATAAAATATATACCTAACACCATAGAACGATACGCTGATTGGTTTGATAAAATATATACCTAACACCAAAGACCGATACGCTGATTGGTTTGATAAAATATATACCTAACACCATACACCGATACGCCGATTGGTTTGATAAAATATATACCTAACACCATAGAACGATACGCTGATTGGTTTGATAAAATATATACCTAACACCATAAACCAATACAAATTAAAGCATATACAACGACCCAAGACCTTCCTTCTACTTGAACTGGTCAATTATTCAAAGTCATCTTCAGCAGAGACCGAAAATCCAGAGGTAGAACAACCTTTTCCATTGTCTTTCTGTTCACCCTGGGCACAGTGGAATTAGTGTTACCATAGAGCAGACGTCAGAGATGACACCGAGAATCATTGCGCTGCAACATCTGGTTTACATTCAACATTTAAATCTGACCAAAAATAAAGTGCGATTTAAAAGAATGTAACATGTAAAATGTAAAATGAGTGTTTAAAAAAACACAGTCGTGATGTAACTGGCGGATGGAAGCTTTTATCGAATCAAGCATACCATTGGATATGGTATTTACAATGACGCCAGACAACTGTGTTATTTTGGGAGTTTGGAATAATTCAGTACAACATGGAGTCGGCAAATATGAATGGTAGAAATAGATATTCTGGCAGACGTTGTCTTCATTCTAACTGTTCTTGTAATTCCGTTAAAAGATGCGCATAATCGGGTAGGGGAGAATAAGTAACTGCGCATTTAAATATTCATAGATGTTATTTCTGTTACAAATGTAGACAGCTATTGCTGTCCGTTTCTTCGATGTGCCTGATCCTGGAACGGTTAGTGGCTGCATATTGATTCGGATCTCCGTAAGGAAGCGGTTAAACCTCCTGCCTTGCGCTCCATGGGTCGTGGTAGCCTTTACAATTGTTGTGCGACCACGAACAGCATGATGATGGAGGTGATGGCAGTAATTTGGACTTTCGAATGGCTGGAATCATAGAAGTAAAGAATGTTTTTGTTATAAGTGATTCAATGATAATGGTTGGCATGGTCGAAACGGGTTTTGTACGTAGACCATGGATTGAATCGTCTGATGTTCGTAGAGTCACCTTCATCTTCGTTCCGGGACATGCGGTAGTTGAAGGAATGAACGATCTGATAGATAAACCTGCTGGCTCCGCATCTCCCGCAGATGGCCAGCCTATGGATCGTGCCGTTATTATTAATACCCTTAGAGAGATGTCGAGAGCCGACGTTGGACTTTCAAGCCAGTTAACCCACATCGTTGTCCAGAATGTGAGACTCCGGAGTAAGAACTGGCACGGCCAGCAACAAGAGGTACATAGGAGAACCAGGGGCCCGTGTTAATCAGCACCAAACTGGCACTATTAGCCGCCGGACGATGATGGGGTTGTTATTTGGAGAATCTGATCACCCTTGGTCTTATCTGGAGTGCAAGGATGATACTCAAACAAATAACAAATAACAGATAGCAGCACTGGGATCGTTATTGGGATCTGCCATTGGGTTCACGAGTAACATTTTCTCGGGGACACGTCGCGGGAAGACCAAGAGAGATCCTGCGTAGAACCATCATCAGAGAAGGCTCATTCAACGGCCAAGTAAACATCCAGGATCTACAACAGGTAGCAGCGAACCGCCGGACATGGAGAGCCGTGACTTCTGTCCTATGCGCCGCCTTGGGCTCAAGAGGAAAGACTAACTAAGGTCGCGGTGGTCGGCGCAGGTATGGAGTTGCAGCTCTGTGTCACGAATTAAGCAGACTGCTCTGGGGAATGAAACCCAGTCTTATGGGAAGAAACCTGTCGCAATATATAGTCGAACCTCATGCCTTTAAACGCCTATGTTTTTCAAGCTTTGATGTGTTTGTTATAATTGCCACTGCTAGAGTTTTGTCATCATTATATAACAAAAAAAAAAACTACGGTCATTTACTGCCTATTCTACCTTGCGGTGTAGGACAAAGGGGTCTTGAGCCTGAGGAATTAAGGCCGCATGGCTAGTGCAGTCGCAGCGAACTGTGCAGGTTAGAGTTTTCTTTTTACCCCGGACATAAAAAAAAACACTCCACACCTTACTGAGGATTCGAACCCGGGTCTCCCAAAGGAGACCATGGCGTTCTAGCCACTCGGCCAGCCGCTCCGTATATCTATATATATATATATAAAAGACGATGTCTGCCTGCCTGCCTGCCTGCCTGTATGTATGTATGTATGTATGTATGTATGTATGTATGTATGTATGTATGTATGTATGTATGTATGTATGTATGTATGTATGTATGTGTATAGGGATGTATTTGATGCGTTCGATAACGGTCCATCCGATTGAGATGAAATTTTCTACATGTATTCTTTTCATTCCCGTGCAGCCAACTGTCATAGTTTGATAGTGTACAATCAGCTATTTACTTACTATAATTTAATATTTAAATTTACATTATCATTTATATATAGCGAGGGGACTTAACTTAAGAAAAGTTATTTCAACGGGCATAACTTTTAATATCATTGCTATATATTTTATATATAGATTGTTGCATTGTTTTCAAAGATTTATAAACTCTTTGTCTATAGTTATTTACAGGCATATGAGTTATAATAAATAATGGTATTAACTTTAAGGCATTTTCAAAGTTGTCATAAAAATAATGCATCTATTTAAATAGTGAAAATTGTCTAACTCATCGTTTTATTTTTCTTCAACAGCACATTAATTTTTTTTTAAAACATTCTCATATGTATGGCGCGTTACACCCACATTGGGTATTTATGATGCCCATGTTAAACATTTCCTCAACGAGTTACTTTTCATGCATTTTAATGCTTATTGTTCTTTTGTTGTCAAAGAATTGCTTCATAAGAGATGTTGAATGAAATAATGTATGAGAGGAAATAGAGAAGAAGGGCAGAATGTAGGACGGGTCTGCGAAAGATTTTCGTTCGTTAAAAAAAAAGTGATTTTTTGTGAGAGAAAGTTAGTTGCATATCGTTTGCAGTACTCTGCAGTCAAACCAACGCCCACCATTTATTGGCTGTTCGTGATATCTTGTTAAGTTTACTTTAGATAGATCTCTTCCAATCATATTTTCTACTATCAATCTATCTATTCTTCTATTCTATCTATATTTTTAACGGGAACGGGCCGAACACAGACAGACAGACAGACAGACAGACAGACAGACAGACAGACAGACAGACAGACAGACAGACAGACAGACAGACAGACAGACAGACAGACAGACAGACAGACAGATAGATAGATAGATAGATAGATACCCGCCAGGGTCTGGGCGAAGCCGGGCCGGGTCAGCTAGTATGTTATAATTGTCACTGTTAGAGTTTACGCATCATTAAATGTTATAACTGTCACTGTTAGAGTTTGCGCATCATTATATCTGTTATTATTGTCACTCTTAGAGGTTGTACATCATTATATATGTTATAATTATTACTCTTAGAGTTTGCACATCATTATATATGTTAGCATTTGTATATTATTTTATATATTATAACTGACACAATTAGCAGTTGTGCATGGATCTATTTATTATATTTGTCACTGTTAGCTTATGTATATATATATATCTGTTATAATTGATACAGATAGCAGTTTCATGTTGATGTTTTATGTTTATTTAAGCACCTACAGTCATGTCTAGCGTGTAATTAAGATAATCTACACTGAAGATAACTCAAAAAGAAGTAGAAGAAGAAGTTGAAGAAGAAGAAGAAGAAGAAGAAGAAGAAGAAGAAGAAGAAGAAGAAGAAGAAGAAGAAGAAGAAGAAGAAGAAGAAGAAGAAGAAGAAGAAGAACAAGAACAAGAACAAGAACAAGAACAAGAAGAACAAGAAGAAGAAGAAGAAGATTGTTGACGGGCGAAATCATTGCTCCTCATGCATGACTTTAATGAATAAGCTTTTGATAACTTCAAACATTCGCATTTTGCCCCTGAAATGAAATATAGGTTAATTCCTCAATGTACCCCTTTTTAGCAAACGCCATTATGGACAGACGATCAGTCAGACTTAATAATCTCATATTACTAAACATAACGGAGATTATTAATAACACTGACATTTATGACGAAATAAACGACGCCGCTTGCAGACAAACCGGAAGTTACAGCGCAACAACGCGCCACCGGAAACAGGATTTATGGGACAAAGCGGGAAGTTAGAGCTGGGTAATGTTTTCATCTGACAAAGCCGACAAGTTGTCGTATATATAAGATGTTCAGGGATTGAAATTTGACAGATTTGCCTTATAAGCATCACTGACTCAACGGGGTGTTGTTCCTCCCAGTTGGGGATTATAATAGAACCGTTATTTTTGTAAATGCTTTGACAAATACAATGCTTTTTTTTTGGGGGGGGGGGGGGAAAAGACTACATTCGATGTGCAGAGGGAAATCGATGCAGCCAACTGTTTACAATCGCTGTATTTGTCTGATTCGTGTGTCGCATATGCAGATTATGAAAATTATACTCGGTGATTGCGAGGTTGGGTGTCCAGTTGTATTCTGTGTATAAACATCGTTAAAGTGGAGATGAAGATTTGATGTTAGAGTACATATGGCTTATCAAAGTCCAGGCTTGTATTTCTGTGATTGAGGTTCTATATTTATCTCAGCGGACACCAGACAGTAATTAGTTTGCTGTTCACACCTTCAGTTTTTATCTGCATCGTTTATGAATGATGATGACGACTGCCTGGAGTTTATAGATCTAGATTTGGATTGTTATTGAACTGGCTGACTAACTACCAGTTATTTCCTCGTCAGCTCCATTTGTTACTTGATCTATTCCAGCTGTTACTACATTCAGTCTAACTGTCACTACATTTAGTCTAGCTGTCATTTCACCCTTTTTGAAGCACAATGTAACAAACGTTTGTCTGTCAAGACGGCAAGGTGCCAATACAGTGTTATAATTATTGCGTCCTATAATACCTTGCGGTATAGGACAGGCTCAAGACACCCCTGTCCTACACTGCATGGTACTATAGGCAGTAAATGACAGTTGTTGTTGTTTTTTACTTCACACATTCCAGTTATTAATTCTACCACTCCAGTTTTTACTTCACACATTTCAATTATTACGTTACCCATGCCCCAGTTATTACTTCACACTATGTAGTTATTACTTCACCCATTTCAATTATTACTTTACCAATGCCAGCTATTACTATACACTTTCTAGTTATTACTTCACCCATTTTAATTATTACTTTAAACATGCCAGTTATTACTTCTCACATTCTAGTTATTTTTCACCAAATCGAATTATTACTTAACTCATTCCAATTATTACTTATCCCATTCCAGTTATTACTTCACACTTTCCAGTTATTACTTCACACTTTCTAGTTATAACTTCACCCAGCCCAGTTATTACTTTATCCCGTCTAGTTGATATTTCATTCATTTTAATTGTTACTTTATCCATTTCAATTGTTATTTCATCCATTCTGTTCATTACTTCAACTATTCGAATTGTTATTTCACCCAGCACAGGTAATACTTTAATCCGTCACATCCCATGTGTCTCGTCAGTTGCTCAAGTCCTTTACGCTCTACTGCAAGTTGCTCCATTTCAGTGGAGCAACAGAATGTGTCAGAAATCACGGCACATTCATTGTGTTTTTTTTCCTTCTTTGTTTTTCCTTGAAGAGGAGGTTGAGGGGGGGGGGGGGGGGTTTGCCCATGTAACATCATTTTAACTTTGTGGCGTGTTTGCCGACATAAATCCGTCACAAGGGACAATGTCCGAATGTGTCACTCGAAAGTCCAAGCCACTGCGTATTTTTGACCTGTAGTATTTTCTGACCAAGACTCTTAGTGACATTCTCTTCGCTGCATTTTTAAAACGGAATCAATAATACATACGACCATATGTCTAACCTTAAAGGTCAAAATTAGTGCTTGTGCGTGAGTGTGAGTGTGTGCGCGTGCGAAATATGTTTATTTACTACCTGGTGAACTGGACATGTCGCTACGAATACTCATGATCTTGCGAGAGTCAGAGTGAAGCAGAGAGGGTGACAGACAAAGAGGACCAGAAGGTGGTATAGGAGGGAGAAAAGTATCTTTTGATTGAGACAGCAAATAGTCTCGCCTTGGAAATAACTCCTTATTGGGGAAGGATATCCGGTCAACGGTTAATGGATTGGTTTGTTTGAACTGTTGCGCCATCACAGCCTTGCAGGGGTGCGTCAATAAATTGGCTTATCATTTTTGTGGAATCGTGGGTTCTAGGAATATTTTGTATGGAGAAAGACAAAAAAGAGAGGTTGGGAGGTATGTCAGTACAAGGAAACAGAGTTATTTGTGAAGCCTTGCCTGTCTCTGTTTCTGTGTCATTATTCGGTAGGTCAGGGATTAGTCAGATGTGATTGAGCTATGATAAAACAGTTGGCAGTACTGCCTGCTTTCTGTTAGCCCCGAATGTTGGACGACGCTCACCAAACCCGACACCAAACATTGTGCCAAGGGCATCGGGCCGAGTAGCGCAATTGTAAGGGTCACGCTTTATCAAGGTGGGAGTAAAATGCAATTTAAAGACTAAACGTCATGGCAGTGCAAAACAGGCCCTAAGCCTTGATCGACAACTGGTCTAGGATCGATGTTCCGATAGGGAGACAGTTACAGTATTTCTTTTCTGATCAGGAAGCTTCTGCAGCTTGTCTTGTTCCAGGTGTATTGGTGTTACATTTTCTCTGAAGTAAACTAGGCAGGCCGAGTGAGGAATCATGCTACATGGACAAAATATGGTCTCTAAATTCAGCGCCGGCTTTGTGCTATGGAAGGTTATTATGATTTTTTTAAAGCACAATGTAACAAACTATCGTCTGTCAAGACGGCAAGGTGCCAGTCGGTACATCATTGCTAGAAAACTTTCGAGTATAAACAAACATGTAACTGGACAATCATATGGGGTTTGAGTATCGATAATAGGAATGAATGCCACAGAGCGAATCAACAACAGACAAAACAAACATACTTGGCCAGACAGCTCAATCAACACAATCACACATGAATAGTCCACCTGTAGGAACAAACAATATTTTTTTTTCCGCGTTTCCATCTTGTTTCAGGATATTGCGGTCAACACCAGCATCTTTCAGCTGTATGTTGATTCCTAGGCTAGATTACGCTCATCAGCACGCCACGACTTTCTGAGAGACCGGCTCCATACTCTCATAAGTCACTTTTGCGATTCGAACCACTGCTAATTTTCGTCGCGTCACGTGACGAGAGTATTCGGGGTTAGCAGAGAAAGCTGCTAACTCCTCGGCCATGGAAAACAATATAATATTATATAATTATTAGTTTACAAAACTAAACATCTATTGTTACTATATAATTAGAATATGTGGCTTCTCAAACGAGGAGAGAGCTTCACTGTAGGAACAAGTGAATCTCACTGTAGGAACAAGTGAATCTCACTAGGAACAAGTGAATCTCATTGCCATGCCAACTCGACAGCCTTGTCCATGGCTATACTACACTCGCTTCAGTTAGTTCACACATCTCAGTGGATGCTTCACCAATGTCACTTGCTAATTCACATGTTCCAGATGTAAATTCACCCAACCCAGTCGTAGCACACCCGTCTCAGTAGTATCACACCCATTCCAGTAGTATCACACCCATCCCAGTAGTATCACACCCATCCCAGTAGTATCACACCCATCCCAGTAGTATCACACCCATTCCAGTAGTATCACACCCATCCCAGTAGTATCACACCCATCCCAGTAATATCACACCCATCCCAGTAGTATCACACCCATCCCAGTAGTATCACACCCATTCCAGTAGTATCACACCCGTCTCAGTAGTATCACACCCATCCCAGTAGTATCACACCCATCCCAGTAGTATCACACCCATTCCAGTAGTATCACACCCATCCCAGTAGTATCACACCCATTCCAGTAGTATCACACCCATCCCAGTAGTATCACACCCATCCCAGTAGTATCACACCCATCCCAGTAGTATCACACCCATTCCAGTAGTATCACACCCATCCCAGTAGTATCACACCCATCCCAGTAATATCACACCCATCCCAGTAGTATCACACCCATCCCAGTAGTATCACACCCATCCCAGTAGTATCACACCCATCCCAGTAGTATCACACCCATTCCAGTAGTATCACACCCATCCCAGTAGTATCACACCCATCCCAGTAATATCACACCCATCCCAGTAGTATCACACCCATCCCAGTAGTATCACACCCATCCCAGTAGTATCACACCCGTCTCAGTAGTATCACACCCATCCTAAGTGTTACCTCACCGATTCTGGCTGTTAATTCTCCCATTCTAATTGTTACCACTCCAGTTCCAGTTGTTATTTAACCTCGTCAGTTGTTACAGTACTCACTCCAGTTCTTACTTTAATTACTCTTTTTGTTACTTTACTCAATCAACTGGTCTAAAATGTTGACTCCTCATCCTTGGCTTGGGAACGTAAACTACAAGTACCTCTGAAGTCGGAGTGAATTCGTCTGATGGCTAGGGACACTGTTTTGGGGAAAGCTAATCCACACACAAAAATCAGCCCAGTGCACTAGAAGTAGTAGCGAGTGTATGGTCTAGAAATACACAGAAAAGAAAAGTAGAGACATATATGAATAATATGTGAAAGACAGGACTTAGGTGCTCGGCATAGCTAAGGACAGCAGAGCTCGGGGTCAGTTGATTGAGGACCTTTGCATCAATAGGAGATTAAAGGACGAAAAATTAAAAAGAAGATGATGTGGATGTGTCGTAAATGAGAACGAATTAGTTGTTATTTCCACACCTTTAACAGCCTGTCCTCCAGCATCATACATAGTCACATTTGGTGACAACAGAAAACTATAAAGAGGAAAATGTCCGAATGTGAAACGCGCAGTTAATTCTATGTCATTGTGTTTATTTATATATATATATATATTTTTTTTTTAACCTGCGGTATTTTCTGACAAATATTCTTCAGTGACATTCGCTTCGCTATATATTTAAATCGGAAATAATACACACGACAACATGTCTGACCTTCAAAGTCTAAAATAGTTGCTTGCACGAAATATGCTAATTTACTTCCAGGAGAATTAAACATATTCTACAAATGATTATAATCTTGCGCGCGGCAGAGTGAAGCAGAAATGGCGACAGAGAAAGGGGACGAGAAGGAGGTATAGGAGGGAGAAATGTATCTTCAGATTGAGACACCAGATAGACGTCTCGTCGTGGAAATAACTCCAGTATGGGGAGGGAATCCGGTCAAAGGTTAATGGATTGGTTTGTCTGAGCTGTTGCGCCAAGACAGCCCTGCAGGGGTACGTCAATAAATTGGCTTATCATTTTGTGGAGTCCAGGATTGTGGCAGCATTTCGTGAAGAGAAAAACTAAATAAAGGGGGCAGGAGGTTCTGGGTTATGTCTGTACCAAGTAATCGAGCTATCTCTCACAGACATTGTTTCTGTAATGTGTGAATCATTCTTTGGATACTTCTGGTATAAACAACACAGATAACGCGAGAGGTTGTGTGGGGTTAGGGAATTGGAATTAGGAGTCATGCTGTCGAAGCCCACCAACGTACAGTGAAAAAACAACAGGAACATTTATCTAGTTGAGATGAGATGAGCTGAGTTAAGTTGAGTCTAGAACCTACATCACAGCACTCGAGGCATCCACATACGTACTCAGTCCTCAGCTTTCACAACCAACGGAGAGTCCCAAGACTATTGGCAACCAACTTCAGTCTGATTATGGACCTGTCTGGTCTTTTTTCGAAGTTAACAGACGTAGTGGTTAGGGTTTTATCGCAAAGGCTAATAGACGAATCTTTAAAAAGGATAGTCTGGCATACGACCTCCAGCATGAGAATGGAGGTGGAAGCAGTAACAGCGGCATTCCGTTGGTGAGAGGAGACTACTGCAACACACATTATATTCATCACGGATTCAAAGAGTATGCTTAGTAAGGTGGAGACAGGGATGTTTCGTGTGGAATGGCTATCATCACTTAAGAGGTCACAGATTATGAGAATTGTATGGATATTTTGTCCTGGCCATGTGGGGATGGGGTTGGGGGAATGAACAGGCTGATGGGCTAGCAGGGAATGCATCTCTTCGTGATAGATTGCCTATGGACAAGGGGGAAGGGCGTGGGTGGTTGTGCGCTTGTGGGACCGCGTGGAGAAGGCGGGTGAACAGATGTGAGAACCCGTATGTGGATAGAATGAGATTGCGGGGGATTGGCAAAACTGAGAGGGAATACCAGGAGAACTTTAAATCAGATAGCGGTGGGAACGACCGCATGACTCTTCGCTGGCTGTTGAACGAGGGGACGGAGCACGTATGGGAATGCCCTGAGTGCAGTGATGTCGGTTCTTAACGCAACTCAACTCAACATTCTCGGAGTTCCGAGTGTCGACCATATCACCTGGCCACTCGCTGCCGTACGATTCTCTCCAGGTCGTGATGATATATCCCCCCCCCCCTCCTCCACACACACACACACATTATCGCAACGGGTTCCGATCACGTCTGCCTTATCACGCACCAATACCCCACTTGGCTGTGCAGACCCAGCCAATCTGTCCGCCTGCTCGTTTCCCGACACACCAGAATGTCCTGGGGAAAAGGTACAAGGGATGATCCCTATAGTTCATTTATGACATAATAAAGCTGGAAACAGAAATATCACAATTACAAATAAGTAATCCAACTGTCTGGACAGATACATATAATATTCGATGAATCTATTGCTGTGTTGGGTTTCAAACATTGACGTCCCCCCCCCCCCCCCCCGGGACACTGAGCTTGTAAAGTAAGTAAAGTAAAGGACTCTCATCACGACTCATTCATATGGTCCTACACTCATATTTTTATGATCCGGTCGCCAGCATGGCGGTTAGGCGTTGAGCCGATAAGGCCTGTGGCGTGTTTATGCTTGTGGCTACGGTTTGCAATCGCATTTTCCTCATGTTGGACTGGTAGTACATGGTTCCGTCGCTCTGTTACTGAGTGAGTGCGTGGGCGGCACCATGAGCTGTGAAATTCGCGTTGAAAGTTTTACATCTGTCCTGAACAGTGAACTGCATGTTCGGAACAATGGCTACCGGCGGTTGCTGAATTGACTGTTTTGCCCTTTCGGTTCACGAGTGCATTTTTCGGGAGACTCCTGGGAGTCGGCACTGAAGCTGCGGAGTTCGTGCTGTGTGCGACACGTTCGGCGGGTCGCTCTGCAGTAAGAGACCTAGACATGTGAGAAATCCCCGGGTCAATGAGGTCTTTGTGGTGACTGCCGAGTCATCAACGATGAACTGTGGTATTCGTGGATGAATTTTGTGTTGACATTCTGGTGGCGGCATTATGCACAGTGTACCTGTGCGGGCTGTTGGATTGCTGAGACTCCTGTCTATTCCGCTTTTCACATTGGGCAGTGGGGAGAATTTTGTGTGATATTCGCTGGCACGGGAATGGAGCATAATGGGGACGACCCGTTGCCGTGAAATTGGAACCTCATCTAACTAACTCATATTTTTATAGCCGAATCCGCACTCGGTGAATGATGAGATCATCACAGCGGCCGCCTTTACTTCCGAAGACACTCTTGGCATCTGATTTTAGGCTGGTTCGACCGGCAAGCCCAGATCAATTTAAAAAAAATTCAAATTCGCCCAGCTGCGGGTCGAACCCATGACTCCTGGGTCGACAAGCGAGTGACCAGCCACTACGCTCATTAGTGAGGCTCATCATGGACATCAGAATATGCCTTGTGTAGTGAATCCACCTGAAGTGACAGTATCCACACCACATCTGGGAATTAGCCATACGGTGTGTAAAAGGGTTCTTTACTGTGGTGATATTACTATCAGTCATTGTTATTCGTTGAGACATATGGATGGCATATTTATGACTGTGATATTTCAGTTTTCCAGCTAAGTATTCTTGTCCACTTAGGATGATTTAAGTGGACACGTTGGTTGTGTGTGCGTGTGTGTGTGTGTGTGTGTGGATGTGTGTGTGTGCGTGTATGTGTGTGTATGTGTGTGTGTATGTGCGTGTGTTTGTGAGTGTGAGTGTGTGGTGTGTGTGTGCGTGTATGTTTGTGTGTGTGTATGCGTACGCGTGCATGTGTGTGTATGTGTATGTGTGTGTGTGTATGCGTGGGCGTGTATGTGTGAGTGTGTGTGTGTGTGTGTGTGCGTGTGTGTGTGTGTGTGTGTGAGAGAGAGAGGGCTGCCAGGTTATAAATTGTGCTCACTCGCGTGCTGTTGGCCACCCCAGACTCTGGTCGTTTTGTTTTTTTGTTTTTTCTTGGCTGGCTTTGAACTCAAGCGTAGTCCATACACGTGCTACTTCTGCTAGTTCGCTGGACTGAGTTTTGTGTGTGGATTACCTTTCCCTGTTACCAGTGTCCTTTGCCATCAGGCGAACGTTCTCCGACTTCTGAGGTACTTGTAATTTACGTCTAAAAGTCAAGAACTAAAAGTCAACATTTTAGTTCTACTGACCGATGCAGGCTATTAAGCCGCTACCTCGGCACCAATAACATGAGTATGTAAGAACAACAAATCTTATCCATTCGGCCATGCTGAGCTCCACACACTAGTATGAAAATGTTTTCTGTCAGTCATGTGAATCCACCATCATCTTTAAGTCATGTGAATCCACCATCATCTTTAAGTCACGTGAATCCACCTTTATCTTTAAGCCATGGGAATCCACCATCATCTTTAAGTCATGTGAATCTACCATCATCTTTAAGTCATTTGAATCCACCATCAACTTTAAGTCATGTGAGTCCACCATTATCTTTGAGTCATGTGAATCCACCATTATCTTTGAGTCACGTGAATCCACCTTTATCTTTAAGTCATGGGAATCCACCATTATCTTTAAGTCATATTAATACACCATCATATGTAAGTCATCTGTAATCCACCATCATCTATAAGTCATGTGAATCCACCATTATCTGTAAGTCATGTGAATCCACCATCATCTATAAGTCATGTAAATCCACCATCATCTCTAAGTCATGTCAGTCCATCATCATTTTTAAGTCATGTAATTCCATCATCATCGTTAAGTCATATGAATCCATCATCATCTTTAAGTCATATTAAACCAGGTTAACCGGGAAGATTAACCGGTCAACAAATGCCGTCAGAAGTCGGATGTGTTTGCCTAACCGCGCAAGAACGAAGATCTGCTGTAAACAGGCACAACGCAGTCACATCCAAAAAAAAATCCGGATGAACGCAGAAGAAGAAACCAGGTTAATCTTTAAGTCATGTCAGTCCACGATCATCTTTATGTCCTGTGAAATCACCATCATCTTTAAGTCATGTCAGTCCACCATCATCTTTAAGTCATGTCAGTCCACCATCATCTTTAAGTCATGTGAATTCACCACCATTCTATACACTCCGTTCCGCCCATAACCCCACTCCTAGAGGACCAGTATATTGGCTTCCTCTTGTCTTCTACGCTAGAGCTGTGGTGAAGGGGCCCCGAACAAAACCGCAGATATTTGGCCGCATACCGCCTTGCGTTGGTATTTTATGCAATGGTATGAGTGACAGTCGTTCAGAAAGCTATGGCAAACTACTGAACATAAACTTGCCTAGAAACCGCAAACAGCAAAACAATATTGCGGTTGGCTGAGACGTCCTGTAAAGGATACGCAACTATCTTGTCTTCCACATATATGTAAGGAGATATATCCATGATTAGTAGATTTAGCAACAAAGATGTACAATGTTTTGAAATTGCCAACCCCACGCTAATCCCTCATTAGTCGCCTTGTACGACACGCTGGTAGCTGACAGTTGCCGTATTCTTTGATTCCCTAATGGACTCCCGTATTTACCGTGGTAAATACACGGACAGACAAAAGCCAATGTGCAAATAAAAAGACCCTTTTAGGTTTCACAAGATAAGACACATCCTTGTATTTTAATCCTTCCTCTCGATTGTCCATGTCCACTCAAGACTTTCCCCTTCCTGCCACATCCAAAGAGCATTTTGTTTCATCTCTTCGCCGCTGTAATGTACATCGTGGAAGTGCTAATGTGCGCATGTCTGTTTCTATGGTAACAGTCTGCATCCGGTCATGTGGTATCCCACCTATCAATGCTCTCAGTAAATCCACTTCTTCTCACTTCTACGACAAGTTATAAAACAGACTGCGAAGCATTTCTCAATCAGTCGCAAGTTGTTTGAATATAGCTCTCAATCAATCAGGTGCCATGCCGGAAAGCGTGGGCTGTCATGACTCGCCATTTCACTCGATCACCAGAGACGTGGATCAGCTCAGTGTTCCTGTCTCGTCCATGCCATGTGGCCAAGCCATCCAGGTATTTTCCTCTCGGTCTTCCTCTTGGTCTGTTCCCTTCGATCTTGCCAGTTGTCACTAAGTTCTCCAATCCATTCCTTCTCATAACATGTCCAAAAAATTTTGACTGTCTACGTCTAATTTCTCTAATCAATTTACGATTTTCATTTGTCTCCTGTAGTACTTGGTCATTGGTTTTTCTGTCTGTCCGTGGTATTCTTTGCATTTTCCTCAGAAACCACATTTCTGCAGCCATCAGATGTTTTTCAGCTTGACTGCACATTGTCCAAGTTTCACATCCATACAAAAGAACAGGCTCTATGTATCCCCTCAACACTCTTTTTCTCGTTTCAATTGACATATTTTTATTGGTAAGAATGGTTTTCATCTTGCTAAAGGCTACTTTCGGCATGGCGATTCTTGTTCTAATCTCTTCAAGGTATCTCCCATCAGATGTTATGACTGTTCCGAGATAATTGTACCGATTCACTTGTTGAAGAATATTTTCATTTACTTGTATATTACATTGTGGTACTTCGTTCTTCCTAGTGACGACCATAACCTGTGTCTTCTTACAATTTAATTCCAACCCCAGCTGCTCACTGTGTACAACAACCGCATCTATTAATTGTTGCAGGTCCTGCGCATTGTCTGCAATTAATACTGTATCATCTGCATATCTAATGTTATTGATGTTTCGTCCTCCAATGCTGATTCTTTTTATATCCTCTACAATCCTGAAAATATGTAGACTATAGCTCTACTGTCTATGATATATCTCCTTATCATTGATCACCATTACCTGCTGTGCCAACTGGCATCGGCGATTATGATTCTCAACCTCATTGCGCTCTCCAGCAGAATTTATCCGTGGGCTGATATTTTACATTTCATGATAAATGGCTGTCAAGAATCGTGCACGGTTGTCTTCCCACGTTTCTATTTCCATAAATATTTCTCCCGCTAAAGTCTTACAGTTTTTTAACTGTTCGTAGGGTGACAACAAATGTTGACTGCGCCTATCTGAGGGTTGTCTTCCCACGTTTCTATTTCCATAAATATTTCTACAGCTAAAGAGTCTTACCGTTTTTTAACTGTTCGTAGGGTGACTGCGTCTTTCTGATGTTTGTCGTACGTTGTTTTTACTAACTGTCCATGATTCACAGCCAGATTGTCAAACTGTATTTGTGTAACATACTTATTCCTGTTCTTCCTTTCTTCCTTCATTTACCTGCGCAAAGTATTGGGGTGAGATGTGATGATCCTCTGTGCGCCCTTTGCTATGTATTTTACTACCTGGCTTGTCTTCAGTTCTCTAAGATTGTTTTTGATACCGTAACTCTATATGTGTTTTTGATACCGTAACTCTATATTTTACTTGTTCTTTCCATTGTTCTGTATCCATTGTATTTCTTTAATGTGGCTCTTTGTGGTAATTAGTACCCGGGCGTTCTTGTAAGGTGTGCAACATATAATAATTCTATTTATATCTTTCAATGACAAGAACTTATTGCACACGATGTTCATTTTTATTTTATAACATCTGTTTTTGACTATCCTATCATGTTCGTGACTTTTTAAATTAATCTGCCATCTGATGTCATCCAGGTTCCTTGATCATCATTATCATCATGTGCCCTGACAACTGACTTAGAAGATCATGCCTCTCGAAAGATCTCGTTCCTTTGTTTTCTGAATAAACTCTACTGATAATATTCCTCCATACTTCCGCCTCATTACATCCAGCATTATTTCTCTTTGTATGCCTCTGTTCCCCGGTGATCTTTCCAGTTGTCACAATGTCCAATGTCTCTCATTTCATACGAATACGTACTTAAATGTATGTTATTGCCTGAAATTAGCACCATTTAAAGCAATTATAGAAAGGGTGACAAGAGAAATGCACTGGGTTTTATCCCATATGGCTTGGGCTCTTTTAGCACAGCAACCTGCCGTAAGTGATGCACAGAGCACGAATTCTTTAGCTTCAGCGACGATACTCCAATGGGCTCTGAAAGTAATTATAATCTTGAACCGAATAACAAAGATGAATTCGAATACAGGACATTCGAAACAAGAGCAGGAGGTTTCATAATTATCTCACTGTGATCCTTTTCGTTATCTTGGTCGTCCATTCGTTTCTCTCCGCCAGTTTTTGTTTTCCAGTCTAAGCTGTGACCTCTCACGCTGACCCACCCGTCCGTGACCTCAGCGCTGACCCCAAGCAATCAATTAAGATTAAGCTCACGGTCTGTTTCTTTCATATCACTTAAGATACGATTTCAGATTTCATTTTTCATTTGATCCTTTCACGCTAGCTAAAGTCTGGTTGTCACTTTCTTGGTCTGGTCATTTATTACTTAACGCTAATGTGCCCGTGGGCGTCTGCGCTCGGGTTTAATGAATGCAGTTTCACAATTCTCGACGCACCGAGTCGAGAGTGAAAGCAGCTGGAGAAAATTTGGGAGCAGATCGCTTTGCGTTGATTTCAACGGCATCAGCAACGGCAGTTGGAAAAGCAATGGCAAACTTTTTTTGTTGTTGTTCGCATATCCTTTACAGGATATCGCTGTCAACATCAGCATCTTTCAGCTGATTGTTGATTTCTTGGCAAGATTACGCTCAGTAGTTTGCCATTGTTTCTGAGCGGCCTGCTCACATACCCCGTAAGTTACCGACGCGATTCGAACCACTGCTGATTCTCACCGTCGTCACGTTACTTACGAGAGTATACGAGATTACGGAGAAAAGTCGCTAACCTCTAGGCCAGGAAGCCGGCAATGGTAAACTACTGAACTCAAAATTGCTTAGTAAATCATAAATAGGCAATACATTCTGGGATTGATTGCCACGTCATATACAGGACATGCACTAGCTTCTGTCACCAATTGATTGCCAGTTGTTACTGCAGTAGGAGATACATGTTCGGATGGTTTGGCTGCATAACCGGAAAAAGAGCACAGAGCTATTCCAGGACTATGGTGATCATGTGAGATGGAGACCCCTAACCGCCCTCGTTTATGTACATGACACAGCAAGATGGTGGTTCGTCACTCGGTGATCATGTGGTCAGGTGACACTCTCTCTTCATTTCCAGGAACTGACCTGGTCATTCTAGTCTGGTTTGACCTAGCCACCCTAGGCAACAAATAAAATATAACATCCCGTACTTGGGCGTTTCAAAGGCAATGACCTTGGAAAGGACAGACAAGCATGTCAGCGGCATCGCTACACCAACTCCTATTATTGTCACTACAAGGGGGATAATCAATGTAAGAAATCTGTGATTGGTTTGAGAACTACAATGATAAAGGTCATTATAACACCATGCGTACTGATCAATGCCGCGGAAACGCGTGCATTAGCCACATTTGGGTTATTGATACAGATTGGCCTACCGCTTATGCAAATTGCAAATGGAGGCAGAAGAAATGAAAATGCAAATGCAGGCAGAAGAAAAGAAACTGCAAATGGAGGCAGAAGAAAAGAAAATGCAAATGCAGGCAGAAGAAAAGAAATTGCAAATGGAGGCAGAAGAGAAAAAAATGCAAATGCAAATTGAAGAGAAACAAATGCAATTGCAGGCTCAGGAAAAACAGCTGGAGCTTGAGGCGGCGGCCAAACAGGCCCAATTGAATGCCGAGACACAAATAAAATTAAAACAGATGGAGCTTGAGTCCAACGCAGAAATATCGGTGAATAAGCTAAGAAGCAAAGAGGAGGAACAAAAATATAACAAGTATAAAGGCCTTGTGAAGGCGTTCTGCACAGGAGATTCCATCAGCGCCTACTTGGAAAATTTTGAGTGTCTCATGTCCTATCATAAGATTATAAAATCAGATTGGGCATTTATTTTAATGAGAAACTTAGCTCTTGAACCATTAAAAGTAATAGAGACAGTGCCACAGGAAATGCGAAAAGACTATGACTACTTAAAACAACGCATTCTCCAACATTTTTCTTTAGATACTGCAGGTTACCAACAACAATTTGCCAAATTATCTCCACAACCAAACCAAACCTTTATAGATTATGTCAGTACAGTCCAAGACGTGTGTACAAAATGGATTAACTCGACTAAAACTAACAACAGCCATGACAAACTTAAAGAGCTCATTATTATAGACAAAATAGTTAGCACCATCCCCACACCTTTTGCTAAGTTCTTAAAACAAATGGACTGTACAAGTATTCAGGAAATCGAGTCCAAGGGGAATGCATTTTTCACAGCAAATAGAGACATTTTTCAGCTGAACATAAGTCACAACGATACAGCAGCAGCAGTAGTGAACACCAAATACTCCAAACAAACAGAGAGTAAATTCAAACCTCGCTCCAATGTCAGTAAACTAGTTAAATGCCAGTATTGCGGTTTGAATCACGACAGTTACTCTATGTGCGACAAATCGCCGAACTATCCTCACCACCTCAAGATGATGGTGGAGAAGCAGAAGACCAAGCGCAATGCTTACCAGAGAGCGGTCAAATGTTTTTTTTTTGCCGCAGTTTTGGCCACTATAGTCGCTTTTGTGATGGCCGAAAGTTATTGAAACAGGCCAATGCTGCACTAGTGGAAACGTCGTCAGACGAAGAGATTGAATCACTGAATGATTGTGATAATCAACACGACAATGAAAGCGAGCTTGGAAATGCTGTACAAATTATTGACACCATTACAGACAGTAAGTGTAACACCTGTACGAAGTTCCAACTTGACACAACATTACTATGTGGCCACACTATCCCTATTTCAAATGAAACAGCCAACGCTGCTTTGTCATCTACAGGCAAGCTAGTTTTTTCAACAGGGTTTGTAAATAACAAAAAGTGCACATTAATTCGGGATTCCGGCGCAACGCTCTGTGGGATTAAGAAAACATTAATAGACACTAAAGACTACACAGACAAACATGTGACTTGTCGCACATTCTCAGGTACTATAGAGAAATACCCCCTTGCTCTGGTCGAAATTCGAACACCGTTCATATCAGGACAAGTATTGTGCGCTATCCTTGAAAATCCAGTCGCTGATATTATACTTGGCAATTTGCCCAACATACGAGCATGCTCTGAGAAGGAAATCAGAGAGTGGGAGCATAAAAACGGCATCCACCCCACAAACAGCGATGCTATAGAGAAACACCATTCATGCTTGTCTCAATCTGCCAAAAGACCAAGGGAGACAACCACTGAGGTAATTCAGAAAGAATTCACCGAGGTGTACAATGCAGGGGCGGTCGAATCTGTGAGCGATACGACCAAATTAAAACCTCGAATTGAGGATGCTACCGATCTACCAAGTACCAAGCCTGTAAATGTGCAACAAAACACACAACACACAAATGCAATAACACGACAGACAACCCATAAAACCAACACCGACCAACTACAGGAATCATTAGAAATAATAGCACCAAACTTAACCAACACTAATTTTGCAAATGAACAAAAAGTAGATCCTACTCTTGCACCATACTTTAAATTAGTAGGACTCAAACCTAAATTAACTAAGAACGCATCGTGGACATTTAGGCTACAGAACAACATCTTAACTAGATTTTACACAACAAAGCAGACCACGTTACAGCAAGTAGTGTTACCACAAGCACATCGAGACAAAGTTCTAAAAATAGCCCATGACTCCCCTTTTGGAGGTCATATGGGGTATGAAAAGACCAGGGCTAGGGTCCTGACCCAGTTTTATTGGCCAAAGTTTTGCCAAGATATAAAAACCTTTTGTAGATCGTGTGATATATGTCAGAAACTGGTGAAAAAGGGAAAAAACCCTACAGCAGAAGTCCAATCAACGACCACTGCCTCGAGGCCTTTCCAAATCGTGACAGTTGACCTAGTAGGTCCGTTGAATCACATTTCAAATAAAGGGAATAGATATATTTTTACTCTTGTGGATGTATGTACGAGATGGCCCGAAATGCTTCCATTAAGATCTATCTCCTCTAAGGATGTGACGGACATATTATTAAATATTTTCTCCCGTTTTGGCTTCCCGGAGAAAATAATTTCTGATAGAGGAACCCAGTTCATATCGAATGCCACCCAATCAGTAACTAAGTTACTAGGCATCAAGCAATGTTTCACCAGTCCCTATCGACCGGCCGCAAATGGCATCTGCGAGAAACTAAATGGGGACCTGAAACATATGCTATCTAAAGTGACAGCTGAAAATCCAGCCGATTGGGACATACTTCTCCCAACGGTGCTGTTCGCATATAGAGAAGTCCCGCAATCAAGTACAGGGTTCTCTCCCTTCGAATTGATGTATGGAGCGAACCCAAGAGGACCTCTCACCATTTATAAAGAGATCATATCACAACCTGTAGATATCCAACTTCCCATTTCTACCTATGATTTAGTCACTGACACCAGAGACAAAATCATACGTTCCTGTATATTGGCCAGAACATCACTACAGGAGAAAGGTTTTAAATACAGACAGTACGCCAACAGAGGTGCAAAAACAATTGTACTAAATCCAGGTCAGGATATTTTACTACTGCTACCTGACAAAAGAGATTTACTATCAACCTCCTGGCAGGGACCTTTTAAGATTATTAGAAGAATTTCGGAAGTGGATTACGAAATCTCTTTAAATGGAAAGTTGAAAATATTCCATGTAAATATGTTGAAACCATACTATGCTAGACAGGACATTGAGACAAGTGAACAGACGCAACAAACTGGTGACGGAGACAAAACGACAATTTCCCAACGAAATGACACCTCGACAAACGAAGCATCGTTAACGACACACTCTTACGACGACGAAAACGACGAAGACATATGGACATTACCGACAATCTGTGATATCGACAACGACGACAAATTTGACGACATATTGACAACGATTGATCTCGACGACGACGACAATGACATTGAAGACAATTTACAAACAGTAGCATCTGTGATAAATCAGACAGACGTGGACAACACTGAAATCCCTGTACCAATCATGACTGACGACGGAAGTATAAATGACATACATATCTCTGACACTTTGACACAACAACAGCGACAAGACATTTTGACTATCCTTGACGAGTATAAATCTATCTTTTCTAACAAACCTGGACGCACTGATAAAATAACACATTCAATTGTGCTGACAGATCTGAGACCGGTCAAATGTAGACCATATTCTATTCCTCTCCATTACAGATCTAATTTAGATAAAGAAATTTTAGATTTAGAGAAGAATGGCATTATTCAAAAATCGATGTCTCAATATTCTTCACCGATTGTTCTGGTGAAAAAGAAGGACCAGACAATCCGCTTGTGCATCGACTATAGAGTATTAAATACAAGAACAACAACGGATGCAGAGCCAATGAACAGTTGTGAAGATCTTATCTTAAATATGGCTCAATCATCCTTATTTTCCAAAACCGATTTAGCGAAAGGATATTGGCAAGTTCCACTACACCCTTCTTGTAGACATATAACAGCATTCGCAACACCTCTCGGTTTATACGAATGGCTATATCTTCCTTTTGGCCTGAAGAACGCACCGGCCACATTTGTGAGACTAACAAGATTGTTATTACACGGAATTAAAGATGTAGTAGCCTACATTGATGATATATGCGTCCATTCTTCTGATATGACTTCTCACTTACTTACTCTCAAACAAGTCTTCAACCAAATCTCTCTTTTTGGACTTACTATCAAACCTTCCAAGGTTGAATTAGGCTATACACAAATAGACTTCCTTGGTCATAGAATTTCTGAAGGCAAATTGTTGACAGATGATAAAATTGTTTCTAAGATTCTTAATCTAGAAGTGCCTACCACCAAGGAACAGATTAGAAGTTTACTGGGCCTTATTAACTATTATTCTAAATTCATTCCACATTGGGCAGAACTCACCTCAGTCTTTTCTGATATGTTAACTAAAAATCATCCATCAAAAATTTGTAAAAGTACCAGCTTAGATGATGCAATGTGTAGATTGAAACATATTTTTTTCTAATCCACCAGTCTTACGATTACCCAACATAAATTTACCCTTTATTTTGACCACAGATGCGAGCGCTATCGCAATAGGAGGATGTTTAATGCAGGAAATGGATGGAGTGAGACACCCGATTCTCTACGTCAGCCGCAAACTAAAGAAGGCAGAGACACGTTATGCCACAGTGGAATTGGAGGCTTTAAGCTTACTGTTTTGTATATTGAGATTATCTAAGTTCCTCTTGGGTAGTCACTTTGTGGTCCTCACGGACAGTTCGCCATTATTGGTCCTTAACCATGGGTCGCCTAAAAACCATCGGCTACAAAGATGGTGTCTTCTACTTCAAGATTTCGACTTCGAAATCCGCCATATCAGAGGCACCGACAACATTATGGCTGACCTATTATCACGGCAAACGAATGCGCCAGTAGAATGACTCTTAGCACATCGACCATTCGCCGCACTATAAACTGTGATACTTTTAGTCAGTTGCATATAACAGTGTAACTCTACACCTGCTAGAGAACTCTCAGTGATTATGTTACTTACGACACCCACGAACATGATACGTGAAGAGCTATACATTAAGAGCTATACATTAAGAGCTATACTTTAAGAGCTATACTATCAAGTGCCCAAGCTCTAGAACGATTCCAGCAAGAAACGTTAACTGTGTGTCAACCAATAATATCAACCAGTGAACTGACTCCGAATTCTGTAAGAACACGTTATATGGGACATTGAGAACATTCCATACTTGCTGTTACTACGAAACTTTGCAAACAACCGAAACAGAACGACATCGACTACAACACTCAAGAGACAGCCATACGAACTTTAACATTCATGGCATAACACGCTAACAACAGGAGGACAACGCGCACATCATCGTTGGATTTAATTATTTAATTAGTTAATTACTAAATATGTATTATATTTGCATTAATGATGTATACAAAATGTGTTAACCTGTAATTTGTACATATTCTAAGTTAATATTACAGGCGGTGCTATTCATAGGCTAAAGAACCGTCCTATACAATTGTCTCTGTGTAAATTATAACCCATTTTTGAGTCATCGTACAAGAAGTACGTATTTTCTTAAAGGGCAAATATCGCCTAGTCCATTTTTTCTAAGGGCAATAACGCTTACCTCAACTTTAATTATATATTTTAACCAAATACTATTTCGAATGAAAGGTGAGTGAATGACTGCGTGAATGGATTAAATGAGAGAACGATACACTTGGCGGACAAATTGTACGCAAAACGTATTTATTTTAATTTGTCTGCGTCTTTCATGTAAAATTGCATGACATGTCTAAATTGTGAATACATGTTTAGTAGTTAGTTTAATATACTTAGCATAGTAGTTAGATTAATATACTTAGTTTAGCAGTTAGGATACATCTAAGCACCACTACTTGGAATGCCTGATCATGTATTTCATGATTGAGGTTATCCCAACTCGTGACGCTTGGAAATAAGCCACACATTCAGCATACACTTTACACAAAACTTAAAACTCAACACTATCAATTTAAAATACAGTCACTTTATTAGAAACAGCAACTTATTAGTCAACACACTAACAAGCCAACAGGGACACATGTAGTCTGAGGGGGATAAAATAACAACGTAACTACATAGTAAGCATTATACATACGAGAGTAAAAGTGTATTGAAATGCACACACAAATCAAGATTTGAAAGTGTACTTAATTAGCCAGGACTTCGGTCTTGTTAACTCTCTTTAAAACAGAGGTTTATTGTCTGGGTACCAGTTGGGTACTATGAGAAGGGCGGGTTGTAAATACAACTACTAAAACGTCACGTAACTTCGGTCTGATAAGCATTGTTAAGGACACAGGAGACAGAGTAATCTCTTTACCAAATCAGAGAAGTGGTGTATGGGAGAATACATGAGTTTTAATGCCACTATGTAGGTTACCAGGTTACTGCCCACCAAACCACAAACACCAACTTTATGTGATTCGGTGACAGAATTAGAACATATCTAATTACCCTATAACAAAACGTCATCAGAGGAGAAGGGGGAATCCTGTCACCGCCTCACCTTTAGAGATATTATTTAGAGGGCTACAACTCCAGCCCAAGGGATAGAACAGAGTCACTCAAGGCCCGAGTAATCTAGAGCCTTCTAGAAGGACCGGTCATTGAGTCCAGGGTTCCGTGGACACTGATGTGGCCCGCCTATTGCGGGGTCCACGAGGAACTCGGACAGAGTTACCACCCGTGTCGGATTGGGACACGTGTGGACCGGCAGAGGACAGACGGACTTGAGAGAGGCAACAGGGCCTGCCTTTGAGGGACTCTATAGATATCAATAGATATATAGACATAGGCTAGATAGTTTGCTAGACTGTTGTATGATACCTATGTGTTTGATGTTCACTATCTGTGATATGTAATATAGCGCGAGTCTGTTTACCCACTGCGCCAACGCATACTGTATATGTAAATACAATAAATATTCGATCTCATAGCGAACAGATTTATTGTTGCCTGTATGAACCCAAGTTCAGTTACCTAGATAAGAGCAAGACGATGACAGTCACCCATATTGTGTGACATCTGAGTTATTAATAAAGTTTGGCTTACTGCTTATCTGTCACCCATATTGTGTGACATCTGAGTTATTAATAAAGTTTGGCTTACTGCTTATCTGTCACCCATATTGTGTGACATCTGAGTTATTAATAAAGTTTGGCCTACTGCTTATCTGTCACCCATATTGTGTGACATCTGAGTTATTAATAAAGTTTGGCCTACTGCTTATCTATCACCCATATTTTGTGACATCTGAGTTATTAATAAAGTTTGGCCTACTGCTTATCTGTCACCCATATTGTGTGACATCTGAGTTATTAATAAAGTTTGGCCTACTGCTTATCTGTCACCCATATTGTGTGATATCTGAGTTATTAATAAAGTTTAGCCTACTGCTTATCTGTCACCCATATTGTGTGACATCTGAGTTATTAATAAAGTTTGGCCTACTGCTTATCTGTCACCCATATTGTGTGAAATCTGAGTTATTAATGAAGTTTGGCCTACTTTTTATCTGTCACCCATATTGTGTGACATCTGAGTTATTAATAAAGTTTGGCCTACTGCTTATCTGTCACCCATATTGTGTGACATCTGAGTTATTAATAAAGTTTGGCCTACTGCTTATCTGTCACCCATATTGTGTGACATCTGAGTTATTAATAAAGTTTGGCCTACTGCTTATCTGTCACCCATATTGTGTGACATCTGAGTTATTAATAAAGTTTGGCCTACTGTTTATCTGTCACCCATATTGTGTGACATCTGAGTTATTTATAAAGTTTGGCCTACTGCTTATCTGTACCCATATTGTGTGACATCTGAGTTATTATTAAAGTTTGGCCTACTGCTTATCTGTCACCCATATTGTGTGATATCTGAGTTATTAATGAAGTTTGGCCTACTTTTTATCTGTCACCCATATTGTGTGACATCTGAGTTATTAATAAAGTTTGGCCTACTGCTTATCTGTCACCCATATTGTGTGACATCTGAGTTATTAATGAAGTTTGGCCTACTGCTTATCTGTCACCCATATTGTGTGACATCTGAGTTATTAATAAAGTTTGGCCTACTGTTTATCTGTCACCCATATTGTGTGACATCTGAGTTATTGATACAGTTTGGCCTACTATTTATGTATCACCCATATTGTGCCACATGTGGGTTATTGATACAGTTTGGCCTACTATTTATCTATCACCCATATTATGTCACATCTGGGTTTTTGATACAGTTTGGCCTACTATTTATCTGTCACCTGTATTGTGTGACATTTGGAAATAGGTGCAGACACGATTCATGTTTATGGATCATGATATGCGTGACTGTTAGGGAAGCGTGTTATTACAGCGGTATGCTTTAATCAGCGCATAGAACACATATAACACATAAACTACACAAGTTCGGTGAATGCGTCTACGCCATCTGTGGTCAAGACTTCATTTGGGGATCAAACATCGTGACCGACGCGTCGTATTGAGAGGTTCCGTGTGAACATATACATATATATTATCACGTCTTCTGCCATACGGCTTTGGCGTTCATGTCTCTCCATAGATCTCGATCTTCTTGTTCTGGATCCACTTTACTGATGACATTCCTAAATGCCACAGCGTCAGACCATCCAGCATCATTTCTCTCGGTCTGCCTCTGCCTTATTTCTCCACTAATCTGTCCACCTGTTACGATGATTTCCAATGCCTCTCGTCTCATTAGATGACCAAAGAATGCCGTATTTCTCTTCCATTTAGTCATGTACAATGTTCCACATTTCTCGGCCTCTTGCAGGCAATCGTTGTTAGCTACTCTGGCAGTTCCACGACTGAATGTCTTAGTGTAGTATTTTAGCGTATCTTGATTATTTTCTCAGAGAAGAAGGGAAGAATGTCAGACGGACCTGCGTGCCCAATTCTTACCCCTTTGAAAATAAAGAGTGTTCGTTCGTTCGTTCAAAGTATATATCAGACATCCCATCTATTGTTTGTGGGAGTATAATATCATTAAATGGCAGATCAAAAGACGAGATCGAAAATAAATGTAATAAGACAAACTAACTCATTGAACTAATGGCGCCAATACTAAAGTACAAACACGTATGAATGGTTACTAAGAAGGCACTCTACAACACAATCATTCTACCAACTCTATGCTACAAATGCCAAACCTGGACAATGACAGAAAAAGAGAAAGAAAAATCACAACAACAGAAATGAGATCCAGGAGAAGAGTACTTACTCAATGTGTCAAGAAGAGAGACAATTAGAAATGAAGAAATCGGGACTAACTTGGGGGTTATAGCAGCACTAGATTTCATTAAACAACAGCAAGTGAAATAGTTAGTCGCGGTTCCAACTTCACGGCAAAGGGTCGTCCCCATAATGCTCCGTTCCTTTGCCAGTGAGTTTCACACAAAATGTTCCTCACTGCCCCATGTGAAGAGTGGAACAGACAGGAGTCTCGACAAACCAACAGCACGCACAAGTATACTGTGCATAAGGCCGCGACCAGAATGCCAACACAAAAGTCCGCCACAAAACGTATAGTCCATCGTCGATCGAAGTGCCAGTCATTAGAAAACCAGCAGCCACACATTAGAAAACCAGCCGACGTTCGACGCTCAGAGGAAAGGCGAGACGGACATATAATCAGATTGCTACTGGAACTGTTAGTGTTGGAACTCTTCGCTGGTTGCTGAGGATGGGGACGGAGCGCTTATGGGAATGCCCCGAATGCTGTGATGTCGGTTCCTAGATCAATCAATCAATCAATCAATCATTACTGCATAAGGTAAATCCAGTTAGTTTAGCAGTCGCCCAACCGCCATTTTTCCGAACATGCAGTTCACGATACAAACAACCGTGGGCAGCTGTAAAAGCACTCCACACGAACTCCACAGCTCACAGTGTCGCTCCACGCACTTAACTCAGTAGCTGGGCGACAGAACCATAAGTGAAATGGTTCAGTAATATAATTAGGTTACCAACTGACAGTATACCACAACAAGCAGTGACGTACAGATCAAACTGAATCAGAAGAAGATGGTGACCAAGTAAATGATGGACACAGGGAATAATAGAGTCCATGAGAGTCTCGATATATGAAGCCCATAAACGGGCACGCTCCCGTTGTTTATGCTTCACCTCCACATGACAAGGTACAAGAGGAACAAGATGAAATTAGATAAGATGAGACTTACGAGGGTAAGTTAATAAGTAAGTCACAAATGGCTGTAGAAAAATAACTACGTATGATAACAACTTAAAACCAGTTTATTTTTGTGCATACATTGTTCCTTTATTTCTCAACATAATTTCCACCAACATTGATGCACTTATCCCATCGTTTTATCAGTCTTCCCAAACCGGTTTTATAGAACAGCGTGCTTTGTTCTCATTTACCGGCCATCCCACAGAACGGCGTGACTTACTTATTGACTCGCCCTCGTAACGTTTTCTACCCAGCTATGCACCGTTTTACGGGACAAACATTTGTCAGCATAAACACTAACAACCCACCTTGGCGTGAGCATTTCGCGAGTGGCACCGAAGTTGAATGTGAAGTGAAAACGTGGTTTAGAAAACAGAGCACGCAGTTCTGTACAGCGGGTATGGGAGTACTGATAAAACGATGGGATAAGTGCATCAATGTTGGTGGAAATTATGTTGAGAAATAAAGTTACAAAGAATGTATAAAAAATAAATTGGTTTCACGTTGTTATCATATTTAGTTATTTTCTACAGCCATTTGTGGCTTACTTATTAACTTATCCTCGTATAGGCCACGTCACTAACCCGGATCTTGGTATCTAGGTCACATCTCCAGTCTCTTTGAGACTGGCAGTTTGAACTCGTGTAATTGACACATGTCACTCCTGCCCGGAACAAGTACATTAACATCCCTGGAGAGGTCACACGCAACCATCTTCCTGCCAGAGCTGAGACTCAGTGGTTTTCAAACTATATGTCTCGGGACCTTACTTCCGCTAACGAAAGTAAACTCTTGCCGCCTCCTGTGCTGATATTTATTAAAACACAACTTTTGGGCATTGTAGTAACATAGAATGGCAAGCACGGATTTTCCTTGAACATCAATCAATACATCAAGTGACGTCTCCACAAAGAAGGTTGGCTGCAATGGATTTACAACTCTCTCTCTCTCTCTCTCTCTCTCTCTCTCTCTCTCTCTCTCTCTCTCTCTCTCTCTCTCTCTCTCTCTCTGACTATATATTCTGTCAGACTCCTGTTCGTCTATCTCTTGATATTATCTTCCCACTTGTATAGTTGCCTGCCTCTTGCTCGCCTGCCTTTAACCTTACCCTCCAGTATTGGTTTTATAAGAGTTTTATGTCTTTTAACATGATGGACATATTTCACGTGCCACGTTTTTATTTCTTTCATCAACTCTTTTTTCATTCCCAGTTGTTCTAGAACCTCGGTATTTGATTGTTTTTATAGAAGTTGTATGCTAACATAAATACAACTATAAGAAGAATGTATACATCAATTGTTAAAATAAAGAAAAAAGAGAACAAAAATATGATACATAACAATGTCAACTCAAATGCTTAACGCAATTGATACATGTAAATACACTGCGGCAATCATAACACTTGATGGAAGAGGTTACCACAGAATAAATCAAGAAGACGTCACGCAAAAGCTGCATTTCAGAAAATGAAAAGGATCTTATGTAATAATTACCTATCATTGAGTGTCAGAAAGACATTGCTGAATTGTTATATAGAACCAGTTTTGCTTTATGGCAGTAAATCATGGAAAGTGAATGGACAAATTAGGACGAGATTGGAAGCAACGGAGATGTTGTCCCTGGGACGAACGTTGCTGCTACCTTGGACTGGAAGAGTAACTAACAACGATTGCTTTAAAGATATTAACGAGGGCAGCAATTCATATACAACTATAAGTGGCATTCATTTGAAATCCGTTCGTGCTGCACCGCGCGTAATTGCGTAGGTTGAAATGATCATGTCACAATCATGTGATAAGTACTGACCAATGAATAAAAGAGCACGTGCTTATCGTCCCATGATGCATAGGTTCTGTTTCTGACTGTTGAGAAAATGGTCGGGTTGATCCAAAATCCGCCCAAAGAAGCTCAAAGAGCTGTGATTCAGTTTCTTTCATTTGAAGGATGTCGACCAGTGGACATTCATAGAAGAATGCAGGCAGTGTACGGTAACAAATGTGTGTCGAAGACAACAGTGACAGACTGGGTACGAATGTTTCAGAAAGGACGTCAGTTCACGACAGATCTTCGACGGCCGGGTCAAGCGCATATTGTTGCAACTGAAAAAATATATCGCCAAAATTGATGCAGCAGTGATGAATCGTTGTCGAAGAATACGTTCGCTAGCGAAAGAATTTGATGTGTCAATTGGGACAATTCAAAAGGTCGTTTGTAAGAAACTGCAATATCGAAAGATGTATTCACACTGGGTACCACGGATTTTAACCGACCACCAAAAAGAGGAACGCATGGGACGGTGTTTGAACCACTTGCTGTGTTACAGAGTGGAAGAGGATGCATTTCTCTTCCGCATAGTGGCAGGTGATGAATCACTGTGTCACCACTTTGAGACGAGCAGCAAAAGAAAGAGCATGCAATGGAAGCATGCTGGATCACTAAGCGCATTTTTTTGTTACCATGAAGGGCTATTGTTGGCCGACTTTAAAGAATCTCGTGTCAACATCAACGCTACCCATTACTTGGAAACACTAGACAAGCTGCAAAAAGCCATCAAGAATAAACGACCCGATATGCTTTCTCGCGTTGTGATTTTGTTGCACGATAATGCTCGTCCGCATGTCGCAAAGATTGTGCAGGAAGCATTAGAAATGAAGAAGTTGGAAATTCTGCAACATCCAGCCTATAGTTTAGATGTTCATTTGTTCGGACCTCTAAAATATCTCTCAAGGGACAACGATTTCACACAGATGCAGACGTAATGAACGATGCAGTCACTTTAATCAGTGAGCAACCACAATTCTTTTTTTTTTTTGCGGTCGGCATTAGCCGCCTACCTAAGCAATGGGATGCTTGCCTGAATGCCTACAGCGACTTCTTCTGACCAACCCATGGTGCATAATTCATTCAAAATAAATACTGTGTTTAATTCTACCACACCTGTTAAGGTGTCTTTCTTGCTTTTATAATAAAGCCATTAGAACGGGTTTCAAATGAACGTCCCTAATATAAGGCGGAGGTAAACATAATTCGGTGATTATATAATGAGAAAAGAGACGTTAGAAACATCGTGATAATTGGAATGATCAGCTGGAGAATGGGCAGAGGCAGGCCAAGAGAAATAATATAGCGTGGCTTTAGACGTTGGCATGGAGGAATTTCATGAATAGATGTGATCCAGAACACTAAAGACCGAGATCTGTGGAGAGGCATGAACGCCTACACCAGTTAGGAGTGGATTAATGATGATGAATAAAACAACGTCAAAGGGAACCGGCTACTGAACATAGACACACAACCCATACTCACAAACACGCACCCACAATTAGACAAATATATTAACACAATAACCTACACTCATAGCCGCGGACAAGCTTACAGGTAGAGACCCGCACATACACCAACCCGCACACGCAGACCCACACTTTCAAGCACATCCACTAGCACATCCACATCCACTAGCACTTCCACATATGTGTGGCTTCGTGTGATTGTTGTAGCTGTTCGTTATTTACATAATTTACATACGTACCATAACACATCTTTTTCTAACTTTCAACATTAGGGACTGATTGCATAAGACTTTCTCGATTTCATAAACCAGAGGTGTTTGTTGATTTTAAATAAACATATTCTCGTGTATTTCACTTTGTTAAAAGAAGAAAAAAAGGACATGTTTTTAATCGATGATTTAAAACTTCCAATCTTTCCGCCCTCAGCACTTTTCGATAACATGCACAGCACAGTTTGAGAGAGCCGGAACCATGCAGGGAGATCCGTCATGTGAAGGCTTTTAAAGACACGCTAAAGTACAGTTTCATTCATTTGTGCCATACCGATAGGCGTGGGCGGTCATGTTTCGCTATCTCACGCGATCACTAGAGTCGTGGATCAATTACGTGTTCTTGTCTCGACAATTTCACGTGGCAAGCCATCCAGGTATTTACTGCTCTGCCTTTCCCTTGTTCTCTTCCCCTCGATCTTGTCAGTTGTCACCAAGTTCCCCATTTTGTTTCTTGTCATAACGTTGCCAAAAATAGTGACTGCCTACGTCTAATTTCTCTAATCTGTTTACGTTTTTAATTTGTGTCTTGCAGGATTTGGTCCTTGGTTTTTCTGTATGTCAATGGTATTCTTTGCATTTTCCTCAGAAAAAACATTTCCACAGTCATAACATGTTTTTCAGCTTATCTGCTCATTGTCCACGTTTCACATCCATACACAAGTATAGGTTCAGTAGTATATAGGGAATTAGAAAGAGTACACTTCCCCACAGACCCAGCGGTGGGGCCGAATCGCCCCCTAAGGGGGTCAAATAAGGGTCCGAACCGATGCGCGCCCCCCTTACTATAGCGTAATTTTCGGCGGGGCAACCGCGAGTGCGAGCAACCATAGTCTTGTTTTTTTTTGTCCTACCTACTAGGGACCCGCAAATATAGTAGGAACGATGGGAGCCAACAGCATACGATTGTATCGGGGAGCTGGTTGTACTAGGAGTCTATCGTGCTGGGGGATCGTTGCAATGGGTGGTTGTTGTATCTATAGTCTGTTGCGCTAGGGCGTGCCATCTCTACGGTCTCTGTGTTTGGGTGTCTGTGTGCGTCTGTGTGTCTCTGCGTGCGTCTCCGCCTGTGCATGCCTCTGTGTCTGCGTGCGCCTGTGTGTGTCTGTATGCGTCTCTGTGTACCTGTGTCTCTGTGTCTGTATGTGTACCTGTGTCTGTCTGCGCATGTCTCTGTGTGTCTGTGTGCGTCTCTGCATGCGTCTGTGTCTGCGCGTGTGCCCGTGTGTCTCTGTGTGCCAGTGTCTGTGTGTGCTTGTGTGTGTCCCTGTGTGTGCGTGTGTCTGCGTGCCCGTGTCTCTGTCTGTGTGTCTGTATGTGTGCCTTTGTGTGTCTGCGCGCGTCTCGATGTGTCTGTATGTGTGTCTGGGTGTCTGTGTGCGTCTGTATCTGTGTATGTGTCTGCGTGTGTGCCTGTGTGTGTCTGTGTGTCTGTCTGTGTCTGTCTGTGTGTCTGTGTGTGTCTGTCTGTGTGTGTCTCTGTGTGTCTGTGTGTGTCTGTCTGTGTGTCTGTGTGTGTCTGTCTGTGTGTGTCTCTGTGTGTCTGTGTGTGTGTGTCTGTGTGTGTCTGTCTGTGTGTGTCTGTCTGTGTGTCTGTGTGTGTCTGTCTGTGTGTGTCTGTGTGTGTCTGTGTGTGTCTGTCTGTGTGTGTCTCTGTGTGTCTGTGTGTGTCTGTCTGTGTGTGTCTGTCTGTGTGTGTCTGTCTGTGTGTGTCTGTCTGTGTGTGTCTCTGTGTGTCTGTGTGTGTCTGTGTGTGTCTGTCTGTGTGTGTCTGTCTGTGTGTGTCTCTGTGCGTCTGTGTGCGTCTGTCTGTGTGTGTCTGTGTGTCTGTCTGTCTGTCTGTCTGTGTCTCTGTGCGTCTGTGTGTGTCTGTGTGCCTATGTCTGTCTGTATGTTGGCGTCTGCGCCTCTGTTGTCGCCCCTGCCGTCTCTACGATCTCTGTCGCTTGTGTGTCTATGGACGCCTGTGTGTGTCTGTGTGCCTATGTCTGTATGTGCCTGTCTGTGTGCCTATGTCTGTATGTCTGTGTCTGTGTGTGTGGGTGCGTGTATGTGTGGCTGTGGGTGTCTGGGTACGCCTGTGTCCGCGCCTCTGTTGTCGGCTCTGCCATCTCTACGATCTCTGTCGCATGTGTGTGTCTGTGGGTGCCAGTCTGTATGTGTCTATGTTCGCCTGTATGTCTGTGTGTCTATGTGTGCCTCTGTTGCCTCTGCCACCTCCGTTGTTGCCTCTGCTGCCTCTGTTGTCGCCTCTACCGGCTCTGTCGCATCTATTGTCGTCTCGGTTGTCTCCTCTGTTTTCGTCTCTGTTGTCTCCTCTATTGTCTCTGTCGCCTTTGTTGTCTCCGTCTCCTCTATTGTCTATCTGTCGTCTCTGCCACCTCTTTTGTCTCGTTGCCTCTGTTGTCGCCTCTGTTTTCGCCTCTACCGTCTCCATTCTCTCGACCGTCTCCTCTGTGGTAGGATCTGGCTGGATAGAATTCGGTGGCTATGCAATAGTGCAATACTTCCACACCACAGATGCATCGACAATCTAGGGAGCAACCCGGAAACCCAACAATTCTGGAGACACCCCTATTAGACACATACAACATGCAGGCACAAATCGCATGCATCCTAGTGCAAGCAACCATGTCGATACAACCAACATTCGAGAGTATGGGTCTCCATGTCGAAAAGGCCGTAGCACGCCACCTTTTCCTCGAAAACGCCTACGAGAGCAACCTCGTGCCCGACATTGCGAAAGTCGACTACTTGGAGGGCAACCTCGGTCGCACACACCTCCAACCCCTCGATGGACTTCCAGTCTTTGTCGACGATCTCTACGCGTTCGGCTATCTACGCCGCGAAGACTGTGTGGCCAGGGGTGGAAGTCTTTGCTGCACCACCGGGGAGAACGGCAGCGCCAAGCTGGTAGTCGCAGACATCTCCACCGCCGCCCGCAAAAGCTTGGAAAGAGCTCCAGATGGTAGCCCCCGCGGGCACATCCAGACCGCAATTGTCCACACAGTTGGAACCCACAACGCCGCTGCTGGTGGAACAATTCGGGCCACCATCGCGCGGATAGAGAGCGATACCCACTGTAGGGTCCTGCAGAAGTGGCGAGAGATATATCCCAACACCACACCCGGCGCTATCTTTGTAGCCAAACTAGATGTGTCAGAAATTCCTATGGCCGAGCTACTGGCCGAGCTGCCGAGCTTCGAACGCCAGCTACTCGCCCACGGCTATGGTATCTACTGCATCGACTATACATAGGATTTCTCTGGTGTGCTCGACCGCCAGGCTTTGGTGGAACACCTACAAACGAACCACAACTTCCGCGAGAAGGGGAGCCTAGCCACGGCCATAGGAGACGACAATCCCACAATTCTCGACAACACCAACAGTGTAGGACGACACGTATGCACCTGGGTCCAGAGCTGCGAGGATGGGTACACAACCCGCACCAAGATATACAACAAAGTCGTCTCGAACTTCGAGGCTGGCGAAATCCGCGAATCGTTTGGCGGACATCTAGCCGACTATGCCGATTGCCCCAGCCAACACTTCCGCCAAACATTCCAACATCCAGACACCCAAGCGCGCGGTTGCACCCGTATCGAGGTGTCGCTATATGCCTGCCGCGGGCGCGCTCTGTCGGCGAAAACCGCCACCGAGGTCCTACAAGAAGCGCTAGCCTTGGTCTCACCACCAACGGGTGGATTGTTTGTTGTACAGCCGCCCGCCAAACAATGGGAAAAACTGGCGACGTGTCTCGATCGCTGCTTGGTTCTGGCCGACCGCCCACAGGGGGAAATCTACGTGGGGTGGTACGCCCACACCACCACCAGACGGCTGTCGGGTGTTCGAATTCGCCCCACCAAGGAGAAGGTCGACAACGATGCAACCTGGGAGCGGGCGGTACAGTGGGCCGCAGCAGACTTTGGCTTTCGCGCTTGTCCAATCTTTCGTCTCGACATTCTAGAGGCCAAAGCCGAGACAGGTGTGGAACTCGCACCTCTCCGCTGCTACACCAAGGACAAAGATGCAAACACCATCCTAGCCGCCAGCAAGAGGCCAACTGCGCTCCACCCCAATGGCCAACCCCTCCAGACCATGTTTCCAGAGACCCCAACCGTTTCCTGGACCTGGAGGAGCAAGAAGTGCCAAGCAGTCGGTGTGGAGGTATCCTCCTTCGAGCTGGAGGAGGTACCACAAATCGCCCAAGAACGTGTTGTCTCTCTCCTTTCGACCAGAGCTCGCGAAGACCGTCTCCTACAAATCCAAGATGCTGCCACGGCCGAAGCCTGGCGCCGCCGTATGTGGGAGGAGCAGGAGGCGGATGTACAGAGACGAGCCGTGGAACTCGAACGACTGCGCCAATATGCAACGGCTAGCAAGATATACAAAGAAAGGTCGAAGCATATATACGAGCAGGTGGTATTGGGACTGCAAGGAGGCACAGAGAAACTTTCCGCGATGGTGGGTCGTCTGGAAATCCTCGGGTATAGGCGGCAGGGACAAACACTCCCCAGAGCTGTTGTGTACAAAGATGGAGAAACTACACCCAGCGCCGTATGGGCCACCAAAGGGTTGGAGAAGCTTCTCGCTGCGGCCGAAAATTGTTTCGAGTGCCGTATAGACCACCACTACAACCGCACAACTTTCTGGCTCCCAGCCATTGGATCGAAGGGGATCTCCAAGCTGGAAATCGATGTACTTCCAGCCCAAACCTTCTACAACGAAGAAAGTCGACAGATACACTGGAACAAAATCCAAGTCGTCTGTGCCCCAAAACCCGAGCAGCTAGCACTCCTCCAACAGATAGCGAGTGTAGCCGACGAACAGACGGCTCGTCTACAAGAGCTGGAGGCCACACTCGCACAGGTCCCTCCACCCAAGGCAAAGGATACATCGAAGACCATAGATCTTCCTGCTGGGGTGTATCTGTGTCGGCGGTATTCTGTAGGGGCTTTCCAAGGCACACAACGCATAGTCTTGTTTCTTTCCCCCACCAATGCAGATGGCGAACCAACTACCGACGTAGAAACCCCTGTGTATGGGCACTTTCTCGCCGCAGAGGTTGCCAGACTCGGTGTACACACCGAGCTCGAGAAAATGCAATCCCCCATGTTCTGCCGCCTCGGCGATATTCGAACCACACCACAGAAAAAGAAGGCTCGTCTGGTCAAGCTGGCAGCCATTTGCAAATAGAATACCTCGGGTGGCATGCCTAGGAGGCCACAAACCCCCCTGGGATACAAAACACATAGCCGCCACCACAACCCACAACATACAGCTCTGCATACTCTGGGGAGACCCACACCGCCGCCGTCTCGCGCGAAATATGGCCCAAGGTAGTAGCCGGACCCTTCCACTCGGCAGCCCGTCGTTCGAGCTCCCCCAGATCTACCCACTCGTGCTTCTCTGGCCGACTATCTTATTCGGCCTGGGCAACACGAAATTGTTCGTATACAAAGTGGGGGGTACACCCTCCTCGTACAAACTCCATCTCGCAACAACCGTAGGGGTTCGCCGCGTGCACGGCTTTCTTTTCCAACTCTACACCTCGAAATGGAACACTAGTAGGTCTACACAGCGCCACAAATGCCTCCAACGAAGATGGAGAGTCTGCAAAAGTCGTAGAACAACAGTATGGGGGTGGGCAGAATTCTTGCAATGGAACGTGCCGTGCAGACTCCATTGTATATCTTGGAAGGCTCGAATCTATATGCTAGCCGCGGTGGTTCGATAGGCTCTACCACATAGGATCTAGATAGCTACCACATAGCTGCCTAGCACCTAGGCTGGTGCTAGACAACTGCTTGGCTTGTGCTAGGCTGGTGCTAGACAACTGCTTGGTTTGTGCTAGGCTGGTGCTAGACAACTGTTTGGCTTGTGCTAGGCTAGTGCTAGACAACTGCTTGGCTTGTGCTAGGCTGGTGCTAGACAATTGCTTGGCTTGTGCTAGGCTGGTGCTAGACAACTGCTTGCCTTGTGCTAGGCTGGTGGTAGACAACTGCTTGGCTTGTGCTAGGCTGGTGCTAGACAACTGCTTCGCTTGTGCTAGGCTGGTGCTAGACAACTGCTTGGCTTGTGCTAGGCTGGTGCTAGACAACTGCTTGGCATGTGCTAGGCTGGTGCTAGACATATGCTAGCAGGTGCTAGGCAGCTATGTGGTAGCTATCTAGATCCTATGTGGTAGAGCCTATCGAACCACCTCGGCTGGCATATAGATTGGAGCCTAGGTGCTAGGCTGCTATGTGGCAGCTATCTAGATCCTATGTGGTAGAGCCTATCGAACCACCGCGGCTAGCATATAGATTCGAGCCTTCCAAGATATACAATGGAGTCTGCACGGCACGTTCCATTGCACGAATTCTGTCCACCCCCATACTGTTGTTCTACGACTGTTGCAGACTCTCCATCTTCGTTGGAGGCATTTGTGGCGCTGTGTAGACCTACTAGTTTTCCATTTCGATGTGCGGAGTTGGAAAAGAAAGCCGTGCACGCGGCGAACCCCTACGGTTGGTTGCAACATGGAATTTGTACGACAGTTGCGGACTCTCCATCTTCGTTGGTAGCCTTTGTGGCGCTGTGTAGACCTACTAGTGTTCCATTTCGAGGTGTAGAGTTGGAAAAGAAAGCCGTGCACGCGGCGAACCCCTACAGCTGTTGCGAGATGGAGTTTGTACGAGGAGGGTGTACCCCCCACTTTGTATATGAACAATTTCGTGTTGCCCAGGCCGAATACGATAGTCGGCCAGAGAAGCACGAGTGGGTAGATCTGGGGGAGCTCGAACGACGGGCTGCCGAGTGGAAGGGTCCGGCTACTATCTTGGGCCATATTTCGCGCGAGACGGCGGCGGTGTGGGTCTCCCCAGAGTATGCAGAGCTGTATGTTGTGGGTTGTGGTGGCGGCTATGTGTTTTGTATCCCAGGGGGGTTTGTGGCCTCCTAGGCATGCCACCCGAGGTATTCTATTTGCAAATGGCTGCCAGCACGACCAGACGAGCCTTCTTTTTCTGTGGTGTGGTTCGAATATCGCCGAGGCGGCAGAACATGGGGGATTGCATTTTCTCAAGCTCGGTGTGCCCACCGTACTGGCAACCTCTGCGGCGAGAAAGTGCCCATACACAGGGGTTTCTACGTCGGTAGTTGGTTCGCCATCTGCATTGGTGGGGGAAAGAAACAAGACTATGCGTTGTGTGCCTTGGAAAGCCCCTACAGAATACCGCCGACACAGATACACCCCAGCTGGAAGATCTATGGTCTTCGATGTATCCTTTGCCTTGGGTGGAGGGACCTGTGCTAGTGTGGCCTCCAGCTCTTGTAGACGAGCCGTCTGTTCGTCGGCTACACTCGCTATCTGTTGGAGGAGTGCTAGCTGCTCGGGTTTTGGGGCACAGACGACTTGGATTTTGTTCCAGTGTATCTGTCGACTTTCTTAGTTGTAGAAGGTTTGGGCTGGAAGTACATCGATTTCCAGCTTGGAGATCCCCTTCGATCCAATGGCTGGGAGCCAGAAAGTTGTGCGGTTGTAGTGGTGGTCTATACGGCACTCGAAATAATTTTCGGCCGCAGCGAGAAGCTTCTCCAACCCTTTGGTGGCCCATACGGCGCTGGGTGTAGTTTCTCCATCTTTGTACACAACAGCTCTGGGGAGTGTTTGTCCCTGCCGCCTATACCCGAGGATTTCCAGACGACCCACCATCGCGGACAGTTTCTCTGTGCCTCCTTGCAGTCCCAATACCACCTGCTCGTATATATGCTTCGACCTTTCTTTGTATATCTTGCTAGCCGTTGCATATTGGCGCAGTCGTTCGAGTTCCACGGCTCGTCTCTGTACATCCGCCTCCTGCTCCTCCCACATACGGCGGCACCAGGCTTCGGCCGCGGCAGCATCTTGGATTTGTAGGAGACGGTCTTCGCGAGCTCTGGTCGAAAGGAGAGAGACAACACGTTCTTGGGCGATTTGTGGTACCTCCTCCAGCTCGAAGGAGGATACCTCCACACTGACTGCTTGGCACTTCTTGCTCCTCCAGGTCCAGGAAACGGTTGGGGTCTCTGGAAACATGGTCTGGAGGGGTGGGCCATTGGGGTGGAGCGCAGTTGGCCTCTTGCTGGCGGCTAGGATGGTGTTTGCATCTTTGTCCTTGGTGTAGCAGCTGAGAGGTGCGAGTTCCACACCTGTCTCGGCTTTGGCCTCTAGAATGTCGAGACGAAAGATTGGACAAGCGCGAAAGCCAAAGTCTGCTGCGGCCCACTGTACCGCCAGCTCCCAGGTTGCATCGTTGTCGACCTTCTCCTGGGTGGGGCGGATTCGAACACCCGACAGCCGTCTGGTGGTGGTGTGGGCGTACCACCCCACGTAGATTTCCCCCTGTGGGCGGTCGGCCAGAACCAAGCAGCGATCGAGACACGTCGCCAGTTTTTCCCATTGTTTGGCGGGCGGCTGTACAACAAACAATCCACCCGTTGGTGGTGAGACCAAGGCTAGCGCTTCTTGTAGGACCTCGGTGGCGGTTTTCGCCGACAGAGCGCGCCCGCGGCAGGCATATAGCGACACCTCGATACGGGTGCAACCGCGCGCTTGGGTGTCTGGATGTTGGAATGTTTGGCGGAGGTGTTGGCTGGGGCAATCGGCATAGTCGGCTAGATGTCCGCCAAACGATTCGCGGATTTCGCCAGCCTCGAAGTTCGAGACGACTTTGTTGTATATCTTGGTGCGGGTCGTGTACCCATCCTCGCAGCTCTGGACCCAGGTGCATACGTGTCGTCCTACACTGTTGGTGTTGTCGAGAATTGTGGGATTGTCGTCTCCTATGGCCGTGGCTAGGCTCCCCTGCTCGCGGAAGTTGTGGTTCATTTGTAGGTGTTCCACCAAAGCCTGGCGGTCGAGCACACCAGAGAAATCCTGTGTATAGTCGATGCAGTAGATACCATAGCCGTGGGCGAGTAGCTGGCGTTCGAAGCTCGGCAGCTCGGCCAGTAGCTCGGCCATAGGAATTTCTGACACATCTAGTTTGGCTACAAAGATAGCGCCGGGTGTGGTGTTGGGATATATCTCTCGCCACTTCTGCAGGACCCTACAGTGGGTATCGCTCTCTATCCGCGCGATGGTGGCCCGAATTGTTCCACCAGCAGCGGCGTTGTGGGTTCCAACTGTGTGGACAATTGCGGTCTGGATGTGCCCGCGGGGGCTACCATCTGGAGCTCTTTCCAAGCTTTTGCGGGCGGCGGTGGAGATGTCTGCGACTACCAGCTTGGCGCTGCCGTTCTCCCCGGTGGTGCAGCAAAGACTTCCACCCCTGGCCACACAGTCTTCGCGGCGTAGATAGCCGAACGCGTAGAGATCGTCGACAAAGACTGGAAGTCCATCGAGGGGTTGGAGGTGTGTGCGACCGAGGTTGCCCTCCAAGTAGTCGACTTTCGCAATGTCGGGCACGAGGTTGCTCTCGTAGGCGTTTTCGAGGAGAAGGTGGCGTGCTACGGCCTTTTCGACGTGGAGACCCATACTCTCGAATGTTGCTTGTATCGACATGGTTGCTTGCACTAGGATGCATGCGATTTGTGCCTGCATGTTGTATGTGTCTAATACACCCCGTCTCCAGAATTGTTGGGTGTCCGGGTTGCTCCCTAGATGGTCGATGCATCTGTGGTGTGGAAGTATTGCACTATTGCATAGCCACCGAATTCTATCCAGCCAGATCCTACCACAGAGGAGACGGTCGAGAGAATGGAGACGGTAGAGGCGAAAACAGAGGTGACAACAGAGGCAACGAGACAAAAGAGGTGGCAGAGACGACAGATAGACAATAGAGGAGACGGAGACAACAAAGGAGACAGAGACAATAGAGGAGACAACCGAGACGACAATAGATGCGACAGAGCCGGTAGAGGCGACAACAGAGGTGGCAGAGGCAACAGAGGCACACATAGACACACAAACATACAGGCGAACATAGACACATACAGACCGGCACCCACAGACACACACAGGCGACAGAGATCGTAGAGATGGCAGAGCCGACAACAGAGGCGCGGACACAGGCGTACCCAGACACCCACAGCCACACATACACGCACCCACACACACAGACACCGACATACAGACATAGGCACACAGACAGGCACATACAGACATAGGCACACAGACACACACAGGCGTCCATAGACACACAAACGACAGAGATCGTAGAGACAGCAGGGGCGACAACAGAGGCGCAGACGCCAACATACAGACAGACATAGGCACACAGACACATACAGACGCACAGAGACACACACAGACAGACAGACAGACAGACACACAGACACACACAGACAGACGCACACAGACGCACAGAGACACACACAGACAGACACACACAGACAGACACAGACAGACATACACAGACACACAGAGACACACACAGACAGACACACACAGACAGACACACACAGACAGACACACACAGACAGACACACACAGACAGACACACACAGACAGACACACACAGACACACAGAGACACACACAGACAGACACACACAGACACACACAGACACACACAGACACACACAGACAGACACACACAGACACACAGACAGACACACACAGACAGACACAACCAGACAGACACACACAGACACACAGAGACACACACAGACAGACACACACAGACACACAGACAGACACACACAGACACACAGAGACACACACAGACAGACACACACAGACACACAGACAGACACAGACAGACACACACAGGCACACACGCAGACACATACACAGATACAGACGCACACAGACACCCAGACACACATACAGACACATCGAGACGCGCGCAGACACACAAAGGCACACATACAGACACACAGACAGAGACACGGGCACGCAGACACACGCACACACAGGGACACACACAAGCACACACAGACACTGGCACACAGAGACACACGGGCACACGCGCAGACACAGACGCACGCAGAGACGCACACAGACACACAGAGACATGCGCAGACAGACACAGGCACACATACAGACACAGAGGCACAGGTACACAGAGACGCATACAGACACACACAGGCGCACGCAGACACAGAGGCATGCACAGACGGAGACGCACGCAGAGACACACAGACGCACACAGACACCCAAACACAGAGACCGTAGAGATGGCACGCCCTAGCGCAACAGAATATAGATACAACAACCACCCATTGCAACGAGCCCCTAGCACGATAGACTCCTAGTACAACCAGCTCCCCGATACAATCGTATGCTGTTGGCTCCCATCGTTCCTACTATATTTGCGGGTCCCTAGTAGGTAGGAAAAAAAAAAAAAACAAGACTATGGTTGCTCGCACTCGCGGTTGCCCCGCCGAAAATTACGCTATAGTAGCATTCTCTTCGTACCAGATTCGGTGATACTCCTTGTCATATCCACATTCTTTACATAGTTCTAGGAGGTTGTTGACCCCCTTCCCACATTTCCGACATGGTTTAACTCTTTCACTACCAAACAAAAATTGGGCTGTGACCAAACAGAAATTTATGGCAGAAAATTGGAAGTAGAGGTGTGTTACAATAATGATTTTAAAATGGTTAAAATGGTAGCAGGTCTATTGTATTACATATCAAATTAAAGAGGATTGCACAAGGAACATGACAGTGTTAATAATTAATTGATAGGTTACAAATATTATGACAATAATGAGAGGTTTAATAATAACAACTGAAATTAAAGAGGTAAAAATTATTTAAAAAACTGCACTTATAAGGTGTTTTCTACACTCCTATACTGCTAATCATGTTTAATTTATTTACTGAATAATAAAACAAACACCACTTGTCTTCAAGAATATAAACAGTATTGCTCATTAAAATCACCCAAAAGGAAGTTTTGGTGCATATTCTGAACCATGTCTTTTTCACAAAAATGAAAAACAATTATGGCCGAAATCTGGAAGTTGAGGTATGTCACAATAATGTTATGAAAATGGTTAAAATTGTAGCAGCAATGTTGTATTATATATCAAAATAAAGGGGATTGCACAAGGAATATGTTGGTAATGGATTTATTGCTTTAGGTTGTAAATATAATAAAATAATAACATAATTTGTAAAATAATTGGACAAAAATAGGTAAAAATAATGTAAACATTGCACTTATAAGGTGTTTTCTACACTCCTATACTGCTAATCATGTTTAATTTACTGAATATTCAAACAAACACCACTTGTCTTCAACAGTATAAACAGTATTGCTCATTAAAATTATCTAAAAGGAAGTTTTGGTCTTTTTCACACAAAATGAAAAAAAAATAATGGCAGAAAACTGTAAGAAGGGGAGTGTCACAATACTGTTATGAAAATGGTTAAAATTGTAGCAGAAATGTTGTATTATATATCAAAATAAAGGGGATTGCACCAGGAATATGTTGGTATTGATCTCATATATAAACATAGTATATATTATATAATATAAAATAATTTTTAAAATAATTGGAAAAATAGAGGTAAAAATGATGAAAACATTGCACTTACCAAGGTGCGTTGTTATCCTGATCACTGGTAAATCACTGCTAATCCTGTTGAATTTACTGAACAAACACCACTTTTCTAAAATATGAACACAATTGCTCCGAAAAGAAGTTTCAGGAATAATCTGAGCTGCTTCGCGATGTGCACTTTCAATTAAACTTTGCTTGAAATCCTTCAATGACAGTTTTTTTCCTCCTTTCTCTGTTTGGCATATTGAATGTAGGATGTTTATTTTTATTTGCAATATGTGGCAGTCTATTTGTGATAGGCTGCAAAGCAAACTTTGGGGCAAACAAAAGATGATATGTGTCGTTTAGTTCGAGCGCTGCAAAAAACACAGTCTCTATTGACACCGATAAATTCTATTAAATGCTTGGCTCCTGTCAATTTCCTGAACAGACTTTTTGAAATTATTTGGCACGCAGAATGTCAACTTCTCAGGAATAATCTGAGCTGCTGCGCGGTGTGCACTTTCAAGTAAACTTTGCTTGAAATCCTTAAATAACAGTTTTTATTTTTTGTTTTGTTTTTTGTTTTTGTTTTTTTTTTGGGTTTGTTTTTGCACCTGCTGTGAAACATGGTGTGATAAATAGATTCAAATCGATTCCTGGGAAACATAGCGGCATACCAAGGAGTATATAAATGTGCACTTGTACACCAGTAGACTTTGATAGATGGTGTTGGATCAAGTCCCATAGCAATAATGACAGACGTAAACTTTAGCCATTCGTGCTTCGTGAGTGGGGTCCAGGATAACAGACTAGAATGTCTTCTTTTAGGATTGTTCTGCATCAATATCTTTTTCTTATATTTGTTTACATTTTTAATTAAACAATCCACTATGTCATCATCAAAAAATACTTTGAGAAAATCCATAGGTGTTTGCAGTTGATAAAGTTTAGAGTTGACGTGAGATCTTCGAGGACGAAACTCAAACTTCAGTTTTGTTTCCCCTTCTGAACATCTTGCCATGATGATGATGATGGGATAGGTGCATAACGCTCTACAGAAGCTTGTAAATTCAAGTTTTTCCCTCAGTTTTATTCTTATTTTGTACTGTTTGCTTTCCTTTGCGCTGAGAAGTGATTGTGACACCCTGACATTCATTGTCAGATGGACATTGATTGTCAGACACCTCAACTGAAGACGAAGTTCCACTAGTAGTAGTATCTTTATCACCACGTGCTAAAACTTTACATTCACATATAAAACTGCTGTCTGAATCACTAATATCGGAATCACTATTGTTTAAAACAGTTATAAACAATAATCTAGCTTGATCTCAAGTCATACTACGTGGACGAAAACTGGTGGGCGTTTCCATTGTGAAAAACCAAAATAAACAACTTTAAAACTGAAAATACACAACATCCAATGTTAACGAATGTTTGACGACACAATCATGACGTAGCTATCTTTCTGTTGTGCGACTTTTCAGTTTACTGTAACTTAAAATTCCGAAATGGAGCAGAAATGAATCAAATAAACCACTGATCATTTTGTGGCAATAAAAGTACCAATTGCCACCACAGCGGATCCAATGTGGCACCAGATGGGCCCTTGGTAGCGAAAGAGTTAATACATGAACCCTTCCGTATTAGCACTGCATGGACTTTGCAGTAGTCCCTTATACAACTCCGATTGCAGGGCTCTGTGGAATGTAGCCGTAGCCACTTACAACTGTTCTTCGCGGTGCGCATCTTGGTATGTCTGTAGATGATACACTCTAAATCGATGGCTCGGTCGCCCGAGTGCGCTCCGGGATACAGAGGACGGCCCGGTCGGGCGGTCGCTCCCCGGGGCCCTGGGGGTGGGGCACCCGGGGGTTGGGTCCCTAGGGGGGGGGGGCTTTCTTTTGGCGCTCCTGTGGTGCCCCGACCCTTTTGGCCCCAAACCCCCAATTGACATCTACTGGTTCCATGTAGCACCTCAATATTCCTTTTTTTTTTCCCTCGTTGCAAACAGCATCTTTTTATTGGTCAGTACGATTTCCACCTTGCAAAAGGCAACCTTCCATGGCCATTATTATACACTTTTACTTTTATAGGTGAAGTACACTGTATGTGTCAGGTCTTAGCCAGATATGACTGAACTACTGTATGACAGTAGACGGTTTACCTGCTTTATGTTAGCGCCGAATGTTGGGCGGTGCTCATCAAGCCCGACACTCCACATTGTGCCTACGGAGCGCAACTGGGAGGGTACAAGCCTTTTCACGGCTCGAGGACATGCAACCTAAAGACTAAATGTCACGGTAAGACGGACCAGGTCCTAAGCCTTGGTTGGCAACTGGTCTATGATCGAAGCCCCTACAGTTGGACAGTTAAAGCATTGCTATGCTGACGCGGCATCTTCTGCAGTTTGTCTTGTTCCAGATTTGCCGCGTGAAAAGCGAAATAGAGGAAGACAAAGAGGGACAACTCTTGACATTCTTGTGTCATGGCGCGGAAGGGTGTCCGAGCAAGAACTGATTCATGGTGCTTGAGATCGCAAGCTGTGGAGAAACATTATCGTCCACGCCAACCGACAAGGCACATGATGATAATGAAGCATGACTGACCATATCTCTGCCGAGGCCTGAACGAGACAGTGAGAATCAGAGTTGTACGCTAACCTCATAAATAACGCTAATTCTGCCTACCACTTCTGTGATGCCAATTATTACCTGTTAATTTATTTTTCGTGCCAGGCACAGTGACACCCAATTTATCAGTTCATTGTCATTCTGTTTCTTATATTTGTCTGAATTCCTTCTTACATGTTCTTGTGTTTATTGACCCCGACTCTTTTCAGATGAAAGAATGTACACGTGAACGAATGATACTCCTTGATTCAGCCTACCTTCTGAGTCCTGTATCTAGCAGCCGTCTCTGGCGGATTCTGAACGCCATACCTGCTGTCTGCCACTGATGCTTTTGTCGTGTGCCTTCTTGTTTCTGCAGACGGAGTTCTGTTATTGTGCATCGGCCTCTTTATTTTCCAAAGCTTCTGCAGCATGTCTTCCTAATTCTCCTGCATGTTTGTTTTATTTACTTTCGTTTGAAGCTTGAATTATTTGTACAGCTGACTGCACTGAATGTTTACAGCTTGTTTTTGAACCCAGTCATTCATTTTATTTCTATATTACTAGTGATCTTGTTAATTCATAATCACTGAATTTTATTGGCTCACCATTGATCTTCATAATTTATAATCACTGAATCTCATTGGCTGACTAGTGATCTTCATAATTTATAATCACATAATCTTATTGGCTGATCAGTGATCTTCTTAATTTATAATCACTGAATCTCATTGGCTGACCAGTGATCTTCACAATGTATAATAACTGAATCTCATTTGCTGACTAGTGATTTTCATAATATGTAATAACTGAATCCTATTGCTTGACTAGTGATCTTCATAATTTATAGTCACTGAATCACATTGGCTGACCAGTGATCTTCATAATTTATAATCACTGAATCCCATTGCCTAACCAGTGGTCTTCATAATTTATAATCTCTTAATCCCATTGACTGACCAGTGGTCTTCACTATTTATAATCTCTGAATAACATTTAACTGACCGGTGGTCTTCATCATTTATAATGAACAACCATTATACACCAACAACAACTATCTCTCCACATTCTCCCACAAAAACTTCACTCCCTTTTCTCTTACACACTCTTCCTAACTTTCATCCATCTCTTTTCCTTCTCCGATCACTTACTTTCTTTCCCTTTCTCAACCTTCGCCTTTCTTCGTCTTTCATTATTTTGATTTTCGTTTACTCGCTGTGAACGCTAGCGTAGGACACCGTTGACTGATTTTTGCATGTGGATTAGCTTTCCCTATTACTACTGTCCCTCACCACCAGGCGAACCCACTCCGACTTCAGAGGTACTTGTAATTTACGTCCCCAGGTCAAGAACGATAAGTCAACATTTTTGTCCAACTGAGCAGTGTAGGGGTTGAACCTGCTACATCGGCATCACCACACCGGAAGATTAAGAGCGAGCGCTCTTATTTATTATCCCGTGTTGATCACCCCTCTCACATGTCTCCCTCTGTCACTTCTCATCCTTCACTTCCCAACTCTCTCTCTCTCTCTCTCTCTCTCTCTCTCTCTCTCTCTCTCTCTCTACATCTTTCTCGTCACTTCTATCTCCCACGCTCTTCGAGATTTCTCGCACTGCCTCCTTCCCTTTCGCTCTAACTCGCCCTCGTCCCATCTTTCTTCCACATTCTTCGCTTATCTCCCTTCATTATTCCCTCCACATCTCTCTCTCTCTCTCTCTCTCTCTCTCTCTCTCTCTCTCTCTCTCTCTCTCTCTCTCTCTCTCTCTCTGTCTGTCTCTGCAACTCATTCAGTTCCCTCTTTGCGCCTCTTTCTCTCCATCAACATCTAGAGCATTTAAGAATGCAAGTGCTGATATGTTCATATGCCAAGACCCCAGCCGTTAAGTAGCACTTCCACTGCACTAGTTTGTCCTTGTCTCAACTGTCGGGGTGCCGCGGCTCACCTGTGTTGCGAGAGGCTGACTAGGGTATCGCGCGATCATAATATAACACTGAACACAAGAGGTGTGGTAAATATATGGGGGTAATATGGTAATCGTGGTTCGGATCGCGTAGGTAACTTACGGGGTATGTGAGCCGGCCGCTCAGAAAGCAATGGCAAACTACTGAGCGTAATCTTGCCAAGAAATCAACAATCAGCTGACAGGTGGTGATGTTGACAGCGATGTCCTGTAAAGGATATGCGAACATTTTTTTTTACATATGCTTATCATGGATGCATATTCAGTTAAAAAGGTTAATAACATAAAGATATAGGGAGAGAACGAAAGAGAGAGACAGAGAGAGAGAGAGCGAAAATGAGAGAGAGAGAGAGAGAGAGAGATTTACAACAAGAGAGCAAAGACAGATATTAATAGGAAGAGGAGACAAAACAAGAGAGGACGGATGAGACAGACACATAGAGAATGAGACACAACAAGGAAGTATGGGTGGGACAGATAGATACAGACAATGAGTGTAAGTCAAACGAGTCAGGGATACAAATTACAAAGAGGGAAAGATACGTGTAAGAACTCAGATACATAGACAGATAGGCACAGAGAGACAGAGAATCTGACAGAGAAAACAATTAAAGAGTACGAAAACGATACAATAAAAATACAGAACAAAAGAGAGTTAACGAGATGGAGACATCAAAGGGACACAGGTGTGTTTTCAAGGCACCAGGGCCAGGTTCATACTGGAAAAAGGCCTACTAACACGTCCTAGTCGTGCGTCCTGGGCAACAGGTTCCTTCGGGGTCCTGGCTAACGTAGGAAGATTACTGATTCTTCCAAAGTCGGAGAGTATCTGCCTCCACGGCCAGGAACCACAAGTCTGCACACCAATAAGCCAGACATGGGACAACGGATATTCACGCAAACCTCAGTCCGGTATGACATCACACTGATGTTGGACAACAGGATGTCTTCATCCGACATGCATGAATTCACGCTGTAGTTCACAGCCAGCGAACGCAAGCAAGCATCAGCAAGCAGAGACATCAATGAAGGAAGAGAGCAAAGGAAAAGAAGATAAATATAAATAGAGAAGGTACGAGGTAGGTAGAGGCACAGCCAGTAAGATAAACAGAGTGAACGAGAGAGAAAATTAGAGAGAGAGAGATAGAGAGAGAGAGAGAGACACCAATGAAGGAAGAGAGCAAAGGAATTATGGGAAGAGAGATATAAATAGAGAAGTTACGCGGTAGTAGAGGCATGGCGGCAGAGAGCAAACAAACAGATAGAGGCACAGCCAGTAAGATAGACAGAGTGAACGAGAGATAAAATGAGAGATTGAGAGAGAGAGAGAGAGAGAGAGAGAGAGAGAGAGAGAGAGAGAGAGAGAGAGAGAGAGAGAGAGAGAGAGAGAGAGAGTAGGAACAATCGAAAAACGAACTTTATTTTCAAAAGGTCGCAAATTCGGGCATTCCAATCACAATTTATCTATCGTTGAAAAGGTCGCTTAAAAGTCGACAGGATCGACTTCATTGCACCGGGTGTATCCCATATGGCTCGGTCTCTTTCCGCAGCGCGGACAGCGTCGCACAAAGCACGAACCCCGTGCTCCAGCTACGATCCACAGGAGTCTCCGAAAAATGTCACTCATGAACCGAAGGACGCGGCCCGGAATCGAACCCACAACCTTCGGAGCCCGAGTCAAACGGCTTGACGAATTCGCCACGGTATTGTCGTAGTCAGGTCTTAGTCAGATATGACTGAGCTACCGTATAACAGTAGACGGTACTACCTGGTTTCTGTTAGCGCCGAACGTTGGGCGGCGCTTACCAAACCCGACACCCCACATTGTGCCAACGGCTTCGGGCGGAAGAGCGCAATTGGGAGGGTACAAGCCTTACCCTGGTGCGAGGAAATGCAAGCTAAAGACAAAATTGTCATGGCAGGGCAGACCAGGCCCTAAACCTTGGTTGGCGACTGGTCTAGGATCGAAGCTCCGACAGGCGGACAGTTAGAGCATTGCTTTGCTGATCCGGCAGCTTCTGCAGCTTGTCTTGTTCCAGATGTAGGGGTGTTACCTTTCCTCTGGAGTCAACTAGGCAGGCCGAGAGAGGGATCATGCTGCATGGGCAACACATGATCTCTATATTTTAGCCCAGGCTTTGTGCTATGGAGAGGCAATAACTCCATCCCAGGTCTTAACTGGTCTCGGAATCAAAGCGAGAGGCAACTGTTACGGGTTATAAGTCCTTGTCAGTTGGCGTAGACATGGGGCGCCACGCGTTGCCTCTGACGGTGGGAGACACCTATAGGTGTCACTGATCAGCTACCGCCCGCCTCAAGCTGGGCAGCCCCCAGCCAATTGGGTGCTGATCCGCCACAGCCTGCCTGCTTCAATGGGTGCTTGGGGCTAGGACAAAATCTGAATCGCAGGCTGTAAAACCAATGCACCAGGTACAAACAAAAATATAAATAGAAACCTCAAGCTACGGCTTGCAACCTGGAACGTGAGAACCATGTGTCCAGGATTTTCCACTGACTTGACCAATATTGACGATGTGAGAAAAACGGCTGTGATTGATGCCGAACTCAATCGTCTTAACATTGATATTGCTGGCCTGCAGGAGACTCGCCTCGCTGAGGAAGGGTCACTCAGGGAAAACAACTACACCTTTTTCTGGAAGGGTAAAGGGCAGGCAGAAAAAAGGCAACACGGTGTGGGCTTTGCAGTAAAGAATTCGCTACTGGGAATGATTGAAATTCCAGCAGGAGGAAATGAAAGACTATTATCCCTGCGCTTGGCAACCTCTTGTGGGTTTGCCACCATTATTACTGCATATGCACCGACACTCGATTCCTCTGATGATCTGAAGGATTTGTTCTATGAGGAGTTAGACTCTGTGATCAAGGCAGTTCCAAAATCCGACTACATTTATATGCTCGGTGATTTCAATGCTCGTGTGGGCAAGGACTCGAGTTCATGGCCAGTGTGCCTTGGAAAATACAACATCGGTCGCATGAATGAAAATGGGCAAAGGCTGCTGGAGCATTGCACCAGTAATGACCTATGTATTACAAACTCTTTTTTTAAAACAAAAGAGATGCATAAGGTCACATGGAAACATCCAAGATCCGGCCATTGGCACCAGCTGGACTTCATCATCACACGGAGACAACATCTGAACCATATATCATTGACTCGTAGTTACCACAGTGCTGACTATGATACGGATCATTCTTTGGTTGTTGCAAGGGTTAGACTGAGACCAAAGAGAATCTACACAGCTAAACACAAATCTAGCCCCAGGATTAATATTATTAACACTCATGATCCTGAAAAGTGCTTTCAGTTTCAACAGCAACTTGAAGACGCTTTCACTGATACACCAGAAAATTTTACAGTAAATGATAAATGGAATAAACTTAAGGAAACTCTTTGTAAAACTGCCGTAAAGGTTTACGGCACTGTGGATCATAAGAGGCAGGACTGGTTTGCGGCCAACAGCGAGACTCTGCAGCCCTTGATTGATAAGAAGAAGAAAGCTCTCTTAAGAAACAAGGAAAGACCAACGCGTAACACTCTGAGTCAGCTAAGGCAAGCTAGGAAGGATGTGCAAAAGGCTGCCAGGCAGTGTGCAAATGATTATTGGATCAAGTTATGTGAGTCCATTCAAATCGCAAGTGATAAGGGAGACATAAGAAGCATGTATGAAGGAATAAAGAAAGCCTGTGGTCCAGTGATCAAAAGAAGTGCACCATTGAAAACCTTGACTGGAGAAGTCATCACTGATAAGAAACAGCAGATGGACAGATGGGTAGAGCACTATTTGGAGCTTTACTCAAGTGAGACCAAACTAGCGGATAATGCCCTCAACGCCATAGAGGCTCTACCAACTCTTGACCACCTGGACACACTTCCCACCATAACAGAAGTTAAGTGTGCTATAAATGAACTTGCATCTGGCAAGGCTCCAGGTAAGGATGGGATTCCAATAGAGGTTATCAGGAGTGGGCAAGACACACTCACTATACAGATCCACCAGCTAATAGAGCTATGCTGGCGTGAAGGACAAGTCCCACAGGATTTCAAAGATTCAAGCATCATAACACTGTACAAGAACAAGGGCGATCGGAGCGACTGCAACAACTATAGGGGTATCTCACTTCTGTGTATTGTTGGAAAAGTATTTGCCAGAATTGTTCTGCGCAGACTTCAAGTCCTAGGAGATCAAGTCTACCCCGAATCACAGTGTGGCTTTCGACAGAACCGGTCTACCACTGATATGATATTCTCATTGCGACAAATGCAAGAAAAATGCCGTGAACAGAATCAACCACTGTTTATTGCCTTCATCGACCTCACAAAGGCATTTGATTTGGTCAGTCGTGAGGGTCTGTTCAAGGCACTAAAGAAGATTGGCTGCCCACCAACTCTTCTGTCTATTGTGGAATCGTTCCACACAGGCATGAAGGGTATAATCAAGTTTGATGGTGCAACTTCTGAAGAATTTGAAATCAAGAGTGGAGTTAAGCAAGGTTGTGTACTAGCTCCCACCCTCTTTGGAATATACTTTTCACTTCTACTGAAATATGCATTTCGTGATCAGGATGGTGGTATATACATTCACTCACGCTCAGATGGCGGCCTCTACAATGCTCAGAGATTGAAGGCTAAGACCAAAATTAGGAGGGTACTGATCAGAGAGTTGCTTTTTGCAGATGATGCTGCAGTTACGACCCACTCTGAGGAAGAATTGCAATGTCTACTATCTGCATTCTCCAATGCTTGTTCTGAATTTGGTTTAACAATTAGCAAAAAGAAGACACAGATTATGTCACAAGGTGCACATGGGGTACAATCAATCTTTATTGACGACGCCGAACTAGAGATAGTAGACCATTTTACATATCTAGGATCGGTGGTAAATAGCAAATTATCCCTAGATCAGGAAATCAACATCCGGATTGGTAAGGCAGCAACAACAATGAATAGGTTAAGAAAAAGAGTCTGGGAGAACAGGAAGCTTACTGCCAAAACAAAAGTCCTTGTCTATCAAGCCTGTGTCCTTAGTACTCTTCTCTATGGCAGTGAAACCTGGACAACTTACTCACACCAAGAGAACAATTTAAACAGCTTTAATATGCGGTGTCTGCGAAGAATTCTTGGTATTAAGTGGCAAGACAAAATCACAAATACTGAAGTATTGGAAAGATCAGGTTGTGTGACAGTTTATTCCATGCTCAGTCTTCGTAGACTTAGATGGATAGGACATCTTAGGCGGATGGATGATGGTAGAATACCAAAGGATATCTTTTTTGGTGAATTACAGATGGGTAAGAGATCTCAGGGTCGGCCTCTACTACGATACAAAGATGTGTGTAAGCGGGACATGATTGATACAGGCATTGATAATGCACATTGGGAGCAAGTCGCCACTGAACGTGTTGCATGGAGGGCAAATATCAGAAATGGAATAAAGTCAAAGGAGAAAATTATTGCAGAAAAGTCACACACCAAGCGTTTGAGACGTAAGATGGTGCATGATGGTGGAAATGACCACGTGTTCACATGCACCCACTGTGAACGGACATTTACAGCGCAAATTGGCCTTATCAGTCACACTCGCTACCGCCATAGTTAAAAGTTATTATGCCTTTTTAAAGCACAAACTATCGTCTGTCAAGACGGCAAGGTGCCAATGATGATGATGTCCATGTTGCATTCTTGTAGGAAAAAAAGCCAATGTCAAATGAACGAGAGAAAAAGAGAGAGAACGAACGAACGAACGAACGAACATACTTTATTTTCAAAGGGTTAAGAACTGGGCACGCAGGCCCGTCTAACATTCTGCCCTTCTATGACTCAGGGAGAGAAAGAGAGAGAGAGAGAGAGAGAGAGAGAGAAAGAGACAAAGAGAGACAGAGAGAGTGAGAGAGATAGAGAGAGAGACCAAGAGAGAAAGAGAGAGAGTGAGAGAGATAGAGAGAGAGTGAGAGAGATAGAGAGAGAGAGAGAGAGAGAGAGAGAGAGAGAGAGAGAGAGAGAGAGCTTAATAGGAATCAGTGTTATGGGGCAATGATATCCATCATCGAATTTATTTTCATGTACAAAAATACGTTATCTTTTCAAAGAGATAACATTTCAACTTTTGTGTTACTTAAAATATCAGCTTGAACACAAGACTTTAGTTATGAAGCTTTCTGTTGTGAACATTTGACATTACCACATCCATTGAGATGAGTTAGAATTTCATTTACTTGATGTAAATAAACACCGCAGTTCGTTTACAGGAAAGAAATACCATCCATTGACTTCACTCCTCGGCTTCTCTATGTGTGTCCCAATCTCTCTGTGTGTCAGTTTGTTTGTTTGTCTGTCTGTCTGTATGTAGCATCTATATTTATAAAACAAAGTGTATGTATGTAAATATGTATGTATATATGTATGTATGTAAATATGTATGTCCTTTATTTGTTCGCGAACGGCCCATCCGATTGAGATGAAATTTTCTACACGCCTTCCTTTCATTCCAGAGCTGTCAACTGTCATAGTTTTTTTTTCTTCTTCCTCCTCCTCCCTCCTCCCCCTCCCAAAATACGTACGTAAATATATGATGATGATGATGAAAGAATCCCCGAACCAAAACGCTAGGGAAAGGGAAGAAAATGACGTGACTACACAGAATCGTCACACGGCAATCATCATCATCAAGTGCCGTGCCGGCTGGCGTAGGCGTTCATGGCTCTCCGTAGATCTCAGTCTTTGGTTTTTTGGATCAACTCTGCTGCTGATATTCCTCCATGCCACGGCAATATCAATAACAATTCATCTTTTTATGTGTAAGGAAGTTATCTACAGTCGTGTAGAAGGGAAGAACTAGACGAGTATGAATTCGGAATGGCGAACTCTCTACCCCTCTCTTCTCCTCCCTCTACCTCCTCCCTCCACCCTTCTCTTCCTCCTCCCTCTCATCCCTCTCCCTCCTCCCTCCTCCTTCTCCCTCTTCCTTCTCCCTCTTCCTCTCCCCTCCTCCTCCATCCTCCTCCCTCCTACTCCCTCCGCCTCCTCCCCCCTCCTCCCTCATCTTCCCTCCTCCTCCCTCTCCCTCCTCATCCCTCCTGCCTCCCTCCTCCTCCTCCTGCCTCCTTCTCCCTCATCATCCTCCCTCCTCCTTCTCCCTTTTTCTCCCTCTTCCCTCTTCCTCCTCCTACCTCCTCCTCCTCCCTCCACCCTCCTTCTCCCTTCTCCTCTTCTTCCTCCTCCCTTTCCTTCCTCCTCCTCCTCCCTCTACCTCCTCCTCCCCCTACCTCTTTCCTCCTCCCTCCTCCTCCCCTTCCACCTCTCTTTCCTTCCTCCCCTCCTCATTCTTCCTCCTTCCTCTCCCTCCTTCCTCCTCCTCCTTCCTTCTTCTCCCTCCTCCTCCTCCCTACACCCCCTCCTCCTTCCTCCTCCTCCCTCTCCTCCTCCTCACTCCTCCTCCTCCCTCCTCCTCCTCCCTCTACCTCCTCCCTCCTCCTCCCTTCACATTCCTCCTCCTCCCTCTTCCTCCTCCTCCCTCCTCCTCCTCCCTCCTCCTCCTCCCTCCTCCTCATCCCTCCTCCTCCCTCCTCCTCATCCCTCCTCCTCCATTCTCCTCCTCCCTCCTCCTCCTCCCTCTACCTCCTCCTCCCTTCACATTCCTCCTCCTCCCTCTTCCTCCTCCACCCTCCTCCTCATCCCTCCTTCTCCCTCCTCCTCCTTCTCCCTCCCTCCTCCTCCTCCTCCCTCCTCCCCCTCCTCCTTCCTCCTCCTCCCTCTCCTCCTCCTCACTCCTCCTCCTCCCTCCTCCTCCTCCCACTACCTCCTCCCTCCTCCTCCCTTCACATTCCTCCTCCTCCCTCTTCCTCCTCCTCCCTCCTCCTCATCCCTCCTCCTCCCTCCTCCTCCCTCCTCCTCCTCCCTCCTCCTCATCACTCCTCCTCCCTCCTCCTCCTTCTTCCTCCCTCCTCCTCCCTCCTCCCCCTCCTCCTTCCTCCTCCTCCCTCTCCGCCTCCTCCCTCCTCCTCCCTCCTTCTCCTCCCTCCTCCTCCTCCCTCCTCCTCCCTCTACCTCCTCCTCCTCCCTCCTCCTCCCTCTACCTCCTCCCCCTCCTCCCTTCACATTCCTCCTCCTCCCTCTTCCTCCTCCTCCCTCCTCCCTTCTCCGCCTCCCTCCTCCTCCTCCTCCCTCTACCTCCTCCCTCCTCCTCCCTTCACATTCCTCCTCCTCCCTCCTCCTCCTCCCCTCCTCCTCTTCCCTACTCCTCCTCCCCCTCCTTCTCCTTCTTCCTTCTCCCTCTTCCTCCTCCCTCTTCCTTCTCCTCCTTCTCCCTCCTCCTTCTCCCTCTTCCTCCTCCCTCTTCCTTCTCCCTCCGCCTCCTCCCTCCTCCTACTCTCTCCTCATCCTCCCTCCTCCTCCCTCTCCCTCCTCCTCCCTATCCTCCTCCTGCTCCCTTCTCCTCCTGCGTTCTCCTCCTCCCTCCTTCTCCCTCCTCCTCCCTCTTCCTCATCCCTCCTCCTCGCCTCCTCCTCCACCCTACTCCTCCCTCCTCCTCCTAATCCCTCCTCCTCCCTCCTCCTCCCTCTACCTCCTCCCCCCTCCTCCCTTCACATTCCTCTTCCTCCCTCCTCCTCTCTCCGCCTCCCTCCTCCTCCGCCTCCCTCTACCTCCTCCCTCCTCCTCCCTTCACATTCCTCCTCCTCCCTCCTCCTCCCCTTCTCCTCTTCCCTCCTCCTCCTCCCCCTCCTTCTCCCTCCTCCTTCTCCCTCTTCCTCCTCCCTCTTCCTTCTCCCTCCGCCTCCTCCCTCCTCCTACTCTCTCCTCCTCCTCCCTCCTCCTCCCTCTCCTCCTCCTGCATGGGCGAAATAGAGAACACACTGAACCGTTCAACAGGGATTCATTGTCAAAGAAATGTGGTTATTAAGACAAACGAAAGTGAGGGAAATGAAATACTTTGGGCGTGTAGAGTCTGGAAAATATGTATATGGAGGGAGGCCTAACGAGTAAGCGGACAAGAGGAAAACCCAACATGGATGGGTATATCTTATATATAAAAGGCGATCTCCGTCCGTCTGTCTGTCTGTCTATATGTCCCTAATGCGCTCGCGAACGGCCCATCCCATTGAGATGAAATTTTTTACACGTCTTCCTTTCATTCCAGCGCAGCCCACTGTCATATTTTTTTAGTATGAAATCGGCTGCTTACCCAAAATTATTTCATTTTTCATTATAATTTCATCTATCTCAGGGGACTTAACTCTGTAAAAGTTATTTCAAGGGGCATAACTTTTCTGTATAACTTATAGTCATATTGTGGCATCGTTTTCAAAGATTTATAAACTCTTTGTCCATAGTTATGTACCGGCATATGAGTTATAATAAATAATGATACAATCTGTAAGTAGTATAAACGGACTGACCCAAACGGCTATCGACCCGGCAATGTTAACGGACTACGAGATAGATCAGCGATTCAAAAAATAGGCACAATGAACGTCTGTGGTTTCAATAGTAAAGAAGAAGAGCTTATAGAAACAATGGAGAAGAGGAATATTGGTCTGATGGGAATAGCGGACACCAGAACAAACGGGAAAGGATGCATGGAGCTCCACCGCAGTTACACGTTTGTTTACTCTGGAGTAGAACAGCAAGAAAGGGCAAGACACGGTGTGGGAATAGTCATCGAACCACAGCTAGCAAGAGCAATACTAGAAATAAAATATATATCAGAAAGAATCATAACAGTGAGAATAAAAGAACAAACAATCACAACATATGTACAGATATACGCACCATGTAATGCAAACAATAATGAGCAAGAATGTGAGGACTTCTACGAAGACATACATGATGTGCTAAATAAAATAGATAAGCAGGACAACATCATAGTTATGGGAGACTTCAATGCAAGACTAGGACATAACAGAGGGGGCATAGAAAAACACCTGGGAGCATTTGGAGATCAGCAAAATGAAAGGAATGATAACGGAAGTAGACTGATAGAGCTTTGCAGCCAACACGATCTCTATATAACAAACACATTCTATAAACATAAAGATTCGCAAGTATACACCTGGTATAAATGGAACAATCTAGATACTAAAAGCCAAATTGATTTTATATCGAGAAATATATTAGATGCAAGAGCAGTGCCCAATTTCAGTATAAACACAGATCATAAAGCAGTCGTTGCCACAATAAGAACCATTAGAAGAAGAAAACAAAAAGCAGGAAAATACATGCCATGCGAATCAGTAAACTTAAAAAACCTTAAAGACGAGGCAGTAAGGGAAAATTATGAGAAAGAACTAACTGAACTCTTTGTAAAATTACCTACGGAAAGAAAAACAGTGGAAGAAGAATGGGAGACGTTCAAATCAAGCGTTTTAAATACTGCAAAAATAACATGCGGAACCACGAAAAAATGCAAAACACGGATAAAGAAAATAACAAGTTGGTGGAACGCAGAAGTAAAGAAAGCGGTAAAAGAAAAAAAGGAAAAATATAAAAAGTGGTTGAAGAGCAAACAGGAATGTGATCTCATAGAATACAGAATATCGAGAAGACATGTGAGTAGAATAGTAAAGAGGGAAAAACAGAAAGACTGGGAAGAGTATGGAGAAACCCTAAATAAAAACTACAAGGAGGCAACCAGAAACTTCTACAAAAAGATAAGTGCAATGCGAACCAGAGGAGTACCCTTTGACCCAACTGAAATAATTAACAGCGAAAATGGAGAACCAATAAGTGAACAAAAGCACATCCTAATAAGATGGAAGCAGTATTTCGAACAACTTCTCAACATCCCATCAGATGTCACAGGAATTCAAGAGACCTACACAGATGTCACCGAGGAACTAGAACCAGACATACTAAAAGAAGAAATTATAGAAGCCATCAGATTAGCCCCATTGAACAAATCACCAGGACAGGATGAAATACCAAATGAACTAATTAAAGCAGCAAGGGAAGTAGGAACAGCTTGGCTACATAGACTATTCAACCATGTTTGGGTAGAACAACAGACACCACGAGACTGGGGAAACGCCATAATTATCCCAATTTGGAAAAACAAAGGCAGCAAAAGAGATTGCACACAATACAGAGGCATTTCACTGTTGAGTCATACTGGGAAAATATTTTGCAAAATTCTTGAAAAAAGATTACGAACTACTTTAGAACCCCAGCTAAGCGAAACGCAGCTTGGATTTAGGAAAAACAAAGGATGCACAGACGCCATTTTTGCTCTTAGACAACTTATAGAAAAATCAATTGAATTCAATGAAACACTCTACTTAGCCTTTGTTGACCAAGAAAAGGCATTTGATAGGGTAGATAGAAACAAGCTGTGGGAAATCCTTAAACAATATGGAGTGAGTACACATCTAACAAACCTATGTAGAAGTTTATACGACAACAGTGAATGCATAGTGAGAGCAACTGGAGGACACTCAGAACCCTTCACCATAAGATCTGGAGTACGACAAGGTTGTGTCCTGTCCCCTCTCTTGTTCATAACATATATAGACAACATATGTAAAGAAACCAGCCAAGCAGAGACAGCAAGAATACCGCATGACGAGAACACAGAAGAAGAACCATCTGCAAATCTAACCATTAGAGAACTCCTGTTTGCGGACGACCAAGCACTAATAGCAAAATCAGAAGCTGAATTACAAGACCACATGAATAGTCTAAACGAAATGTGTAGGGAACATAACATGAAAATTAGCACAAGCAAAACAGAGGTAATGACTATAACTAAAGAAGAACAAACAGCAACAATTCACCTAAACGAACATCCCTTGAAACAAGTAAAGAGCTTCAAGTACCTAGGAAGTATAATATCATCAAATGGCAGATCAGAAGACGAGATCGAAAATAGGTGCAATAAGGCAAATCAACTCATTGGACAAATGGCACCAATACTAAAGAACAAACATGTATCAATAACTACTAAGAAAGCACTTTACAACACAATCTTCCTACCAACTCTGTGCTACCAATGCCAAACCTGGACAATGACAGAAAAAGAGAAAAGAAAAATCACAACAACAGAAATGAGGTTCCTGAGAAGAATACTCAACGTATCAAGAAGAGATAAGATCAGAAATGAAGAAATCAGGACTAAAGTGGGGGTTAAAGCTGCTCTAGATTTTATTAGAAAGCAGCAAGTCAAATGGTTTGGCCATGCAAGTAGGCTACCAGTCAACAGCATGCCACAACAGGCAATGACGTACAGACCAGATGGAAACAGAGGAAGAGGCCGACCACGTAAACGCTGGACGGAGGGAATAACAGAATCCATGGGAATGTCGATATACGAAGCCCATAACCGGGCACTCTCACGAAGTTTATACTTCACCTCGACACCGCAAGGTACAAGAGGAACATGATGAGATGAGATGAGACAATCTGTAAGGCATTTTCAAAGTTTTCATAAAAATAATGCATAATGCATAACATTGTAACTCATCTTTTTTTGCTTAAAGAATGAATAAATAATAGTTACCTTATCTCTATCAAGTTTGAAGATTTTATATTTCTTTACACTGTCGCCAACTCTAAGAAGACATGGAACAACCTCAGCCATTATTAAATCTACAGGCATATGCGTTATATTCCTCCTCCTCCTCTCCCCTCCTCAACCTCCTACCCTCTTCCTCTTCTCCTCCCCCTCCTCCCTCTCCCTCCTCCATCCTCCTCTTCTCTCTTTCTCATCCTCCTCCCTCCTCCTCCCTCTTCCTCCTCCCAGCTCCTACTCCTCCTTTTTCTTCTTCTTCTGCTGCTGCTGCCGCTGCTCCATTTACCCAGACAGATAGACAAACAGATAGACAGACAGATAGACAGTCGGGAACGGGAACTTATATGACTACTTATATGAATTAAATGAGATGCTCCCCACCAGGGACTGGGCGAAACCGGGCAGGGTCAGGCAGACAGATAGACAAACAGATAGACAGACAGATAGACAGTCGGGAACGGGAACTTATATGACTACTTATATGAATTAAATGAGATGCTCCACACCAGGAGCTGGGCAATGCCGGGCCGGGTCAGACAGACAGACAGACAGACAGACAGACAGACAGACAGACAGATAGACAGACAGACAGACAGACAGACAGACAGACAGACAGTCGGGAACGGGAACGGGAACTTATATGACTACTTATATGAATTAAATGAGATGCTCCCCACTAAGGACTGGGCGAAGCCGGGCCGGGTCAGCTAGTGCATAATAGATAAGAAATAGTTAATGAACGGGAGATGAGTGGTTGGAAAGGTCGAATGTAAAACGGGCCTGCATGCCCAATTTGTGACCCACCTTTGACATTAAAATTCGTTTGTTAATTTGTTTGTTTGTTCTGTCTGTATATCTGTATGTTTCACTCTCTACTTTCTTTCACCCTCCCTCCTTTTCTCTTCCCATCCCTTCTCTACCTCAATCTGTCTCCCTTCTCTCTTCTTCTTCTCTTTCCCCTTCCCTTCTCCCTCATTTCGCTCCTTTCTCTCTCCCACCTCTCTCTCTCCTCGCTCCTCCTCTGTCTCATCTCCTTTCTCCCTCCCTTCTCTCTCGCTTCTCCCTCTCTCTCCTCTCTCTCCTCTCCCTCCTTCCTCCCGTTCTCCTCTCTCGCCTCTATCTCTCATACTCTCCCCCTTCTCCCCCATATCACTCTCTTCTTTATGTTCTCTTTATTTTCTTAAGGAAATAATTTTAGAATTCATATTTTTACAAATAAATATCTGCTTTGTGATCAACATGGACAGTTTCATCAATGTGTTTTGCTTAAACTTCTCACACTGAACATGGAGCCCCTATGGTATAAGAGTTAGTGTGTATTGATTGACGCTCATAGAAGTCCGACATATGAGAAGCTCATGGGCTTGTACGGTGCAGGCCGGAGGGAGAATTGTGAAGGAGGACTCTGGTGCTTTTGCTGAGATCACAAGTAGCCAGACTATGGAAGTCATGGCAGTAAGTAAAGCAATAACATTGCTCGAGACACAGACATTCACTAGGGCATGTTTCCTTAGCGACTCAATGAGTATGCTCAAGAGGATAGAGATGGGGTGGATCCGAAGAGAGTGGTTGCTGTCTCTGGAGCGGTCTCGGTTGGCAAAGATTAGTTTCATTTTCGTGCCAGGGCATGCGGGAGTACAAGGAAATGAGCAGGCTGACGAGCTCGTAGGTAAGGCTACTGTGGGGGGGGGGGGGGGGCGGGGGGCGGACGCCCTATGGGTCAGGCTGACATGTTTAATGCTCTACGAGAAGTAAGACTGTTGCGAGAACCAAGCGATGACTGTGAATCTACAACCATGGTCAGACTGCCAGAATTGCAAATTAAAAGAGGTGTGGCCAAACAAGAACACTACACAGGAGGCGAAAGAAGATTGATAAACCAACACAGAACTGGTGTCATTAGCCGCTACACGCTGCGGGATTTGCTGAGGAGTGGATCCGAGCACTTATGGACTGAATGGTTCGATGTGCAATGAGGATGATCTGTCGACTAACTAACTAACTAACTAAGTAGAAGTAGAAGAAATAAGCAGAGAAGTAGAGAACGTACTTTTGTTTTTGCATATCCTTTTTACAGGACATCGCTGTCAACTCCAGCATTTCACTGCTGTTGTTGATGTCTTGGCAAGTTTTTACGTTCAGTAGGTTGCCATGGCTTTCTGAACCACCGGCTCCCATACCAACTCGTTACAACCCAATATAAAGCGGTCTGCTGCCAAATCGGTCGCAGCTGTGTTTCTAACACGGATAAGCGGGCTTACGAATAACGTCCGTAAGCCCTTAGCCACGGAGACACGCAGGTATTGTCTGGCCTTCATAAAAGTAAAAGAAAAAAAGTTCAGACCAAAGGACACACTAGACAAAAAAAAAATTGAAAGCTATGAGCTCTCTTAGTGGCTTCAAAGAGATCAAGTGGTATTTGCGCCACTGTGTGTGGCAAGACGTATACACAGCGTTAAGTCACCCAAGTAACATAGCTAGTAGGTAAATACATTACGCAACTGCTGCATGCCAACGCATTCTAAGCGGAGACACATTGAGCACCGTGGCAGCTTTTGCACGCAACATCACGAATCCATCAGGCATGAACCATCAAAAGTCTATAAATCAAGGGCTGTCAACGATGCTTTACCACCAAAAATACAAACAGTTTTTGGTTTCTCACGCCTGGTCTTTTTGCAGACCTAGTCATTCTGGCTGGTAAGACGGGAATTCAACAAGGTATGTATGTCATTTAGGCACGAAGTATGCCCCGTGTCAAATTACTCTGCGCAGTAATTCATTGAAAGCATACGCGTGAGCTTTTATACAGAAATGGGTACGTAGTTCAGGCAAAGAAACTGCAATGGCAAGTCTGCAAGTTGTGGTGGAGAAGATATAAATCAATTCAAGAGTTGAGTTGAGCTAGGAATCAACATCATTCCACTCGGGGCATTTCCATACTTGTTCAGTCCTCATCTTCAACAGCCAGTGAAGAGTTCCAATACTAATGGTGTCCGTTGCATTATGATTATATGGATGTCGTTCTTTACCTCTGAGTGACGATTGCTTAACAGATCCTCTGACCACGCTTTACTGCTGCATTCTTTCTAGACAATGACAGTCTAACTGTTCTTCTGCATTGTTCACATACTACCAGAGGGCCTTCACCACATCTGTCTTATGCATCAAATCACCCATCAATTACGCAGCATCAGCCAAGCACACCAAAGTGTCCTGGAGAAAAGATCCAGCGAATGCTTACAACCCGCGAACTCTGAATTGATGCATGCCATTCTGCATGAAGCATGTCAGTCTTCACCTTTGTCAGCTTGCTTTGTGAATCAGTTGTTATACAGTACAGTCATAAGTGTAGACTGCTGGATTATGTTATGTTATATTATGTTATGTTATGTTATGCTATGTTATGTTATGTTATATTATGTTATGTTATGTTATGCTATGTTATGTTATGCTATGCTATGGTACGGTATGTTATGTTATGCTGTGTTATGCTATGTTATGTTATGCTATGTTATGCTATGTTATGTTATGTTATGCTATGTTATGTTATGCTATGCTATGCTATGCTATGCTATGTTATGTTATGCTATGTTATGTTATGCTATGTTATGTTATGCTATGTTAATGTATGTTATGTTATGTTATGTTATGCTATGTTATGTTATGCTATGATATGATATGTTATGTTATGCTATGTTATGTTATGTTATGCTATGTTATGTTATGCTACGTTATGTTATGCTATGTTATGTTATGTTATGTTATGTTACGTTATGTTATGTTATGCTATGTTATGTTATGCTATGTTGTGTTATATTATGTTATGGTATGTTATGCTATGTTATGTTATGCTATGTTATGTTATGCTATGTTATGTTATGCTATGTTGTGTTATGTTATGTTATGCTATGTTATGCTATGCTATGTTATGTTATGCTATGTTATGCTATGTTATGTTATGCTATGTTGTGCTATGCTATTTTATGCTATGATTTGTTATCTCGGATGACACCCCCACACACTAGCTATTCCCATACGCGCTCATCCCTCAGATGTAGGCGCCATCTCACAGTATCTCTACGTTGAGTTGGTCTGAGTTGGTTGTAATGGCTCTTCTCTCGCTTTCAAGACTGCATAGGCCATTTTAGTCATGCGTCCAATAACACTTGTTCCTGCACCAAGACGCTGTCGTCATTTGGAGGTGTCAAGTTCGAATCCCAGTCGATAACTATAGTTTTCAAGTTTATGTTCTCTAGTGCGCCCTCTAGTCTCTATTTCTGTCTTCTAGTTCTATGAGCGACAGACAATACATTTGTGTTTATTTATGAAATATACTACAGGGTGAATCTTTAATGACTGTGCAGTGTTTGGAAATATTGCCGGTCCACGTTTTGTATTCACCCTCTGTAAAGTTCATGCAACATAATAGGTAAATCCAAAACTTGGACCGGCAATTTTTTCAAACACTGCACAGTCATTAAAAATACACCCTATAGTAGAAGCAACGTTAATTTTATTAAAATGGCAAATGACATAGGACATTGCAGAGTTAAATTAGTCAATGTCTGATTCAGGCAGGGTTTCTGAAGAATTATTATAAAGTTTCGGACGCACCACAAACTTTGACACGCTTCAGCTGCTTTGTTTTTTCCAGTACCTGGAGCTCGTGTTTACACTTCCGGTGCCCTGACGGCGGGATGCTGGGTTCACTCCACACACTGGTCAGTTGGACTTAAATGTTGACTTCCCGTTAAGAAAACGGTGGCAAACTACTGAACTAAAACTAGCTTAGAAATTAAACCTCGTGTTGATTGCAACGTACTGCAATGAACATGCGACATTTTAAAACGATTAGAACGGTACAGTGTCCAATTTACAGGACTGCATCATTAGAGAAACATCTTAGACACAAACTTCCAGCGCCCACAGGGAATTCACACCTGGTCATGTGATGCTAGGTTAGTGGACTAACAACTACACCATGCCTAGCTAGAGATGTGGGGTTTCAGTGAATGCTAGAGTTAGGTCATTGATAGTGTGTGAAATGTTATGAGGGGTTTCAGTGAATGCTAGAGTTAGGTCATTGATAGTGTGTGAAATGTTATGAGGGGTTTCAGTGAATGCTAGAGTTAGGTCATTGATAGTGTGTGAAATGTTATGTGGGGTTTCAGTGAATGCTAGAGTTAGGTCATTGATAGTGTGTGAAATGTTATGTGGGGTGTCAGTGAATGCTAGAGTTAGGTCATTGATACAGTGTGTGAAATATTATGTGGGGTTTCAGTGAATGCTAGAGTTAGGTCATTGATACAGTGTGTGAAATGTTATGTGGTGTTTCAGTGATGCTGGAGTTAGTTCATTGATTAGTTAGTTAGTTAGTCTTTCCTCTTGAGCCTAAGGCGGCGCATAGGGCAGAAGTCATGGCTCTCCATGCTTGGCGGTTCGCTGCTACCTGTTGTAGATCTTGGATATTTACTTGGCCATTGAATGAGCCTTCTCTAATGATGGTTCTACGCAGGGTCTCTCTTGGTCTTCCCCGTTTTCTTTTCCCTACTGGTGACCATAAGAGGGCTTGGTTGGGGAGTCTTGTCTTGTCCATTCTGAGTACATTGCCGATGTTGTTCCAACGGCGTTTTCTTATAAAATTTGAAACAATATCTTGCTTAGTCTCTTGTCTTATTTGCGTATTGGTTCTGAAATCTGTCCAGTGGAGGTTTAGAATTTTTCTAAGACATTTGTTCTCAAAATTGTCTAATTTTTTATCCAAAGCTACCGTTGATTTCCAACTCTCACATCCATACGTTAGCATTGGAATCACATAAGAGTTCAAGATTTTAAGTTTCGTATGTTTGCTGAGTGTCTTTGACTTCCAGATGTTTGAAGGTTTATTGAAGGCACCAGATGCCAGTGGTCTAACATTTAGAGCCAGAAATCTGATTATGAGACAACTGGGAGTTTTATGATAACGGATTGTCGAGCCGTCGATCAACCGTCTTAAGTCAAGCTAGAAGAAAACACGTCCAGCCATCTTGACCCAAACCGGAAACTTGATACAGCGTGTGAAATGTTATGTGGTGTTTCAGTGAATGTTAAAGTTAGGTCATTGATACAGCGTGTGAAATGTTATGTGGGGTGTCAGTGAATGCTAGTGTTAGGTCATTGATACAGTGTGTGAAATGTTATATATTTAGTATGTCAAGGTTTAAGGATTTGGGGATATAAGGTTTTGTACATCATATATTGTGTTCAGACTTGGGAGTTGAGGTTATATTATGTCTAGGTTGAGGAGGTGAGGGTGTCAGGTCATGTACATTACATAGTATGTCCAGGTGTAGGAGATGAGGTAATGAGGTCTCTTGACCTATATTAAAGCTAGGTGTATCGATCAGAAGAAGCAGGGAACCGAAACAATGTTGCCAAAGCTCAGGTCTGATCATGGGGGTATTAGCTGGCGCTGAGAGCGTCTGAGCTATTAATAGCTTTAACTAGAAGTGTGTATGTTATAATAAAATATAACATAACAAGACATTGTTGCAGAACCCCAGACAGACATCTGTGGATAAACATGGAGGCATATGCTCTGTGACAAGGCACATACTGCTGCTGCTGCTGATGATGATGGTAACATAACATAACCTAATATACTATGATTAATTTATAATTTAATGTATTGTTACATAATTCATCATCATCATCATCATCATCATCATCATCATCATCATCATCATCATCATCATCATAATCATCATCATCATCATCATCATCATCATCATCATCATAATTATGTGCCCTGCCAGATTGGATAGGCTTTTATGTATCTCCACAGATCTCGGCTCTGGTCTTCTGGATCCACTCTGCTCATGATAATCCTCCACGCCACTGTCGCAGTCCATCCAGCATCATTTGTCTCTGTCTGGCTATGTCTCTTTTCCCAATGTTCTTTCCAGTCGTCACGATGTTTTACAATGCCTCTCTCTTCTCATCACATGACCAAAGAAAGCTGTCTATCTCTTCTCTTTACCTGTATATACTGTCCTACTTTCATTAGCTTATTTCAGGCAGTCATTGTTTCACTACGGCAGCTTCAGGGAAATCACAACATTCGTCTTAGGAATCATATCTCGGTTGCCTCTCAAATTCCTCGTAATTTGTTCCTTCAAATTTAAACATTCACTGCAAAACAAGTTCTATTAACAATTTCAGAATTCTGCCGAACTCAAGGCAGATTATATTGTGATACCACCACTTAATACGAAACGACAAATTGGTTAATACCACATGATGTAATATCATATCATTTACTGCGCAGTACCCGTTCTTGGACTGGGTGGACTCGGCTCTCAAGATCAATTTAAATTATAAAAGAAATCCAAGCCTCGAGCAGGATTCAAACACATTAGCTCCGGGCCGACAAGTAAGCACTCTGACGAGAGCGCTAAACCGTCCCCCAGGGCATTGTTCAGGGCAGTGATTTTCCAGGGAGTCTTTCTAAGCTTACCTTATCTTCCAGTTTACCTGTATAATCTGGTATTTTCGACTCACGTCAGTGCTTGGCTCCAGGTTTTATGGACTCGTATTTTCCTACTGGTTTTCGACCGCTCATTTTTGCAATATCCACAAAATGCTCCATTTGTGTCAACACAGATGGGGGGATTTTATATTTCAGATTTTGTTTTCAGATGTCGCAGATACGCGGCAAAAACATGCAGGAATAAACAGACGATAGAACATATAGATGATAGATCATACAGACGATAGAAAAAACAGACGATAGAACATACAGATGATATATCATACTGACAATAGAACATACAGACAATAGAACGTACAGACGATTTAACATACAGACGATAGAACATACAGACGATAGAAAAAACAGACGATAAAAAAAAAACAGACGATGAAAAAAACCCATAGATGATAGAACATACAGATTCGACTATCAAACCATCGTATAGCAGGCCCTTCACAGAACGTCACTCTCATCACGGCGCGTGGAAAAGACTCTAATTCCCTGGCCAGTTCCCCTGCCTCACACACCCTCACGCTCACGATGTCTACAATATCCTGTGTCCATCTTCGTGCTGGTTGTCCATTGTCTCTTTTCCCAGGAACCAGACCTTGGATCGATGTTTTCTCCCAGCCACTGTAACGTTTGATATGTCCAAGGTATTTCAGTGTCCGAGTTTTGATGCTGTTTATTCGATGCAGGATTTACATATTTTTCTTCTTCTTGGTCCACGATGTTCTAAGGATTATACTTTTATCTGTTTGCTGCTGTTGTGTTCTGGGTTCTTAATACTGTTGAATGTCCATTAAATAAACAACAAGTGTGAAATATATCTGGGCGAATTCATGTGATTTACATACTGTATATAGTGTGGCACTGGTGGCTTGTCACAGGTTAACTGGCTATCACAAGCTGGCTGGCCATGAGCAATTGTTTGTTATTGAGGAATGGAGAGAGTGAGAGAGCGGGAGAGAGAGAGAGAGAGAGAGAGAGAGAGAGAGAGAGAGAGAGAGAGAGAGAGAGTTAGAGAGTGAGAGATAATGTAAGAGTGAGAAAAAGTGTTAGAATGAGTGAGACAGAGAGTGAAATAGAGAATGTGACAGACAGACAGACAGACAGACAGACAGACAGACAGACAGACAGACAGACAGACAGACAGACAGACAGACAGACAGACAGACAGACAGACAGACAGACAGACAGACAGACAGACAGACAGACAGACAGACAGACAGACAGACAGACAGACAGACAGACAGACAGACAGACAGACAGACAGACAGACAGACAGACAGACAGACAGACAGACAGATAGATAGATAGATAGATAGATAGATAGATAGATAGATAGATAGATAGATAGATAGATAGATAGATAGATAGATAGATAGATAGATAGATAGATAGATAGATAGAATGAGAGAGAGAGAGTGAGTGGGAGTGAGTGAGTGAGAGTGTGAGACAGAGAGAGAGAGAGTGAAATACAAAGATATTTAGTGAGAAAGTGAGAGAGAATGAGAGAGAGAGAGAGAGTGTGTGTGTGAGAGATAGAGTGACTGAAAGAGTAAGAGAGGGACTAAGAGTGAGGAAGAGAGAGATTGTGTGAGTAAATGAGAGACAGAATGGGAGAAAGGGAGAGAGGCGTGACAGATAGAGTGAAAGAGTTTGAGAAAAAGTGAGAAAGAATGAGTGAGACAGAGAGAGTAAAAGAGACAGTGAGAGAGACAGTGAGTAAGGGTGAGAAAGAGTATCAGTGTGAGTCAGACAGAGAGTGAAAGAGGAATGATAGAGAGTGAGAGAGACTGAATGAGGGAGTTAATGAGAGAGTGAGAGAGATAGAGAACGAGAGTGACATGACTCCACCACTCGCCTTGAGGTGTATTCTGTATATGGTAACAAGGCAACTCACACAAATAAACAAAAACAAGCCATCCAATCAACCAACCAGCCAAACAAGAAATAAACCGTCAAGCCAACCAGTCAACCAACCTTTCAACCTGTCAACCAACCGGGCAACCATCAATCAACTAGCCAAACAACCAGCCACACACACACACACACATACACACAAACAAACAAGACATCTAACCATTAAACCAGGCAACCAACCACACGACCACCCAGTCAACTAGCCAGCCAAACAACCAGTTGAACTAACCAGCCAACGAAACAACGAATTAATCAACATTCCCACTAACCAGCCAACCAACCAGCCAGCCACCCAACAAGCTATCCAATCAGAAAACAAACTAGTCAGCCAGACAGCCAGCCAACCAGCCAGCCAACCAACCAACCAACCAAACAACCACATAGCCTGTGAGGCCTTCCAGTGTAAACTAGTTGCAGCACAGTTGTAATGACGAACGGACGGTTTCCATCCTCGTAGACAGAAGTAAACAGAATCGAAAGTTGAAACTTAACCCGGAACCAGATTATCCGAAAGGCGTATCTACCTGGAGACTTCATCAATAGCCTGAGATCGTCACTTGTGATCTTTCAGAACAGAAGAAGGCCGTCTCTTGAAGTTACCCTAAACATCCGGTCGAGCCAGGTATCAGGCATAGAATAGTCTTGCTAGCAAAAATAAGCGCCAGTACAAAGTAAAACTGTAGATGTGGTAATGTCAAAGTTGCATGCCAGGTCAGAATTTCACGTCTGATCCCAGAAAATTGTTGACTTCTTGTGATCTTGTGGAATTCCTTTTGTCGTAGACAGGTAATTTGATTGTTCTTGAGCTCATCCTGTCAGTGCTGGAAGTGTTTGAGAGGATCTTCGTGCTACACGCCATATCGTAAAGTCGGGGACTCAGAATGCAATGACTGTTCAATCACGGAACACATACATACGTCAGATATATCTTTGCCTTGATACAGTTGGAATCCCGACTAATCAAATGTTTCTTCAGATTTATTTTTTCCGTTGGATCGTTTTGAACCCAAGCGTAGTCCATACGCCAGCTATTACTTCTAGGTGACTGGGCTTATTTTTGCGTGTAGATTAGCTGTCTCTATTACCATTGTCCCTCTTCATCAGGCAAGCCCATTCAGAAATTAACGGTACTTGTAATTTACGTGCTGAAATCAAGGACGAGAAGTAAACATTTTAGCCTAACTAACCGGATTAGGCATTGAATCTGCTACCTCGGCATCAACACACCCGATTGTTAAGAACGAGCGCTGATAAAATAACACAAGGAATTCAGTTATACACTTCAGAGTAGAAGATAAAAGAGGCACACCCTTGTTTTATGCTACGACAATGTCTTGAGAGTGTCCCGACACACTAGCAACAGAACACACAGCCCGTCCTTTCGTTCATTTTCATAATCTAGAACTAGTTTCATTTGCTTTTACTGTCGGGTAGAGATTATGTTTTGAGAGAAAGTCAAAGCGAATCACGACAAAGAATGATTACGAAGCATATTTGTTCTGTGCTAAAAACTGATGACTTTGCAGCGTCCTTCATATTCATCTTCCTTAATTTATGTACTTCATTCTCTATTTTCGTGTCTCTAGTGTACATTTATCTACAACTGGGGGATCCCATATCCAAACTACAGCAAGTCTGTCTTTCAGTGAGGCCACAGTGCGCGATCAGATCGGCTATGGTGAACTCAGGTGTTGTATATTTATTTCAATGATGTGACCTTTCTTGAGAAAATATCCCGCTCTTTGGAGGCAGGGTTGAGGGACTTTTGATGGGTTACAAGAATTATTGACATTCCTTGGGCGGTCGTGTGTGTGTCCTGGGTACATACAACAAACAAGGTATTCTTCCTGACCTTCAGAAAGGATACATCGATTATCTCATTTCTGTTACAATATAAATAAACTAAGGGTGAACTATTGTTCCGTACTTGGGTATCAAACGAGGAAGTTTGAGAAACACCTGAGGTTATCAAGGTAAATGCTTGTTGTTGTTATTTTTGTTGTTGTTGTTGTTGTTGTTGTTGTTGTTGCTCTTCTTCTTCTTCTTCTTCTTCTTCTTCTTCTTCTTCTTCTTCTTCTTCTTCTTCTTCTTCTTCTTCTTCTTCTTCTTCTTCTTCTTCTTTATCATCATCCAAGATGACAGACTTGGGAGTAAGAATCAGCACGGCCAGACGCGAGAGGTACATCGGGAAAACAAGGCGCCTCGTCAAGCAACACAGAACTGGCACTATTTGCCACCGGACGCTGATGCATATGCTGGGGGGGGGGGGGAGGATCTGAGCACCTATGGATATGTCCGGAGTGCAATGAAGATACCCCAACTGATAACAGATAACTGATAACTGATATCATCATCATCATCATCATCATCTGTATCTTCATCATCTTCATCTTTATCATCTTCATCTTCTTTATCATTTCCTGATCGTCATCATCACCATCATCTTCAGGATCAATATCTTCATAAGCATCACCATCTTCATAATCTTCATCTTCATCGTCATTTGTATCATATTCATCACCTTCACCGCCGGTCTCCCTGGTCGAGGAGTTAGCAGCTTTCTCCGTAACCCCGGATACTCTCGAGGTTGACTTGAGTGCACGAGAATTGGAAGCGGTTCGAGTTGCGCCAGTGACTTTTGAGAGTATGGAGCCGGTCGCTCAGAAAGTCATGGCGTGCTGATGAGCGTAATCTAGCCTAGGAATCAACATACAACTGAAAGATGCTGGTGTTGACCGCAATATCCTGAAACAGGATGGAAACGCGAAAAAAAAAATTATCTTCACCTTCATCATCTTCATCATCACCATCACCATCATCATCTTCATCGTCATCATCACCTTCACAGGCTGTGTTTCAAACGCGGTATGCGGGATTACGAGTTGCGTCCGTCACCCCTTCGCCACAGAGTTGCGTATACAGAGCTGTTGCAACGGGTTATACGTATTCTTCTGTAGCCGCAACGCTCACTTTACCACACGTGATCGTTTTTTACTACCATTGACCAAGTCTTCCTCATGTTTTCATTGATTGACTCATAAACAAGAAAGAATGAAAGAAAAACAAAAAACAAACAAGAAATAACGGGAAAACAGACGAGAAATAACGAGAAAAACAGACAAGAAAGAACAGGAAAACACACAAGAAAAAGCGGGAAAACAGACAGGAAAGAATGGGGAAACAGACAAGAAAGAACGGTAAAACACAGGAAAAAACGGGAAAGAGACAAGAAACGTTTATCTTACCCACAATATCAATAAATAATTACCCGTGGATTTGTGTCGGCTAGCATGGGATGTGATCGTATCTTGGTTAGTGACAGGAAATAAAGGAACAAAGCAGACGTGTTCACATGTGCTGTTGAAATATGTATGTTCCTGTAGATGGCTGATAGCAGACTAGAAGAGGAAAGGAAATCAATAGACACTTCAAACTTATTTGTGAGGATTTTATATGAAAGGTACGTGCAAGGAGAGATGATATATTGACTTCATGCTCCCTAGTGTGTCTTTAAATCATAAAGGATCTGGGTTTTTTTTTTCCTGTGTTTTGTTATTTATATTAATCTGTCTGCCTATTTATATGTCTGTCTGTCTTTCTGCATGTCTGCCTGCCTTTATGTATGTCTGTCTCATAAAGGATTTATGAATGAAACAACGTATGAGAGCAGAGAGATAAGAAGGACATAATTTCAGACGGGCTTCAGTGCCCAATTCTTAACTCTTTGAAAATAAACTTTGTTCGTTCGTTGGTTTATTCGTTCGTTCTGTCATCGCGCTTCAATCAACGATAGGTATATAGAAATATCGGGGGGGGGGGGGGCATCATATACCTATATTTCCACAATGAGGTGTGGGGGGGGGGAGTAAATAGTCCTTACAGAATGTCATGAGAACGATTGGAAGCAGTTTCGACTCCGGGGTACACGTCAGCGCTCGTCGCCTGTGAGAGTGAGGGTACAATTGACCCCCTATTCCTTCATGCACTCAGGCCGACAACAATGTAATTGCGTTATGACAACACATGTCCATATCAAAATACTGCTTCTTGACAATTTATTGTAATTATATGTTACGCAAACGTGGACAACGAATAAAGAACATAGGGGTAAAATAGAAGCGTGTAAAACATAGTTGTATTAACAAACAGAAAGTATATCCTGACAGGAGATGAAAACTAACAAGGAAGTATTAAATACAAACTGGGCTAGAATAGAAAGAAAGAAAAAAAAAAACCACATTTCTAAGAATAAAGCCGGATCATTAAAGATGCTTTAGCCTTATAAGTAAGGAACAACTCCTGGTTAAATCATGGTCTGTGTGGGGGGAAAGAGGATCAGATTAAAAGAGTTAAAGGGTAAGAGGTCCACTTTATTGCGTCGGGTCACATCCTACAGCGCCGTTTCTTTTCTCAGGACTGCCTGGCGGAAGTGTCACACAAAGCACGAACTCCGTAGCTTCAGCGGCACACAAAGCACGAACTCCGTAGCTCTAGCGGCACACAAAGCACGAACTCGGTCCGTAGCTCCAGCGGCGACGCCCAGGAGACTCAGAAAAAGATAATAGTCATGTAACATAAAACATAACGTTAGGATGGGTATATAGCATCGGGAAATGACATGGAAGAAGACTGTATGTATGGTCAGTGGAGACGCTGGACAGAACGTGTGAAACACTCAGAACTACCTAGACACAATGCGCAGGTGGATTTTTTTCTTCTTTTATATTTCGCTCATCGCTTTGATCTCAAGCGTAATCCATACACATGTTAATACTTCTAACGTACTGGACTGATTTTTGCCTGTCGGTTAGCTTTCCCTATTACCAGTGTCCCTCGCCATCTAGCGAACCCACTCTGAGGTACTTGTAACTTACGTCTCCAAGTCAAGGACGAGAAGACAAGGAGCATTCAGGGACATTTATTGTATAAATGTGGACAATATTCGCTAGTTTTATCAGAATTACAATCAGAATCGCAAATAAACATTAACTAAGAAATTACGGAAGGAGATTGCGAGAATGTTGAACACGCGCAACCTTGAAAGTGGATTTAGTGTGGTTATTTATTACCTTGTCATTACTGCCTCGCAGCAAGGTATGGCTTTTGTTGTTTGGCGATGTTGCCATCATATTATTCATTATTCATGATATATTTTGCTGGCGCTTCGGGCAGGAGGCGGTTAATGGGAGAAAACATCTCATCGACTGAGTGCATGTATGTCGTGTATTACATTCACGCCATATCCTTCCACCGTACTGAGACAGTATGCTTTCATTGTCTCTAGGCGCCTGAGTTTACTGGAAAGCATTAACTGGGATATTTTTGGTTCGACAAAGAGTTCACCGACCAGTAAGTTCAAAATTAGTGAGTGGTCGGGCAATGACTCTAGTGCAGCCCGCTGACCGACAGTTTACCTCTCGTTGTTAGTAGAATAAGGAATTCAGGAAACATGAAGCCGAACTTAGCATAGGAGCTGTCAAATGAGCAAGAAATACAACGGATTAGGCTAGATATATGGGAACGGACACGCCCAATGAACCAAACCAGGCGAAGGCAGAAAAGGTAAGGTCTTCGACCTCAAGCTATAACCTAGTGGTGTCAAGGGATCTAGAATAAAGCGGATTAAGTAGAATTAATTATGTGGTACAGCTAAACAATCTCATTGGGTAGCCCTTCGCGGCAAGGAGGAGCTATGTCACGTGATGCCAGAAAGAACCGCCAAATTAAGCGGTATATATATACGCGAGACAGAGAAGCATTTGAGGAGATAAGCGAGTTCTAGACAGCCGAGTGCAGATACTCGAAAGGCTGTTGAGACCAATAAGACTGTGGCAACTCTGGTCGGGCAGATAAACCCGAGGACCAAAGAAAGCACGGACTTAAGTGTTGGAAAAAGAACCGCCCTAAAGAAACTATTGATTGCTACTGGCAATTGCAATCATTAAGGAAAGTCACACAAGACTAGAGTGGGCTAAGAGGACACACGTTTGATGGGATCATCCAGAGGACTGCGTCGAACAAAGTTGGAAGGAGCCTGACTTTATTGGAAAGTGGCGAAATCATTCTGAGACGGGCGGTGATCAGACAAAAGCACCCGTAGGCAGGCGAGCAATTATCCACTGGACAGGACTCCTACGTAAGTTGGTTAATTTTAATTAGAAATCTATTAGTCTGTAGTCGGGCGTGGGTAATGGTACTTAGGTTTAGGAAGCGTTGGCAAACTACAACTGACAGATAACGGGATTGACTGCGACGTTCTATAAGGAGGTAAAGAATACGTAACTAACTATTCAACCAAGATTCGCAGTGACTAGTTACGGAATAGGAATATGAGCGCCGAGACCGTACAAATGGTAATTATGTGCGAACGTTATTAGCGGCATCAAAAGTCCCCGAATTATTTCTCAATCAAAATGTAAACACGGCGAGTACGAGACGCGACCACTAGGTCAAGCCATTCAATGAGGCCAGGTGAATACAGCGGATGAATGGACCGCGCTTGGAGCAAAGCCTGCAGATGAAAGAATGTGCTTGTATTGTTGCCGGCCCGGCAGAGTTGAATCGGGGTCAGACTGCGGCGGAGAAAATAGAGCATACAACTGGTTAGCAGTATAACCTAAAAGTAGCGGGTTCGGACCTTCATGGAGAATCGGGGGTAAAAGGCTTAAATGGCTTTAATACTATAAGGCGAGATAGGGAAATAGAGAGCGGTGAATAGATACAACTGGACGAGCACTAAGTGAGCTGAAGGGGACAGGAATGCCTTTGGATATAAACGTTACAGACAGATTGGGGGGATATATCCTGGGTAGAGAAAAGGAAACGTGCGTCCATACTTCAAGAGCTGAATATTGGAGGAGATTGGCTTATAAAGACGACAAACTATACTGCGGGGATGGATGAAGAGGCACGTTTATCAATTATCATAACTAGGGTGTTGTTAGGCGTGATATTAATCTATGTTGTCAACTTGGGTTTGTGTTAATAGTTGTGTGGGTTTATGTAGTCAATGTTGACGGCCCATAATGATGGTTAATCATGAGTGGACTTATGTACTGCAAAAGATTATAATGATTGTAGGAGTTTTAGTGTGAAAGAGCATTTCATATATGTGATTGGTGGGCAGTACCGGTGTCCCATCTTGTTGTCTTATAATTAATGTTGGGGTACCAAACTGCAATGATATTGTTAATGATGTAGAGTTATGTTGTTAATGATAATGGCTAGGATATACGCAAGGATGATGACGTTAGGGGAGTTGGAGTCACTAGGGGATACAGGTTATTATTGATCGATTGCTATGTTTATGATGTGTTGATTGTTTTGTGATTAATGACAAGGGGAATTTATGTTGTCTAGGGTTGTCCCACTGCCGAATTGTATGTCTGTCCGCTGTGGAAAGACTGTCAGTGTCGGCGTGGGTATTGTATTAATGTCACATGATTATTAAACATGGTAAAGTGTTTGAGGGATTAGGGGTTGATGTTGGCATCAGGGGACACTGGTTGATGGTGTACGACCGCCCAGGCAGTGATGGAATATCACTGACCCGATGTCAATACACGTAGCAGAAGACGAGGTTGAGTAGCAGGTTAATGACACCCGATGATGCTGTTCACATAGTCAAGGGTGTCTTTTTGTTTAATTTTCAGGTTGTCGCTTGATCGATTGCCTGGGTAAACTAGTGGGCGGTCATTTGACGGTGGTAGTCCGTGTGTGTGCACCCTTATTAGATTCATGTACTTTCTTGTCAGATTTGCGTACTTCCTGATTATATTCACCTGATTGATATGTGACTAGTTGGTGGCTTAGTGGTCATTCCTTAGATCTTATGTTCGGTCAATGGTATTCTCAAGTAGTTAGTTATTTGACAGCATTTTCCCCATATTAATTGGGATTGTTTTCACACGATACTTTGTATACTTTGTAATTTCTTTTGAGAAGCAAATAAACTTGATTCAGTGTTAGCTTATTCTTCTCAGTGCCTGTACTGTGCTTGTCGGTTAGGATAGTGTTGTATTCGTGACCTGCGTACCTGTATACTTGTGAGGTTGGTAGATAAAACCAAGGGTAATCACAAATCAGTGGTTATCTCTACAACCGGAAGACGGACAATCTTTATCTTTCAATTCCTTATTCTCTCCTCCACTTCTCTCTCTCATCTCTCATCTTCCTGCTATCACAAAATTGGCGCTGCGAACAGGATTCTTCCAAAGTAGCTTTTGTCTGCCTGCCTCAAAGTTAGGGTTGGAGACAGACTCACATACAAGTTGTTGTATTTAGTTGGTAGTTTATTGTTGTTAGTTTGGCAGTTGTAAGTGCTTTGTTCTATTAGGTCTACTAATCTTACAGTTATTCAGTAGGCTGTCAAAACTGTCAGTAGGAGTTTCTAGTAAGTCTACTCGGTTAGGGATTCTTGGTTTAAGCACACCCGGCAAACCCACTACACCGCAAGAGAAAAAATAAACCCAGAAGAAGCCGAAGCAGCAGAGTCAGTCCTGTCCGGAAGCGAGTCTAGTAAGTTTTTTCTAAAACGACGATTACAAACATGACTACTAGAAATACACGCTCTGCAGCATTAGTCGAAAGCAGCGAAGGGGCGTCGGCCTCTGTGCAGGGCAATGTCGATTCTCACCCCACAGCATCGCCATGTGAACAAGTGAGATATGTAATAATGCCCACTCGAAAGAACATCAATACGTTCGGGGGCCCACACGGCCCCACTGTTAATGAGTATCTACGAGAAATCCGTTCAGCGTTCAGAGCGGGCATGATGGGGACAGCTGACAAAGTTGACCTTATCATCGACACCATTTCACCGCACGTACACAGAGAGTTAAAGCTGCACACCTCTGAGAAGGACCCCGAAAAGATGTTAGAGGTTTTAGCGACCATCTACGGCGACAAACGAACCCTCCAAGAACTAACGGCGACATTTTTCTCCACCAGACAAGGTAGCCGGGAGTCGATCGTCGACTTTTCCCATAAATTGCACCGGGAATTCGAGGAGGTGGTCTGCGCACAAGAGAGACAGAACGTCTCACCTTTTCACGAGTCAATGCTCAGAGACCAGTTTGTCGCGCAGTTGAGAGACGATTTACCTCGGCAGATGATAAAAGAAAGGCTCATTGACGAGCCTTCCATGTCTTTTCTAGCTGCTCGTGATTGTGCAGTGCGATGGGCCAGCGCTAAACACACTCCGCAGACTGAGGTGTACAACGTTGAAGCCACGGTTGTGAATCGTAACAACGACCACAGACAGCAGAGCACTGGGCATGGCCGAAACAACGAACAGAAGGGCATTCCAGCAGAAAATGACAGTAGGGGGTCACATGAACAGTCGGGCGAAGTAAACGAACTTAAGCGGGAGATGGCGCAGTTAAAAGTGCAATTGTCGCATCTTGTGAACGGCCGGGGACAGCCCCAGCCAAGGTCCCAGAGACAGCAAAAACAGATTCGTTGTGATCTTTGTGGCCGGGTAGGACATATTTGCCAGATTTTGTAGGGCACATTTAAACTAGAATCCCGTACAGCTACGAGTCAGGCCGCGGCGGGAAGGTTCAAGGACTCACCAATAAAAATGCTGGGCGAGCGCCCAGAGACAATGATAAACATTGATGGTAGAAACGTAAGATGTGTTCTGGACACTGGCTCACAAGTTTCCACGATTTCAGAGGAGTGTTTCAATAGACTTTTCAGACATTATAGGTTAGATTTAGATAAGTATATTAGATTAACATCAGCAAATGGCGTTTCAATACCATATTTAGGGTACATCAGTACCAGTGTGCAAATAGGGACTGATAGTGTTGATAGATGTGGAATTTTTGTTTTAAAAGATTTGAGGGGCACCGAGAACAAAACGCCCTGTATATTAGGCATGAATGTACTCGCAGAGTTGCCAAATGTTAGCAGGTTTTTTCAGTTCAACAGGCCAGCAGACAACAATGCAAGTGTTGACCTAGATCGGAAGAAAGTATGGGTGACAGGAGAGGCCAGGACTCACATACCTGCCCGCTCGCTGGCTGTCCTGCTAGTTAGGGGTCGCGCGGGGTTAACAGACAGAACGGTCGTGTTCGAACCAGGCAGAGATCTTGATCACAAGGGTTTAATTCTGCCTTACTGCTTCACTAGGTTAGAGGGGGGAGTGTGCCAAATACAGATAGTTAACATGGGTGACGAAGATGTGTTTTTAGCGAGAGGTACTCAGGTGGGGGAGATATCTGATGCCACGATTGACCTGACTAGGCATTTTAGAGTGGTAGGAACACAACAAATCGAGTTGTCCGCTAAACCAGACAGTGGGGAGCAGAGACCAGACAAACCCCTTTTTGACTTGAGTGAATTTGAGGGAAGCGATGAGGAAAGGATGCGACTTGAGGGACTGTTAGCAAAATACGACTGCCTATTCGCGAAAGATGACACCGACATTGGGTTTACTGATAGGGTAACCCATAACATACTTTTGACGGATGAAGTCCCCATAAAACAGCCGTACAGGAGGATTCCTCCTGCCCTGTATCAAGAAGTGAAAGATCATTTACAGGGGTTGTTAGATAAGCAGATTATAAAGGAGAGCTGTAGTCCCTGGGCGTCTCCGATAGTCCTGGTCCGAAAAAAGGATGGCAAATTGAGAATGTGCGTCGACTACAGGGCCCTGAACATAAAAACTAAAAAGGACGCATATCCACTTCCAAGGGTAGATGACTATTTAGATGCGTTAGGGGGCGCGAAATTTTTTTCTTTTCTTGATTTAGCTAGTGGTTATTACCAGGTGGCGATGAATCCAGCAGACCAGAAAAAGACAGCGTTCACTACACCCTTTGGGTTATATGAATATTCACGACTTCCAATGGGACTGGCGAATTCAGCTAGTACATTCCAACGTCTAATGCAGTCGTCGCTTCATGATTATATGTTTAAGTTGCTTTTAATTTACCTAGATGACATTCTTGTGTACTCCAGAGATTTTAGTGAACATTTAGTAAAACTAGAGGCCATATTTGATAGGATACAGGTGTTGGGATTGAAACTAAACCCAGCTAAATGCAATTTCTGCAAGAAAAAGGTGCAATTCCTAGGCCATACTGTGTCTGCAGAAGGCATAGGAGCGTTAGAAGATAAGGTGCTGGCGATCCAAAAAGCTCCCATACCTAGAACGCAGACTGAGGTACGGTCATTTCTAGGCTTGGCCAGTTACTATCGCCGGTTTGTATCCAAATTTGCCACACTAGCTAGGCCACTCCATGAATTAGTAGCTCAGATAAACCAGCAGCACACAGATCCGAGAAAAAGGAAGAAGAGTCCCATCGGGCAGCTATGGTCTACAGAATGCGATGATGCCTTTAACAAACTTAAAGAAGCCCTAACGTCGACATCATTACTAGGCTTCCCAGACTTCACCCTTCCCTATATTTTAGAGTGTGACGCCTCATACACTGGTCTGGGTGTTGTTTTGTCCCAAATCCAGAATGGTACAAAGAGAGTGTTAGCGTATGCTAGTCGTACTCTCCGCCCGTCGGAGAGGAATGCAAAAAGTAGTTCTAAGTTAGAACTTTTGTGTTTAAAATGTGCATTAACGGAAAAATTCCGTGGCCTCCTTTTAGGTGGACATACTGAAATTTATACGGACAACATGAATTTAACGATGTGGCATAAAGCGAAGTTGGGTGCCATTGAGCAAAGGTGGATCGCCCAAATGTCTATGTTCGATTATGTGATAAAACACAGGCCTGGGCGGAATAACGGTAACGCTGATTACTTGTCTCGATTCCCGCTGGAAGAACCGGGGGAAAACGACGAAGAAGAGGGCGACATCGCCATTTGCAGTGTTGCAGCAACATGCATTCCGCCAGCCCTAGGACTAGCTGGTACTGTCGGTAGCCGTCCAACGGCAGATTTTAATGTAGAAAATGCTGATGTGTTTTTAGAATGCCTTGATGTAAATAATGTTGATGAATGTTCAAAATTATGCCTTGATGTAAATATGATCGGTGGGGTTGGTGTGGTGGAAGCTGCTGCTAGGACAGCGGAAGTTTTTAATGTCCTTCCCACACATACCTTGCCGTCTTACTCAACGGAGGATATGGTGAGATTGCAGCAAAATGATGTAAATATTAATGCAGTATTTGATGTTGTATCGCGTAAACTTGTGTTGTCAAATGAATCTATGAAAAGGTTGCCCCATCAGACGAAGAAGTGGATGAGGCAGCGTAAGAAGTTATGTGTATTGGATGGGTTGCTGTATAGGAAAATCAAGGGGACAGGTAGGACAGAGGTGCTGCAATTAGTGATACCAGAGATACTGCGGTTACGGATACTGGAGTCAGTTCATAGCGTAGGGCATCAGAGGAGAGATAGGATGATAAATATTTTGAAGAGCAGGTGTTTCTGGGTAGGGATTACTGCAGATGTAGATAAATTCTGTAGAAGTTGCCACAGGTGCAATGTAGCGAAGCCAGCGCCGGTCAAGATTAAGGGACCGGCAGGTAGTTTGTTAGCTTCGAGACCGTTTGAAGTAGTAGCGATGGACTTTACGCTACTGGAGAGGGACTCAAGGGGATTTGAGAATGTGTTGGTCATCACAGATGTCTTCTCTAAATTTACTATTGCTGTCCCAACCAGAGACCAAAAAGCAGCAACTGTGGCGAAGGTTTTAGTAGAGAAGTGGTTTTTATATATGGGTGTGCCAAGGAGACTGCACTCTGACCAAGGTAGGAACTTCGAATCCTCGGTGATTGCTGAGTTATGCAAGACATATGGCATAGAAAAGAGTCGCACCGCTCCGTACAACCCTCGCTGCAATGGCCAAGCAGAACGGTTTAATAAAACAATGCATGATTTACTCAGACCCCTCGAGGCCAAGGAGAAGAGGAGATGGTCTGATCACTTAGCCGAAGTGGTGCAGGTGTATAACTCAACGCCTCACGCCTCGACAGGATTTTCACCTCACTACCTAATTTTCGGACAAGAGCCTCGGCTGCCAGTGGACTTCATTTTAAATACAGGCACCAAAGACAGGGACACCAATGCAAGTGAGTATTTGGAAGGGCATCTTTCACGTTTGCGTGACGCGCACGTTCGGGCTAGTGAACAGCTGAAGAAGCATGCCGCCATTAGGACAGATAGGAGTGACAAAATGGCAAACTCTATTCCATTGCAAGTTGGCGAACTTGTCAGAAAAAGAATCCACTATAAGGAGAGAGCGAAAATACAAGACATGTGGTCCGAAGACATGTACGTAGTTGTTAGGGCACCCACCATGTCTGGAGGACCGTATGTGATCAAAAAGGTTGGAGGAGATGGATCGCTAATTAGGGTAGCCAGTCACGAAATGCGACGTTGCGAGGACGGGGCATTAGGGAAGGAAATAGGGACGACGTTGGGACTACCAGCACAACCGGATGTCCCAGCGGCTGTCGAAGTTTACCAAGACGTTCCAGGCGAAACAGAATGGTACGCTTTCGAGCCTGGGGACCTGAGTAGACGGAGGTCTGAGAGGATCGGACGTCGTAAAAGGGAGTGATAGAACTTCGACGTGTGGGTAGGAGATATTTTAATAGTTAGCAAGGTATGACGTGGTTGCTTCATGTGGAATGTAGTTCGAATTGTCTCTGCGGCTGTCTAAAAAACGAAGTGTTCCCCATGAATAGGGGGCTTACTTGTTATAATGTTTTTCAGGCGCTAGCATGGTTGTGTACCTTGATTTTTTTTCTACAGTGGGAAGTAGCGCTGTAAGGAGTTGATGTTGCTGATATTGTTTTCATTTTTGATGTTCCTATGTGCAACCATTGATTAATGATTTTGTTGTCTGGGGAAAGCCCCTGCGTGAAAGGGATTGGACTGTTTTATTGATGATATTGCTTGATTACTATGTTGTTACGATGTACGCCAGAAGACGAACAAGATTTAACTGCCTTATGCACTGGGAGAGCAGGGGAGGCAACCAGTATTTATTATTATTATTATTATTATTTGGGGTGGAAGTTCCAAAAAGAGTTTTCCCCTTAGGCATCCAATATTGTTTATGAGGAATGTCAGATGCGGAGCCAGGGCTTCGATCTCAAGGAGGAATGACGCTATATTGATGGTGGGACCCATCAACTTTTGGTAGGTGGGTATGAGACAGTATGCTTTCATTGTCTCTAGGCGCCTGAGTTTACTGGAAAGCATTAACTGGGATATTTTTGGTTCGACAAAGAGTTCACCGACCAGTAAGTTCAAAATTAGTGAGTGGTCGGGCAATGACTCTAGTGCAGCCCGCTGACCGACAGTTTACCTCTCGTTGTTAGTAGAATAAGGAATTCAGGAAACATGAAGCCGAACTTAGCATAGGAGCTGTCAAATGAGCAAGAAATACAACGGATTAGGCTAGATATATGGGAACGGACACGCCCAATGAACCAAACCAGGCGAAGGCAGAAAAGGTAAGGTCTTCGACCTCAAGCTATAACCTAGTGGTGTCAAGGGATCTAGAATAAAGCGGATTAAGTAGAATTAATTATGTGGTACAGCTAAACAATCTCATTGGGTAGCCCTTCGCGGCAAGGAGGAGCTATGTCACGTGATGCCAGAAAGAACCGCCAAATTAAGCGGTATATATATACGCGAGACAGAGAAGCATTTGAGGAGATAAGCGAGTTCTAGACAGCCGAGTGCAGATACTCGAAAGGCTGTTGAGACCAATAAGACTGTGGCAACTCTGGTCGGGCAGATAAACCCGAGGACCAAAGAAAGCACGGACTTAAGTGTTGGAAAAAGAACCGCCCTAAAGAAACTATTGATTGCTACTGGCAATTGCAATCATTAAGGAAAGTCACACAAGACTAGAGTGGGCTAAGAGGACACACGTTTGATGGGATCATCCAGAGGACTGCGTCGAACAAAGTTGGAAGGAGCCTGACTTTATTGGAAAGTGGCGAAATCATTCTGAGACGGGCGGTGATCAGACAAAAGCACCCGTAGGCAGGCGAGCAATTATCCACTGGACAGGACTCCTACGTAAGTTGGTTAATTTTAATTAGAAATCTATTAGTCTGTAGTCGGGCGTGGGTAATGGTACTTAGGTTTAGGAAGCGTTGGCAAACTACAACTGACAGATAACGGGATTGACTGCGACGTTCTATAAGGAGGTAAAGAATACGTAACTAACTATTCAACCAAGATTCGCAGTGACTAGTTACGGAATAGGAATATGAGCGCCGAGACCGTACAAATGGTAATTATGTGCGAACGTTATTAGCGGCATCAAAAGTCCCCGAATTATTTCTCAATCAAAATGTAAACACGGCGAGTACGAGACGCGACCACTAGGTCAAGCCATTCAATGAGGCCAGGTGAATACAGCGGATGAATGGACCGCGCTTGGAGCAAAGCCTGCAGATGAAAGAATGTGCTTGTATTGTTGCCGGCCCGGCAGAGTTGAATCGGGGTCAGACTGCGGCGGAGAAAATAGAGCATACAACTGGTTAGCAGTATAACCTAAAAGTAGCGGGTTCGGACCTTCATGGAGAATCGGGGGTAAAAGGCTTAAATGGCTTTAATACTATAAGGCGAGATAGGGAAATAGAGAGCGGTGAATAGATACAACTGGACGAGCACTAAGTGAGCTGAAGGGGACAGGAATGCCTTTGGATATAAACGTTACAGACAGATTGGGGGGATATATCCTGGGTAGAGAAAAGGAAACGTGCGTCCATACTTCAAGAGCTGAATATTGGAGGAGATTGGCTTATAAAGACGACAAACTATACTGCGGGGATGGATGAAGAGGCACGTTTATCAATTATCATAACTAGGGTGTTGTTAGGCGTGATATTAATCTATGTTGTCAACTTGGGTTTGTGTTAATAGTTGTGTGGGTTTATGTAGTCAATGTTGACGGCCCATAATGATGGTTAATCATGAGTGGACTTATGTACTGCAAAAGATTATAATGATTGTAGGAGTTTTAGTGTGAAAGAGCATTTCATATATGTGATTGGTGGGCAGTACCGGTGTCCCATCTTGTTGTCTTATAATTACTGTTGGGGTACCAAACTGCAATGATATTGTTAATGATGTAGAGTTATGTTGTTAATGATAATGGCTAGGATATACGCAAGGATGATGACTTTAGGGGAGTTGGAGTCACTAGGGGATACAGGTTATTATTGATCGATTGCTATGTTTATGATGTGTTGATTGTTTTGTGATTAATGACAAGGGGAATTTATGTTGTCTAGGGTTGTCCCACTGCCGAATTGTATGTCTGTCCGCTGTGGAAAGACTGTCAGTGTCGGCGTGGGTATTGTATTAATGTCACATGATTATTAAACATGGTAAAGTGTTTGAGGGATTAGGGGTTGATGTTGGCATCAGGGGACACTGGTTGATGGTGTACGACCTCCCAGGCAGTGATGGAATATCACTGACCCGATGTCAATACACGTAGCAGAAGACGAGGTTGAGTAGCAGGTTAATGACACCCGATGATGCTGTTCACATAGTCAAGGGTGTCTTTTTGTTTAATTTTCAGGTTGTCGCTTGATCGATTGCCTGGGTAAACTAGTGGGCGGTCATTTGACTGTGGTAGTCCGTGTGTGTGCACCCTTATTAGATTCATGTACTTTCTTGTCAGATTTGCGTACTTCCTGATTATATTCACCTGATTGATATGTGACTAGTTGGTGGCTTAGTGGTCATTCCTTAGATCTTATGTTCGGTCAATGGTATTCTCAAGTAGTTAGTTATTTGACAGCATTTTCCCCATATTAATTGGGATTGTTTTCACACGATACTTTGTATACTTTGTAATTTCTTTTGAGAAGCAAATAAACTTGATTCAGTGTTAGCTTATTCTTCTGAGTGCCTGTACTGTGCTTGTCGGTTAGGATAGTGTTGTATTCGTGACCTGCGTACCTGTATACTTGTGAGGTTGGTAGATAAAACCAAGGGTAATCACAAATCAGTGGTTATCTCTACAACCGGAAGACGGACAATCTTTATCTTTCAATTCCTTATTCTCTCCTCCACTTCTCTCTCTCATCTCTCATCTTCGTGCTATCACAGTACATTAGATGCCAATAGCGCATATTCACATCATATCTGAACTAATACAAGAGCTCTCACTGATACACATTGGTATCATAAAAATACTAAACACAGGAGTTGTCAAGGATACACATTCACATGTATATTTTACAAAGGGGCTTTAAATGAAAACTGTAAAAGTGTGATAGCAATTACAATAACCAACCATTGTCTTGTAACTTGTCAATAATGTTATTAAGTGTGTTAAGCACGTGACATCATGGTGCATGCGAAGTTGGTGACATATAAGAACAGTTTAAAGATTGTCGCCCCATTTTTGACATGCACCAAAATTGGAGCAGCGTTCTGTTATCCATTTTTCAATCAGTGAAGGGTGAAACCTGTAGACATTCATACGTGACTGAAGTTCCTGTATGGTGATGCATGCTTGTCAGTCCAGTAAGTGTATGAGTGGAGCAGGAAGCTGTATAACGGCGTGACAGACGTGACAGACTGTTCACGGCCGCGTCACGCACAATGAGCAGTGACCCCAGAGTTGATTGCAGTTGTGGAAGGGCTCGTACAAGAAAACCGTCGACTGACTGTCAGTGACATACGACTGACTGTCAGTGACATACGACTGACTGTCAGTGACATACGACTGAATGTCAGTGACATACGACTGACTGTCAGTGACATACGACTGACTGTGAGTGACATTGCGGCACATCTTGACATCAGTCAAGGTTCCACACACCGCATCATCCGTGACGTGCCACTGTACCGCAAAGTGTCTGCGAGGTTGGTACCACTGCAGCTTACTCCAGAATTGAAACAACGACCTATTGATATTTGTCAAGAACTTTTGCAGTGTTTTGAAGCAGAAGGTGATGGTTTCCTGTCAAGAATTGTTGCTGGAGATAAAACCTGGGGTCACTACCAAGAGCCGGAGAAGAAGGTAACGAGTAAGAAATGGCGCCACCACCCCTAACCGAAACGAAAGAAGTTTCCAATGCATCCCTCTGAAGGTTATGCTGACTCTCTTTTGGGATGACCTGGGCATTATTTTACAGCACTGCATACCAAGAGCGATAACTGTCACCAGTGATATGTAAACAGATCTTCTCAGGAATAATCTTCTACCCGCAATCAAATCCTAACGACGTGGACTTCTGAGTAAAGGTGAACTTTTGCAGCACGACAACGCTCGACCCCATACTACCCTTACAACGATTGCAACCATCGAAGACCTCAACTTTCAGTGTGTACCACATCCCTCGTGCTCGCCAGACCTATCCCCAAGTGATTTCCACCTGTTTTAACAACTCAAAGGATCATTTGGGGGAAATACTTTTTGGTCCGATGAATAGGTACAGCAGTAGTTTATGAGTGGTTACTCACGCGACCAAGAGCATTTTATTCGACAGGAATGCATGCACTTTATCGGCACTGGAAGGCTTGCATTGAAAGCAGTAGTGACTACATCGAAAAATGATACATTTGTTCACCAAATAAAAAAAAAAAAGACATGTAAGTTATTCATTTGAAGCCCTCTCATATATGCAGGCGTTGTCAATTGAACACATACAGAAAGCAATTACTATTTACTGAACGTGAAATTGCTTAGCAAACAAACCTGTTTGATTGTAACATCCGACACAAAACATGAAACATTGAGTGTGTTCTCTGCTAGCAATGTAATTAATGTTTTTGTTGCTGTCAACACTGGTGAATTTATGTCGCGTGTTATCTCGATCACCAGTGGGGCAAAGTTACTGGTTGATAGGGCATTGTCATCTTCTTTTAGCACACCGGCCAGGAGGTCGACATGCCTGAAAGGTTTAACATGCTCACGATGAAACTTTCTCTGGTGACCGCAGTATGGGGTTTGTTCTGACTGTCGGTCAGTTGGACTGAAATGTTGTTGACTTCTCGTCCTTCACTTGGTAACAAAAAGTACAAGTACCTCAGAAGTCGGAGAGTGTTAGCCTGGTGGCGAGGACCACTGGTTAGAGGTAAGCTAACTCATCTAAACGTAAGGCAGCAACCACTAGCTGTAGTAGCACTTGTGTGGACTAGGCTGGAGTGCAAGGACAGAGAACAAAGCACAAAAAGTAAACCAGGTATGTATCATGACGTGGGATTTATACACACATAGAACTCAATAATGTACACACACACACATAGAACTCAACAATGTACACACACATAGAACTCAACAATGTACACACACATAGAACTCAACAATGTACACACACATAGAACTCAACAATGTACACACACACACATAGAACTCAACAATGTACACACACATAGAACTCAACAATGATTACTGCTCCGGGATGTGTGGATTGGATTTCTAATCGTTAAAGATGTGGGCGAACAGCTATGAGCACAGGTATACTTTGTGAATGTTTAAAATCCATCGCCAGTTGAACAAGGAAAACAATAGGATGACTTATGCCAAGGCACGATTAGAACATTAGCAAAGCAATCCACACAGAATATTCATCCTCTTCTTCGTGCCTCTCTCCATTGCAGAGCGTCAGTCTTAGTTATGTGCTTCAGGGGGTCAATGGTCCGGCTTCCGTATACATCTGTGTTCAGGTTTGCTTCTTCCAGACAGATTCCATCCATTGTAGAGTGTCTTCCTGTGGGTAAACTTTCTGTTCCTAACAATTTTGCCAGAGTAGTGGCATTACGGTTAGCTCTTTGCGATTTGCAACTGAAGCTGGGTTATTAACGAAAGTGGGACGCAGAGGTGTTTCCAAGGCACCAGGGCAGGTTTTATACTGGCCAAGAACTACTAACACGTCCTAGTCGTGCGTCCTGGGCAACAGGTCCCTTCGGGGTCCTGGCTAACGTAGTAGGATTGATGATTCTTCCGAAGTCAGAGAGTATCTGCCAGCATGGCGAGGGACCAACCAGTCTGCACACCAATAAGCCAGACATGGGACAACGGATACTCATGCAAACCTCAGTCCGGTATGACATCACACTGATGTTGGACAACACGAGGTCTTCATCCGACATACAGGCTGGAGTCCACAGCCAGCGAACGCAAGCAAGAGCTAACGAACGTAATTTGAACACGAGAACTCCTTATTTCCTTTCATATCCAGGAGTGTTAGGTGTCAAATCTGTTTAGAGGCCTTGGTCGCTATTATGGGTGCCCACACTCTGCATAGAGTTTGGAATGCGTATTCTGGGTGCCCGCATTCTGCATAGAGATTGCAATCGTATTACTTCGTGTGTAGTAACACGCTTGATGGCTTGACTCTAGACGCTATAAAAAAGGATAGCAAAGGAGTTTACATGAAACACAACCATACCACCAAAAAGATGCAATCTCTTCCGACAGGTTTTCCGATGTTGTATGATTGTTGGGACCCGAGAGTGGTCCCAGAACACGAGCCAGCCAGCGATCACAGTATGTTTATTTACGTATCCTGCCACCGAGCGATACAACAAACAACACATGAGATGGTGGAGGAAACAGCGCTCATTCATGCAGCTGATCACACAGCGGCAGGTGACCGAGGTGTTGGTGAGACCGCTGGCAGGTATGTGCTCTGTGGAGAATTGTCTACAAACAAAATCTGTGTTAGCATGCTGGTCGTTTGCCTTGTTGTGACCTTTACCTTGCAGGCCAGGTCACTGTGGGATATAGTCGAGAATGTAGACGGAGGGGGATAAATAGGGGGGGGGGGGTGTTTGCGAGTGAAGGGATACGTTTAGAGGGTATCAGTGAAATGTAAACTTGCACAGCTGCTTACCTATCTACCAACCTATTTTACTTCCTTACCTAGGTTATAGATCAGCATCAAGTAACATGCTAATAGGCGTTCATGACTTTCCACAGATCTCGGTCTTTGGTGTTCTGGATCAACTCTGCTGATGATATTCCTCCATGCCACCGTCTCAATCCACCCAGCAAAATTTCTCTTGGTCTGCCTCTGCCTCTCTTCCTCTCGATCTTTCCAGTTGTCACGATGTTCTCCAACGCCTCACTTCTCATCACATGACCAAAGAAAGCTGTTTGTCTCTTTCTTATTGTTGTATATAATGTTCTAGTTTCATTAGCCTCTTTCAGGCAGTCGTTGTTAGTTACTTTGGCAGTCCAAGGCATTCGTAACATTCGTCTCAGGAACCACATCTCTGTTGCTAAGTTCTTCCTAATTTGTTCATTTACATTCCAAGATTCACAGCCATACAGCAAAACATGTTCTATATAGCACTTCAGCACTCTCTTCCTTACATTCAATGATAGTGACTTTTTGCATAAGACATTCTTCATTTTATTTTAAACGTTGCCTTTGCTTGCCCTGTTCTGCCCTTAATCTCTGTTATAGATACTACTATTTATCTGTGCTTCTCACATATATACCCAAGTTTTCTTTCCGCATTTTTGACTTCATATTTTCTTCTTTGGCATCTTAATACCTTATCTCTTGGGCAGCCTTCCTGTGCACAGAGGATGCGCAAAGGCCTATTAACGTTCGACATCCATGCTTTTTTATTTACGGTTTTATGTTTTATTTTCAAATTTCATTTTTGTTTTCTTAGATCTGACTATGTTGTTCCCGAAGTAGATCACTAAGATCGAAACGTCGGTTTTGTTGTGCTGTTCTTTAAAACATGTTTACATTAATTTATAATAATAATAATAATAATAATAATAATAATAATAATAATATTAATAATAATAATAAGTGAGATCGTTATACCCTACCTCACCCGTTGTGACTTCTATTAACCGAGTTTGAGTTTGTTGTATTGTGTCTTTTGCCTCAATGCTCGTTCTCTCTCTCTCTCTCTCTCTCTCTCTCTCTCTCTCTCTCTCTCTCTCTCTCTCTCTCTCTCTCTCTCTCTCTCTCACGAGTCACGCAGACCTAATTGTTTTCACTTAATATCCTTCTAATGTTACCACCATTATTCGAGACACCCCGAATCAAACCCAAGACCGTAAGGTCCACGGAGAATTTAATATCATAATTATGGGGCCTCTTATTTTGGTCTTTGTCGTCGAAAGTCCCCAATCCACGACTAAGAACCCCTGCAAAGTATGAGATCATCGGATTCATCTGAATAAGTGGCCTTCTTTATTGTTTTCTCAGCTGGACGCCACTTCGCTGATACAGTCCAAATTCTGTCGGCATTGTCGCTTGATGGGTGCAGAATCAATACCCACACATTTATTACTTTATCAGTAACGTCTTTAGCAAATACACCCATCAACATTTAATTATTTACGTTGTCTATATTCAAATTAAAGTGTTTCTGCTGCAGTCCAGACATTTATTATTGGCACTAGATCTATACAGTTGTTGATTTTCCCACTTTGTCCTTGTTGTCACTTGAAATATGTATATTTTGTTGTTACATGAAATGTATTAGAAGCGTTCATTTGAAATCCGACTATGCCGCACCGCGCGAAATTGCGTAAGTTGACCATGATCTTGTCATAGTCATGTGATAAGTACCGACCAATGAATAAAAGAGCACGTGCTTATCGTCCCATGATGCATAGGTTCTGTTTCTGACCGTTGAGAAAATGACCGAGTTGATCCAAAATCCGTCCAAAGCATCTCAAAGAGCGGTGATTCAGTTTCTTTCATTTGAAGGATGTCGACCAGCGGACATTCATCGAAGAATGCAGGCAGCGTACGGTAACATATGTGTGTCGAAGACAACAGTGACAGACTGGGTACGAATGTTTCGGAAAGGACGTCAGTTCACGACAGATCTTCGACGACCGGGTCAAGCGCATATTGTTGCAACAGGAAAAACCATCGCCAAAATTGATGCAGCAGTTAAGATGAACCGTTGTCGAAGCATACGTTCGCTAGCGAAAGAATTTATTGTGTCAATTGGGACAATTCAAAAGGTCGTTCGTAAGAAACTGCAATATCGGAAGGTGTGTTCACAGTGGGTACTACGGATGTTGACAGACCACCAAAAAGAGGAACAAATGGGATGGTGTTTGAACCACTCGCTGCGTTACAGAGTGAAGGGTGATACATTTTCCTTCCGCATAGTGGCAGGCGAGGAATCATGGTGTCACCACTTTGAGCAGAGCAGCAAAAGAGAGAGCATGCAATGGAAGCATGCTGGATCACCAAAAGCCAAAACATTCAAGTTACAGGTTTCCGCTGGTAAAGTTAAGTTGAGCGAAGTTTTTGACCATGAAGGGCTATTGTTGGCCGACTTTTAAGAACCTGGTGTCAACATCAACTCTACCCACTACTTGGAAACACTAGACAAGCTGCAAAAAGCCATCAAGAATAAACGACCTGGTATGCTTTCTCGCGGTGTGATTTTGTTGCACGATAATGCTCGTCCGCATGTTGCAAAGATTGTGCAGGAAGAATTAGCAAGGAAGAAGTGGGAAATTCTGCAACATCCAGCCTATAGTTCTGATTTGTCACCATGTGATTTTCATTTTTTCGGACCTCTTAAAAAAAGCTCTCAAGGGGCAACGATTTCATACATATGCAGACATAATAAACGCGGTAAACACTTGGTTCAGTGAGCAACCATAATCTTTTTTTTTTCTTTGCGGGCGGCATTCGCCGCCTACCTAAGCAATGGGATGCTTGCCTGAATCCCTACGGCGACTCCTTCTGACCAACCCATGGTGCATAATTCATTCAAAATGAATGCATTGTTTAATTCTACCACACCTGTTAATGTTTCTTTCATGCTTTTGTAATAAAGCCATTGGAACGGGTTTCAAATGAACGACCCTTATATATATTTTGTTGTTACTTGAAATGTGCAAATTTGTTGTTTCTTGAAATGTCCTTGTTGTTGTTGTTACTTGAAATGGGTAACTTTGTTAATTTTCTTTCTTGAAATGTCTTTATTTGTTGTTATTTGAAAAGTGCAAATGTGTTAGTATTTGAAATGTCTTTATTTATTGTTACTTGAAATGTTTTTCTTTGTTGTTACTTGAAATGTGTAAACTTGCTGTTACTTGAAATGTGTATATTGTGTTGTTACATTTATTTTTTGTAACTTGAAATGCATATATTTTATTGTTACTTGAAATGTGTATATTGTGTTGTTACATGACATGTGTGTAACTGTTATTTCTTGAAATGCTGATATCTGTTGTTAATTCATATATGTGTGTACTTGTTGTTTCTTGTACTGTATTTATCTGTTTCGTTACGTGAAGTGTGTATATCTTTTTTTGTTACGTGAAATGTGTATATCTGTTTTGTTACTACAACCATATTAGTTCAAGACAGTTACTACCTTAGCTAATCCTGGTAAAAAAATTGTATTATGATGATGCAGCATATACCTTGACAAGCGAGACAGTCATTCAGTCAGTCAGTAATTACGTCAGTCAGTCTGACAGTAAGTAATTAAGTCAGTCAGTCAGCAAGATAGTCAGTAAGTCAAGACAATCATTCAGTCAGTCAGTAAATCAGTAAGTCAATCAGATAGTAAGTAAGTCAGTCAGTCAAGTCAGTCAGTCTGTCAGTCAAGAGAGTCAGTAAATCAGTCAGTCAAGACAGTCAGTCAGTAAATCAGTAAGTCAATCAGATAGTAAGTAAGTAAGTCAGTCAATCAGTCAAGAGAGTCGGTAAATCAGTCAGTCAAGACAGTCAGTCAGCAAATTAGTAAGACAGTCAAGACAGTCAGTATGTCAGTCAGACAGTAAGTCAGTCAATCAATGCAGCCAGTCAGTCAGTCAGTCAGTAAAAACCCGTGTACATGTCTTAAACCGCATCGGACATACATTGTTAGACCTCTATTTGTATAGACCACCCGGGTGACGTCGTCAGCACCCCACCGCCCGTCTTTACCTCCAGAGACATTTCTTGGTACCAATGTCCAACTAGTTCGTCCTAGGGGCAGACGTCAGTTTTAAAAATGCTAATCCGCCCAAATTATGTTCGAACCCATACCTACCAAGGCTGCATGGAGTCGACCAGCCTCTAAACCACCGCGGCTCCATTAAGAGATGTATTACTAATCCATAATCCCGCAATATGTTTCATGTCAAGAATGTTTCAAATATCCCATCTGCTGTGCAAATCAACACACAAGGATCTCTTAAAACAGCCTGTGTCTTACTTCGCGTTTCCATCCTGTTTCAGGATATTGCGGTCAACATCAGCATCTTTCAGCTGTATGTTGATTCCTAGGCTAGATTACGCTCATCAGCACGTCACGACTTTCTAAGCGACCGGCTCCATACTCTCATAAGTCACTGGTGCGACTCGAAAAGCTTCCAATTCTCGTGCACTCACGTCAACCACGAGAGTATTCGGGATTACGGAGAAAGCTGCTAACTCATCTACCAGAGAGCCGGCCCTGTTTGGTGGAGTTGTGAAACTGTATAATCTAGCCCTCGATCACAGACGCTAACATTTATACCCTTAGATAACGCACGTCATCCTTTCGTGCAAGTCATCCTTTCGTCGGAGTGTGATAACGTCTGAAGATGCGGACACCCTTGAAACAAGCAACAACTGTGAAGAAAGAATCCGTTGGGGATTGCCAGCTGTTGGCTGCATCTATCTCAACTATGTCTCTGGCGCGGAAACATGGAATAGCTGCAGTTAGCGGCGGGGGATCAGATGTACCTGCATTTCTGAGGGTGTTTGTTCTGCACTTGAGCTGCAACAAATGGGCTAAGTGAATGCTGGGCTAGATCGATCATCTGCCAAATGCCAAGGTCGACCGGAGAACTGGCTTTTTGCACAGGATTTGTGGAGTTATGAGGAGCATAATAGACAGGTAGATGAACAGATATACAAAAAGTTAGTTGCGTATCCTTTACAGGATGTCACAATAAACTCCAGCATTTTTTGGGCTGTTTGTGATTTCTTGGCAAGATTTACGATCAGTAGTTTGCCATTGCTTTCACTGCACTCATGGTGTATTGTGTGGAATACAAACGCAAGACGGTCTGCTTCCAAATCATCCACAGCTGTTTTTCGAACGAACGTAAGCTGGATTACGAATAGCGTCCGTAACGACTTCACCACACAGTACTGACATAAGCTGATGCTATCAGAAAAGCACCCATTTCAAGAAAGTGCCACCAGAAGTCAGTACAACACTGTTAAACCGCTGAAGGCTTAACAGGAAATAAGTATTAGGCTCATATTTTGATAGATCAGTCGGCACACGGAGGAGGAGCGGCTGGCTGAGTGGCTAGAACACCGCATTCTCCTTCGGGAGACCCGGATTCGAATCCTCGGTAAGGTGTGGGATTTGTTTCTGTCAGGGGCAAAAAGAAAATCCTAATCTGTCCAGTTCACGGCGACTGCACTAGCCAGGCGGCCTTAATTTATCAGGCTCAAGACCCCTCTGCCATTCTCCGCAAGGTACAATATTGGCAGTAAATGACAGTTTTATGACAGTCGGCACACGGTGGGTGATTTGGCCAGTATCATGCGGCTGTATTTACTTCCCAAGATATTCTTGCTATCCATTGTACGCTAGGTTGACCGGGAAACCTAGGTTGTTACTTCCCCCAGTGATGATTCCTTTCATATCTTCTACGTTTTCAGAAATGTAGAAGATATGAAAGGAATCATTATTTGGTTCGTAATACCAATAAAATTAGATATGCGGATGATACAGTATTGATTGCAGACAATGAGCAAGATCTGCAACATTTAGTAGATGCAGTTGTTGCACACAGTGAACAACTAGGATTATAATTAAATTGTAAGAAGACACAGATTATGGTCGTCACTAGGAAGAAAGAAATATCACACTGCAATATACAAGTAAATGGGAATATTCTCTAACAAGTGAATCGATACAATTATCTCGGACAGTAATAAAATCTGTTGGGAGATGCCTTGAAGAAATCAGAACAAGAATCACCATGGCGAAGATACCGACCAATAAAAAGATATCACTTGCAACGAGAAAAAGAGTGTTGAAGTGCTACATAGAACCTGTGCTTTTGTATGGATGTGAAGCGTAGACAATGAGCAGACAAGCTGAAAAACATCTGATGGCTGTGGAAATGTGATTTCTGAGGACAATGCAAAGAATACTATGGACACACAGAAAAATCAATGTTCATGTCCATCAATAAACTAATGACAATCGTAAACTGATTAGAGTAATTAGACGTAGATAGTCAAACATTTTTGGTCACGCTTTGAGAAGAAATACATTGTAGAGCGTGGTAACAACTGGTAAGATGGAGGCGAAGAGAACAAAGGGAAGGCAGAGAAGTAAATACCTGGATGGCTCGGCCACATAGCATGGTCGAGACAAGAACACTGAGCTGATCCACGACTCTGGGCTCTTTAAAATTACAGTGCAGCCCACCAAAGATATTTGGAAATTAATTAACCACTAAGGATATGTAAAGAACTCAATTAAGCAAACTACGTTTATGGCGAAACGTTAAAGATAATTTTACACACCGTAATGGGAACTTGGGAAATGGTGCGAGACTTTTCAGCAATAGAGGGGCGATGTGAACAATATAAAGAGGCCGCTTTTCCTTCCCAAGATATTACCTGGTGTCCAGCAGCGACGACATGGCGGGTTTCTAGTCAGTGTATACTTGATATAAGTGCAAATAGTCATAATGAGAACCGAGCAAAGGTATGAAGAGATAAAATTAGACATTCAAAAATGCTAGTGAATACTGTATTCAATACTCGTCGTGTTCAGACATTAGAGAACGGTTTCACCAATTACCGAGAAGTGATCATGTGCTAATTATCACACTTGGGGCAAGCCATATATAAATACAGTACAATTTAGTTACATGCCCTTTAAAGGACATCGCAGTCCATACCGGCATTAGTCATTTTCCAGCAATAATACGTCCTGTAGTTTGCCATTACTTTCTGAAGAGACGACTCTACCATTGTGAAAATCAGCCAGGAGGTCTGCTACCAAATAGGACTTCGAATTCTGTATGTCGGGATTGTGAAATTGTGTACACTACCCCCAAGTCACAGACGCATTCTTACATACAGTTAGAAAACCCACTTAGACACGACATCCCATCTCTAGTGCAAAACGTACAATTTACACTTCCAACTGCCTCTACCCGACCTGACACCAAAAAGCACAGCATCCATTTTCTAGAGCTGTCGACTTAAGAGAAGTGGATTCAGCCCACTGACTTAACTGTGGCAAGGTTTCCCTGTGCTGCCACACCCGCTTGATTGCCACCTGACGTCCACGATTGCCATAAAAACACACCCGGCTACAATGATTGGACCCCGCCGATGTCCAGTCAGGGGAGGCAAACAGTGTAATTAGCATGGCGGGTGGACAAATTGCAGCCCCTGAAAGGATTTCAAAATAGTAAATGTAACTTGTGGGCGGCCATGTTTCACTTAAGCAGGTGACTCGGAAGCAGAGACAGGCGGATTAATAAATATCCTGTGGAAAGTAATCATGTATTTGCTTGTGTTGTCACAGTGTGCCCATGTAAGCGACGTGTCTGGAGCTGTTGATGCTGGGACTTCTGCGACGAAATGATGCGTTTATTGGGGACATTGGTGTGGAGAGTTGAGGAAGAAGGAGGAAGTAGTAGAAGAAAATAGTAGTGAATGTCCAACTTCAATTTTTGACAATTCACTTATAGTTACAATTCCCGGAGAAGTACCAAAATATAATAGTGACAGACAGACAGACAAACAGTCACTCAAAGAGTCAGACAGGCAGACAGACGGACAGACAGACTGACAAACAAATAGACAGACAGACAGACAGACAGACGGACGGACGGACAGACAGACTGACAAACAAATAGACAGACAGACAGACAGACAGACAGACAGACGGGCGGACGGACGGACGGACGGATGGATGGATGGATGGATGGATGGATGGGTGGATGGATGGATATATAGATAGACAGATGGGTGGATGAATAGATGGTTGAGTTGATAGATAGAGGATCGATGAATGAATGAGTGAATGAATGGATGGCTAGATGGATGGATGTATGAATTGATGAATGAATGGATAGATGGATGAATGGATAGATGGATGAATGGATAGATGGATGAATGGGTTGATGGATGGATGTACTGATGAACAGACAGACAGATAGACAGAAGCACGGAGTGAGGGTCGGGAGGACTTGCAATGTCCTCTGTGTCTGTGTTGCCAATTATTTTCCCATGAAAGGCGTAATTCACCATTCCATCTCTTATGTCGGTCCTATTTGTCTCTCCCCCCTCCCCCCACAACACAAGAATAATAACAACAACAACAACAACAACAACAACAACAATAACAACAATAACAACAACAATAACAACAACAATAAAAAAATGAAAACAACAATAACAATTGCGATAAAAAATAACTACAACAACAACAGTAGCAACAACAGTAACAACAACAGTAATAACACGAATAGCAACAAGAATAAAAACGTTAATAATAGCAATAACAACTATAACAATAATACTAACAATAGCAACAATAACAACATAGCTATAATAACAATAACACCACAGCTATAACAACAATAATACCCCAGCGATAACAACAATGACAATTGAAATAACTGCAACAATAGCAACAAAAACAACGATAACAACAATAATAACAATAGTAACAACATTAGCAACAATAACAACAGCAATAACAACATTAACATTAATATCAATAATAATAATAATAACAGAGCAATAACAGTAACAATAACAACATTAACAACAATAATAACAACATCAATAATAGCAATAACAACAACAATGGCAGAAATAACAACGGCAATAACAACAATAAAAAATAACAACAACAATATTAACAACAACGATAACAGCAGTAACAACAAAAACAACATCAATAACAACATCAATAACAACATCGGTAGCAAAAACAATAACAACAACAATAGCAATATCGGTAGCAAAAACAATAACAACAACAACAACCTGCTAGAGATTCCACCAACAGTCACATGACCGAGCACAGCGTGGCCACTGCTAGGACAGGGGGGGGGGGGGCCTTAGTTTACCTAATCCTTCAGACATATGTACGACATTCACCAACTGCCTTGGTGGTCTAGAACCGAACTATTTCTATATTCTATTCTTGTGGGCTCGCACTGATGATAGACCTGGCAGATGAGTACGCGTATTTTATGGTTGTGTATTTAGTTGTGCGGAAGGGGTTACGGACGCCGTTCTTAATCCCGCATACCGCGGTCGAAACACAGCTGCGGACGATTTGGCAGAAGACCGCTAAGGGTTGTTTATTTTTAATGAAAACGGTATGAGTGTCGGTCGTTCAGAAAGCAATGGCAAACTACTGAACGAAAACTTGCCAAAGATGGGAGGCTTCGTGGCGAAGTGGTCAAGCCGTTTAACTCGGGCTCCGAAGGTTGTGGGTTCGATTCCGGGCCGCGTCCTTCGGTTCACAAGTTAAATTTTCGGAGACTCCTGTGGGTCGTCGCTGGATCTATGGAGATCGTGTTTTCTGCGACTGAGCCATATGGGATAAAACCAGGTGCAATGAAGTCGACCCAGTCGACTTTTGTGCGACTTTTTAACTTGCCAATTGATCACAAACAGCCAAGAAATGCTGGAGTTGATTGCTACGTCCTGCAAAGTATATGTAACTAACTTTAACTAACTATTTAGTCGAGTTTTGAAGTGTATATGTTCATACGGCGAGGCGCTGTTGTCATTTGCAGGCTACATGTTCAAATCTCAGTGTGGTTATTATAAATTTTAATTTATATCTTGCCTTGCGTGTCCCCTGGTCTCTACTTTATTCCCATACTTCTGCGAGTGCCAGTCAATATATGCGAATTTATTTCTTGCAAGTTTGTCGTGTCCTCCTTTAAAGTGTCGTCCCTGGAGTGAGGAGATTCGACACCCACATTATAATATTTTTTTCCTCTCAATATTCTGGAGAATCCACCAGCTTCCGTCCAACACCCTCCACCAGCCTATGGACACCTTTTCCTATCACTCTCTCACTGTCGTACTATGCCCCCCTTCTCATACTTCCCCAACGCAACATACTCAACAACTCTTGCTTCTAAAAATTAATAAAGAGTAATTTATTAAAATAAAAGTGTAACGTATATGAGACGTGTATGTGAAGAAAATGTGTGACGTGTTCTATAAAGTGTGTAGACTCTGACTCTCAGACAGCAACCCAGTCAGCTGATCCCAGCAAAGATAGACCACAGCACGTTACGTCAGAACATGTACTTCTCACCCGTTGCCGAAACCATCTTGCCGGATACTGCTTTGCCTCTGTAGACCTCTGGTAATCCAATTTCATGAACATCCGAAATAGACACCGGTGGTATTAACAGTTAATCATGGACCGGTTGCTCTCTACCCAATGTCCGTTCCTAACGTTCCTTAACAAACTGCACAAGTCTTTTGTAGTGTGTACGCAGTTAGTTAGTTAGTTAGTTAGTCGACAGATCATCCTCGTTGCACATCGAACCATTCAGTCCATAAGTGCTAATTTCTAATGTTAATTGTTGCTGTACTACCACTAGGTACTCTTAGCCGGTTCTCGGTTCGTTACTACTGTCTAATGCTGTGTGGTGCATCAGTATGCATCACTCTCTTTGATGAATCAATTTCCTTCTAGCGTAAGTTACGTTCTGTAGGCAACTCTAGTGATTGTTGAACTGGTGTTCTTCCGAATTGGATGTAATTCTTTCCCAAAAAACTTGTTGAGTTTCCTTGGATCTGGTAGGGAACCTAGGATAGAAACAACACATCTGGTGATAGTACTAGTCACTGATCCTTTCGGCTGAGTGTAAGCCTATCACCTTGCTTAATGATCTTTAGCTAACTAGACTTAGTCATAGAGCAGATTAGCTACCCACCTAGAGCCGAATCAGGCTATGACAAAGGAAAAATCAGCAAACAGAATGCGGAACCCCGCCCACCAGGGACACCTACGGGAAGATCCCAATTATCCCTCATTACTCAATTTTCAACTAGTAAAGCTTATCAACACTTCACTAATCTATTCTTAACTAGCAGAGTTAATATCACTATTCTTACTCTAACTAGTTTCCACTAACAGTGCTAATCATCACACTATAGTTTAACAAGGCCACAGTCTATATTCAGTAGAACTAATAGACTATATTGACTACCTTATGTAAAAACCGCCTCATTCCCGGGATGGCTACTACACTTTGCCATAACGGCACATGCTAGTTAATGTTAAATTAATCTAACACTGTAGAGCTCTCCCACAAACACGTCCATCATAATCCACGGTTCTTGGTCAACTCCCCCCTAGTTGATCCCAACTCGGGTTTATATGGCAAACTACCAAAGTTGGCCACGTGACGTTCTCCTTTATTCCCCCACACAGGTGGCACAGTGGCAGATCATCTCCTGTCAGGGATCCATCCTCCCTGGCTCCATGAATGTTAGATTTGTCATCACTGGTTGTGACATCCAAAACAATCTAGAGAGTTACTGTACAGTTCCAACAAAGAGTTTTTCCCAACACGCTGTCAATCTTCTCGATGTTCCGGAAACAAGACTTGACAGATGTACTGTTTCCTGTCTCTCGCTGCCAATTCCGGTTTGTCTCTGACGGTTGACAAACTGTCAAGCTTCTGTTCAGTGGTGACAATCCCAGCAGCCATTTCGCCTGATGTCCGGAACTACAACTGACAGACAGGGCTGTTCCATGTACTGAGCCGGGCAAGGCTATGTGATTCTAAATGTTTATAAACTGCCAACGCATTGTATCCCTTCCTTCTCACTCACCACCAAATGTGTTTATGGGCTGACACGATGTAACCTGTGCAGCTGTGTTTACTCTGTTAGTACGACTGTTGTGGCCTAGAAAATATACGCCAAGCAAACGTCGGTATTATTATCTGGTTAACTCATGGCGAGCTCGTGACAAAGTTTACAAATACAAGCTTGCCGATAAGCTCATTGCTGACTAATCTTTCGCCGCCAGGCGAGATGTGTTGCTCGCTTTCGTGTTAGCCATGTTTCCTTAGAGAATCCTTGATCTTGATAAGCTTTTCGGCCTTCCCTTTGCTCTTTATTTAATTCCTTGTGGTTATATTCGCTTATTGTGGGTCCCTGACTCTAATGTTGTAAATAAATTCGACTGATAGAGTAATTAACAACGTTTGCCTGGAAAAAGCTAATTAAAGAAGAAGTTATTTTATAAACATACTGCATGTCGTTTGCGGAACGTTGCAAAACTCAGAGTTGATTTTCCAGGCAATTATATTAAATAGTGGTAATGTCCCCAATGCTGTGATGTCGGTTCTTGACTCAACCCAGCCTTTGAAGAATCACCGACCAGGTTAAAATACGCGATAATAATGCTTGAATAATAACATCAAATAATGAACTGCGGCGACTAAATAAACACTCATTAACTATTAACGCTGGGAAATACAAGAGATTAAGATGCTTTGTTGGTGGTGGTTAACACAGATCGGGTGTAAAGAGAAAGGATATACCGCCACAGCCTAGGAAACCCATCTTTTGCCCTGTGGAGATCATATAAGGATAGAGAGTGTCTCAATCTGAACACATTTTATCGAAGGGTTAAACAGGAAGACTTTGTGGCGGGGGGGGGGGGGGTGGTGAGGCCGACAGACAGACAGACAATCAGACTGGTGGAGAGATAGATAAGGAGGAGAAGGACAATTAGAATGACAGTGAGACAACAGACATGCAGACAGACTGCTTGTAGTGGACCTAGCTGTGGCAGATTGGTTATTGTGTCCTGCGTGCTTGTAATAGACCGAGGGATGGCAGATTGCTTAAGTGTACAAGCTTACTAAGACACGGGTATGGATTCAATCTCCTACATGCAGGGTCCCTGTTTCCTAACCAATCCGAGTCTGATGTTCGACGTAGTCTAAACATAATAGGTACCAGATAATAAGCCGAATTTTCTGAGAAGTGTCTGTTTTCAGACAGACAGAGGACCCGGGAAGGTTAATAAGTTCAACAAATGTCTGAAGAAATCTGACGAAATCGATTGACGAAAGATGCAAATATCGCAGTTCTGCTGTAAACAGGCACAACGCAATTACGTCTAAAACAACATTCCCTACGAACGCAGAGAAGAAGAAGAAGAAGACAGGCAGAGGGGTCAACATCTTCTGCTGCCCTTATTGAAATGGACAAGATTAAATGTTTGGCAATCTCTCTAGAATGGAGCACAATCTGTTAGCAGTACCGGCGTTAGATCAAACAAGATAAATCAGACGGCCGAGAAGAAAATGGAATGACGACATCAAAGATATTGTAAATCATTTGAAATGATACTATCCAGTGCCACCCACCGGGCGCTGGAACGTCAACTATTCCTCCTCAAGGCGCTTGAGGCAAACATGGAAGATGATGATGATCAGACTGTTTTAAGATGTTTCTTCTATTAGCTAAGGGAAATGAGAAGACAAAGACTGAAACATGTTCGGACAACCGAAAAGATTTGCGGAAAGAGAGATAGAGGAAGACAGTGTGAGAAAATTATGGACAGTCTTCTGTTATGGTAAGGAAGGCAGTCAACACATGAAATGAACCATGCCGTTGGATATCGCAATTTAGGGAGAAGCAAGGTAGCCACACAGCAAGGCACTGGATGATGTCGATGATGTCTTGGAAGTAAAGGCAACGCTGAACGGAACTGCCTAACTGTCATTATATGTCGTGTTCTATAATATGTGAAAACCACAAAATTCATACGCTAACCCAGATCTGATTTTTGCGATCAATCTCCCGATCACGCTGTGATCGCAGGAGTCATTCTCCGTCCCAGCTTCACTAATCGCCAATTTGGGCTGGCTTGAGGGTGTTGCAGACATCACGACAAGATCAACAGATAATCAAGGAGTTCCCGGCATTTCCAATAATTCTAAAGCCTAAAATAATTATAGTCATTTACCTATTGATCATATTTCTTGTGGCATCTCATTTACGGTCAAATTATACAGTTTTTGCTTCTTTTATTATTAAAGTGCTGTAGTATTCGCTCCGTGGCCAAAGGCTTGCGAACGCGGTTCGTGAGGCGGGTATCAGGCGTTCGAAACTCAGCTGCGACCGATTTGTGCAGCAGACCGTGTCGCGTTGTGTTATAACGTGCTAGTATGTAAGCCAGTCGTTCAGAAAGCAATGGCTAACTACTGAACGTAACACTTGCCTAGTACATCAACAGCAGCTGAAAAATGCTGGTGTTGACTGCAACGTCCCGTAAGGGATACGCAAAAAAAAAAAAAGAAAAGTATTGGCACCTGGCCGTCTAACAGACGATAGTTTGTCACAGTGTGCTTTAAGATAGGCATAATAACTCCAGCCCATGGCGATAGGGAATGTGGCTGATCAAACCAATACGGGCGGTAAATGTTCGTCCACAATGGAAGCATGTGATTACATGGTAATTTCCACCATCATGCACCATCTGACGTTTCACACGCTCAATGTGTGGCCTATCTGCAATTATTTTGTCTTTTGTCTTTATTACATTTCTAATCTTTGTCCTACTTGCATAGCAATCAGCGGCGACTCGCTCCCCAGTTACAACATCAATGCCTGTATTAATCAAGTCCCGCTTACACACATCTTTGTACTGAATTAGATGCCGAGTCCGAGATCATTTAATCATATGCAATTTACCAAAGATGATGCTCTGTGGTATTCAACCGCCATACATCCTAATGTGAACTATCCATCTAAGTCTACAATGAATGAGTATGGAACAAACAGTCTTACCACGCAGTCGGTCCAACTCTTCGGGGTGTGATCTTATCTTGTCACATAATGTCAAGTATTTATTGCAGACACAGCATATGAAATTTGTTTAAATGTTTATCTTGGTGTGAGTAAGTTGACCAGACTTCACTGACATAACTAAGAGTACTAAGGACACGGGCGTGTTGGACCAGGACGTCTGTTTTGGCAGCAATCTCTAATGTTAGACTGGGTCCACCTGGGAGCCCGGGCAATGTTACAATCTCTAATGTTAGACTGGGTCTACGTGGGAGCCCGGGCAATGTTACAATCTCCAATGTTAGACTGGGTCCACCTGGGAGCCCGGGCAATGTTAAAATCTCTAATCTTAGACTGGGTCCACCTGGGAGCCCGAGCAATGTTACAATCTCTAATGTCAGACTGGGTCCACCGCGGAGCCCGGGCAATGTTACAATCTCTAATCTTAGACTGGGTCCACCTGGGAGCCCGAGCAATGTTACAATCGCTAATTTCAGACTGGGTCCACCTGGGAGCCCGGGCAATGTTACAATCTCTAATCTTAGACTGGGTCCACCTGGGAGCCCGGGCAATGTTCCAATCTTTAATGTCAGACTGGGTCCACCTGGGAGCCCGGGTAATGTTACAATCTCTAATGTTAGACTGGGTCTACCTGGGAGCCCGGGCAATGTTACAATCTCTAATGTTAGACTGGGTATACCTGGGAGCCTGGGCAATGTTACAATCTCTAATGTTAGACTGGGTCCACCTGGGAGCCCGGGCAATGTTACAATCTCTAATGTTAGACTGGGTCCACCTGGGAGCCCGGGCAATGTTACAATCTCTAATGTTAGACTGGGTCCACCTTGGAGCCCGGGCAATGTTACAATCTCTAATGTTAGACTGGGTCCACCTGGGAGCCCGGGCAATGTTACAATCTCTAATGTTAGACTGGGTCCACCCGGGAGCCCGGGCAATGTTACAATCTCTAATGTTAGACTGGGTCTACCTGGGAGTCCGGGCAATGTTACAATCTCTAATGTTAGACTGGGTCCACCTGGGAGCCCGGGAAATGTTACAATCTCTAATCTTAGACTGGGTCTACCTGGGAGCCCGGGCAATGTTACAATCTCTAATGTTAGACTGGGTCCACCTGGGAGCCCGGGCAATGTTACAATCTCTAATGTTAGACTGGGTCCACCTTGGAGCCCGGGCAATGTTACAATCTCTAATGTTAGACTGTGTCCACCTGGGAGCCCGGGCAATGTTACAATCTCTAATGTTAGACTGGGTCCACCCGGGAGCCCGAGCAATGTTACAATCTCTAATCTTAGACTGGGTCCACCTGGGAGCCCGGGCAATGTTACAATCTGTCTGGATGTGGACTTGAACCCATGGACACTCAGCAATAGGGTCAAACGTCCAGTCCAGGTCTCGGTGACCTTGCTGCAGTGGCGTGCCCAAATAATGTGACATGTCACTCAGAGTGCCAGTCGTCAGTACATGAGATTCAAATATGTCTAGCCTAAAGAAATCTTCAGTCCTTCTAAACATCTGCCAGGTATTATGTGTTATCGTCATCAATATCATCATATCCGCGGATTTCATGAAACAGGTGTCCAGAACACAACAAGGATACAGATGAGCAGCTTTTATATTTGTATTTTCATGTAGTGTTTTTCTTGTAGTTGTGTCGGTGTTAGTTTGTTATTGTGTGCTAATGAAGGCTTTAGCCGCAACGTCCATTTTGTTACTTGCGATGGTGCTCTAGTGCAGCTTATCGTCTACTTCTCATGTTTTGGTGATTCATTCCGGTATTATCACCAATGATAAACATACCAAACCTGGACAATGACAGAAACAGAGAAAAGAAAAATCACAACAACAGAAATGAGATTTACTGAGAAGAATACTTAATATTTCAAGAAGAGAGAAGATCAGACGTTTAGGAATCATGACTAAAGTGGGAGTTATAGCAGCGCCAGATTGGTTTGACCATGAAATTAGTTTACCAACTAACAGCATACCATACCAATCAATGATGTACAGACCAGATGGAAGAAGAAAAAGACGCCGACCATGTAAACGATGGAAGAGAGAATAGCAGAGTCCATGGGAATATCAATACATGAAGTCCATAAGCAGGCACTCTTCACCATGTTTATACTTCACCTCGTCACCGCAAGGTACATGAGGAACAAGATGAGATGAGATGAGATGATGAGATAAACATGCTGTGGCCATTTCTTTTATTTACTAATGACAAGGCTGTTATCAAAGGGTCGTCCTTGTTTAATATTTCTTGTCCTTCCCAACTTCCTGTCCCCAAAATGGAGTATAGGCGGTTGAGTTGTTAAGGCCTCTGGAGTGTTTATGCGTGTGGCTACGGTTTGCTTACACATTTTCCTCGTGTTTTACTGGTAGTGCATCGGTACGTCACCATACTACTGAGTTGAGCGCGTGGAGCGACACCTTGAGCGCTGTGAATATCGTGTGGAGTGCTTTTACATCTGTCCGCGGTTGTTTGTAGCGTAAACTGCAAGTTCTGAAACATGGCGACAGGCCGGTCGCTGAACTAACTGGGTTGCCTTACGCAGTTATGTGTGGCTGCTGGATGTCTAATGACTGCCGCTTTCATCGACGATAAACTGTATTTTTCGTGGCGAACTTTTGTTACGGCATTCTGGCAGCGGCATTACGCACAGTATACCTGTGTGGGTTGTTGGCTTGTCGAAACTCCTGTCTGTTCCACTTTTCACATGGTTTAATGAGGAGAAATTTGTGTTATATTCACTGGCACAGGAATGGAGCATAATGGGCCACCCTATGCCGTGAAGTTGGAACCACGATTAACTAACGACTAAAGGATGTTATACATGCAGAACAAATCGTCAGAATGCCATCAACTGCAGTAAGAACTCTACACCATTATAACAGTAAGTGCAAATGAACTGCATACTTAAGTTAAGGCCGGTTTGTTGTCGGTACTTGGCGAGTTTGTCTTGTGTAAGCAACTCTTTCATTCACGAGTTAACGCGGGGCAATAATGAACATTTCGTATGGTTTTCTCTGACACAGGAATGGAGCAAGGATGGGCGACATCGTTTCTATGAAGCTGGAATCGAACGACTAGAACTACCACTAATGCATCTGCTTACAACTTAATCCAACTTGAACAACACTGACTGCCATACGGTGGGGAGAGGGGAGGGGGTCATAATGTATGCCAAATTGGACACACGTTAAAGTGGCAACCCTCTGAAGCGAGAAGTCTACAAACTCATGGGTAAGACTGATGTCTGATGGGCGTCCTTTGCCCGATCTAGTAGAAACGATCCCAAACGAAATTGATTTTATGCTGTCTGGCTGTTTGGTTACTATAAGGCGAAATTCGATGTCGCTGTTTTATCGGCCGGGTGAGCTGATGCGACCTTGTTATTTCAATCATGAGATCTGGCTCGCTAGTTACTGGATGCGAGAATCCGTGTTAAGCACTGAAGGGGACATCAACATGTCCAAGAGTCACAGATAATGTGCTTGTAAACAAACTGTTTATAGTCGAGCAGCACCTGTGTTCGAGTCCATGTGTGCTGAATACATGCTTTGACGGTGAACATAAATAGAATGTCGGCTTCTTTAAAATCGGGATAGTGAGTCCATTCTGTACATCGGTTGGACATAAAAGTTGACTTCTCGTGCAGAAAATAATGACAATCTTCTTGTTCTCCCTCTCCTCCTCCTCCTCCGTCTCTTTCTTCTTCTTCTTCTTCTTCTTCTTCTTCTTCTTCTTCTTCTTCTTCTTCTTCTTCTTCTTCTTCTTCTTCTTCTTCTTCTTCTTCTTCTTCTTCTTCTTCTTCTTCTTCTTCTTCTTCTTCTTCTTCTTCTTCTTCTTCTTCTTCTTCTTCTTCTTCTTCTTCTTCTTCTTCTTCTTCTTCTTCTTCTTCTTCTTCTTCTTCTTCTTCTTCTTCTTCTTCTTCTTCTTCTTCTTCTTCTTCTTCTTCTTCTTCTTCTTCTTCTTCTTCTTCTTCTTCTTCTTCTTCTTCTTACCCCCTTTACCCCGTAGGATCACAAACAAACAACGCCATGCCACCCTGTCTATCGCCTACAACTCAATTCGTGTCCTCCCAATTGTATTAATCTCTGTCTGTAATTCCCATCTCCCTGTCTTGATAGTTCTTCCACTATTTCGTTGGCTTTGAGGGTTTCAGACAAGAGAGGGTAATGGCAAACTACTGAACTTAGAATTGACTAGAAAGTCAATGTGCTGTTGATCATAACGTCCTGAAAAGGATATGCAATATATATATTTTTTTTTTTGCGAAAATTCTAGACTTTTTTTTATTGCTACTATTGTCATTGCCCGCTCCGTGGTGAAGAGATTACGCACGCGGTTCATGATCCCGCATACCCGCATTAGAAATACAGCTGTGCGCGATTCGGCAGCAGTCCGCGTTGCGTTGGTTTTTTTACGAAATGGTGCAGGTGCCGGTCGTTCAGAAAGCAATGGCAAACTAGTGAACGCAAACTTGCCAAGAGATTACAACAGCAAAAAAATGCTGGTGTTGACTGCAACGTACTGTAAAAGGTTGTGCAACCAACTTTTTAAACTGTTGTCATTACAGAACTGGACAAATGGCGGTGAATAATGGAATGTAGAGAACTGGCAAATAGCGGTGAATCATGGCGTATAGAGAATTGGGAAAAGACGGTAAATCATGGAGTATAGAGAAGTGGCAAATGGCGGTTTATCATGGCGTGTTGAAAACTGGCAAATGGCGGTTAATCATGGCATGCAGAGAACGGGCATATAGCGGTGAATCATGGAGTGCAGAGAAATTGCAAAGTGCGGTGAATCATGGAGTGTAGAGAACTGGCAAATAGCGGTGAATCATGGCATGTAGAGAACTGGCAAATAGCGGTGAATCATGGCGTATGGAGAACTGGCAAATGGCAGTGAGTCATGGCGTGTGGAGAAGAGACAGGCGCTAGATGGGACATACACTAAGAAAACATGAGAATGGATAACTAGAAAAGCTTTCGTCTGGAATCTCCAAGGAAGGGGAAAATAGAGAAAGACCTGGAGGCACGCACATGAAGAGGGAACATGTAGACAGAAATGTATTAACATGGGTAGTATTTGGACGGAGATGAATTGGGCAGCTAAATAAAGGATGGTTCGGAAGGAGTTGGTTGAGGGAATTTGTCCTATTAGAGCAGTGTTTCCCAACGTGGGCCCCACGCCCCACAGGGGGGCAATTCGATTGTTAAGGGGGGCAATTCGAAAATGGAAGAAATCGGCTGGATATAACAAAACGGGGAGAATTGAGACTGAAGTTAACTAAATTGGAACCTGACATAAAGTCTCTTTGCAGCAAGCATCAAGCGCAAGGATCTCACTAAATTAAAAAAAATTACTAATAATTAAAATAATATAGAAAAATCTTTCATTAAAATTATTTTGTACTTGAATTTCAGTTCTCCATTATATGTTTTGAAACTTTACTTACTGTGTTTGCTCAATAATTTCCTAGTGATTTCTTCCTAAAACCTATCGGTCCTTCGGGAGCATTTGCTGATCTCCCCCCAGTAGTGCGCCTGGTCTGGTTGGGGGACGGGATGATCAAATAAAAACCTATCACATATCTTCACCTTAGATGTGAGCTTGGTGGACCACTGTGGGCAATAGCTCACAGTGAGACTAAGGGTCCACACAAAAAAAGGGGGAGGCGGGGGAACCAGCTTGTCTGGGGTAACCGCCAAACAAAACAAAAATAAAATTTCACCCAACACAACCGACACATAGGAACGCTGGACCTGGGGGGGGGGGGGGGGCCTCTGAGAACCGTGAGCCCTTCTAAAAAAAAAAAAAAATTCAAGTTTCTTTAGTGAACATTTAAATTTTTGAATATTAAAAATGATGCATATGTTGGGAAGGGGGGGGGGGGATAAGAAATTTAGAAAGGCTTAGGTGGGGCATAGCACAAAAAAGGTTGGCAAACACTGTATTAGAGGTTAAAAGGCGAAAGAAAAAGAAAAAGTAGAAGCCGGGTTGCTTTGATTTATAAGCTACAAGATTTATTATTATTATTAAACGTAAGCAAAACTAAAAGCAGGCATCATCATTTAACTGATTCAGTGCCATATAAAAAGGTGGGTTTGGCCCGAAGAAAAATGAATGTTGGAAAATGGGAAGTTGAGGTGTGTCACAGTTATGGCCTAAATGTGTTAATATGTTAGCATGTTGTGTTATATATTAAGTTAAAGGACGATGCTAAGTTAATACTACTGTATTGATATGCTAATTGAGACAACATCTTACGATGACAATATTTCCTAAATATATAAGCCCATGGCTAATGTGAGAAATCGCTTAAGACAATTAATCATCCCATGGCATTAATCAGTTAAGAAGTCTATTACGGAACATCGCTGTCATGACGGCGCATGGACAAGTCTCTCTAACTCTGGTCATTTCTCTGGCCTCATACACCCTCAAGGGTGTCCGCAATGTCCTGTGTCCATCTTCATGCTGGAAGATGTCTTCCTCTTCTTCCAGTGACTATGCCTTCAATCACTGTTCATGTAAAGCCTAGGCTACCATGATTAGTTTCTCTGGGTTGTATGATGTGGTGATTTCCCCTTGATTTCCACATCAATATCGCTATGGACTACCTTCTCAGTCCTCAACAACTTTGTAAATCAGCATACTTCTAGGTGATGCTCTCGCTAGCAGCAAAGAGCAACCCAAAGTGTCTTCGGAAAATATAACGCAGGAGTAGGATATAGTGGTAAAAAGGTAATTGTTGGGTGTAATAAAAAGAAAGGAGTAGTTGTCAAGGTCTCACATCCGAGGTTGCGACGCGTTGTCTGTACCAACGCCAGACAACATAACAACACGCAACCCTGAGTAATGTTAGACACGGCAGAGAGAACGCGGCGTCGTTACCGACGCCCGGATAGGTAGCCACGCACAGCAATTGAGTTCACCCCGTGAACCGTGCAGGGGACACCAGCTGACATGTTCGTGTAAGCGTGTAGGAACTGGCAGACGGGCTGAGATCGTTGAAGGGACAGGTCGCAAGGGAATGCGAGTTGAGTTTGAATCTGCCTTGAGAGCTAGCCTGTACGACAGTGGGAGACTGAGTCGAATGCTTGTATAGTTTAACTGTAAGTGAGATGTTTATTGCTTGCATGTATTATTATGTATTGTAGTGATCTTGTTCATGTTGAAATGATTGCTATAGATTGTCAGTGCGCGATGTTTGTGCGATAATTAATGCAACGCGTCAATAAAGCGTGTGAATAATACTTTCGGATATTCACTTCGTGTGATTTGATAGTTTGATATTACTTCACACTTGCCAGAAAACGAGCTACTTGTCTTGTGTTATGCAAGACTCTGACAAGTGCATTGACTAACCAAGCTCCTCGGCATGCACATGATGATGATGTAGTGTGTAGTATCTAAGATAGGATGGTAGAGAGGAGGATCGTGCCAGGATTTGGGGGAGAAGATGGAGGAGGACAATTAGTTAGGGAGGGTAGTTGTGCAATTTAGGTAATATAATCGTGGGAGCATTGACAGGAACAGAATAGCGAGGTAGCGGTAGTAAGGAAAAGGAGGAGCTAGAACGAGTGAGGGAGTAGTAAAATGAGGAGTCGGTGGTGTAGGCGTGGTAAAGGGAAAGGAGGAAGTGTAGAGGAAGGCGTAGTTGGGAAGGGAACATAAAGTTAGGGGGGGGGGGATGTAGGGATGAGGGGTGAGTAGATTTGTGTGGCAAATACTGATAGGTGCATAGTGGATAGAATGTAGTAGTGGATGAGAAGTAGTAGCATCCAAAAGAGACTTCTCCTAACGATATCTCGGAGAAATGTGAACTGCCATGACCAGTACATGAGGAGTGGCCAATAGACAAACTAAGATTGATTGATTGATTGATTTAGGAACCGACATCACAGCATTCGGGGCATTCCCATAAGCGCTCCGTCCCCATCCTCAGAAGCCAGCGAAGAGTTTCAACCCCAATAGTACCAGTAGCAATCTGATTATATGTGCGTCTCGCCTTTCCTCTAAGCGTCGAGCATCGGCCAGATCCCCTCGTCACTCCACGCTATCGCATTCTTGCCAGACTATGGTGATCCATTTGCTCCTCCGATTTACAATGTAACAAACAGGAGAAGTAGCAAATACACGGCCAAGGATATATAGCATTACAAATAGGAGAAATAGCAAATACTTGGTCTAAGACAATGGTTCTCAACCGGTGGGGTAGGGTTTCCGGGGGGGGGGGGGGGGGAATTAAGATTATTTCAAGATCGCGTTAATACAAGATCCGATTATTTGATATTGTTTTCCCTTCAATACTTTACAGTTCTGTTCAGTTTGGTTCTCGCCCTTCTGAAATTCGTTGTATAACATAAGTAGACCCGCAAATCACGTTTTATGTAGACATCATGACTTGTTCTAGTATGTGGTATTAAATTTAGCTTCTATTTTACATATACTGTGATGGGGCGGGGGTGAATTTATAGGGAGGGAATACGAAAGGGGGGAGGGGGATGACGTACTGAACATACGGTGAAGGGGAAGGGGTGCATGGGCCAAAAATGTTGAGAACCACTGGTTTAAGATATACAAGATATTACACACGGGAGAAGTAGCAAATACTTGGTCTAAGATATACAACATTACAAATGTGAAAGTAGCAAATACCTGGTCTGAGATATACAACATTACAAATGGGAAAGTAACAAATACCTGGTCTAAGATATACAACATTACAAATGTGAAAGTAGCAAATACCTGGTCTAAGATATACAACATTACAAATGGGAGAATGTGACTTGGTCTAAGATATACAACATTATAAACATGAGAACTAGCAACAACACAACGTAACATTTACAACATAACAAACATCATTCATTCAAGTGCCGTCTCCACAATGAAGGTTGGCTGCAGTGAACCTCAAACACTGTCTGCCTCTCGCCTTGATTGTACATTCTTTCAGATTTCTTTTAATCCGTCTCTTGAAGTTATCTTTCTACATGCATTGTTGTCTACCTCTTGTTCGCTTGCCTTCAACATTACCCTCCAGTATGGGTTTTATTAAAAGTTATGTCTTTCAAGGTGGCCGATATATTTCACTTGCCTCTGTTTTATTTCTGTCATCAACTCTCCTTTCATTCCTACTTTTCTAGAACCTCTGTATTTGATTATCTTTGTTTCTATGACATACGACATATTCTTCTGTAGATCCACATCTCCAGGGCCCCCATTCGACTTTCTAATTGCTGGTTCATTGTCCAGGCTTCCGCGTCACAAACATAACATGTAGCAAACACATCAAGTAAGATATGCAATATAAACTGGAGAATTAGCAAATACACAAACTGAATTTACAACATAACACATACAAGAATTAGCAAAAATATCACCCAAGATACACAACACAACAAGTGGAAGCACAGACCCCTGACACAAAATAAATAACACTAGATGATCTCGACCAGAGGCCCTTCTAGTCTTTCATACATTATTCGTGCATTCTTATCTATCTGAGATCCAGTAAAAGCGAAACAATTCGGGGCATAGCTCCCCTGTGTTATCCACATGATGCGTCTATTTTGAGCACTACTCTATATGATGAGTTTTCGACAGTGTGGAATTAACGTACCCCTCATCGCGTATTTATGAATCTCTCGTCTAGTCATAACGTCAGCTTTATGTCTCCCAATAGAACATCAGGTTTCAACCAACACACACCAGCCCTGATTGACGCCGTCATGATCGGTTGAATGTTGCAGCTATAATCTTCTAAAGCAGTGGTTCTCAATCTTTTTTGGCCCGTGCCCCCCTTCACCATATTTTCAGAACGTCACCCCCCCCCCACTTTTCATATTTCCTACCTAAAAATCCCCCCACCCCTACACAATATACATAAAAGTGAAAGGTAAATATGTTAAAACTGGTCTAGACATCCACATAAAACGTGATTTGTGGGTCTACTTACTTTATAAAATGAATTTTAGAAGGATGAGACGTACATAACTGTAAAGTATGAAGGGAAAAGCAATATCAAGTAATCGGTTCTTGTATTAACGCGATCTTGAAATGATCTTCACACCCCCCCCCCCCATGGAAACCCTAAAATTCCCCCCTGGGGGGGGGGGGGAATTCCCCACCGGTTGAGAACAACTGTTTTAATGGATGCGGTGGACAGACTGAGACCAACCCTCCCTAGTTACTTGTTGCGACATGCATGCCAGTTTTCAGTGTTACATCATTAACTGATTCAGTGCCAAGAAGACAGTAGGTGTGGTCCAAACATGCAAGACAATCAAATAAACATGTATTATCATATAAATTTACGTTCACCGAGTATTTAAATTGCAGAGGATACCAAGAAACAAAACAAATAACAAAATGACGCTAGTACTGCGATATCTCGTAATTCTATCCAAATGGGGGTAGACGGGCAGTACATGAGCAGTACACGGGCAGTACATGGGCACAGGGAACATGGGCAGTACATGGGCACAGGGAACATGGGCAGTACATGGGCACAGGGTACATGGGCAGTACATGAGCAGTACACGGGCAGTACATGAGCAGTACACGGGCAGTACATGAGCAGTACACGGGCAGTACATGGGCACAGGGTACATGGGCAGTACATGGGCACAGGGAACATGGGTAGTACATGGTCACAGGGAACATGGGTAGTACATGGGCACAGGGAACATGGGTAGTACATGGGCACAGGGAACATGGGTAGTACATGGGCACAGGGAACATGGGCAGTACATGAGCACAGGGAACATGGGTAGTACATGGGCACAAGGAACACGGGCAGTACATGGGTAGTACATGGGCACAGGGAACATGGGTAGTACATGGGCACAGGGAACATGAGTAGTACATGGGCACAGGGAACATGGGTAGTACATGGGCACAGGGAACATGGGTAGTACATGGGCACAGGGAACATGGGTAGTACATGGGCACAGGGAACATGGGTAGTACATGGGCACAGGGAACATGGGTAGTACATGGGCACAGGGAACATGGGTAGTACATGGGCACAGGGAACATGGGTAGTACATGGGCACAGGGAACATGAGTAGTACATGGGCACAGGGAACATGGGTAGTACATGGGCACAGGGAACATGGGTAGTACATGGGCACAGGGAACATGGGTAGTACATGGGCACAGGGAACATGGGTAGTACATGGGCACAGGGAACATGGGTAGTACATGGGCACAGGGAACATGGGTAGTACATGGGCACAGGGAACATGGGCAGTAAATGGGCACAGTGAACATGGGCAGTACATGGGCACAGGGAACATGGGTAGTACATGGGCACAGGGAATATGGGTAGTACATGGGCACAGGGAACATGGGTAGTACATGGGCACAGGGTACATGGGCAGTAAATGGGCACAGTGAACATGGGCAGTACATGGGCACAGGGAACATGGGTAGTACATGGGCACAGGGAATATGGGAAGTACATGGGCACAGGGAACATGGGTAGTACATGGGCACAGGGAACACGGGAAGTACATGGGTAGTACATGGGCACAGGGAACATGGGTAGTACATGGGCACAGGGAACACGGGCAGTACATGGGCACAGGGAACATGAGCAGTACATGGGCACAGGGAACATGGGTAGTACATGGGCACCGGGAACATGAGCAGTACATGGGTAGTAAATTAGCACAGGGAACATGGGCAGTACATGGGCACAGGAAACATGGGCAGTGCATGGGCACAGGGAACATGGGCAATACATGGGCACAGGGAACATGGGCAGTACATGGGCAGTACATGGGCACAGGGAACATGGGCAGTACATGGGCACATGGAACATGAGCAGTACATGGGTAGTACATGGGCACAGGGAACATGGGCAGTACATGGGCACAGGGAACATGAGCAGTACATGGGTAGTACATGGGCACAGGGAACATGGGCAGTACATGGGCAGTACATGGGCCCAGGGAACATGGGCAGTACATGGGCACAGGGAACATGGGCAGTACATGGGTACAGGGAACATGGGCAGTACATGGGCAGTACATGGGCACAGGGAACATGGGCAGTACATGGGCACATGAAACATGGGCAGTACATGGACACAGTGAACATGGGCAGTACATGGGCACAGGGAACATGAGCAGTACATTGGCTCAGGGAACATGAGCAGTACATGGGCACAGGGAACATGGGTAGTACATGGGCACAGGGAACATGGGTAGTACATGGGCACAGGGTACATTGGCATTACATGGGCACAGGGTACATGGGCAGTACATGGGCACAGGGAACATGGGCAGTACATGGGCACAGGGAACATGAGCAGTACATGGGCAGTACATGGGCACAGGGAATATGGGCAGTACATGGGCACAGGGAACATGGTAGTACATGGGCAGTACATGGGCACAGGGAACATGGTAGTACATGGGCAGTACATGGGCACAGGGAACATGGGAACTTGCACAGACTTGTTGTGTATACAAGTAGAGACGGATGCTGAGAGTCTTCTATCGCTGTCATCTTTTATTTACAGCAAGATGTGAACTAAGGGAAAACACAGTAATGGTGAGCGACAAGATCATCCCGGTCTTAGAAAACACATGGGAACAAATTCAATGAATGACATCCACAAATACACAAGCCATAATCATTACAGCCAACCAAATCCCCAAGGTGATTTAATTTCTTATGGAACTGCACAAATGACACAAAACAACCATGCTATCCCAGAAAATAAAATTAAGGTATTAAAAAAGTAACTAACAAACGCGTGATTACAATTGGACACTGCTTTCTCCTATAACGAGATTAGAATAGAAGAAAGTGACACCGCAAAATCAAAAAAGAAAAAAGGGAAATGTAGAAAATCAAAGAGAGAGTTTCTGCGTGGGTAGAAGATGGAGGAATGAAGACACATCAACCAGAAGAGAGGTGGTGAGAAATCGTGAGGACGTTATAACTAGATACTCTATTGTCTGGAACCCACAAAGCAAACAAACTACCTGGATGCCTGAAAAGAATATTACAGACAGAGATGAATAATATTGGGAGGAGATAGATGAACCTGCAAGAGATAGCCACAGATACGACGGGTTGGTGTGGTTTGGCTGAGGGCATATGTTGGGACGGCATGGAGGGAGGACATGGAGGGAGGATATGGAGGGAGGATATGGAGGGACCTGCAAGAGATAGCAACAGAGAGGGCGCGTTGTGGTGTTTAGGCGATGGACTATGCCCCAACAGGGTATAAAGAGCGGAAAAAGAAGAAAGAAGAAAATTATACAACACAATAATCCCCAAAAAGGAATAGGTTTACATTAAATTCTCTGCACTTCTCTATTATTAAACGCATGTTGAGTATGTGATCTCTTCTTTCTCTTCCTTGTCTAAATTCAGCTTGAACCACGTTAATCTCTTCTTCTATTTTATTACGAAGTCTTCCCAGTATGATTTCTAATTCAATGTTACTTGTTTGCGACAAATGCAAGAAATATGCCGTGAAAAGAATCAACCACTGTTTATAGCCTTCATCGACCTCACAAAGGCATTTGATTTGGTCAGTCGTGAGGGTCTGTTCAAGGCACTAAAGAAGACTGGCTGCCCACCAACTCTTCTGTCCATTGTGGAATCGTTCCACACAGGCACGAAGGGTATAATCAAGTTTGATGGTGCAACTTCTGAAGAGTTTGAAATCAAGAGTGGAGTTAAGCAAGGCTGTGTACTAGCTCCCACCCTCTTTGGAATATACTTTTTACTTCTACTGAAATATGCCTTTCGTGATCAGCATGGTGGTATATAATTCACTCACGCTCAGATGGCGGCCTCTACAATGCTCAGAGATTGAAGGCCAAGACCAAAATTAGGAGGGTACTGATCAGAGAGTTGCTTTTTGCAGATGATGCTGCAGTTACGACCCACTCTGAGGAAGAATTACAATGTCTACTATCTGCATTCTCCAATACTTGTTCCGAATTTGGTTTGACAATTAGCAAAAAGAAGACACAGATTATGTCACAAGGTGCACATGGGGTACCATCAATCATTATTGACTACGCCGAACTAGAGATGGTAGACCATTTTACATATCTAGGATCAGTGGTAAATAGCAAATTATCCCTAGATAGGGACATCAACATCCGGATTGGTAAGGCAGCACCAACAATGAACAGGTTAGGAAAAAGAGTCTGGGAGAACAGGAAGCTTTCTGTCAAAACAAAAGTCCTTGTCTATCAAGCCTGTGTCCTTAGTACTCTTCTTTATGGCAGTGAAACCTGGACAACTTACTCACACCAAGAGAAACGTTTAAACAGCTTTCATATGCCGTGTCTGCGAAGAATTCTTGGTATTAAGTGGCAAGACAAAATCACAAATACTGAAGTATTGGAAAGATCAGGTTGTGTGACGGTTTATTCCATGCTCAGTCTTCGTAGACAGATGGATAGGACATCTTAGGAGGATGGATGATGGTAGAATACCAAAGGACATCTTTTTTGGTGAATTACAGATGGGTAAGAGATCTCAGGGTCGGCCTCTACTACGATACAAGGATGTGTGTAAGCGGGACATGATTGATGCAGGCATTGATAATGCACATTGGGAGCACGTCGCCGCTGAACGTGTTGCATGGAGGGCAAACATCAGAAATGAAATAAAGACAAAGGAGAAAATTATTGCAGATAAGTCACACACCGAGCGTGTGAGACGTAAGATGGTGCATGATGGTGGAAATAACGACGTATTCACATGCACCCACTGTGAACGACCATTTACAGCGCGAATTGGCCTTACCAGTCACATTCGCTACCGCCATGGGTAACAGTTATTATTTAAATATTGAGCACAACCCACTACTGGCAACGCCGATCGCATTCTGGTATGAACCTAAGGCCTATCCACGTCAATATGGAAGCACTATACTCGAGTTTCGCCCTCGTTTGAGCTCGTCAGTAGTGCATATCCCTGACCGGATCCGGAAACAGTCCCGGATCACGCGTGTGAAGCGGGTGTGTAACCACGCGGCACACACTGGACACACCATATTATCACAACAGAACATCACAACGCTACCCATCGTAGGCTATGCTCAAAAGTTATTATGCCTTTTTTGAAGCACAAACTATCGTCTGTCAAGACGACAAGGTGCCAATGATGATGATGATGATTTACTTGCTTGACTGATCAGGGCAACATTTATATAGTTGGTGCATACTTTCAGGTTGCACTTGTTTGGTATTGGAATGAAGATAGTTCTCTTCCAATCTTTTGGCCATATACCATATTTCTATATATTTTTACATAATGCTTGATAGATTTGTATGCTTTCTTCTCCTCCCGCTTTAATTAGTTCAGCGGTATGTTATCACATCCAGGTGATTTACCATTCTTCCGGTTCTTTATTGCCCATGCAACTTCTTCTAATGAGGGTTCAGGTTCTGTCTCTGCTGTTATTGGCTCATGTATCTCATTCATATCCACACTGTCACTCATATCATACATTCCACTGCAGTACTCCTGCCATCTTTCTAGAATTTGTCTAGATTCTGTTAAGGTATTTCCCATCTTGTCACAGATAACATTCAATTGAGGTTGAACATTCCTTGTCAATAACTTCATTTCTCTGAACATTACGTAATCTCTTCCAGTCTTATGATATTGCTCTATACTGGTACAGCAATCTTGCATATATTTGTTTTTGTTCCTACTTGTGTTCTTTCTTATTTCTCGAGTTAAAGATGTATACTTCATCCTACTGTTATCAGATTCATCTCCTTTCTGTTTCAGTTCCCTTCGTTGTATTGTTAATTCCAACGTGTTTGATAAAATCCATGGCTTATGTTGCTTTTTCTTGGTCTGAATTAAATACAAACTACACTACGGAGGCGTAATTCTAACATAACACAGCCAAAACTGGGACTTAAAGTGACTGTCTCAAAAGGGACATCAAATAACTAATTAGAGCTAAACAGCCAGAAATAACAAATAAAAAAAGATTGGTCACAGTGGTTCTGGAAAATTAGATGCAAATATAAATCGCAAGAGACACAATAAAGTTCAAAGAAATTGAAATGGAAATGTTAAATATTCATGAAAACAAAATGCAGGAAAACGAACAATAAATTGGAAAGAGAAAACGAAGTTTAAGACAATATAACCGAGGAAATAAATTAAAACTGAACAATCGAAAATACGGACTTAGAAATGGATGTAATGGGCAGAAATTGTAAAATATCTCAGATCAGTACAATAAAAATAGACATGAAGTCAGCATGGCAGAATGCATCATAACGCGCGTTCTTAAACATCCGGTGTGCTGATGCCGAGGTAAGGGGTTCAACCGCTGCACTGGACAGTTGGACTAAAATTTTGACCTCTCTTCCTTGACTTGGGGACGTAAATTACAAGTGCTTCTAAAGTCGCAGTGGGTTTGCATGATGGCGAGGGACACTGGTAATAGGGACAGCTAATCCACACGTTAAATGCAGATCAGTACTATTATAATTGGTGTGTGTGTGTGTGTGAACTACGCTTGAGTTCAAAGCGAGTGAGAGCAAACAACAAGTACAATAAACAAAGACACATTAAAAATACTGGACACATGTTTTCGATGATATTAAAATTCGGCCGTTCGAAAGTCAATGGCAAACTACTGAACTAGCATTGCATTGTAGGTCACAAACAGCTAATGTATGCTGGGGTTGACTGCAACGTACTGTAAAGGACACGAAAGTAACTTTTTAACAACAAGGCTGAACTATACAACTGAACCTCATTGGGAAATACCAAAGAGAGGGAGATTAAGATAATTCTTTGAAAATCTAGGGAATACAACGTTAATTAAATTACCAAATCAAGTCACTCTATCTTGAGGGCATTATGGATGCACACATGTTGTATTATGTTATGTTATGTGAAACGACGTCACTGCCCACTGGGCATTCCCATTCCTTGAATGCAGCAGTCATCCAGGGGCGTGTCTGCTCGCTGTTCCCATAAGGAGTTGGTTGTGGTGCCATCTCTGTTTTCCTCGAAGGCAACATTGCCGTACCTGACCAGGCTTGACACCCCTGTTCATGTAACGGGGCTAGTGTCGGGCTAGCATCCGCCGACCGAGTCAGTACTACATTGATTTCATCAGCCCTGTCAAGGTGTACACGAATACACTGATGACTTGGTTCTGGCTTCATAGAAGGAGTAGCAGAGGTGTACATTCATCTCACAGATGGTCATACTGAAGAAACCGAAAGAATCCCTTTGAACACTACAAGGCTCATTGCATATATAGTGCAAGTTCCATATTTTTTAACATCGGCAACATGCAAACACTAATATCGTGAACAATGTTATATTATAGAGATAGATTATGGTTCCGACGGAACCATAAGTAATACCGGAACCATAGTAACACTGTCGGAACACTGTCGGAACATTGTCAATATCGGAACCATAGTAACACTGTTGCCTACCATACACGTCGTAAGAGGTGACTAAGGAGGCTATTGTTCCGTCGCCCTGCTACTGAGTGAGTGCGTGGCGCGACACTATGAGCTGTGAATTTCGCGTGGAATGCTTTTACATCTGTCCGCGGTTGTTTTTAGCGTGAACTGCATGTTCGAAACGATGACGGCCGACTGTTGCTGGATTGACTCGTTTGCCTTTTCGGTTCACGAGTGCATTTTTCAGGAGTCTCATGGGAGTCGTCGCTGTAGCTACGGAGTTCGTGCTTTGTGCAGCGCTTTCGGTGGTCGCTCTGCGGAAAGAGATCGAGCCATATGGGATAAAACCCGGATCAATGAAGTTTTTCTGGTGACTGCTGTTTCCATCGACGATGAACTGCATTTTTTGTGGAGGATTTTTGTGTTGGCATTCTGGTGGCGGCATTATGCACAGTGTACCTGTGCGGGTTGCTGGCTTGCCGACACTCCTGTCTATTCCATTGTTCACATGGGGCAGTGAGGAGCATTTTGTGTGATATTCACTAGCACAGGAACGGAGCAATATGGGGACAACCCGTTGCCGTGAAATTGGAACCGCGACTAACTAACTAACTAACTATGGTTCCGTCGCCCATCTACTGAGTTAAGTCCGTGGAGCGACACTGTCAGCTGTGGATTTCTTGTGGAGCGCTTTTACGCCTGTTCAATGTTATCTGTATCGTGAACTGCATGTTCAGAAAATGGCGGCTGGCTGTTTCCTGAACTCACTGGAATTGCATTATGTAGTCATATGTGGCTGCTGGTTTTCTAGTGACTGCCGGTTCCATCGACGATGCACTGTATGTTTGGTGGCGGACTTTTGTGTAAGCATTCAGGCAGTGGCCGTATTTATAGTATACCTTTGCGGGCTGTTGGTTTGTCGAGACTGCTGTCTGTTTAACTTTTCACATGGGGACAGTGAGGCGCGTTTTGTGTGATATTCACGGACACAGGAGTGGAGCATTAGGGGCGACCATTTGCCGTGAAGTTGGAACCGCGACTATCTGACTAACTAACTAATAGCGACAGATGTTACACAATGAGTGATAGGCAAGACATTGGAGAATTGACTGTCTTTGATCACGGTCTGCTAGTGCATCCTCCACGTGTTCGGACTAGGAGGGCCCGGTTTCGTCGGTACGACACTGTAAGCTGAGAATTTAATTTTCAGAAAATGGCGGAAGGCTACTTTCCCGGCATTCCTGATGGCTGTCTTATGCGAACATACGGGTGCCGCTTGTGTTTGTCGGACAGCTGAGCTACACATTCAAGTGAAGTAAGGCCTATTGTCGGCGCTCTGGCAATCTGGCCTATGGAAACTACTGTTTCCTTCACAAGTTCACATGGAACAATGATATACATGTGTTTTTCGCTTGCACGTGAATGGAGCAATCATGTAATACCCGTTGTTATGAAGTTGGACCCGTACGACGATGACCACTGATACACAACATGTCGATGCAAACAGAAATGAAGGAAAGGATGAACTCGCAAATCCAGCAGCAAATCATGAACATTTTAATGTAGTGGCAAGTTATTTGCCAGCGAAAACTACAATAAAACCATGTCTCTGTGGGGGGGGGGGGGGGGGGAAAGAATAAATGAAACTCTAAATTCAATGCAAAATACAGTTGGTGAAATTCTGCGAGACACGAACAAGTAATAATATTTCGCGCGAGAACAGGGGTCTACGGGAATGCCAGAAACTTGTTTCACACATTCATAATCAAATACGGTGCTGTGCAAATACCTTCAGTGTGATAATACCGTGGAACATATTCTTCAAGAATGCGTTATGTACTCACACATGAGCTCAACAATATAGCAACCAGTTGTTACTAATGATGAAGAAACCACACGCAGAGCTAAGAGCCCTAAGGCTGGCAGAAAGTTGATTTCTTAATGTGAGTTACATATCGAGAGTAACACTGAAGACAGCCCGGAGAAAGCAGCAGTACCTGCACAGTAAGAAGAAGAAGGAGAAGAACAAGAAGAAGAACAAGAACAAGAACAAGAAGAACAGTAGTAGTAGTAGTAGTAGTAGTAGTAGTAGTAGTAGTAGTAGTAGTAGTAGTAGTAGTAGTAGTAGTAACCGAAGTAGCAGTAGTAGTAGTAGTAGTAGTAGTAGTAGTAGTAGTAGTAGTAGTAGTAGTAGTAGTAGTAGTAGTAGTAGTAGTAGTAGTAGTAGCAACTGTAGCAGAATGAGTGTATTATTAGTATCAGCTAGGTGTGCAAGTCTACAGCACGCTTGAGCATCAATATAGAACAGTTAGAAGGATGCTCAAGTCGTGACGTAGCTTGTTGTTGGGTTAGTGAGAGAACACCTAGGACGAGAGAAGAGAAGTCGACATCACGATTGAATTGTACTACGATTTTGTATCAGCCACTATATTCAAATAAAGCCTGATTTATATTAACCCAGCAGAACTTGTTAGTCCTCTCTGTGCGCGCAGTGTTACAGGAGGATGAAATGCTGCCACAGACCAGGATCTCGATTTTTGGATAATGCCGTGGCCACAATGCGAAGTATGGAAACCGGCCTGCTATAGCGAACCATCTACATAACATTGTTACCAGTGGAGGGAAGCTGTTCAACATTTTTACCACCTGAGTCGACGTAATTCTCATCAAAAATTGCCATGACGCTCGATTTATCATCTGTTCCAACCGTTTGTTAACCTTACGTGTGAAGGTCAGCCAGACACATGCTAGGATTGTCCAGGTTCAGGAGCAAAGAAATCTCAAAACAAATATAAACAACTTGACTCCAATGGAAACGTGGTTCTGAGGGAGCTGTCACCTTCTTGGTATCAAGACTACCTAAAACGAACTCAAAGCCGTTATCTTCACTGAATCGTGACCTTGGGTGCCTGAAGAATCAAGCCAATTGCTCCTTTGGTTGGAAAGTAAGGAAAATTTTTTACTCATGTTTGCTCAAACAAATCAGAATGTTTTTCAACAAAGGCGATACCGTTAGGGAAACCTCGGAGGTGGTTGGGCACACTGGGGTGCCGACCTGCTGAAGAGGGGACCCAAAGTCAAATCGCTTTATTGAGCTACACCAGTTTTCAAGACGTCGCTTTGATGTGCCCTGTTATCGGGTGAAAAGAAGGCTGAAGTCTGGTAGGGGCCCACCCAAGGGCTGAAGGTACTGAAACTTGAGACGTTGGAAGAGGAAGAAACTCTTTCCTTGTGGAGCCTTATCAAGCCTTGTCGAGCCCTATCGAGCCTTATTGATCCTTACGGAGTACTGAAGCCGCTTTGTCGATCCTGGTTCAAGTACTCGAATACCAGATACTGTGCTTCTCAGTCTCGGCATACAAGAGCATAGACGTCAAGGGGAAATTGTAGGACTTGATTTTCGATTGCACCATTGGAAAATTAGTTTCAACCAAAAAAAGGGGTAATATAAATAACTTTTTCTAATAGATAGAAAATTATTGATCTTTAAGAGTAAGATTAAATCCTTTAGTTAAAATTTAAATGTTTTAGATACCATTGACTGTTTGAACAATTATTATTAGGAATTACGTAAGTTAAATAAGATCATATCTTTAAATTAGGTTGTTACTCCTTTCTGTTTCAGTTCCCTTCGTTGTATTGTTAATTCCAACGTGTTTGATAAAATCCATGGCTTATGTTGCTTTTTCTTGGTCTGAATTAAATACAAACTACACTACGGAGGCGTAATTCTAACATAACACAGCCAAAACTGGGACTTAAAGTGACTGTCTCAAAAGGGACATCAAATAACTAATTAGAGCTAAACAGCCAGAAATAACAAATAAAAAAAGATTGGTCACAGTGGTTCTGGAAAATTAGATGCAAATATAAATCGCAAGAGACACAATAAAGTTCAAAGAAATTGAAATGGAAATGTTAAATATTCATGAAAACAAAATGCAGGAAAACGAACAATAAATTGGAAAGAGAAAACGAAGTTTAAGACAATATAACCGAGGAAATAAATTAAAACTGAACAATCGAAAATACGGACTTAGAAATGGATGTAATGGGCAGAAATTGTAAAATATCTCAGATCAGTACAATAAAAATAGACATGAAGTCAGCATGGCAGAATGCATCATAACGCGCGTTCTTAAACATCCGGTGTGCTGATGCCGAGGTAAGGGGTTCAACCGCTGCACTGGACAGTTGGACTAAAATTTTGACCTCTCTTCCTTGACTTGGGGACGTAAATTACAAGTGCTTCTAAAGTCGCAGTGGGTTTGCATGATGGCGAGGGACACTGGTAATAGGGACAGCTAATCCACACGTTAAATGCAGATCAGTACTATTATAATTGGTGTGTGTGTGTGTGTGAACTACGCTTGAGTTCAAAGCGAGTGAGAGCAAACAACAAGTACAATAAACAAAGACACATTAAAAATACTGGACACATGTTTTCGATGATATTAAAATTCGGCCGTTCGAAAGTCAATGGCAAACTACTGAACTAGCATTGCATTGTAGGTCACAAACAGCTAATGTATGCTGGGGTTGACTGCAACGTACTGTAAAGGACACGAAAGTAACTTTTTAACAACAAGGCTGAACTATACAACTGAACCTCATTGGGAAATACCAAAGAGAGGGAGATTAAGATAATTCTTTGAAAATCTAGGGAATACAACGTTAATTAAATTACCAAATCAAGTCACTCTATCTTGAGGGCATTATGGATGCACACATGTTGTATTATGTTATGTTATGTGAAACGACGTCACTGCCCACTGGGCATTCCCATTCCTTGAATGCAGCAGTCATCCAGGGGCGTGTCTGCTCGCTGTTCCCATAAGGAGTTGGTTGTGGTGCCATCTCTGTTTTCCTCGAAGGCAACATTGCCGTACCTGACCAGGCTTGACACCCCTGTTCATGTAACGGGGCTAGTGTCGGGCTAGCATCCGCCGACCGAGTCAGTACTACATTGATTTCATCAGCCCTGTCAAGGTGTACACGAATACACTGATGACTTGGTTCTGGCTTCATAGAAGGAGTAGCAGAGGTGTACATTCATCTCACAGATGGTCATACTGAAGAAACCGAAAGAATCCCTTTGAACACTACAAGGCTCATTGCATATATAGTGCAAGTTCCATATTTTTTAACATCGGCAACATGCAAACACTAATATCGTGAACAATGTTATATTATAGAGATAGATTATGGTTCCGACGGAACCATAAGTAATACCGGAACCATAGTAACACTGTCGGAACACTGTCGGAACATTGTCAATATCGGAACCATAGTAACACTGTTGCCTACCATACACGTCGTAAGAGGTGACTAAGGAGGCTATTGTTCCGTCGCCCTGCTACTGAGTGAGTGCGTGGCGCGACACTATGAGCTGTGAATTTCGCGTGGAATGCTTTTACATCTGTCCGCGGTTGTTTTTAGCGTGAACTGCATGTTCGAAACGATGACGGCCGACTGTTGCTGGATTGACTCGTTTGCCTTTTCGGTTCACGAGTGCATTTTTCAGGAGTCTCATGGGAGTCGTCGCTGTAGCTACGGAGTTCGTGCTTTGTGCAGCGCTTTCGGTGGTCGCTCTGCGGAAAGAGATCGAGCCATATGGGATAAAACCCGGATCAATGAAGTTTTTCTGGTGACTGCTGTTTCCATCGACGATGAACTGCATTTTTTGTGGAGGATTTTTGTGTTGGCATTCTGGTGGCGGCATTATGCACAGTGTACCTGTGCGGGTTGCTGGCTTGCCGACACTCCTGTCTATTCCATTGTTCACATGGGGCAGTGAGGAGCATTTTGTGTGATATTCACTAGCACAGGAACGGAGCAATATGGGGACAACCCGTTGCCGTGAAATTGGAACCGCGACTAACTAACTAACTAACTATGGTTCCGTCGCCCATCTACTGAGTTAAGTCCGTGGAGCGACACTGTCAGCTGTGGATTTCTTGTGGAGCGCTTTTACGCCTGTTCAATGTTATCTGTATCGTGAACTGCATGTTCAGAAAATGGCGGCTGGCTGTTTCCTGAACTCACTGGAATTGCATTATGTAGTCATATGTGGCTGCTGGTTTTCTAGTGACTGCCGGTTCCATCGACGATGCACTGTATGTTTGGTGGCGGACTTTTGTGTAAGCATTCAGGCAGTGGCCGTATTTATAGTATACCTTTGCGGGCTGTTGGTTTGTCGAGACTGCTGTCTGTTTAACTTTTCACATGGGGACAGTGAGGCGCGTTTTGTGTGATATTCACGGACACAGGAGTGGAGCATTAGGGGCGACCATTTGCCGTGAAGTTGGAACCGCGACTATCTGACTAACTAACTAATAGCGACAGATGTTACACAATGAGTGATAGGCAAGACATTGGAGAATTGACTGTCTTTGATCACGGTCTGCTAGTGCATCCTCCACGTGTTCGGACTAGGAGGGCCCGGTTTCGTCGGTACGACACTGTAAGCTGAGAATTTAATTTTCAGAAAATGGCGGAAGGCTACTTTCCCGGCATTCCTGATGGCTGTCTTATGCGAACATACGGGTGCCGCTTGTGTTTGTCGGACAGCTGAGCTACACATTCAAGTGAAGTAAGGCCTATTGTCGGCGCTCTGGCAATCTGGCCTATGGAAACTACTGTTTCCTTCACAAGTTCACATGGAACAATGATATACATGTGTTTTTCGCTTGCACGTGAATGGAGCAATCATGTAATACCCGTTGTTATGAAGTTGGACCCGTACGACGATGACCACTGATACACAACATGTCGATGCAAACAGAAATGAAGGAAAGGATGAACTCGCAAATCCAGCAGCAAATCATGAACATTTTAATGTAGTGGCAAGTTATTTGCCAGCGAAAACTACAATAAAACCATGTCTCTGTGGGGGGGGGGGGGGGGGGGAAGAATAAATGAAACTCTAAATTCAATGCAAAATACAGTTGGTGAAATTCTGCGAGACACGAACAAGTAATAATATTTCGCGCGAGAACAGGGGTCTACGGGAATGCCAGAAACTTGTTTCACACATTCATAATCAAATACGGTGCTGTGCAAATACCTTCAGTGTGATAATACCGTGGAACATATTCTTCAAGAATGCGTTATGTACTCACACATGAGCTCAACAATATAGCAACCAGTTGTTACTAATGATGAAGAAACCACACGCAGAGCTAAGAGCCCTAAGGCTGGCAGAAAGTTGATTTCTTAATGTGAGTTACATATCGAGAGTAACACTGAAGACAGCCCGGAGAAAGCAGCAGTACCTGCACAGTAAGAAGAAGAAGGAGAAGAACAAGAAGAAGAACAAGAACAAGAACAAGAAGAACAGTAGTAGTAGTAGTAGTAGTAGTAGTAGTAGTAGTAGTAGTAGTAGTAGTAGTAGTAGTAGTAGTAGTAGTAGTAGTAGTAACCGAAGTAGCAGTAGTAGTAGTAGTAGTAGTAGTAGTAGTAGTAGTAGTAGTAGTAGTAGTAGTAGTAGTAGTAGTAGCAACTGTAGCAGAATGAGTGTATTATTAGTATCAGCTAGGTGTGCAAGTCTACAGCACGCTTGAGCATCAATATAGAACAGTTAGAAGGATGCTCAAGTCGTGACGTAGCTTGTTGTTGGGTTAGTGAGAGAACACCTAGGACGAGAGAAGAGAAGTCGACATCACGATTGAATTGTACTACGATTTTGTATCAGCCACTATATTCAAATAAAGCCTGATTTATATTAACCCAGCAGAACTTGTTAGTCCTCTCTGTGCGCGCAGTGTTACAGGAGGATGAAATGCTGCCACAGACCAGGATCTCGATTTTTGGATAATGCCGTGGCCACAATGCGAAGTATGGAAACCGGCCTGCTATAGCGAACCATCTACATAACATTGTTACCAGTGGAGGGAAGCTGTTCAACATTTTTACCACCTGAGTCGACGTAATTCTCATCAAAAATTGCCATGACGCTCGATTTATCATCTGTTCCAACCGTTTGTTAACCTTACGTGTGAAGGTCAGCCAGACACATGCTAGGATTGTCCAGGTTCAGGAGCAAAGAAATCTCAAAACAAATATAAACAACTTGACTCCAATGGAAACGTGGTTCTGAGGGAGCTGTCACCTTCTTGGTATCAAGACTACCTAAAACGAACTCAAAGCCGTTATCTTCACTGAATCGTGACCTTGGGTGCCTGAAGAATCAAGCCAATTGCTCCTTTGGTTGGAAAGTAAGGAAAATTTTTTACTCATGTTTGCTCAAACAAATCAGAATGTTTTTCAACAAAGGCGATACCGTTAGGGAAACCTCGGAGGTGGTTGGGCACACTGGGGTGCCGACCTGCTGAAGAGGGGACCCAAAGTCAAATCGCTTTATTGAGCTACACCAGTTTTCAAGACGTCGCTTTGATGTGCCCTGTTATCGGGTGAAAAGAAGGCTGAAGTCTGGTAGGGGCCCACCCAAGGGCTGAAGGTACTGAAACTTGAGACGTTGGAAGAGGAAGAAACTCTTTCCTTGTGGAGCCTTATCAAGCCTTGTCGAGCCCTATCGAGCCTTATTGATCCTTACGGAGTACTGAAGCCGCTTTGTCGATCCTGGTTCAAGTACTCGAATACCAGATACTGTGCTTCTCAGTCTCGGCATACAAGAGCATAGACGTCAAGGGGAAATTGTAGGACTTGATTTTCGATTGCACCATTGGAAAATTAGTTTCAACCAAAAAAAGGGGTAATATAAATAACTTTTTCTAATAGATAGAAAATTATTGATCTTTAAGAGTAAGATTAAATCCTTTAGTTAAAATTTAAATGTTTTAGATACCATTGACTGTTTGAACAATTATTATTAGGAATTACGTAAGTTAAATAAGATCATATCTTTAAATTAGGTTGTTACAATTGTGAATTTGATTGTATACAGCGAAATATTTTAGCATGGCGGAAGAACAAGCTTCACTGACACAAGTTTTGACCGGGGTAGGGTCGGTAATAGGTAAACTTAACACAGCAAAAGAAACAACAGGATATGGCAACAGGCAGACCGTCACAGCATAGTAGAGAAATAGTCTTCTTTTCTCCTTATTTCAGCTGAGCTCAGGACGAGTTTTTTTTCAGGTACCAAGGAATATACAGAGGAAGAAGTAGGCATATTGTTTTAAGCTTGATATAAATTACAAAGAAGTTAATATGAATTACCTACATGTAGAATTACAACGTATCAGTACATGGTTGGGAGAATTAAAAGTGGCAGTCAGTGAAGTAGAAAATTTTGTAGAAACGTTGCAGAACAGAACGACTAGACAAGACCCTTATAGATTTAAGGTAGACTACAATAGAGTAGAAAAGAATAACAGGAGACAGCCATTACTTAATAAAGACAGAAGACAATATGGTTATGACGAACCAAGGCCTGATGTATATAGGGTAAAAGACGGTGAGAACAGACGTAATGGTGAAAGGTCGGACTGGTATAGCTGTTATAGATACAAGAATGGTCCTGAGAGAGACTTTTCCAATAAGTTATGGAAGTGGCTATCCCATAGCAAGACTGCTAGGAAAAGACGTGACGAATGGTTTGAAAAAAGACAAAGACAATATCTAAACTCAGGTGTAAGAGACAGAGTTGAACCTGTAAATAAAATACAAACTAATCCTAAAATGGTTGCGAATGTGACTAGTAGACAGGAAAATAAAACGACGGTAGTGATAAAGAAAATAGACCGAGAGACACAGACGCAAACAGATAAAATGATAGATAAGGAGACACAGACTCAGCTAGATAATATAGAGAAGAATGACCAAGTGCAAACTATTAAAACTCATCAGCTGAAATTAGAAAAGGGAGACACAGTTGAAATTAAGAAGGATAGACAGACGAGAACTAAAGATGAAAAGAGACCAAAGAGGAAAAGTATTGAAGAAAGAAATATAAACAGTCTGATGGTCAATAAAGGTACAACTGAGATGTCAAGTTCCTCAGGTATAAACTTAATCCCTAAATGGTGTAGAAATATTAAGTGTGAGAGTTCAGGCTATGGAGAGAATATTTCAGATAAAGATATGGGAGTTGTACAGAACCGGAGCATGAGGTATAAAAGTAAGAAGAAAGTCAGACGTTCTAAAGCCGACTATGGGAATAGGATCGACGTGTCTGCAGTAAACTACTGCTATGAGTCTGATGAGGGAACTATTATCAGTGTGTCATCTGAAGACGAGATGGGGAAATATAAACGTTATGTAAGGTATACAGGAAACAGTGAGCAGACCGACGCAAATAAAGGAAATAGAAAGAAAGCATTTAAGAAGAAGAATAATAATAGACAGATAGCGGAAAATTACTCGACGACAGAAAGTGACTTAAGAAAATTAGAAGAATATATGACCTTAAGACCTGAGCACTTTAACAACAGATTAACAACAGATAGTGAAGATGACATAATTGAAAAAAGACGTACTAATGTATTAAGAGACAATGAAATATTTGGCTTGGATGCGCTTTATGGCTGTTAAAATTCTTTGGGTGACGAAGGACATATGGCATTGTTTTGGATTATGAGAGGAATTGCGGTTTGAGCAAATACATATGGGCTGTCTAAAATAGGCAGATGAATTTTTTTGGTGTAGCATCACATGGTACAGGGTAGGCAATAGTGTTGTTGAGGATAGAGAGTCACGGCAAATGATATTCTACGTGGATACGTAATACAGGATATCTTGTGTTGGGTTGCGGTGTAGGGAGAGTAAACAAAGTAAAAATAGTCCTTTGTCCGGAATGGATAGATACAGAGAGTCGATCACGTTGAGTGATGTATAACTGGAGTAATTAAAGTAGAGTAGATTCAGCACAGAATTTGTAGAGAGAGAGATAAACTAAGTATGAATGCTCGTACTAGACTGGATGGTTCGACTCAGAGCTATGACATGATGTCTGAGATAGTTTCGCTTGGTAGTTTGAGAAGTAAGTATAGTATTGTTGACAGCTGAACCGAGAGTGTCTGATGAGGAGATATAGATTGAGGAGAAATTGAGTATCATGTGTAAAATAGCCAGTTGAACGCGAGAATATTAAGAGTAAAAGACTGTAGAAGTTGATGCTTGAAGAATACGAGTTCTTGGTGAGGGGGATGAAGTAATTACGTCATGCTTGCGGAGAAAGAAGAGCTGATTAAATCTGAGAAAGTTGTTGTGTGGAGAAGTATAGAATGATAGTTACGAGGTTAGTGGCTCAGCGGAATGAGGTTTGTTTTGAGAGATCGTTGATAGTGCTGGTTAGTCTGTAAAAGAGATATAGTTTGCGAGAGATAATATATAGATTCTGACCTTTGAAAAAGGAGAGTATGAGTGAGAAAAGTAGAAATAAGAAAACAGTTGAATTGTGAAAGTTCTGTTGAGTGTTGAAGTAGTTGTCTGATAATCCGTTGTTCTTGTAGGTGTAAAAATGTAGACAAACAGGTGTTCGTCGCGCTGAGTGAAGCAGGAGTGAGGTTTTGAAATGTCGTCAAGTGTCAATGTGGGTGGAAGTGATCGACACACTTAGGCTTGGTAGTTGATGATACATGGTTTATGAAGTTTCATAAAATATGTTTAGTATTGTTGACAGGGACATGTTAAAGTATGAATGCCTGATACTGAGAAATGAGGAAAGTGAGGTCCGTTGTCAGTTATAAGTGGTGTGGGTTGCTGTTCTGTAAGAATCCCGATAAATAGGAAGAGGAGTGAAAGATACGGAGGTAAACAAGATTAGATAAATGAATGTTGGAGAACATGTTCCGATAAGTGTGACTAGTTTAACTATCATCGCGGTGCAAGAACGCTAGGAGAGACCTGAGGATAGCTTAGAGTAGTTGTGGTGAGATGTTAAGAAAGTACTGATGCAGGAGAATGAAATATTACTTGCGTCGGATAGACGAGAGACTTAAAAGTAGAATTAGTTGTTGGTACAGTAGTTAGATGTATTGGTGAGAGGTCTATAGTAAATAGACAAAAATTTTGTTTTGCTGGTCGTAGGAGGGTGGAGATACCGTAGTTAACGGTAATAATGCTAAGAAGTTGTGGTAATACTTGGTATAAATCCAAGGGAAACAATTAGTGTGTCGAGGTACGGTTTCCTTTAGTAGAGAGATGAGTTGTAGTGTGCTGGGATAGCCGCCACAATAGTAGTAAGTGAAGTGATTTGAGCTGCAGTTTACAGCGGTTGGTTAGGGTGATATTCCAGATATTGTGATGTGTTAGGAGTTAGTCTGGTAAAAGATAGAATATTGTGAGGGGAGAGAATCAATGATTAACGGTCATTTATTAATTAATGACTTTTGTTGAGAGAACAGATATCGTTCTAAGTTAGGAATTGGTCTGTAGGTAACAGATATATATATATATATATATATATATATATATATATATATATATATATATATATATATATATATATATATATATATTGGGGTTAATGCTTGGCATTGAGTTGTTTTGTTTTATCTGTTATAAGAATAACGGAATAGGCATGACTGTGGGAATAGATATGTATTTCATTGGTTAGTATAAGAGACCAATGCTGATTGAATATATATAATAGGTTATAGTATTTTTTTATTGACTTGGTTTTGTAGAATGATTGCCAATTGATTTTATGATTTGACTTCTTGAGTTTTCTTAAATAGATAAATAAGTTAGTTATTGTTAGTCCAAAAAAGAGACTAACAATATATAGGATGTATGTTATATTATTTTAAAATATGTTTTTCTTTGAATGAGTTAATACCTTTTATTGATATGAATGGAAACATAAATGATGTATAAAAACTTGGGGCGGGGGGGGGGGGGGGGTATGATGTCCTGTTGTGATTTTATTTCGCTTCACTCATAATTTAAGTGAATTGTCTTGTATGGTAATTACCTTGTTTATGTATATGTTACAAATTAGTTAAGTTAAGTTTAATTTACATGGTTTTTTATTTAGGGGCTTTATTTAGGACCCTTCGTTCAGAAAATAGTAATAAACTACTGAGAACTAGTAGAGAGACACATTCTCTTTGTGAATAACAAGTTTATGAGTATATTCTGCTAGCAAGATTGCTGTGATAATCAGCGTTGGGAGGTTAAGTTGTGGAAACATAGGCCATACTTAAGTGACGTGGTTACTACACAAGTAAAATGGTTATGGGGAATTTAAGTGAGCATTAATTGAAGATATATGGATTGGACGCCATATTGGGGAAGAAAAGATTAAAGTGAATAAAGCAGTGGGGTAAATGAGGGGTCAGAAATGAACATGGAGCCACGATATTGTAGAAGAAGAAGTCAGTAACGTGCTGTGAAGGCAGTTAGCAAAACATGAATTGAATCCATGTTTGACTCCGAAGAATGATTAGATACTGTGGATAGCAGTACAATAGTAAAGGGTTGTAAGTGTGTTAATGAGAAATGAACATTGTCACTGTGGAGACAAAATGACATGGGGTTTTTGAGGGTCCGTGATATATGGACTGTAATAGAATAACGTTGATTGGAAGCAGTCACAGACATGAGTATAGTGTTGCTGTTGATAACGGCATAAGTAGAGGTTTTAGTAGATATGCCCATAATAAATGGACATAAAGGGGTCGCTGAAATTTTCGGCGAGATTAAGAGAGAATTCTGAGTGAGGTATGAGAGAAGATTAGTTATGTGAGGTGATGTGTATAAAGTTGGAAGAGGTCTAGAGGGATGATGGACCTTGTTAATTGTGTACTGTCTGTAATATATAGACATTTGGGAGTGAGTAAAACTGGTGCTTGATGCTGTAGATAGCAGCATAAACTGTTACCATAATAAGTGGTACTGTAGAAGATATAATTGTTTTAGACTTTATTACACAAAGTCTCAAATGACATAGGGGGGTAAAGGTGTGTGTGATATAGCTAAGTGTGGTTTTTTTGTGAGAAAGAGTTCTACTTCTTTAAATCTCCGGTGCGCACCGATTCTTTGTCTTCCTATCGTGTGCGAGTGATTTCAGGTTAGTTGAAAGTGGAGAAGCAGTAATGTGGAGGTAATACGGGTAGTGATGACAATAGGGAGTTGAGGTAGTACAGCGTTTGAATTTTTAAGCGGAGTGTTTATTTCAAAAAGGTAACCATATGTGTTATGATGTATTGTATAAAGTTGAGATTTAAATGTTATTGAGGATATGTAAATAATATGTGTTATGTTTGAAGAGCCAGGAACGAAGAAGAAGTTCATAGTGGTTTACTATATGACAGGGGGAAGAGTTACAAAATAGAATAATTGCCTAAAATAGAGTTAGTTTGGGGCGGCTTAAAGAAATTATGGGAGGTAAGGAGAGAAGATGTAGGATAAAAGGGGGTTAGGAATAAAGACTTTTGAAGAAGAAAAGTCTTTTTAAAACATAGGGAGGTGTAGCAGAATGAGTGTATTATTAGTATCAGCTAGGTGTGCAAGTCTACAGCACGCTTGAGCATCAATATAGAACAGTTAGAAGGATGCTCAAGTCGTGACGTAGCTTGTTGTTGGGTTAGTGAGAGAACACCTAGGACGAGAGAAGAGAAGTCGACATCACGATTGAATTGTACTACGATTTTGTATCAGCCACTATATTCAAATAAAGCCTGATTTATATTAACCCAGCAGAACTTGTTAGTCCTCTCTGTGCGCGCAGTGTTACACAGCAGTAGTAGTAGTAGCAGTAGTAGTAGTAGTAGTAGTAGTATTAGTAATAATAGTAGTAGTAGTAGTAGTAGTAGTAGTAGTAGTAGTAGTAGTAGTAGTAGTAGTAGTAGTAGTAGTAGTAGTAGTAGTAGTAGTAGTAGTAGTAGTAGTAGTAGTAGTAGCAGCAGCAGTAGTAGTAGTAGCAGTAGTAGTAGAGAAAGAAGAGGAAGAACAAGAACAAGACAAAGAACAAGAAGAAGGTTAAGAAACCAAACGGACCACCAACATATACTTGACGGACTGGGATAGAGGTTAGGGCGTTCGCCTTTAACTACTTCAGACATGGCTGAATTCATAGTCTTGGCTGTGATGAATTCCATAGCATGAGAAGAGGATAATGCAATCCTCCGTGATCCTTGAATATTGTATCAGGCGTTCAGCCTTCCTGGACTAAAGTGGTCCTGAGGGGTGAGTCTGTGTTTTGAGTCTGTGTGGTGAGTCTGTGTGGTGAGTCTGTGTGGTGAGTCTGTGTGGTGAGTCTGTGTGGTGAGTCTGTGTGGTGAGTCTGTGTGGTGAGTCTGTGTGGTGAAAATGTGTAGTGAAACTGTGTGGTGAAACTATGTGGTGAGTCTGTGTGGTGAGTCTGGGTGGTGAGTCTATGTGGTGAGTCTGGGTGGTGAGTCTGTGTGGTGAGTCAGTGTGGTGAGTCTGTGTGGTGAGTCTGTGTGGTGAGTCAGTGTGGTGAGTCTGTGTGGTGAGTCAGTGTGGTGAGTCTGTGTGGTGAAACTGTGTGGTGAAACTGTGTGGTGAGTCAGTGTGATGAGTCTGGGTGGTGAGTCTGTGTGGTGAGTCTGTGTCGTGAAACTGTGTGGTGAGTCAGTGTGGTGAGTCAGTGTGGTGAGTCTGTGTGGTGAGTCTGTGTGGTGAGTCTGTGTGGTGAGTCAGTGTGGTGAGTCAGTGTGGTGAGTCAGTGTGGTGAGTCAGTGTGGTGAGCCTGGGTGGTGAGTCAGTGTGGTGAGTCTGTGTGGTGAAACTGTGTGGTGAAACTGTGTGGTGAGTCAGTGTGATGAGTCTGGGTGGTGAGTCTGTGTGGTGAGTCTGTGTCGTGAAACTGTGTGGTGAGTCAGTGTGGTGAGTCAGTGTGGTGAGTCTGTGTGGTGAGTCTGTGTGGTGAGTCTGTGTGGTGAGTCAGTGTGGTGAGTCAGTGTGGTGAGTCAGTGTGGTGAGTCAGTGTGGTGAGCCTGGGTGGTGAGTCAGTGTGGTGAGTCTGTGTGGTGAGTCTGTGTGGTGAGTCTGTGTGGTGAGTCTGTGTGGTGAGTCTGTGTGGTGAGTCTGTGTGGTGAGTCTGTTTGGTGAGTCTGTGTGGTGAGTCTGTGTGGTGAGTCAGTGTGGTGAGTCAGTGTGGTGAGTCAGTTTGGTGAGTCAGTGTGGTGAGTCTGTGTGGTGAGTCTGTGTGGTGAGTATGTGTGGTGAGTCAGTGTGTTGAGTCTGTGTGATGAGTCTGTGTGGTGAGTCTGTGTGGTGAGTCAGTGTGGTGAGTCTGTTTGGTGAGTCTGTGTGGTGAGTCTGTGTGGTGAGTCAGTGTGGTGAGTCTGTGTGGTGAGTGTGTGGTGAGTCTGTGTGGTGAGTCTGTGTGGTGAGCCTGTGTGATGATCAGAACGAATTGGCCGCTGCCCAACATAAATTATAAAATAACAAAACCAACTTAATTTATTTGACATATCCGTGTGCAGAGATAGTGAGATTTTAAGAAATTAAAATTCCCCGTAGTGAAGGCGTTACGCTACCTGCTTATCGCACCGACTGATGGTCGTTTGTATCCCGGCCTTTGTCGTTGGCTTTACGAGTGCAATTTTCTCGCAGACTCCTGGGAGTTGTCGCTGGAGCTACGAAGTTCTTGCGCCATACCGCCGTACGAAAAGAGACTGAGCTTGATGGGACAAACCTGGTGCAATGAAGTCGATCCTTTTGTCTTTGGCACCTTTATTTTAATTCGGTAAAGCAAAGAGCCCTTTCACAAGCATGAAGGCGCACTGGGAATATGGTGGTAATCCCATATATTTATAGACCAATCGGAACTAGGTGGTTACAAACAACAGTAACAAATACCCACAAAGACAACCCTCTAGCCAGTTCGTTGAACCCAGACTGCCAGAACATAACCGGATGTCAACGCAATTTAACAAAAGATTTAAAGCCGAGAAGATCGACTTCAATGCACCGGGTGGGTTTTATCCCATAATATCAAGTCTCTTCCGACAGGGCGGTCTGCAGAAAGCGTAGCACAGATCACGAACTCCGAAGCTCCAGCGATGACCCCCCTGTGTCAGAGAAAACTGCTTTCGTGAACCGAAACATCGTTAGGAATCTAACCCAAAATCTTTGGCTCTCGATGCAGACGGGTTAACCACCCCACCACTGTGACAGCCTGTCAACCGAACTTGAATAAAATGTAAATATACTCATATAACAGAAACAACCCTCGGATGTGATTTTGGCTGGGAACTTCCCCAAGCATAATTTAAACGGGTATCCCCATATCAGGTGCTGCAAAGGCAGTGGGAAATGTTAGGTATGGATTCACATATTCTAGACTACGTGAAGTGAGATGGGCTGACTTGTTCCTTTTCTCATCCTCTTTCCTTTCCAGATCATGTTTTTAGAAAAAGCTATAGAAAATAATAACACCACGTTGCTTAATGTCCATTAGTATTGCTAACAAGCAATTCTTGAGTTGTTATTATTTTTCTTTACATCAATCAATCAATCAATCAAATGTCGTCTCCACAAATGAATGTTGGCTGCAACGGATCTCCAAGACCGTCTGTCTCCCGCCTTGACTGTGCATTCTGACAGACTGCTGTTCGTCCATCTCTTGGTATTATCTTCCCACTTGTATCGTTGTCTACCACTTGCTCGCTTGCCTTCAACCTTACCTATGTACTTCAGTTCACGTTTGCCGAATGTTACCCACATTTTTATTTTGCGGTGATCTTCGTTTATTTGTTCTTGTGTCTCCGATATGGGGACCGTAAGAGTACTCAAGATGTTCAATTCCACCATTATTTCAAGATCGAGTTAAAACAGATACTGATTACTTTATATAGTTTTTCCCACCCCATTTTGCATTCTGCATATCTGGCAAGTCGGGAACACTTGTTATACCGGAGAACCAGGCTGCCTATTCTAAGTGGTAAGTAAAGCCGTAAATACCGTTTTTAAAAGACGTATTACATTGTTATGCTATGTATTATTAAATGTAGCATTGTGACATGTTGGGAGTTGGAAGCAGTACCCACTCTGACTTACCCCACAATGAAGCTATGAGGATGGGACTGATTTCATTTGGAGGGGATGGGTTCTTGGAAGCCAAAGTGACCCATAATAGCTCTGGAAATCTAGGAGTTTTCCCAGGAAAATTAATTTCTTCTCTCCAAAATCTTCCTTCCCGAAAGAGAAACTTAATTAGCTCGAGAGTCCCCCACCTATGATCATTTTCCTTTTTAGGTGAAATGGTCACAGGAATTAATAAAATGTAAAGTTCCCTTTTCTGAGTAACCTGGAACCTGGGAGATTACAATAGAACAGAATTTAGCTGTCTATTAGTGTTTACCCAGTCACCTGTAGTTCCAGATACTACCTTTATGTGATGTAGTTTCACTAACTAAACACATAGATAATAAAATGTTTTGCTACACCACAATGGACTTGACAGAAGAATGCAGGAACAGTTAATTTGGTTTATTAATCAAAATAAAAACCTGTGGAAGTAACCAGTGATGCATTATGACATATGAACAAACATATTAGTCAACTGGATCATGTTCCAAAAACACAATGGAGATTAGAACTCCTGAAAAGATCTATTGTTGTTCTGGCATGTCATCACAGGACCACTCTGGACCATCTAACAATGTCTCTGCACTATAACACTGTTCTCACAAGTATAAAGTTTCACTGAGTAAAATCAAAGTATTGCAGTGATGAATTGTTGCCAAACTTCTGCCATATTTGTAAGTAATTTGCATTGAGGTATAAAATTGATCCTAATGATCTTAGAACTGTTTCTACACTTCAGATATAGTCAATCACCAGATCAATCATGAAACACAGATCAGGTGTTGGCACAGTTCAGTGGGGACTCATTGAATATTCTTGGTCCTGGCCACAGATTCCTGTTGCACCTTTATATTACAGATCTGCTCTAGGTTGACAGCCATTGTACAATATTGGGCAATGTTCTGCACCTCTGGATCATGACAATCTGCGAACACCGTCATCCTCACCTAACTCAGAAATAAACAAACTCAGGCATAATTTCGTCTGAAGCTTTCCTTCTGAATCAGGATGAGGGACATACAGAGACCTAAACCACATCTGGATGCTTTGCCCGTCGATCTGCATGTGCTGAAATTTAGCGTCGCTGGCCCCAAAACATTTCGCGGGCGACGCGATTATTCTAGGTTAACCAATGAATAGAACGGGCTTAGACCACATGATCTGTCCATCATTAGGTGTCACAGCTATTAATAATGTTGACGCTACATTCCTAGCATTCCAATTCTCCCTAGTGCAAACCTTTAGTGAGAAGTGTGTTTTGAAATTGTGATGTGCAGCAGTGAACAAGACGGAGTGCGCAATCATGCGACAGAGCCCCCCTCCAGATCGATCTCTGTGGAGAACTATCGTCTCAGTCGTTCACAGCTGACACGGTTCCTTTTGTGATCCCTCTTGTTGGTTTTCCACTTCATCCGAAGTTGATGGTTCATCAGGAACTGGACAACGACTCAAGAAGTCGGCGCCTACGTTCATTTTCCCAGGAACGTATTCGATTTGGAATGAGTATGGTTGCAACAGCAGCGACCATCGCATGAGTCTTGCGTTCAGATTCCGTGACGATGCCAGAAACATCAAGGGTTGGTGATCACATTGCACTGTAAAATGTTTACCATACAGGTATGCCTGAAACTTTTTTACAGCCCAAATTAGACCAAGGCACTCACGCTCGATCACCGAGTAGTTCCGTTCAGAAGCATTCAGTTTCCTGCTTGCATAAGCTACAGGGAATAGCTCTGAGTGATAATCTCCTTTCCTCTGGAGTAAAGTGGCCCCTATTCCAATATTACTCGCATCTGTGCGGAGCACGAATGAGCGATCGATGTTGGGTAGATGTAGGATCGGTTTGGCTGTTAAAGCTTGTTTGAGGGCTGTAAAAGCCTTCTCACAATCAGCTGACCATATGACTTTCTCTGGATTCCCCTTTTTGGTAAGATCCGTTATGGGTGCAGCCAGTGTGTTGAAGTCTTTGATGTATCTTTGATAGAATCCACATAAGGAGACGAATGATCGAACATTCTTTTTGGTCCTTGGGCGAGGTGCTCTCTGAAGTTTCTCCACATTTCCTTCTTGAGGTGTTATGAAGCCCTGAGATACCTTATGGCCTAGGAAGTCCAATTGTTGAAATCCTATTTGACACTTCTTGGGTCTTGCTGTCAAACCTGTTTCCCTAAGTCGCTTGAACAAGAGATGCAATGCTTCGACATGCTCCTCAAATGTTTCGGTAGCAACTAAAATATCATCCATGAAGTGGCTGATGGCCGGATGATGTAATGGGTCAAGTAATCTTCTCATCATGCGTGTAAATACACTTGGAGCGTTACTTAATCCAAATGGAAGAACATTGAACTCGTAGTGTCCTCCAGGAGTACTGAAAACTTACCACGTTCTGACTTCCGGTTTCACAGGAATTTGGTAATATCCCTTACTGAGATCAATCCTGGTGAAGTATTGGGCTGTGTTGAGACTAGTGAACTTCTGGTCGGGTAGAGGTTCTGCCTGAAATTCAGTAATCGCGTTGAGCTGTCGATAATCGATGCACATTCTGTGTTCACCATTAGGTTTTCTCAACAACACCACACTAGCACTGTATGGAGATTCAGATTGTGATATAATTCCTGATGAGAGCATCTGCTGTATCTCTTCCTGCAAAGTATTTTGCTTGGCATAAGGAACTGGGTACGTCTTGACTCGCACAGGTGTATCATCTGTTAGCTTCATATCAAATTCCACTAAATTAGTAAGACCTGGTTTGTCGGTAAATATTTCTTCATACATTGCCATAAGATCTCGAATTTGCTTCTGTTGATCTGGAGATAGGTTGGGATTGATATCCACATCCTGAAATGTCTCTTTGGTTTGCAGTGTACATTCTGTTCTCATGGTAATTCCTTGTTCTACTTCAGTAGCAACAGCCATAGCCATCAGTTGTGTAGTTTCGGAGGTTGCGGATCTTTCATTCCATTTCTTCAAAAGGTTTATGTGAAACACTTTCAATTTGCCTTTGGCAGAAATTTTGTAGTGAGTACGAGATATTTTCTCTGTCACCTCAAATGGTCCTTTCCATCCAATTTGCAATTTGTTCTGACTGGTTGGAAGTAGTAGCAGCACTTTTTCACCCACTGTCAGCTCTCTATCTTTTGCCTTCTTGTTGAAATTGCGAGTCATTCTTCGTCGAGCTTGACGTAGATTCACATTCGCTTGTCTCCAACCATGTTGTAGACGTTTCTTCAATTCAGCAACATAAACAGATGCAGTAACAACTGTATCATCTGCATGATCATCAGTCCATGTTCTCAGTAATACTTCCAAGGGTCCCTTGATTGGCCTCCCAAACAATAGTGTTGCGGGCGCAATCCCCGTAGAGTGATGCGGGACTTCCCGGTATGCAAATAATGCAGCAGGAATATAGGTGTCCCAATCCTCTGGTTTTTCATGAGCTAACTTTCTCAGAATACTGATGAGGGTACCGTTCCACCGTTCTACACTCCCGTTCGTTTGCGGCAAATGGGGAGATGAATAGATATGGCGAGCATGAAATAGCCGAAAGACTTCTTCCATGAGTTTACTGCGAAACTGTGATGCATTGTCGGTTAGGATTTTGAGGGGAAATCCAATCCGATTAAATATCTCAAGTAAGGCTTCAGCAATGTGCTTGGAGTCACTTGATGGCATTGGAATACTTTCTGCCCACATTGAACAGACGTCCACCAATGTTAATATGTATCGATTCCTCGTCCTCGTCCTGGGGAGTGGTCCGATAATGTCTACGGCAACTCTCTCGAAAGGAGATCCAGTTAGGGGCATCTCACCAAGCGGGACAGGGGGTGTCCTATGTTCTGGGGTCACTCTTTGGCATTCAGGGCATGACTTGACATATCTGGTGATGTCCGAATTCATTCCGGGCCAAAAATAGTGCATGGAAATTCTTTGCATAGTAGCATTTATTCCCATATGCCCACTGAAAGATAAGTTGTGGCCCATATCCAATAGTTGAGCACGATACGTAGACGGGACAATTAATTGAGAATATTCTTGTCCACTTTTACCTGCCTTGCGATATAGAAGTCCACCCTTCATATACATGTCGCCTCTCCTTGGATGTGAATGTGCTTTAGGCAGTTTGTTGAAGCATGGCAACAAGGTGCTGTCAGCACTCTGTGCTTTCTTCAAATCCTCTGATCGAGGGTTGGTCGGAGTCGACGATGCTGGAGTCTTTTCTGTATGAGAATTAGTCGTCAAAGCAGCGACTATACCAGGCTGTATAGGTTCTCCTAGAAAGACGTAACGACAACCGAGCAGGACGGGGTACACGGGATTTTCCATCACCGCTGCCTTGATTGTTCACTGCTGCACATCACAATTTCAAAACACACTTCTCAATAAAGGTTTGCACTAGGGAGAATTGGAATGCTAGGAATGTAGCGTCAACATTATTAATAGCTGTGACACCCAATGATGGACAGATCATGTGGTCTAAGCCCATTCTATTCATTGGTTAACCTAGAATAATCGCCTCGCCCGCGAAATGTTTTGGGGCCAGCGACGCTAAATTTCAGCACATGCAGATCGACGGGCAAAGCATCCAGATGTGGTTTAGGTCTCTGTATGTCCCTCATCCTGATTCAGAAGGAAAGCTTCAGACGAAATTATGCCTGAGTTTGTTTATTTCTGAGTTAGGTGAGAATGACGGTGTTCGCAGATTGTCATGATCCAGAGGTGCAGAACATTGCCAAATAATGTACAATGGCTGTCAACCTAGAGCAGATCTGTAATATAAAGGTGCAACGGGAATCTGTGGCCAGGACCAAGAATATTCAATGAGTCCCCACTGAACTGTGCCAACACCTGATCTGTGTTTCATGATTGATCTGGTGATTGACTATATCTGAAGTGTAGAAACAGTTCTAAGATCATTAGGATCAATTTTATACCTCAATGCAAATTACTTACAAATATGGCAGAAGTTTGGCAACAATTCATCACTGCAATACTTTGATTTTACTCAGTGAAACTTTATACTTGTGAGAACAGTGTTATAGTGCAGAGACATTGTTAGATGGTCCAGAGTGGTCCTGTGATGACATGCCAGAACAACAATAGATCTTTTCAGGAGTTCTAATCTCCATTGTGTTTTTGGAACATGATCCAGTTGACTAATATGTTTGTTCATATGTCATAATGCATCACTAGTTACTTCCACAGGTTTTTATTTTGATTAATAAACCAAATTAACTGTTCCTGCATTCTTCTGTCAAGTCCATTGTGGTGTAGCAAAACATTTTATTATCTATGTGTTTAGTTAGTGAAACTACATCACATAAAGGTAGTATCTGGAACTACAGGTGACTGGGTAAACACTAATAGACAGCTAAATTCTGTTCTATTGTAATCTCCCAGGTTCCAGGTTACTCAGAAAAGGGAACTTTACATTTTATTAATTCCTGTGACCATTTCACCTAAAAGGGAAAATGATCATAGGTGGGGGACTCTCGAGCTAATTAAGTTTCTCTTTCGGGAAGGAAGATTTTGGAGAGAAGAAATTAATTTTCCTGGGAAAACTCCTAGATTTCCAGAGCTATTATGGGTCACTTTGGCTTCCAAGAACCCATTCCCTCCAAATGAAATCAGTCCCATCCTCATAGCTTTACTTCATTGTGGGGTAAGTCAGAGTGGGTACTGCTTCCAACTCCCAACATGTCACATTTACTGTTAGGCTCGTCTCGGGGCAGAACTCGTGCTTTCTCGTAACCATACAACATTTATTGTTGGTACCACATAGTGGGTTAATTTTGTTCACACCAAAATTGCTTGAAAAATGTGAATATTTTCCTTCAGGTTTTTGAAGTGAAACAGAACTCTACATTTTTTGCGGAACCTTGTTTATAATTTTAAGGACCGCATTTGCAAGGCCACTAGGTGGACTTTGTGTAATTCAAGATTCAGAACCACTGATTAGAAATCACTTTAGGTCTTATGTTACCAGGTGTAGATCAGGGGGGTAAATCAGAATCTTTATTGTCTAGTGAGGTTGACTTCGGGTGTTTGGTATTTTTCTCTCAATAGTCGAAAACTCCAGATTTCGTGCAAGATTTTCCTGCAACATTACGTTGTTGATTTGTTGTTTGTATTTCGCCATTGCATGCTTTGTACCGTTTCAGATACAGGGGTTTTCCTATCTGAATCAGACAGGGGCGACACTTAGTATTTTTTTCAAATATTTGGGAAAGATCTAAAATTTAGCATGGCGGAAACAGCTTTACTACGGAAACAATATGTCGATGTAGGCAAATCATGTGGGTTAAAGGGTCCTGAGCTCGCGAAGTACGTCTCTGACGAATTCATAGACATGAGCGTTTACAGGCTGAGATAACCCAGAAGGAAAAAGACAGAGAGGCTGAAATAATTCAGAAGGAAAAAGACAGAGAGGCTGAAATAATTCAGAAAGAGAGAGAAAGCCGGATAGCTTTAGAGTTGGAGGATAGAAAGCTGCAGGCTGAGATGGAAAATAGAGAAAAGGAAAGACAACATCAGTTGGAGATTAGGCGCATGGATAATGAGTTGGAGAGGAGGAGACTGGAGAGTGGTGTTCCTACCACCCCCTCCATTTCCACACGCAGGCCAACTACAGATATACAGACAGAGGAAAGCTACCATCACACTGGAGCGATGGCATTTCCTTTAGAACCATATAATGAAAACGCTGAAGGGATTGATCACTATCTTTCCAGGTTCGAACTTATGTGTTCTACATGTGGGCTTGATGAATCTAAATGGTCGGTGAAACTATCCCAGGGTTTGAGAACTACTGCTTTTGAAATTTTCTCTAGACTTAGTCATGAGGAACGACAGGATTACGGTGTTCTCAAAAGAGCTTTACTAACTCGCTTCGAAGTCGATTCTGATAACTATAAAAGGAAATTCAGATCAGCTAAGAAGGAGCCTGGGGAAAGTTACGGCCAATGGGTTGAAAGATTAAAATCCTACCTGCACAAGTGGGCAGAGATGGGAAAGTTTGAAGGAACATTTGAAGGACTCCGAGAGATGATATTGATTGACCAATTAAGGGATAAAATGTCATCAGAACTTCGGGCGTTCTTAACACAGAATGGAGCTGATAGACTTGAGGAAATTATTCTTTTGGCAGAGAGATGGGAGAAATCTCAGAAGGAGGTGGGAAGTAAGAGTCGGATGACCAAAGCTTCTCCCCCAGACAAATCACTCAAGACCAAAGAAAAAGAACACACCAACCCCAATAAGAAGTTAAAGAAATCTGCGAACACCAGTCTAACTTATATTCAGGCGGCCAAGAAGAGTGGGAAGGACTACTGTACCAATTGCAGGAAGGTAGGACATCACACAAAAGATTGTCGGAAGAAACCTCCTACCCCTCACACAGTTGCATGTCTGACGCGCCGGAAGGAACGTAAGGTGAGCACTAGTGAAACGTCCAGTATGACAACTCATGAAGACACTCATTCCAAAATTCCGGTAGTGGAATCCATCTTGCTAAATGGATACCCCGCCATTTGCTTATATGATACAGGTCTAAATTATGACTGCGTCGTAGCAACATCCTTAGTTCAGCCAGAACAGTTGACTGAGGAAATGGTGATTATACAGGGACCCTTGAAAAGTTCAGCCAAGATGTCACAAGCATCCATGTTTACGTGTATGTTGTAATTTTCGACCAATTAAGTTGGCATTCAATCTCACACTAAAATTATGAAAATCGCATGCTGTAATGTGGTATTTCAATGGCGGGAGATGGAAGTTTTCGTTGTCATACTCCATTTAATATTATTATGGAGTATTCAGAGCGATTAACATGATAATGAATGCTTGTGTACATTCAACACCCATTATTTTATGTGTGTGTAATTTTTCATCACTCTTCAAGGACAAGATCATTGGTAATTTTGCATCTTTCCAACGGGACTTCTTTTGTCGAAATGTATCTACGCCGGCGGCCTTCGCGTTGTCAAAACAGCGCGTGCAGTCACGCACTGCGTCTAACGTCATCACAGCATAGCGTGAAGATGTGTATATTTGTGTGCGTGAGAATATATATATATATATATATATATATATATATATATATATATATATATATATATATATATATATATATATATATAGACCCCGAGGTAGACCAAGAAGGCGGTGGAGAGATAATACATGTACAGACCTACAAGCACTTGGAATCAACGACTAGCAAGAGAAGGTCCACCAGAGAGACGAATGGAGACGGACTGTATCTGCAGCAAAGAACCTCAATGGCTCGGAACGCTAAAGAAGAAGATATATATATATATATAAACTGGCATAGTTATCTGCCCTTGAGTTAGACAGCGACAGTGGTAATATCCCTTGGCGACAGGGTAAACAACAGTTGCGTGAGTGTGTAGGTAGGGTCACAAAAAATATAAAGGTCAAAACCGCTTTCTTCTATATGGTCAATTTAAATGATAAATTGACACAAACTTTAATATCTCGGCTTAGAAATGACCTACAGATTTGAATAAGGTGCCGTTTGATTTTTTTGTTCAAGAGGTATCCAACTCTGCAGGTTATGTAATTAAAAAGCAATTTAGAAAATGTTACTAAAGTGGCTACTTACCCTCCAGTATTGTTTTTATAAGAGTGGTATGCCTTTTAACGTGGTCAAAATATTTCAGTTGCTTATTTATTTTATTCCTTACATCAACTCTTTTTTCATTCCCAATTTTTTCTAGAACCTTCGTATTATTATATATTGTGGAGACGGCACGTGATTGATCTGATTGTATTATTATTTGACATATGCTTGGTTACAATACAGTTCTAAGACGTATATTGCAATTTAAATGGCTAGGGCACGAATTATGTCCGTATGTAGTAGCCGTGGGTTCAGTTGGGTGATAGAACTGGCTAATGATGCTAAAACACTTTGTTTTGGGGTGTCTAGTCATGCGTGGGCCGGCTTCCTGGCCTAGAGGTTAGCGACTTTTCTCCGTAATCTCGTATACTCTCATAAGTATGAGACGGTGAGAATCAGCAGTGGTTCGAATCGCCCCGGTAACTTAAGGGGTATGTGGGCCGGCCGCTCAGAAAGCAATGGCAAACTACTGAGCGTAATCTTGTCAAGAAATCAACAATCAGCTGAAAGATGCTGATGTTGACAGCAATGTCTTGTAAAGGATATGCAAACAATTTTTTAAGTCATGCGTGGAAGTACTCTTGTTTCTACAGCGAGGCGATGTCGTCATTTGAGGGCCGCTATTCCAATCCGTATTTTTGTGTTCTAGTGTGTCCGCTAATTTCTACTTATTTTGTCTGCTTCTGCCACCCAGTCAATACCCATGCAATTTTTACATCTTTTGAAAAGCATAGAAACAGTGATACATTACATGCGTAAAGAATAGAAGATGAACAAAAGATAGAAATATGCCTAAAAGCAAATTCTAGCTTTAGGCCACAACGAAGTATCGTAGATGAAATAGTTCAACAAGAACACGCAGTTAAAACTGGGTTCCAAAATAAAGAAACCAAATAAACAAAATCTCTATTTCTAGCTCTAACCAAAGTGGATGATTAATGGTGAAGTGGAAAGGCGATATAGATAGAATGAACAAATCGGTAAAACAGGGAAAACACAATTATTTTGATATTTTTAAAGCACACATGCGGTTCTTGGTTATGATCTGGAATAGCTTAAAGACCAATTCTGCACTCAAAACTATTAAACATGTTAAGCAATGTTCTGCGAGAGCAACAAACAGGTTTTGAACATAGACTCCTACATCAGTATATCAGAGACAATGTCACACGGAGGCGCCGACTGTATCTAGACGATGTCAACGACGAATGTAAAACACAAATAAACAGAGCCAACATTTGCATAAACAAATGGGGGACTCCTTAAAATTGAAGAAACGTAATTTTCTAGGCATCTGTAAAGAAGGTAGTTTGCCATTTCTTTCCTTCGTGGCAGTGACCATACTGGTCGATGACCGAAGCCACTGTGTCCAAAAAGAGATTCGCGGCTGTCGTCGGGAATCTGGAGACTATCGTGGAAAAGAGTGAGTTAAAGTACTGGAAGACATGTCGGAATGTCACAATATAATAGTCACTGTGGGTCGCGAGCAGAGCGAATTGTCAGCAGGCCACGCAGAGTTTGAGGTGCAACAACCGATCCAGAGTAGTACACATCAAGTTGGCGTAGTAATCTGCACAGATGAGTCAGTGGTGAGAAACAGACGTAGTTGCTGGGGTTTCATCGCAAAGGCTATTGTACGATGCTTGAAAAAGAAGAGGCATATGAGACTACGACCTCCAGCATGAGAATGGAGGTGGATGTAGTAACAGCTCCCTTCCGGTGGTTGGAGGAGACCACTGTAACACACATTGCATTCATTACGGAATCAAGGAGTATGCTTAGTAAGGTGGAGAAAGGAATGTTTCGTTCGGAATGGCTTTCCAGGCTACAGAGGTAGGTCACAGATTGTGAAAAGTGTATGGAATTTTTGCCCTGGCCATGCGGCAGTGCGGGGGGGGGGGGGGGGGGGATGAACAGGCTGATAGGCTGGCAGGGAATGCACCTCTTTATGGTAGATTACCCATGGACAAGAGAGACGCGGTCTAGCGCCTGTGGGACCAGATCGTGAAGATGAACGAACAAACTAACGAACTTTCAAAGGGTCACAAATTTGGCACGCAGGCCCGTCTTACATTCGGCCCTTCCAATCACTCATGTTTTGTTCATCAATAGTGCATGATACATTAAAGAACCGGGGGAACAGACTGAGAACCCGTATGTGGAAATAATGATATTGCGGGGGATCGGCAGGGGTGCTGGAAGAATCTCAAAACTGAGAGGGAAGACCAGAAGAACTTTCAGTCAGATAGCGGTGGAACGATTAGTATTATGACTCTTCGCTGGCTGTTGAACGAGGGGAAGAAGCGCGTATGGGGCTGTCCTGAATGCAGTGATGTCGGTTCTTAGCTGAACTCAACTCACCTCAACTCAACTCAACACAACTAAGAGTTAGAAAGTCTTACATTGACTTGACAGAATTGTAGTTTGCAAAATGTGGAAAGTGAATAAATAAGGTGAAGGAACAGGTGAAGGTTATAAAACGTAGCATATTCAAACACTACATAACTCTACAGTATACACCTGGCGAGATGCAGCGAAATATGCCAGGCAATAAATCATGCAACATATTGTTTGCGGCTTCTGTGTTTACTTTCGATAAGGGAATACAATGATTTAAAGTGAGAATATTCAATTCTATGGGGAATACAATGATTTAAAGTGAGAATATTCAATTCTATCGTCAAATCAATATTATAGTATGGATCAGAAATATGGACAACAACAAAAGCGAATACACATAAACTACAGACATTCACTAACTGGTATCTGTGCAAAACAGAAGAAATAAAATGGTATGACAAAATCACCAATGTGAAGCTCATGGAGAGAACTAGACAAATACCAGTGAACCAATGTGGAGCTCATGGAGAGAGCTATACAAATACCAGTGAACCAATGTGGAGCTCATGGAGAGAACTAGACAAATACCAGTGAACCAATGTGAAGCTCATGGAGAGAACTAGACAAATAACAGTGGACCAAAAGGTGAAGGAAAGACGTTTGCGCTGGCGAGGCCATGCTTTGAGAACACTCTTCAATCGTATAAATAGAAAACCCCTAGCCAGAAAATCACGGGGGAAAAAGTAATAGCGATAGACCTAAAAACTCATGGAAAAAAGAAGTAGAAACTCCCGAGAGAAATGTTAGTTAGTTAGTTAGTTAGTCGACAGATCATCCTCATTGCACATCGAACCATTCAGTCAATAAGTGCTGGGATCCCCTCCTCAGCAAATCCCGCAGCGTGTAGCGGCTAACGACGCTAGTTCTGTGTTGGTTTATCAATCTTCTTTGGCTTCCTGCGTAGTGTTCTTGTTTGGCCACACCTCTTTTAATTTGCTGCTCTCGCAGTCTGGCCATTGTTGTAGATTCACAGTCATCACTTGGTTCTCGCAAAAGTCTTACTTCTCATAGAGCATTCAGAATGTCGGCCTGGTCCATGGCGCGTCCGCCCTCCACAGTAGCCTCACTTGCGAGCTTGTCAGCCCGCTCATTTCCTTGTACTCCCGCATGCCCTGGCACGAAGATGAAACTAATCTTTGCCAGTTGAGACCGCTCCAGAGGCAGCAACCATTCTCTTCGGATCGACCCCTCCTCTATCCTCTTGATCATGTTCATTGAGTCGCTAAGGAAACAAGCCCTAGTGAATGTCTGTGTCTCGAGCCATGTTATTGATTTACTTACTGCCATGACTTCCATGGTCAGGCTACTTGTGGTTTCAGTAAAAGCACCAGAGTCCTCCTTCACAATTCTCCCTCCGGCCCGAGCTGTAAAGGCCCATGAGCGTCTCACATGTCGGACGACCGACCCATCTGTGTAGATGACCGCGTCACCATCTAGCGAATTCTCGAAAATCAACGCTTGTACTTCAGCCTCAACAGCAGCCGGATTTTCATGTCTGCATTTTCTGTCAAGTTGGATGCAAACTGAAAAGGATGTGCAGAAGTCTGTTGGCACTTGCACCCACTCCTCGCCAGGTTCTAAGTCCACAAGTGAACACACCTGTTGAAGAATGTCTTCGGCTTGACCCATCCACGACCGTCCTCTTTTTAACCTGCTGCCCTTCACCTTCCTAATTTCACTATGCAGTGGATGTTGTGTGTTTGCGTTAATTCTGAGGTAGGCGCGTGCCCTGCAATCTTGTATTCTCTCTTCAATGGTTGGAAAATCCGAGAGAAATGATGCTGGTTAGACCTAAACGGTGGCATGTAGGAATATCATCTCCAGAGATGATCTGGAACACCAAATCCTATATGTGTGAAGAGCAGCATTTGGAACGGCACATGATGTTGATGTAATCAATCTAAAGAAATGGGCTTCAAATGACTATTACCAACTATGACCAGAAATTTACTAGTAAAAATTAGATTGCAAAAAAAAAAAAAAAAAAAAAAAACAGGGTTTCTCAAGGCGTACACTTGGAGTTCAAACGTAATTATCGAAGCAAGAATTGTGCCACTCCACTAGCTATTTCATACTTTCTTTTCCTCCCGTCTTTCCTTTCATCACACATACATACTCTGACGTCAGATTGAACATAAATCCAACATTAGCGACGCCTGTAAACATTCTAATGTTGGATTGGACGGGTTTAGAACCAGGGAGAAAATGGAAATATGGATCGCGGCTAAGTGGGGTCAAGAACGGTGGTGTGATGAATCGACTGGCACTGCTTATATTTGCAAGGAGTAATGGCCCCAGACCGCTCACCCTGTAATTGACGACGGGTTAAAAGATGTGGCTTATTAAATACAAAACCAGTTTAGGGGATTCATTTTGTGAGAAATACACTTGGATTATGTCTGATGGCGATTGGCGATGTTGTAACACTGCATTTACATAATGTAGCAATTATGTATTGTCTGTCTTTACATGGTAATATCATAGGCGTGGTGATTAGAAAACACGCCTTCATGTCCGTTAGAAATGAAATCGAATCTTATCGCTGCGAATATTTTTTTTTGGATGTAAGTTCGACCGATTTTATCCTTTCGAACACGTCTACATTTCGGAATTCAGTAGTTCAACGAAATCATGTTGTCCACGATTCATCATTTCATGAATTGGAATATATGCCTTGTGTTGACATAATGGAATTCTGTAATTTGATGATAAAACCGTTGACCCAGAAACAGCCATCAAAATGCTGACACAGAAACATGAAAGAACAATATTATTCAAGAGAGTCCATTGAGGCATTTTCCACATAGATAGACAGGAGATAACCTACGAGATGTCGTTTAGTTCTACTATTCACTTCCATCGGAAAGAAAGCAAAAGAGATCACGATAAGAGGCCATATAAATAAGGTAAAAAGTGGTTTCCTGTTCCGTCATCTTCAGGGAGGTCCTCTAAACATACCGGAAATTGGAAATGAACGTTAACTTGGAGCTCCAACATTCTACCCTCATTGTGTCCTCGGACAGAATGTAGCCCTGTCTTAATCGTTAAAGAAGAGCTGTAATAATAAAGACACGAACAATGAACTTCTGTTGTCATGATTCAAGAATCTCGCGTTGATTTTCGTTTTCATCCTTTTATATCCGGACTTCTATTTCAATATCATGTTTGTTCTTTTATAAACTTGCATTGTTTTATTTTAGTTTATCTGTTTCCCCCTGCAACTTACATTTATTTCTTTTAGTTTAAATGTTTTATTTTTGTTGTTGCTTTTGCTATTTACATTCTTTTCTTATAGATTAATAATTAAATTCCTTTTCTAAAGAGTGTAACTTTCTTCAAACCTAATAAGTAATTTAACTTCTTTTGCTTGCTTGCTTGTGTTCGCTGGCTGTGATCTCCAGCGTGAAGTCCTGTGTGTCGGATGAATACATCCTGAGGTTTGCGTGAGTATCCGTTGTCCCATGCCTGGCTTATTGGTGTGCAGACTGGTGGTTCCTCGCCGTGCAGGCAGATACTCTCCGGCTTCGGAGTAATCATCGATCCAACTGATGTTAGCCAGGTCCCCGAAGAGACCTGTTGCCCAGGACGCACGACGTGGACGTGTCAATAGGTCTTGGCCAGTAAATATCCCGGCCCTGGTGCCTTGGAAACACCTCTGCGACCCTTAACTTCCTTTCATACGTCCAGCTTTTTTAAAAACCCGATTTAGTATTTTAACTTATATTCTAACATTTACATTTATTCTACCCGTATTAGTAATTTAACCTATGTTCTAACGTTTGACTTTCTTCTACCCAAATTAAAAATGTATCTTCCTTTGTTCAAAGGCTTACTAGCTGACTTCTACCTGGGTTAGTTTTTACGTTCCTCTGCTGTAGTGTGTAACTTTCTTCTGACCATTTAGTAATTTAACATCTGTTCTAACTGTTAACTTTCTGCTAACCGAATTAGTAGCTTAACTTCGCGTGTTCAAACATGTGCTGGCGTTCTTATACTGGGTCAGTATTTTAAATTACGGTTTAGACTGATTTCCTTGCACCCATGTAGTAATTTAACAGCTTCTACCCGAATTAGTTACTTATCTGCTTCTGTTACTGTGTTTAGATTCTGTTTATCCGAATTAGTAATTTAACTTTCTCTCTTCTAAAGTTTAGTTTTCATCTACGGAAGTCTAGGGACGCATCTTGGGACGCAGAGGTGTTTCCAAGGCACCAGGGCCAGGTTCTATACTGGCCAAGACCTATTGACGCGTCCTCGCCGAGCGTCCTGGGCAACAGGTCCATTTGGAGTCCTGGCTAAAGTCAGTAGGATCGTTGATTCCTCCGAAGTCGGAGAGTGTCTGCCTGCACAGCGAGGAACCACCAGTCTGCACACCAATAAGCCAGACATGAGACAACGGATACTCATGCAAACCTCAGGTCCTGTATGACAACACACTGATGTTGGACAACAGGATGTCTTCGTCCGACATACAGCATTTCACGCTGGAGATCACAGCCAGCGAATACAAGCAAGCAATCTACGGAAGTATCATTCTTTATTCTAAAGTTTAGTTTTCACCTACCGAAGTAGTCATTCTTTTATTTAAAAATTTAGCGTTCTTCAGTCGAAGTAGACATAACTTTTGTTTTAATGAAAATCTGTCTGTTAACCGATTATCTTTCCTCAACTTTAATTCGTTGTGTTACATAGTTAAGTTTTCTCTGCCTAAAATAGAATATGTGCTCTGAATTGTAACTGTCTTTTAACGGAATTAAGACTTTAACCTATTTGATTTTTAGTGAGTGATGAAGTGCTACACAGAAACTGTTCTATTAAATGGGCATGAAACATGGACCGTTAGCAGACATACTGAGAAACTTCTGATGGCAATGGAGATGTGGCTTCTGAGGTAAATTGACATACGTGCATGGACAGATATAAATACTAATCAGCAAGTCTTTCAAAAATTAATGAAAACCTTAACTTGATTGTAGAAATTAGATGTAGACAGTCAAGATTTATTGGACACGTATTAAGAAGAAATAAACTAGAAAACTTGGTGATAACTGGCAAGCTTTAGAGGTAAAATGCAAAAGGAAGGCAGAGAGATACATATTCGAATCGCTTGGCTACATTGTACAAACTAATCTAGAAAATATAGGCTGATCCACGACTTTGGTGATCTTGTCAGACAACAAGAGAGAAACATGACAGCCCATGCTTATCAGCATGGCACATGATGAATAGCTATTGGTTTACAGCTATTCAAATAATTACTGTATCTTCTTATGTTTCAAGACTTGACTGTATTGGACTAATCAACTGTCTTGCACTAGACCGACTGTCTGGCACTAGACCGACTGTCTGGCACTAGACCGTCTGTCTCCACTAGACTGACTGTCTCGCACTAGACCAAGAGTCTCTACTAGACCGACTGTCTGGCACTAGACCGTCTGTCTCGCACTAGACCGACTGTCTCCACTAGACCGAGTGTCTCGCTCTAGACCAAGAGTCTCCACTAGACCGACTGTCTGGCACTAGACCGTCTGTCTCCACTAGACTGACTATCTCGCACTAGACCGAGTGTCTCACACTAGACCGACAGTCTCCATTAGATTGACTGTCTCGCACTAGACCGAGTGTCTCGCACTAGACCGACAGTCTCCACTAGACTGACTATCTCGCACTAGACCGAGTGTCTCGCACTAGACCGACAGTCTCCACTAGATTGACTGTCTCGCACCAGACCGAGTGTCTCGCACTAGACCGACAGTCTCCACTAGATTGACTGTCTCGCCTGGCACTAAGCCGACTCTCTGTCATTAGACCTATTGTCTCGCTCTACACCGACTGTTTTAGCTAATCATGCCCTATTGTCTATTTAGTTCTAGAAGAACTTACATGCACATCCCTCTTTTCTAGAATTTTCGTTTCCTCTACGCAGTTTTAGTACTTTAGTTCTCGAGTTCTAGAGTTTAAGTTTCCTATATCTGAATTAGCAGCACATGGTTACGTCGCTCAGCTACTGAGTTAAAGGCGTGGAGCGACACTGTGAGCTGGGGATGTCCTTATGTTGGACTGATAGTACATGGTACGGTCGCCCAGTTACTGAGTTATGCGCGTGGAGCGACTTTGTATGCTGTGGATTTCGTGTCAAATGCTTTTACACCTGTAGCGGTTGTTCGTATCGTAAACTGCATCTTCAGAAAAATGGCGGATAGTCAGCTGCTGAACTAGCTGGTTTTGCCTTGTGCAATAATGTGTTTACAACTGCTGCTTTCTAATGACTGCCGCATCCATCGACGATGAACTGTAATTATAGTGGCGGACTGCTGTGTTGGCATTCTAGAACGGTCTCATGCATGTATGCTTCTGCGTGTTGTTGGTTTGTCGGGACTGATGTCTGTTCCACTTATTCACATGGCTCAATGAGGAGTATGGCAATTACTGGCATAGGAATGAAGAATTATGGGGTGACCCTATGATGTGAAGTTGGAACAGCTAATAACTAACTAGTACTTCCGTTTTTGTGTTTTATATTTTAGGTTTTATATACCTGACTTGGCACTTTAGTTCTCTTGTTCTCTAGTTTCGGTTTCTTAAATATCATGATAACGGTCGTACGTGGTTTCCTCGCCTAGCCACGAAAGTGAAGGACAATTGGCCACATATTTCTCTGTGCATTCAGGCATGCAGAATGTAATGGCCCTATCAAATCACAGAGCCGTAGCGGGACATATCTTATGGACAATTTATGTATTCGTATTTATAACATAGACGTCCATTGTGTGCTGCCTATACCACATGTGCATAATTTTACAAAAGCTTCTCTATAAGGAGAGAGATCAAAGAGAAGCCAGGAATACTAATCGGGGATTACGAAATAAACAATCTACGCTGTGCACACGATACAGCACTGGTGGCGGATAATGAAAATGATCTGCAACATTTGATGGCCATTGTAGTAATAGTTAGCTGCATATCCTTTACAGAACGTTTGCAGCCGACACCAGCATTATTTGCTGTTATTGATGCCTTGGCAAGTTTACTTTCTTTAGTTTGCCATTGCTATATGAACTGCCAGCACCTATACCATTTCGTAAAGAACCAGCGCAACGCGGCCTTTGTAGTAATAGAGAGCGCACAAAAATGGAACCTCCTTGAATAACAAGAAAGCAGTATCAAAGGTGATATTAAAGAAAAAGGTGACACCAAAATGTAAGAAAACAATAGAAGGGAAACTGCTTAACCAAGCGGATAAATGTAAATACATAGGGGCAAATGTAACAACAGATGGAAGATGCAGAGCAGAGATTAAGAGCACAACAGGGCAAGCAAAAGCCGCACGTCATAAATTGAATCAAGTACACCACCGACCGAGATGTGTGGAGAGGCCAGCTGACAGGACACCCAATGATGATGATGATATGTATTCAAGTAGGAGCTGGTGTGGCTCAGTGGCCAGCACGTCTTCCTGTCGGCCGAGGATCACGGGTTTGGATCTACAAAGAAGAAGTGCTGATGTTTTTAAGATAGACCTGGGTTGCAGTACGACCCAGCCTAATACGTTAAATACAAAAAAAAAAAAAAAAAACTTTTTCACGGCCTCAAGGCGCATATGGCGTATGGTGCTAAACCCATCATTGTATAGGAAAATGGGCGCTGAGTGGGTGATGTGGTCAGAACCATGCAGTGGGTTGTACTTCCCAAGACTTGTTCTGATAAACTGGGTATTCCTACAAACTTTTTTCCGATGCAGGGTATAAAATGTGATAATGCGTGTACAAATAAATCAGGGTGGTTTACCAGCACTCTCCGGTCTTACCTATTCAATCGTTTTAACTCAGCAGTCTCAATGGATCTACCCGGGGTGGTAGGTGGGCGTTTAGCTTTGTGAAGCAGGGGGATAACTCAGAGAACCGGCGAGCACGATGCATACCTTAAAAGATCCCTATTTTACATATCCTTTTTACAGGACATCGCTGTCAACATCAGCATTTTACTGCTGTTGTTGATTTCTTGGCAAGTTTACGTTCAGTGGTTTGCTATTGCTTGCTGAACGACCGGCTCCCATGCCAATTCGTTACAATCTAACGCAACGTGGTCTGCTGCCAAATCGGTCACCGCTGTGTTTTAAGAATCCCTTAGCCTATTGGCAATTGAAAAGAGTAAGACGATGATACTGCTACAACGGAGATTAGCTTGGCTGCATTAATAAGAGTGTTCGTTCTTAAAGTTCCGGTGTTGTGGTGCCGGGGTAGCGAGTTCAATCCCTACATTGGTCAACTGGACTAAAATGTTGAATTCACGTGCTTGTCTTACGTAAATTACAAGTACCTTAAAAGTCGGAGTGGGTTGGCCTGATGGCGAGGGACACTAGTAATAGGGAAAGCTATCCCATGCGCAAACATCAGTTCAACGCATTAGAAGTAATAGCACGTGCATGGACTTCGCTTGAGCTCAAAGCCAGCGGACGTAGAAACAAAATACTGCTGCCCACTATATACTTTACAATTAGACCACAATAGTTGCATATCCATTACAGGACCCCGCACTCAACCCCAGCATTTTATGGCTGTTTGTGATTTCTTGGCAGGTTTATATTTAGGAATCAGCTATTGCTTTCTGAACGATTCGCAGTCATATCATTGTATGAAGACCAGCGCAAAGCGGTCTGCTTCCAAATCGCCCGCAGGGGCGGTTTGAAAATGAGAAAGCCCACCCACAAATCAATGTGTATTACAGGTGAGATTCTGGGGTGCAAACATGTGGGTGGTCACTGTTGCTTTGCAGTGTTCTCAGCAGTGCGTGGATATTCCCGTTGTGTGATCTATCCGAGAAGACTGATGCACTTATAAAGATATCCATGTGTAAATAAAAGCATGCATCGCTCAAACTCCTAACAAAACACTGCGTCTTATTCTAGATGCCCCAGGCTGTTTATTCTTAACGATTAATGCATCGACCTTAAAGACAATTCTACAAACCCACGGAATGACACTTTCCTCGGCCACATACCGAGCGGTGCAACGTCAAGTATCTCTCCCCACTGCGCTCGATGAGAACAGTTACAGACGAAGACGACGATGATGATGATGATGATGATGATGATGATGATGATCACTGCTTCAATGTGAGTCCCATCTTGGTTGTTAGATAACCATATTGGTTCACTGTGTACATATTATTGTTATAGACCCACGCCGATCGTGATTAAACAGAAATGGCAAACAGAACGGACAGTGTTATGTTCTGTCTTTCGATATCTCAAGACGATGTTTTACGAGAGAAAATCAATAAAAAAGTCACAAATGGCTGTAGAAAAATAACTAAATATGGTAACTTGAAACCAGTTTGTTTTTAAACATACATTGTGCCTTTATTTCTCATTATAATTTCCACCAACATTGACGCACTTATCCCATCGTTTTATCAGTCCTCCCAAACCTGCTGCTTAGAACTGCGTGCTCTTTTTTCTAAACCACGCTTTCACTTCACATTCAACTTCGGCGTCATTCGCGAATAGTCTCCCGCCAAGGGGGGTTGTCAATGTTTATGCTGACAAATGTTTGTCCCGTAAAGCGGTGCATAGCTGGGTAGACAAGGTTACGAGGGTGATTCAATAAGTAAGTCACACAGTTCTGTGGGATGGCAGATAAATGAAAATAAAGCACGCAGTTCTATGCAGCCGGTTTGGGAGGATTGATAAAACTGATTATGTGGTTGTTTCGGGATTTGAAATTTTAATATTGAGCACAACCCACTACTGCCAACGCCGATCGCATTCTGGTATGAACCTAAGGCCTATCCACGTCAATTTGGAAGCACTATACTCGAGTTTCGCCCTCATTTGAGCTCGTCAGTAGTGCATATCCCTGACCGGATCCGGAAACAGTCCCGGATCACGCGTGTGAAGCGGGTGTGTAACCGCGGCACACACTGGACACACCAAATTATCACAACAGAACATCACAACGCTACCCATCGTAAGCCATGCTCAAGATTACCCAATCGCCGCGACCGTCGTCCGTCAATCGATGGGACCCGAACGATCAGGACTTCTCACTGGCAAGGAACACCAGGCCTCCTAAATCCAGTGAGCAATAATCAATTGATTATGTGGTTGTTTCGGGATTTGAAATTTAAATATTGAGCACAACCCACTACTGGGTTGTTGCGGCGATTGGGCAATCTTGAGCATGGCCTACGATGGGTAGCGTTGTGATGTTCTGTTGTGATAATTTGGTGTGTCCAGTGTGTGCCGCGTGGTTACACACCCGCTTCACACGCGTGATCCGGGACTGTTTCCGGATCCGGTCAGGGATATGCACTACTGACGAGCTCAAATGAGGGCGAAACTCGAGTATAGTGCTTCCAAATTGGCGTGGATAGGCCTTAGGTTCATACCAGAATGCGATCGGCGTTGCCAGTAGTGGGTTGTGCTCAATATTTAAATTTCAAATCCCGAAACAACCACATAATCAATTGATTATTGCTCACTGGATTTAGGAGGCCTGGTGTTCCTTGCCAGTGAGAAGTCCTGATCGTTCGGGTCCCATCGATTGACGGACGTCGGTCGCGGCGATTGGGCAATCTTGAGCATGGCCTACGATGGGTAGCGTTGTGATGTTCAGTGGTGATAATTTGGTGTGTCCAGTGTGTGCCACGTGGTTACACACCCGCTTCACACGCGTGATCCGGGACTGTTTCCGGATCCGGTCAGGGATATGCACTACTGACGAGCTCAAATGAGGGCGAAACTCGAGTATAGTGCTTCCAAATTGACGTGGATAGGCCTTAGATTCATACCAGAATGCGATCGGCGTTGCCAGTAGTGGGTTGTGCTCAATATGTAAATTTCAAATCCCGAAACAACCACATAATCAATTGATTATTGCTCACTGGATTTAGGAGGCCTGGTGTTCCTTGCCAGTGAGAAGTCCTGATCGTTCGGGTCCCATCGATTGACGGACGTCGGTCGCGGCGATTGTGTAATCTTGAGCATGGCCTACGATGGGTAGCGTTGTGATGTTCTGTTGTGATAATTTGGTGTGTCCAGTGTGTGCCGCGGTTACACACCCGCTTCACACGCGTGATCCGGGACTGTTTCCGGATCCGGTCAGGGATATGCACTACTGACGAGCTCAAATGAGGGCGAAACTCGAGTATAGTGCTTCCAAATTGACGTGGATAGGCCTTAGGTTCATACCAGAATGCGATCGGCGTTGCCAGTAGTGGGTTGTGCTCAATATTTAGATTGATAAAACGATGGGATAAGTGCATCAATGTTGGTGGAAATTATGTTGAGAAATAAAGGGACAATGTATGTATAAGAATAAACTGGTTTCAAGTTGTTATCATATTTAGTTATTTCTCTACAGCCATTTGTGTCTTACTTATTAACTTACCCCCGTATAATACTAGGTCGCCCATTCATCTCTAGATGTTATGTTATGTTATGTTATGTTATGTTGTCACAATCGTGTCCTAAACCTGCGACTGGCCTAGCAAGCCGGCAGGGGATCTTCATACTGCTCGTAGAAAAACCAAGAACTATAAACGGACTGACCCAAACGGATATCGACCCGGCAATGTCAATGGACTACGAGATAGATCAGCGACTCAAAAAAATAGGCACAATGGACGTCTGTGGTTTCAATAGTAAAGAAGAAGAGCTTATAGAAACAATGGAGGAGAGGAAAATTGGACTGATGGGAATAGCGGACACCAGAACAAAGGGGAAAGGGTGCAAGGAGCTCCACCGCAGTTACACGTTTGTTTACTCTGGAGTAGAACAGCAAGAAAGGGCAAGACACGGTGTGGGAATAGTCATCGAACCACGGCTAGCAAGAGGAATACTAGAAATAAAATATATATCAGAAAGAATCATAACAGTGAGAATAAAAGAACAAACAAT
>OY992879.1:157792445-157842445 GCA_963921405.1 Cepaea hortensis | reverse complement strand
TGATGCCTATAATTGGAGTAGGCATCGATTCTTAACGACATCCCCACCGAAGTCTGGCTACTACAGGTCTCCGCCGCTCTATCTGGCTATTGTCCATGGAATGTTTTTAGATTATCGTTTGCTATACTGGTCGCTAATGATTATCTTTCACAAGTTTTACTGCTTAGTTATCAACATTCATTATGTGATAGATTTAGTTGTTCTCTCTAGAGACGTAGCGGTATTTACGGGGTTGTTTAAGCTGTTCATCATATATACGCGGAATAGGGGGTAAATTATTGCGTTTATTATATCTTTCTGGAATGTAGAGATATATTATACAAAATTGTATCTTTTCCATCTTATAATATAATAATGAGTGTATTATCGTTTTGTTTAGTCGTTTCACCCTTTTATTTGGATATAGAGAGTTGTATGCTCTTGTTTAGCTTATTTCCTTTCTCCTGGGATATTGAGAGTTATATACTTTTGTTTACATTATTTTCCTTTTCTTTTGATATAGAGTTTAATACTCTTGTTTAGTTTATTCCCCTTATCCCGAGATATAGAGATTGTAATACTCTTGTTTAGCATCCCCTCATAACTACTTTGTGGATATTGTCTGCCCTCGTAACTACTTTTTAGATGTTGTCTCCCCTCGTAACTACTTTGTGGATATTCTCTCCCCTCGTAACGACTTTGTAAATATGGTCTCTCATCGTAACTTCTTTGTCGATACTGTCTCCCCTCGTAATTTCTTTTGGATAATGTAATCCTCTCGCGCTTCTGAGCAGTCTACATTCGCAACTAGAATTTGACAATTATCTGCCCTAGAACTACAACGGACGTTTTAATCGTAACTGCATATAGAAACACCGATTTCCGAGTAGTTCGAATGCGTTTTGCAAAATGATGTTGATGCTGCTGATTTAAACAGGGTTTACATGTGTTTGGACCGTATGACTGTAGCTAAGTCCATTTGACCTGTGGGAACTGATTATCAGGTCCTCATTTAGGACATCTGGCGGCGGTAAAGGCGTTTTATCAGCCTTATGTTTATCTTTACGGCAACAACTAAAGGCCAAAATGGAGAAGTAAAGAAACGAGGATGTGTATTGTATTGAACTGCGAAAATTCTTTGACAATAATGATGTGGATAAGTTGTATCAGCAAGTTGAACAAGCACAAACAGAAATATCTACCTACCTTGCATGTATCGAATCAGCACACACATGACCTCTCCGAAGATGAAGTTCTTTAAGAAGAGAGGAACCAAGGTGAAGGGCATGCAGAAGACGGTCAGCAGGAGGTCGGACACTGACAGGTTCAGGAGGAACACGTTGGTTACCGATCTCATCTTCTTGTTCTGGATAACTGTGACAATGACCAGGATGTTGCCAACTACTGACAATAGGAAGATGATTGCGTACATGGGGATCTGAAACTCGAGGCTGAGGTCCAGACCTGGAGAAGTAAAGTTGCCCATCCTGTGGCTAAAATTCCCATTATCCAGGCTTGAAGAGTTGACAGATGGCTCCACTGGGTCGAATGTATATCCATACGTAGACGGAGGTATTGACGAGAAGGAAGACGCGTTTGTAAAGTTGATATCGCGTGATGTGTGGGTCTCACTCGAACTCCCAACAATGTTAACACTCGTAGTTACCTCGGATGATTGCGGCCAAACCTCACTGGTGTTCTGGCTCATGGCAACTGATATAGTTCCTTCCGATGTTTCCATGACTCGGTTGTAATGCTCTACGGCAGATTCTAAGAACAATTTTAGAACAATGCTTGTGACTATGTGTTTTAATTGTTTAAGATTATGTATTATTCATTTATTCACTTAATGTGATATACACCTCTGCAAAATGCACCTGACGAGATGCAGTCAGACAATAAATTTTGCCACATATTGTTTGTGACGTCTGTGTTTAGAACTCTATGATCTCATGTTCTTATTGCTTCTGTTACTGTTAACTTCCAGTTCTATGAAAATATTGCGATGAGATTCACTCACCTGAGTTGTTGCTCTAAAATTGTCTTAAAGTAAATTTCTGTGTACTTCTTTATTACTCAGAATGCAATGGCAAACTACTTAACTTAAACTTGCCAAGAAATCACAAACATCCCAAAAAACTTTAGGGTTGACTGCAACGTCCTATAAAGGATACGTAACTAATTTGTTTTTAACTTCTTTATTATGCGAGTTTTAGTTTCGCTTCCATTGTCACAGCCGTCAGTAACTTAAATATCATTCTTTGTCCAGTGGTGCTGTTGAGTTACCACGGTTTAATAGTACAGATTCCTAAGTGAAATACGTTAAAACTCAATATTCAGGGAACGTATTCAACCTAATAACTCAGGTAACTAATCAACCCAATAACTCAGGGAATTAATTCAACGTAATAACTCAGGGAACTAATTCAACATTTAAAAAAATCAGGGAACTAATCCAATCTAACTCGGGGAACTACGTTAACCTATTATTCTGGGAGCTTATTCAAACCAATATTTCTGGGAATGCTTTCAACAAAATACACAGCAAATTAATTCAACCTAAGCCTCAGGGAACTAATCAACCTAATACTCAAGGAACTAATTCAATCTAACACCCAGAGAAATAATTCAAATTAATACTCAAGGGACTAATTCAATTTAATAATCAGGGAACTAATTCATCCTAATACTCAGGGAATTAAATCATCCTAGTAATCGCGGAACTTATTAAACACAATAATCAGAAAACGTATTGAATCTATTCACGGAACTTATTCAATCTAATATCCAATAACTGCATTTAACCTACTATCTCAGAACTTTCTTAATCTATTATATCACCACTTTGTTAAAACATTCAAGCCACAACAGTTAATCCCGCGAAAATATCAAATCCTCAAGTTCTTTATTTATTACAAGTAGTGGCTAAATGTTTGAAAGTAACTCATTTTAAATTGAATATTGACATCTTTAATTTATGAATTAATATCTTTAAATTCCCCAACTACTGAAAAATCTCTTTGCAAGAAGATACAGATCCTTGACTAGGCCACGTATGAGTAGAGTATCCTGGTATCTATTCTCAACTTCTGTTGTCTCGTCAAACTTCACTATACCGTGAATGTTGTCTTCCCTCACAACTCTGAGTATTGTCTCCCTTCGCAACCACACTATGATTATTATCTCCCCTTGCCCTACAATTAGAAATACATTCCAAGGCATCGATTGGTACTCATTGTGTCCACGTTTTAACAAACAACGTCTTGTTTAATTAGTAAATACAACATTGTTTACTCCATCCTAGTGATGATGATCAAGGTTGATTGAATCACCAGCATCCGTGGTGCCACACCAGACGATGCAGCGGTCTGTCCAATATTTGGTTAGTCAGTACTCAGTGATCAGTACTCAGCGATACCTGAAATATTGAAATATTGAGAAACAAATTCATTAAACAAACAGTAACGTAATATGTGGGTATTGCTAATTCGAATATCGCACAATACTGATGTAATTACTGTAACGTATGCATAATATATTAACTTTAACTGATACAAATGGGAATATACAATTTAAAACAATCAACACTATTAACCCAGATTAATTTAAGAAATAACTAATTGAATTATGAGTTTCAAAATTACACTGGTTCTTCACAACGGATAGCGATGTTATCATTATTACCATCATTTAACATCATCGTCACTTAACACATTTAACATTCTTTCATTCCGATTTCCTCTTTACCTACTACGTAACTTCTGATAATAAGATCTCGTGGCCTTAAATTGGCAATGAATGAATCACCCAAATAAACGAGAAGTAGATTGTGAGCTTTACTGAAACACGACTACAAGAGACAAATTGGACGTTGCGGCCAAAGCCTTCGTCAGCACAGGACAAACAAATACAAACCAACACAAAACTACATGAAACACACTATGACAATATTAAACTATTAAACTAATTAAAATTGAATGTACTCATCTGAATACCGTGTCCTAGCTTGGAAGGTCTGACACAAGTAGGGCGCCAGTGGATCAATAGACCGGATGTATGGTACACGGGTCAAAGGTCAAGCGGGAAGGGAGTGGGGTGGAGACGCGCCCATGTGTGCGGAAAAGTGAAATTAGAGACCGGCAAAGATGTTACGGACGCAGATGACAATTAGCAATTATCGTTAAGCGCTCGAAACACCGCTGTGGAAACCTATATAGTGTTAGTACACACAGAGAGGCATGAGTGGCGGTCGTTCAGAAAATGATGGCAAAACACCGAACGTAAATCCGCCAAGAGAGTTGACTGTGATGTCATATAAAGGATCTGCACGTACCCAGATGGTGGACTGTAAGCTAGGGGTTGGACGGTGGGGTGGGAAGTTAAATGAAGCTGTGTTGGACATTAAGGCCGTGAGGGGAGAGTGTGCCCAACTGGAAGATGAGACGGTGTTCCAATGTCTTCCGATCCCGTTCGTGGGATGCGCATGATTTGATGGCCGTGACCTGTATGTCGGCTACGCCATGGTGGTCAGGACTGTTGAAATGTATGGATACTGGTTTCTGGGCGCCGCTGGTGATGTCAGAAAGATGTTGTCGAAATCTGTCCCCAAGACGTAATCCTGTCTCACCGACATATCTCATGTCGCAACGTGTGCAGGTAATCGCATAGATGACGTTGCGACTGATGCATGAGAAACCCTCACGGATGTGGAAGGTCGTCTTAGGGAATGTCAGACTCTGGGTTTGAAGTACGTATGGACAGGTCTTGCAAACCGATCGAAGACACGCCACCGTGCCAGGAGGAGACTGGTGAGGTTGGGGTAGCCTGCTATGGACCAGCACATCTCTGAGGTTACGATCCCGCTTATATGCCACTAGAGGAGCCTCTGAGAAGACATCACGAGTGGTCGATTCCGCCCGGAGAATGGATAGATGTTTCAAAAGGATATTCTTGGCAGCAATATTGTGGGGATGATAAGTAAGTGAGAGGACAGGTCTATTGTTTCGTGGTTTCGGCCTGGAGGAGAGAGCCTCAGTGCGACTGATAGACTGGCAGCGGTGAAGAGCTGTAGATAGAACATTATCAGGATAGCCACGAAGGCGAAAGAAATCAAGCATCTCGTGGGCTTTTTGATGGAAGTCGTTGTTATCCTGGCAAAGTCGTCGGAGACGTAACAGTTGGGAGAAAGGAATAGAACGTTTGCACGAGGGAGGGTGGGAGGAGGTATAGAGAAGGAATGAGTGCGAGTCAGTTGGTTTATAATAAACCGTCGTGCATAGACCAGCGGAACCTAAAGAGACTGTGAGGTCTAAGAAATTGACAGCCGACGAAGAAATGGTGGAGGTAAGTTTGATGCTGGGATGGAAGTCTGAAAAAAAGGCAATGAAGTTCTGTAGGTCAGGCAAGGGCATGTCCGAGACACCAAAGCAGTCGTCATTGGAATTTTATGCCCTAAAATTCAGTGTGATATTCGGATGACTAGCACCTCAACTAAGTGGCTTTTGTTTTTGCATTTTCATATGTAGTTAGCATTAATGACTTTTTGTTTTTGATTTTGTTTATTGCGTGCTGACGAAGGCTTTCAAGCCGCAGCGTCTATCCTGCTAGTAGTTATTATAGTCTTGAAATACCGAACTTTAATTTTCAGTTGCTCAGCTCACTGTATATCCTTTCAGATATCTATTTCTAACATTAGATTACAATGAATTGACTGTGTTGATAAATTTTTTTTTCTATATTTGACATTTGTTATGTATGTTAATTCATTCATCCTCCTTGGATCGGAGGCGAGCAATGGGGTTCGTCGCCTTGATGGCCAACTGCTTGGCTCCCTGGACAATGTATTTCCTCTCCCTGCTGGAGACTCAGTGTGCAGTCTCAACTGAGAATGTGCGTGTCAGCACCAGCAGAATTTCCAGTGCCTTGACATTGTGAACGAGGAATTCCTTGAAGCCATCGGGGCGGACGAGCTTGCACTTCTACCAGGTGCTATAACCAACGTTGGGCATCTTGTATCAACCCTTAAACTTCCTCTGGACTCTCGTGTCAATACCATTGGGTTTTACCATTTCGGCTCCATTTCGCCATAACTGTCGGGCTGGAGGAGAATGAACTTCTTTGTCGTTTTGTTCACGCTGTTTGCGTTTGCCAATACAAGTGGTCTGACAGCCACCCTGTTAGATGTTTAGCCTTCGCTTGCTTTGATTTCAAACGTAGTCCATACATGTGTTTCTACTTCTTGTGCATTGGACTGAATTTGCGCATGGGTTAACCCCCCCCCCCCCCCCCCTCTTACCAGTGCCCCTCGTCATCAGGCGAACCCACTCCGACTTCCGAAGTACTTGTAATTTACGTTCCTACGTCAAGGATGAGAAGTCAACATTTTGATCCAACTGACCAGGGTTGTGGTTGAACACGCTAACTTGGCATCAGCACATGGAAATTGGCAAGCGAACGCTATATCCTTCCAGCTTTCATGTTCGAATATATCATGCATTAAAATTAAATAACAACATTTCCTCTTGTAATAATTGTGTGTGTTGAATGATACCTCGATAACACACATCGTTTAACAGCATTTTACATTTGTACCGCAAAATATTAACAATTTTATCTTTTCAAGCATATCTCGTCGGTCGCATCTTCTGCATCATCACTCAGCTAATATAACGGTCTACTAAATATAGCAACGGGACCATAGCTTCCAAAGTGGGGAGCAATTCCGAGTATCAAATAAAGAAGGAACTGAATATCTGCAATTGCCTGAAGGTATTTAGAAATGCAGATTTTTATCTCCCTGTGAGAAATAAGCTAATGTTGAATTGTTGCCCTTAGCAAGTAAAAAATGGGTGGGGCCCCAGGTGAAATCAATTCCTGAGAGATACAAACTCGTGTAGTTCATAGACAAGTGTTAGCATTACCCGGATGTACGTGGAAGCAGACGGTTTAGTTAGGGTATGATGTGGATGAGTGTTTGGGGAACTGAACAGAGGAAAAGAACTGGTGATAACTACATGTACCAGGTCGTGCGCGCGTACACACATACGCAGACAATCTACACACACACACGCACACACATATCGATATAAATATATATATATATATATATATATATATATATATATATATATATATATATATATATATATATATATATATATATATATATATATAACTCAGTAAAGCGAGGGGAGACAACATTCCGAAAGTGCATGCGAGAGAAGATAATATCCCTACAATAAATTCATGAGGAATAATTTTCCAAAAGTAATAACGAGAGGAGAAAATATTCACAAAGAAGTTGCGAGAAAGGCATTATTCAAATCATAGTTACATGGGGAGACAATACTCAATAAGTAGTTACAAGGGGAGACAATATCCACAATGTAGTTACAAGGGGGGACAATATGCACAATGTTTGTAACAAGGGGAGACAATATTTGCAAAGTATGGGAGACTAAACAAGAGATAATAACTCTCTATATCTCAGGGTAACGTCCAAATATATGAAGCAAAACCTCGGTGGTTTTGTGGCTAGTGAGCTTGCCTACCAAGTGGCTGTCAGGGTTCAATCCGCAGCGGAGGAATTACTATTTCAGGGCAGTATGTCTCTGGGTCAATCCAGATTCTTAAAAATGGATACCTTACAATTTGCGGACTTTTCTGTGACCTGTATGGAGAAAAAGGAGGCGAAGAAGGACACTGGCCAACCTACCTCACATCAAGTGGTCTAGCCAATGTAAAGGCCTAACCTTTCACAAACCACCAATGGGAGTGTCTATGGTGAAGGTCGTGGGTTCAATTCCTGGCCACCATGTTCGTTTCACTGATGGACTTTTCTCTGAAACTCCTAAGCGGTCGACGCTGAGGCCACGGAGTTCGTGCTTTGTGAGACGCTTTCGCAGGCTGCCCCGTGGAACGAGAGCGAGCCATATCTAACTATCCCATATGGGATCAAACCCAGTGCAATGAAGCCGATTATTTTGCAATGTGAACATCCATAGAAAAAAAACAAAAACAACAACAACAGTAACTTCTATGTGAATAACTTCAACTTTAAAAACATCAGTCGGAAATGACGCTTTCCCTAATTTCATCGTGCACGGAAAAAACAACTGATACGGCACAATCTGTTGAGACTATCAGAAGCTGGGTTGCGTGCTCGCCCACATTATGTTACAAGTCACTTGATGATATTGGCAGGAGATTAAAGACACCATGCCAGCGGCATCATGGTATAATAATGTTGCTGAGCCTGATTCAACATTTCGTCACCAGACATCCGATGTACAACCGTCAGCATTACTCCATCTTTAAATAATGTCCAAGAAATGTCCCTGTACTCATTTCAGTAGTCGGGGTCGAATCCCAGCATAAGCAGGGATATTGTATTCCGACCACCTCGCCTAGGGGTTCCACTCAGCCGAATCAGAATGGATACCAAACAATTTTGATAATTTGTGTAAGATTATCTTCGAAGGAAAGGAGACAACAAGAAGAGCCGGGCACTTAGTTTTGACCTAACAAAAATGGATGTCGGAAAATGGGAAGTAGTGGTGAGTCACAGTTATGATTTAAAGTTGTTAATATGGTAACAGACATGATGTATTATATCTCAAAATAATGGCGGTTGCAGGAAAGTTACTGTATATATGCCAATGGCAGATAAGGGAAGATGTCTAAGACTATTAATCACCTCATTGCACATAATCAGATAAGATTATATATCTCTCCGACCTGCAGTATCTGTGAGAGAACTAGCCGTACCTGGGACTATATTGTAGATAATTTATATATACAGAACTATCCATACCTGGGACTATGTTATAGATAATTTATATATACATAACTACCCGTAACTGTACCCATGTTATGGAACTGAGTGGCACCTTGCAGTCTTGACAGACTAAAGTATGTGAGTTGGAATTTGGCCAAAATTCCATCACAATGCCTGGGCAGAGCTTCAGAGAACATGTGGTGCCCAAACGACATGTGCCTCTCTCGGCCTTGCCTTGTTTGATCCAGAGGAATGGATAACCAATACGTCTGGCACAAGGTAGGCTGCAGACGTTGGCGGCTCAGCATCAAACCTCCGAGACCTCGAATCCACGAGCAGGAGGCGAGCGGTGGCCAGACCCTAAACCCTAGGGATTTGACTTAGAGTCGTTCAGCCAAATCCCGCAGGTAAAGGTCATATACGCGCCCGACCCACTGGGCGCGTACATCTGTCAAACGCAAGTGTCTGGACCTTGTAAGCGTGTACTACCGTCAGACTCCCCGCCTGACTCGTGCGGCTCCCGCGACCAACAAGAGTAGGCCCGCCGGAGATATTGCTCGTCTGCTGCGAGCAAATCTCCCTGCCTGCCACTGTGCGGATCTCGAGACCAACGAGAATAGGCCCGCCGGAGATAATGCTCGTCTGTTGCGAACAAATCTCCTCAACTGAATAAGTAAAGATACGAGCTTAAGATAATTTATATATACAGAACTACCAGTACCTGTGCCCATGTTATGGGACTATATTATAGATAATTTACATATAAAGAAAATAAAGTCATCATCATCATGTGCCATACCGATTAGCGTGGGCGGTTATGTTTGATAGTAAAACAGTGCAGAAAAGTGGATGAGGAATCCCGCTAAATTAATAAATTGCACACCGATAAAATATTGACGTAGATAAAACATAGGAGGCATTGCTTATTGACCGTCCCTCGTACCGGTATGTTTAGGACTGTTCGATGGGGCCCTTAACTCACTTTCTGTATACATTATTGGGACCGGTGGGAAATGTCAATGCGTCCTCAGGTGGATGACAGGACAACCCAAATAACACCTAACGTTGGAAGAGGGCGATCAATGGGGGGGACAAGTGGCAAACAGTTTATGGGATACAGTTGCCGCTGTTAGAATAAGTGGAGTATCAATAGGAATTAGTTGAGTATTAACCGGAATAGGTGGAGTATTCACCAGAATAAGGGGAGTTTTATCCCGAATAAGTGGCGTTTCAACATGAATAAGTGGAGTATACATCGGTATAAGTGGAGTATCCACTACCCTTTAAATGGCGTATCCATTACCCTATAAATGGCGTATACACCGAAATAAGAGGCGTATCCACCGGAATAGGTGGAGTATCCACCTGCATAAGTGAAGTATCCACCGTTATAAGTAGACAACTCTTTGCCCAGGTACAGCAGGGTAGTTACTTGTCAAACTAAATGGGTGTTGTTGACACAGACAGGGGGCATAAACCATCTATGTATACATGGACGATCAGGTAAAGCTACCACATTATCCTTCCGAGGATTGTAACCACACACTGCTACTGTATATGAACTGAATAACCCGAATATGCTGAATAACCAGCTAAAGAGAGAAATAAATGTTTAATAAATATTACAGCATTTATGTGCTAGTCTGTATAGGTATTGTAAATAATATAAAAGACAACGGACTAATGCAGCTTTACCGAATACAGTTACGGAAAACATAAGGCGTTGCGGCGACCAGTCTTCATCAGCAAACAAATACAAGAACGGAATACATTCACAATGATGACACTACAGTGACTACATTGAGGCATAAAACCAGAATGAGTAAATTAAAAAAAAAAAAATGAGAACAATAAAAACAAAATAAAGGAAACGAAAAAACGATGCTACTTATCACATAAACATCAAATAGAAGATGCATAACAGAGATTAAGAGAATAAATGGAGCAAACATTGCATTGCAGAAAATGAAAAGTATCTTATGCATATGTCGATATCACTGAATATCAGAAAGAGAGGACTGAAAGCTTATACAGAACCATCTTACTGTATGGCAGTGAATCTCGACACATGAATGAAGACATCAGGGCGAGCTTGGTAGCAATAGGGATATGTTTCCTGGGGCGAATGTAGCTAATACCTTGAACTGCCAGAGTAACTAACAACAGTTCTACGGAGAGGCAAATGAACCTGAACATACTACTCTGCGAAAGAGACAAATATCATTCTCTGGTCATGCGATGAAAAGATAAGCACTGGAAAACATCATGACCACCACAAAGATTAGAGGGGTATATGAAGCAGACGAGGAGAAATGTTAATTGAACTGAGCCGCTGGCATGGAGATATATCACCAGCAGAGTTCATTCAGAGCACCAAGAATCGAAATCTGTGGAGAGATATGATTGCCTACGCCAGCTGGCAGAGCACATGCTGATGCTGATTTCTAGGAATCATTATTTGTCATTCTTCGTTTAGAAATACTTGTTGACATCACAGAAGAAACACGAGTTGCCCCTGTGAACTAATTACAGCACTTACCTCCCCCTGTCAGTGTTAATCAACCAATTAGGAAACGACATGTACTCGTTACAGTAAAAATGTGAAATAAAAATGGCACAAAATTTAGGACGGAATGCCAAAATTGTAGGGCAGGAAATGAGGGATATCAGGAAATCTCCAGCAAAACGAATAAAGTGGGACGTTGGATTTACTAGGTATTTATTGCCTGTCATAAATGTTGCAGGTAGTGACTTTCTCCCGACCACTGTAACGCAGGCAGTCTATTGATAAGTTCAGTGTGCTGTAGGCATTTCTGTATTTTAGGGAATTCACATAAAATGACTTTTCTTGGCTTGTTGGTAATTATCTTCATTCGCGATATTACTGGCAACCATTGCATTGTTATTAATTAACCAATTTCTTAGTTTGGCACAGACTCAAAGATATGCGTACTATAAACACACAAACGCGCGCGCGCGCACACACACACACACACACAAACACCACAGATGCATACATACATACATACACACTCACACAGATCATCATCATCATCATCATCATCATCATCATCAACATCATCATAATCAGGCGGCTTGATGAGCATGGGGGTCATGGTTCGCCATCTCACAGGATTACCAGATTCGTGGATTAGCCCTGTACCATACCATGTGGCCAAGTCATACAACTGTTGGTCTCTCTGCCATTCCCTTGTTCTTTTCCCTTCAATCTTGCCAGATGTCGCCAAGTTCTCTAGTTTATTTCTTCTCACACGTGCCCAAAAATTATGACTGTCTACGTCATATTTCTCTAGCCAGTTTATTGTTTTCATGTGTTTCTTGTGGAAATTGCTCATTGGTGTTTCTGTCTGTCCATGGTATTCTGTACACTTTTCTCAGAAACCAGATATTCACTGCTATTAGTTTTTCAGCTTGTCTGCTCATTGTCCACGTTTCATTGTCACGATCACTGATTGTAACAAAGAGAGTGCTACCATGTCATATGGAACATGAACGAGATATATAGATAAAAGCAGATCTATGACCAAGATCATTATCATTATCATGTGTCCTGCGAAAGGACATAGACTTTCATGACTCTACGCAGATCTTGAATCTTGTTGTTCTGGATCTACTTTTATTACTCCTCTATGCCACCGTCACTGCTCATCCATCAACATCTCTCCCCCTCTCTCTCTCTCTCTCTCTCTCTCTCTCTCTCTCTCTCTCTCTCTCTCTCTCTCTCTCTCTCTCTGCCTGTGCCCCTTTCCTCACTCATCTTTCCAGTTGTTACGATATTTTCCAATGCCACTTTTCTCACCACATGGCCAAAGAATGTTGTTTGTCTATTTCTTGTAGTTGTACCTGCATTTCTACTTTTATGAGCATTTTGTTAGTTACACTGTCAGACCAAGGTATTCACAAAATTAGTCCCACGAAGCACATCTACGCTGCTTCTAAACTTGTCCTACGTTCCCGAGTAACAAGCACAATAGGTAATAGTTGTATGAAAGATCAGTGGTTAGAAGGGCCGAATTTAAGACTTAATTTAAGCCTACTCTTTGACAATAATGTTTGTTCGTTCGTTCGTTTTGTTCATTCACGTCTCAATACTCACTGCCGTGGAAAAAAAAAGCTACATAACATTTCAGTAGTCTCCTTCTGCCATGCGGTGACAGAAACGTAATGCAAAAGATTTACCCAGATTTTCCAGAAGTTTGTTTACCCAGTCTCATAAAATTTATAATTTATTTATATTAATAGCTAGATATTTGTGAGGCATTTATGATGTTGAAAGGAGGAGTGGAAAGAAACGTTCATTATGCCGTGGCTTAGAATAGACACAAGTCAAAGAAAATCCCACTACATAAGCTCTATCTACAATTTAATAACTTTACTTGGCTGTTAATCACAGTAGTAACACGGGCGTCTTTCTTTGTACAATACACGAAAGCCACATTTAAAACATTATATCGTGTATCGCCATGTTTCATAGAATAGTGCAACACACGCACGTTGTCTCTGCCTATTCTTAACCCTATATCTATGCGTCTCTTTCACTGGGGGAGGGGGGGGGGCATTCTTATCCCTGTATCTATGTGTCCTGTTCACTTATCCCATTCTTATCGCTGTATCTATATGCCCCGTTCACTCCCCCCCCCCATTCTTATCCCCTTATCTGTGTCCCTTTTACTGGACTCATTCTTAACCCTGTATCTGTGTCTATATCTCCCGTTGAACCGGTCCATTATTATCTATATCTATGATTCCTCACCAGCTCAATCTCCTACAAAACTGTTTTATATTTGATCTAATTGTCTCCCCTTCGGAAGCAATCATTATAACATCCAAGACGACCTCGGATTCTCGCGAACAGACAGAATCAATTACTAGCAAGTATGATCAAAACCAAATCAATTTCTCCCGGTTTTAGGACTTGTCCTATCTCTGCTCTGCTGTCTGCGGTTTATATGCACCATAATTAAATATAACAAAGACAATATTCTCAATTGAACAGAGAGCGTGACGTCATGCTCCAAATGTGATTTGTAAATGCAAATACAATTCCTGTAGGGGTTACAGACTCCCCGGAGTAAAGCCACAGATGTGACTAGGAAAATAGGAAACGTAAATACACGAACACGGAATCCCACAAGACTTAGTACTATCACCAACAATTATCAACATACTAGTAAACGATAATGTAGAAGAGTTCCCAGACATAAACAAAACTCCCTATCTTTATATACAATGATATAATTGCAACAGAAAGCCAAAACAAAAGACACAGTCTAAATAACAGAAAACAATAGAAGCAATGGCTATTACAAAGAAAAACTATACCCAAAATGCAACACCAAAAGTGAATTAAATCAATCTGAAACATGTCGAATATTTAAGTACTTGGGTACTTGTACGTGGGTATTTTTAATGACAGTGCAGTGTTTGAAAATAGGTAAATACAAAATTTGGACCGGCAATATTTTCAAACACTACACAGTCATTAAAAATACACCCTATATAACATCAGATGAAATATCCATTAAATGAAGTTAAATATTGGATAGCACAAGTAAAGGAAACATTTCGCGATGCAAGACATTTTCTGCAATTTAATTTTGTCAATGGAGGTGAAGGAAAGTGTTCCTGAGAGCTATACTGAACAAATCCTGATGTACGGAAACGAATCATGGACAATTAACAGACGATTGAGGTATTGTGTGGAAGATGTAAGGCTGTGGTTTTATTGACCAATGATGAGCATACCGCAGATAGATGGAAAGAGCAATGAAGATATTTTGAAAAAAAAAATGTTTAACTCACAAAGAGAACTGGTTACTCGCTTCAGGAGAAGTTTGACCGCATTCGTTGGACATGTCAACAGAAGAGGAAAGCTGGAGTGTGTCGTTACAACGGGAAGGTTGGAGAGCTAGAACGGTGGAGGGAAACCAAGAGATAAGATGCTGGGAAGTTTGACTACATGACATGGAGGAACGTCGGTTTTAGGAATAATTGCCAGAACAAGAGGCAGAAGGTTGATCACCAACGACTCAGACTGTAGAAGAAAGATCTATATATATACCGATGACTAGGATATAAGAAGGTGAGGAAGAGTTATAGACCTGGTACACAAGAAGTTACAACCACAAACAAGTATATTCTCTATTATCTACTAACTGTTGTTTATTGTGTCCTGTATCATCTAGTTTTTCCCCTGCATGATGTATCTGGGTCTGCCTATATCAATTAATACTGTCATATTTATTGCCCTAGCTTCACAAACACCCACCAGCCTGTCTCACTACCCTACACGTATTCGAACTAGCAGAACCAGTACGACCTCCATCCAGACAATATTAACGACCAGCCTCTGGTCTTTCTCTGACATAATTACATCAAGGGGAGTTGCCCTATGGGTGGGCCCAGATTAGTACAACTTGCAGGTATGTGCCTACATTGCTTCAGCTTAATTACGCCGTCCGACAGATCATATCCCTCATGGCTGGAGCTCCATCATTCAATTAAACAGGCAAGGTCTGGTATTTCTTCTCTTTAATCTGTTTCAACTCTTCTACCATCCTGTAGGCGAAGTCCAGTATCTGGTAGATCTGTGCTAGAAGAAGACGATATGATGGTAACGCGAGTAGTAGTTGCTGCTCGCATATATTTTTACCTTCTCAAAACAACAAATAAATATTCATCAATAGAGATTTAACCTTCGCTGCGGCCTAGTGTGTTGTGAGACGCGCGGTTTCATAATTCCAAAACAAACGGATGATTCAAAATAAGCTGCATGCGGTTGGAAACAGACCGCTTTGCGTTTATTTCGACATTATGTAATGAAGTATGTTTAACTGATTAGATGTCATGGGATAATTAGTTGTCTTAAGCAAAGTCTCTTATCTGCCAAGAGCTTATATAACACCGAAATCCTGTCATTGCGTTATAATACAGCATGCTCGCTATCATATTAACAATTTTAAAGTCATAACTGTGACACGCCCCTACTTCCTATTTTCCGCCATCCATTTTTTTGGGATTGAACTCTAGTTTTTGTATGGCACTGAATCGCTAAAATCGGACGGTAACCACAATAGTAAATACAAGTACAAAAACTATTTAGTTACTCTGCTTAAAACAGCGAGACAACCCGACTAGTACGTAAAAGTACCCTATTTAGTTAGTTAGTTATTTATTTAGTTAGTTAATTAGTTAGTTAGTTAGTTAGTTAGTTAGTTAGTTAGTTAGTTAGTTAGTTAGTTAGTTAGTTAGTTAGTTAGTTAGTTAGTTAGTTAGTTAGTTAGTTAGTTAGTCGCGGTTCCAACTTCACGGCAACAGGTAGTCCCCATTATGCTCCGTTCGTGTGTCAGTGAATATCACACAAAATGCTACTCACTGCCCTATGTGAACAATAGAACAGACATGAGTATCGGCAAGCAATGTGCCCGCACAGGTTCACTGGGCATAATGCCGCCGCCAGAATACCAACACAAAAGTCCTCTACTAAAAATACAGTTCATCGTCGATAGAATCAGCAATCACCAGAAAGACTTCACTAACCCGGGTTTTATCCCATATGGCTCGGTCTCTGTCCGCAGGGCGTCCAGCCGAAAGCGAAATTTGGCAGCAGACCGCATTGCGTTGGGTTGTTAATAAAATGGTATGGATGCCGGTCGTTGAGAAAGCAATGGTAAACTTCTATACGTAAACTTGCCAAGATATCGCAAACAGTGAAAAAGATGCTGGGGTTGCCTGCGACGTCCCGTAAAGTGCAAATAACTAACTACCTAATTACATATAGTATGTTTAAAAAATACCCTACTAAACAGTATGCTTAATACCGACAGATAACTCGACAATACATAAAAGTACCCAAATGATATAATAGTAAGTTTAACACGAACCCTAAATAAATAGTAAATTTAGAAGAGGGAGGCAATAGAACTAGCTACAATAAACTCTAATGTATCGTGGTTTTATTTGATGTAAAGACAACATGAGCAAGGCAATAATCAGACAATCCGACACAGAAAGATATTCACTTAATTAAATATGTTCTACCTCAAGTGGCTTGTATCGTTGTAAGAGTTCATCTTGAAGGAATGTTAAGGATGCCAAAGAATACAACTACATGCTAGCCTATTTTATCTAAACAAAATGCAGGTGTGTTATTTAAATATGAAACAAATATAATCTATATCCTGATAGACAACTTCCTATTCAAGTGTCACGTAGAGAGCTACGGGATTTTCAAACAGGTGTCTGTCTCCCACCTGGCGTTTGGGATTGTCTGACTTACCAGGTGTATGTGGTAAAAAAGGTAATTGCATATCCTTTACAGGACAGCGCAGTCAACGCCAGCATGATTGGCTGTTTATAATTTATTGGCAAGTTTACGTTCAGTAGTTTGCTACATACGCCTGTAAGACCTGCAAACTTACTAAACAAGCTGAACAGCGAATAAATGCCTTTAAATATAAATGTTATAGACCGATTTTTAAAAAAAAACAATCTTGGGTAAAGAAAAGAACAAATGCATCCATACTTCAAGAGCTGAATATTGAAGAGGGTTGGCTATTAAAGACGATAAAACAAAGAAAATTAAACATACCATTGAATGAAGACTAGGGAAAGGCGTTCTGCTTCTAAATCGCACGCAGCAGTGCTTCAAGCGCGGAATGTGGGATTATGAATCGCGTTCGAAACCTCTTTGCCATACCACCGGTCGTATAAAGTACACAAAGTACTCAAGTCGATACGGCTGATATAATTGCATGAAGAGAGGGCGGACTTCATTGTATGTGGTAAACAAAGTACTCAAGTCGAGAGGGCGGACTTCATTGTATGTGGTAAACAAAGTACTCAAGTCGAGAGGGCTGACTTTATTGTATGTGGTAAACAAAGTACTCAAGTCGAGAGGGCGGACTTCATTGTATGTGGTAAACAAAGTACTCAAGTCGAGAGGGCGGACTTCATTGTATGTGGTAAACAAAGTACTCAAGTCGATAGGGCTGACTTCATTGTATGTTGTAAACAAAAGTACTCAAGTCGATAGGGCTGACTTCATTGTATGTGGTTAACAAAGTATTCAAGTCGATAGGGCTGACTTCATTGTATGTGGTAAACAAAGTACTCAAGTCGATAGGGCTGACTTCATTGTATGTTGTAAACAAAGTACTCAAGTCGATAGGGCTGACTTTATTGTATGTTGTAAGCAAAGTACTCAAGTCGATAGGGCTGACTTCATTGTATGTGGTAAACAAAGTACTCAAGTCGATAGGGCTGACTTCATTGTATGTGGTAAGCAAAGTACTCAAGTCGAGAGGGTTGACTTCATTGTATGTGGTAAGCAAAGTACTCAAGTCGGTAGTGTTGGCTTCATTGTGTGTAGTAAGCAAAGTACTCAAGTCGATAGGACGGACTTCATTGTATGTGGTAAACAAAGTACTCAAGTCGAAAGGGTTGACTTCATTGTATGTGGTAAACAAAGTACTCAAGTCGAGGAGGCTGACTTCATTGTATGTGGTAAACAAAGTACTCAAGTCGAGAGGGCTGACTTCATTGTATGTGGTAAACAAAGTACTCAAGTCGAGAGGGCTGACTTCATTGTATGTTGTAAACAAAGTACTCAAGTCGAGAGGGCTTACTTCATTGTATGTGGTAAACAAAGTACTCAAGTCGAGGAGGCTAACTTCATTGTATGTGGTAAACAAAGTACTCAAGTCGAGAGGGCTGACTTCATTGTATGTGGTAAACAAAGTACTCAAGTCGAGAGGGCTGACTTCATTGTATGTTGTAAACAAAGTACTCAAGTCGAGAGGGCTGACTTCATTGTATGTGGTAAACAAAGTACTCAAGTCGATAGGGCTGACTTCATTGTATGTGGTAAACAAAGTACTCAAGTCGAGAGGGTTGACTTAATTGTATGTGGTAAACTAAGTACTCAAGTCGAGGAGGCTGACTTCATTGTATGTGGTAAACAAAGTACTCAAGTCGAGAGGGCTGACTTAATTGTATGTGGTAAACTAAGTACCTAAGTCGAGGAGGCTGACTTCATTGTATGTGGTAAGCTAAGTACTCAAGTCGAGAGGGCTGACTTTATTGTATGTGGTAAACAAAGTACTCAAGTCGAGAGGGTTGACTTCATTATATGTGGTAAACAAAGTACTCAAGTCGAGAAGGCTGACTTCATTGTATGTGGTAAACAAAGTACTCAAGTCGAGAGGGCTGACTTCGTTGTACCGGACCTGAACCAGTCTGGCTCGGTTTCTCTCCGTACAATGTCAAGTCGCTTGCCAACAGCATCGTACAAAGTTCAAAACCGAATGTCATTGTTTTCGCAAACTGACCCCCATATACATCAAAGATGAGCGCAGAAAGATGGGACATAAACAAGATAAGACGAGTAGCACAATATATGGATATACACTCCGACGACAGTGAAGGTCTTACATTTATTGCGTCCATCGATTGGTCTAGCAGTCCACCACAAACTCAACCGAAAGTGATCAACAACTCATTCAATTTATTTGATTCTTTACTTCAATAAATGTATTACGCAATAGCATTTACTTTCCTTCTACTTGAGAAAGCAATTATATGTATGTGCTGTAATTATTAAATGCACACTTACAACCACTATGATATCACCCTGATGTCACTTCTGGCCGAGTGGCTAGAACGCCAGACTCTCTTTCGGGAGACTCGGGTTCGATCCCTCGGTAAAGTGTGGGATTTTTTTCTGTCAGGGGCAAAAAAGAAAATCTTAACACTACTCAGTTTGCGGCGACTGCACTAGCCAGGCGGCATTTATTCCTCAGGCTCAAAGACCCCTCTGGCATACACCGCATTGACAGTAAATGACAGTTTAAATGACAGTTGACAGTCACTTAATTTCACCGGAAACTCCCGGAATTTCTTCGTTTGCGGTGAATTAAAAATGAAGTACCCAACACTCACTAATGGTCGGAAATAAACTGATTTCTGTGCTATTATACTGAGTCGACGCCAGAAACACGTGGTAACAAAACGGTCCCGCCTCCAGGCATATTTTTTTTTCCTTTTGCGCTCGCTGGCTGTGAACTCAAGCGTAGTCCACACACACACCTTCTAGTCGTGCTGGACTGAATTGTGTGTGTGGATTTGCTTTGCCTATTAACAGTGTCCCTCGCTATAAGGCGAACCCACTCCGACTTCAGCGGTACTTGTAATTTACGTCCCCAAGTCAAGGAAGTTAGATCAACATGTTAGTTCAACTGTAGCGGTTGAACCCCTTACCTCGGGATAAGCACACCGGGTGTTTAAGAACACGCGTTCTTAACCATTCGGCCATGGTGACATACGAGGCATATTTTAATATTGTTCAGTCATGCGCGCCATTACTCTATAGCGGTAGGGAAGATGCATTAAAAGAGCTTATGCGTGTGAATAGCACAAAAAGAGCGCACGAATATTGTGAAAGCTAAGCTGATTATGATGATGAGGTTGTCTTGATGGCTAGGGTTTCTTGCACCTCGTGATCTTGATTGAGATGTGTGTGGGCAAAACTTTCTTTGGAAGTGATCAATGGATTGTTAAACCTCCTTATGTGGACATTATAGGCATGATTGATGAAATCGTGATACTTCCGCGTGCATGTGTGTCGAGGAGTTATGTTTGTTGTCTTAGGTTGTTATGTTTGACGACGCGAGACCGAGAGAGAGAGAGAGAGAGAGAGAGAGAGAGAGAGAGAGAGAGAGAGAGAGAGAGAGAGAGAGAGAGTAAGGTAGAGGGTGTGTGTGTCGAGGAGTTATGTTTGTTGTCTTACGTTGTTATGTTTGACGACGCGAGACCGAGAGAGAGAGAGAGAGAGAGAGAGAGAGAGAGAGAGAGAGAGAGAGAGAGAGAGAGAGAGAGAGAGAGAGAGAGAGAGAGAGAGAGTAAGCTAGAGGGATGGGGTGTGCCCTACAGTGACAGAACAAACGAACGAATTTTATTTTCAAACGGTTAAGAATTGTGAACGCAGGCCGTGTAAAATTCCGCCCTTCTTATCTTTCTGCTGTCATACATTATTTCATCCATACATCATTTATAAAGCAACAACAACATGTGCATTAAAACGCATGGGAATTTGAAATAATCACTAATTAATATCAATATTTTGACAAAGCTATTATAATTCTATGAATAATTTTTATAGAAATTTAGAAGATATCAAAGGAATCATTTTGGGATATAACATCAATATCATTTGGTTTGCGCATGGCAGATATTAATTGCAGACAATGAACATGATCTGCAACATTTAATAGATACGGTTATTGTACAGTGAACAACTAGAGTTAAAATTAAATGGTAAGAATACAGAAATACCACAATGTAGTATAAAGATAAATGGGAATATTCTTAAACAAGTAAATCGGTTCAACTACCTCCGAACAGTCATAACATCTGATGGGAAGATGCCTTGAAGAGATACGAACAAGAATCACCAAGGTGAAGGTAGCCTTTTGCAAGATGAAAAAAAAAAACATACTGACCAAAATCAAAGATGTCAGTTGCCACAAGAAAACGAGTGTTGGAGTTTTACATAGAACCTGTACTTTTGTGTGAATGTGAATACTAGACGATGAGCAGACAAGCTGAAAAGCATCTAATCGCAGAGGAAATAGGGTTTCTAAAGAAAATGCAACGAATACTATGGACAAATAGAAAAACCAATGAGCAAGTCCTACAAAAGGCAAATGAAAGAAGGAAACTGATAGGCGAAATTAGACTTAGACAGTCAAATTTTAATGGGCATGTTATGAGAAGAAATAAACTAGAGAACTTGGTACAACTGGCAAGACTTCGTGGAAAAGAACAGGGGGAAGGCGGAGAAGTAAATACCTGGGTGGCTTGACCACATGGCATGTTTGGGATAATAAATACAGAGCTGATCCACGATTCTGGTGGATGACGAAACATAACCGCCCACGATTACCGACATAGCACATAATGAATGAAGTTATACCGTGCCACTGTTAGAAGAATGTTTATTACACTAGATTATTTTTGAGAGAGCTGGAGAGAGAGAGAGAGAGAGAGAGAGAGAGAGAGAAAGAGAGGGGGGGGGGGTTGTTAGCACATAAAGATTGTATGGCATCTTAAAGAGAGAAAGAAGGAGTGGTGGTAGCACGGTATAGAATAGGACACAGAGTGAAAAGGGGATTTGGAGGGGGGGGGGGGTGGGAGGGTGTAGTGGCACAGAAAGAGCAGTAGTAGCACAGTATAGAGTGGGGCACAGCGTGAAAGAGCAGACACAGAGCACGAGTTGTAGCAGTGCATAAGGAGTGGGGCACAGAGTGAAAGAGGCAAGATACAGATAAATAAAGTGTCACACTTTACAGAGACAATGGGAGACTTGGAGACAAACACATTTACAGTACAGAGAAAGACGTGACATAGAAATGATGCCGAGGGTAATATATAGATATATAGGTGTAGAGAGATGCACGCACAGTGGGACACGGAGAATGAGAGGAGATAGAGATAGTAGTAGCACTGTACAGAGTGGGGCACAGAGAGAGAGAGAGATGGCAGCAGACATAGTAGTAGCACTGTACAGAGTGGGACACAGAGAGACAGAGATGGGAACAGAGCAAGTAGTAGCACTGTACAGAGTGGGGCACAGAGAGACAGAGATGGGAACAGAGCAAGTAGTAGCACTGTACAGAGTGGGACACAGAGAGACAGAGATGGGAACAGAGCAAGTAGTAGCACTGTACAGAGTGGGACACAGAGAGACAGAGATGGGAACAGAGCAAGTAGTAGCACTGTACAGAGTGGGACACAGAGAGACAGAGATGGGAACAGAGCAAGTAGTAGCACTGTACAGAGTGGGACACAGAGAGACAGAGATGGGAACAGAGCAAGTAGTAGCACTGTACAGAGTGGGACATAGAGAGACAGAGGAGGTCACAGGAAGATAGAGTGAAGCGCGGTACAAAGTATGTGGGCGGCCTAGAGGCAGGTAATTGCACAGAATAGAGAAATAATGGGACAGACAGACAGACAGACAGACAGACAGACAGACAGACAGACAGACAGACAGACAGACAGACAGGCAGGCAGACAGACAGACAGACAGACAGACAGACAGACAGACAGACAGACAGACAAATAATAATAATAATAATAATAATAATAAGTCTTTATTTTCAAAGGGTTAAGAATTGGGCACGCAGGCCCGTCTGACATTCTGCCCTTCTTCTCTATTTCCTCTCATACATTCTTTCATTCAACATCACTTATGAAGCAACTTTTGACAACAAAAGAACATTAAAACGCATGAACAATAATCAATAACAAATGACTCACTGAAGCAGTGTTTAACATGGGCATTATAAATACCTAAGGAGGGTGTAACGTGCCATACATAAGGGAATGTTTTTTGGCTAGTTGTCGTTTGAGATAAGTTACCATTATTGTCTTTTTTGTGTTGTTTGTTATGGGGGCATGTAGTCTGTACTAAGGTAGTGTTCAAACAGGTTGCGAATGTATGTATCATGATTGGTGGTGTCTTTGATTTCTTGTGGAAGATTGTTCCACAACTGAGCGGCAGAGTATGCTAAGCTTGTTTTATATAAGTCTATCCTAGGTTTAGGGACATGAAGTATATTTAGTCGTTCGCTATGTCTAGCGTTATATTTAAACAATGGCCAAAGGTAGCTTGGAGCATTTTGAAATAGGATTTTGTGAATTAGTTTGGTTTTATTAAAAAGCAGGCGCTTGTGGAGTGGCAGTAACCGGAGACGTTTATATAGGTTAGAATTGTCGGTAAGCTTTTCACCATTAATTAAACGCACTGCCCTTTTCTGGAGTGAATATAGGCGTTTTGTTATTGATTTGGAGCATCCATCCCAGACTGTGGAGCAGTAATCAATATGTGTTTGTATATGAGAAGTATAGAATATCTTTCTTGTGTTTTCGTCAAGGAAATTTTTAATTTTGGCAAGTTGGTATACTTTTTTGGCTATTTGTTTAACTAGAGCATGAACATGTGAGTTAAAAGTTAGATTTTGATCTATGATAACACCCAGTGTCTTGTGCTCGGTGACACTTTCTACAGGCGTGCTGCCAATGTGCAGCTGAAGAGTTCTCTGCGAGTTTAGAGTGTGAAGTCTTTGCCTGGTTCCTATTAACATAGACTTTGTTTTAGTAATGTTAATTTGCATGCGGTTTGCATGACTCCAGTTAACTACACTATTTATTTCCTGTTGCAAGGATAATTCTAGCACATTACGATCAACAGCGTTTGTATATACTGTGCAGTCATCAGCAAATAGATCGCAGGACGACGACAGATTTAATGGAAGATCATTTATATAAATGGCAAATAATAGAGGGCCAAGAATAGACCCCTGAGGTACTCCAATATTAATGGTAATGGCTTGAGATAAAACTTTATTGTGTGATACTACTTGCTTTCTGTCTAATAAGAATGATTTTATTAATGTCACTATATTAAAACTTACTTTCATTGTTTCTAGTTCTTTAATTAGAATAGTATGATCTATCATATCGAATGCTTTCCTAAAGTCTATAAACACCGCTCCACATAGAGTATTGTTGTTAATATTTTGATGCCAGTTTTCTATCATGTTTGTTAGTGCCGTATGGCAAGAATATTTTGGCCGAAATCCTGACTGACTGTCAACTATCAGTTTATGGCGAACTAAGTGATCTAGTGTTGTTTTGTGGATGTGCTTTTCTAGCGGTTTGGATAATGAGGATAATATGGAAATTGGTCTATAATTACTCATGAGACGATCGTCTAGAGGACCAGCTTTTAAATGAGGATACACTTTAGCGATTTTAAAGGCTGATGGGAAGTGACCTCTGGTTAGACATTGATTATATATAAAAGTTAGTGACTCGCAGATCGCCGGTGCAGCATGGCGAAGGATCCGACTACTAATTCCATCTAGTCCTGATGAGTTATTGTTTTTTAGATTACGGAGATGAGTAAATACTTCAGTTGTCGTCATTAGCGGTATGTTGGAGGAAATGTGTCCATAGCATTTGTTCTCACAGAATGATGATAATAAAGATATGTCATGAGGCGCATCTGGTATTGCAGCCTTCAGTTGGTTTATGTCGGACTGAAAGTATCTACTGAATTGATCACATGTAACCTGATTTGATGGTAATGATTGTGATGATTTGTGTTTGTTTGTCAAGGTATTAATTGCTTTCCATATATCTTTAGTGTTGGTTTTATCTATTACTATGTTCTTAAAATAGTTTTTCTTTTCCTTTCGAATAACATATTGAACCTTGTTTCTCAGACTACGGTACATAGTCAGATCTCTATTTTTGTGAGCCCTGTCGCGATCTCTCATAAGTTCAACTACCTCCTGTGTGATCCACGGGGGCTTTGTGTGATGTTTAACACGAACTTCCTTAAATGGAACATGTTTATCAAATATACTTAGAAAGGTCTTTAGCCAGTGGTCCAGAGCATCGTCTGGGTCAGGAAGCTGGTAAACATAATCTAGAGATGAGTTGACCAAATCTTGTAAGAAGACGTCTCGATTGAAATTTTTGTAATTTCTATATTTTATGCTTATATGTTTGTGTTTGGGAGTTTTGGTGCCTCTTTTCGACCACGTGCAACATACTGGATAGTGATAGCTCATTGCATTTATAGGTACACTACATTCTGTGATGTTATCAGCACACGTAGTATAAATATGATCTATAAGTGTTGCAGATGATTTAGTGATTCTAGTGGCTTGTTTGACTAACTGTTGGAAATTATATGACTCTATTATGTTTTCCCATGTTTTGTTTGATTTGTTAGCGTCTATGTTGAAGTCACCTAGCAATATTATTTCCCTAGCATTACTAAAGACTACATCCATCATAGTGGTGAATTTTTCATACCAGATATTTCCTGCACTGGGGTTTCGATAAAGATAGCCAACTACTAGCGGTATGCAATTTTGAAGTTTAACCTCTATCCATACACACTCAATCTCACAGGTTTCAAAGTCTAGCCTGCGGTGGGCGTTAAGCGAGGTGGAAATATAAACTGCAATACCCGTCTCTTGTTTCTGATAGGGATCTCTTCTAATGGTTTTAAAACCTCTGATAGCGATGTCGTCATCTGAGATGTTGCCATTTAATCGACTTTCGCTAACGCCAAACATGTGAAAATTTTGATTAAGTATAAGTACAGATAGATATATAGATAGATAGATAGATAGATAGATAGATAGCGCATAGCAACACACACACACACACACACACACCGAGTGAGGGAGAGAGACTAAAGGAGAGAGAGATAGACAGACAGAGACTTTGTATGAGATAAAAGCATAGTAGTTGTAACAAGCTACGTGGAGGGTCCCAAATAGCCCTGTCACAATATTTAAATGATCTTCTTTATAGCCCTGGCTGGGATAGGTCTTTACCTGCCAACCCTCCTCCGTTTTCCCCGGACTCACTGTCACTCTTTCTTTCGACCTAAGGACCTATTTCCTGCAATGTTCTTCTGGCTGATCCATATATATAACACAGTGATTGTTGGAATAAACTAAAACTTGATTTATTAAATCAATAAAGGACAGCACAGGAAAACATCAAGGCAGTTAACACAGATAGATCTAAACAGACACAACACTGATAAAGTTCAGGCACAGAGCCTCAGGTAGCCAGATGCACAGACCCAGCTTCATACACTGTCCGATCCGTCCAAACACAGCTCACCAAGTGTGCAAGAATCTCCTTCCTTCCAGGTAATTGGTTGTACGTACAACAGCCTTCTGTAGACCAAACTTCCAGGTTTCCATGGACCACAGTCCTTTTTAGTAAACAAATGTTCTAGGGAAGTGCCATGTAATCACCTGTCATAATGTCAGGTAGGAAATAATGTCCTGGAGAATAGTTCTCATATAATAATGGGTATGTCTGAGTGAGTGGCGGGGTCCAGCCAATAATACAAAAGGACTCAATCCAAACGTATCGAGATGACTGGTGATGTGTCAGTACAGCTGATGGTCATTCTTTCAAGGTCAGCAGTGGCTCTATCTTGTAGAGATCATATTCTTACAACAGGCATGGCCCAAACCCTGCCATGGCATAGTCATAACCTGCTTTCTGCGTAGAGCCCTGTCGAGACCTTCAGCTCTGTTCATACTTTCAAAAGAAGGACCCTTTCCACTACTTCAGTAGTATGTTGCATCTCTGTCGTAATCTTTAAATCACTTGACATGCTGCAACTATCAAACGGTATGTGTTGGCACGGCCATCAATTGACCAGCAGCTGCACCAGTGCACATTTGACGCAAGGCGCTCCATCGGGTCTACCCGAAAGGAAAGACAAATATATACTCGCTCCAGGTAAAGATTGTGGTATGAAGATAACCCAAAGAACCATCTTTCATGGAGATTTGAGCAAACAAGAGAACTGAGAGTTTCCGAAAGCCGTTTCCCCCTGTTTACCAAAAATAAAAGAATGCATAAGGACATGGGCCACTGGCGTTTCGCTACATAGGCCCCCTCTTAAGAAAGTCGAACCCTACGAACTTTCTACTGTCAGTGGTTCTGTTCGAATGACCCCACCCTCACATTCAACCATAGGATGCCGTGATAGGAAATCTGCTCCCACATTCTCCCTTCCGGGGATGTATTCGACCGTGAACTGATACGGTTGTAGGAGCAATGACCATCTCATTAACCTCGCGTTCAGTTTCTTAGAAGTTGCCAAAAATGTCAGAGGTTGATGGTCGGATTGCACTTTGAAATGGACTCCATACAGATAAGGTTGAAATTTCTGTACCGCCCACACTAGAGCTAGACATTCCCGTTCGATGGTGGAGTAATTCCGTTCGGCAGGTAACAGTTTTCGACTGGCATATGCCACCGGACACAGCACCGAAGGATTATCTCGCCCTTCCTGCAACAGAGTTGCCCCAATCCCTATGTTACTCGCGTCGGTTCTCAGAACAAACGTTTTCTCCAAATCTGGGAGTTGCAGGACTGGCCTATCCACCAATGCCTGTTTCAGCTTCCCATAAGCTTCTTCACAGCTCGGGGTCCAGATTATAAGATCTGGCGATCCTTTCTTCAGAGTCTCGGTTAACGGCGCCGCAATTTCGTTGAACTTTGGAATAAATTTCTGGTAAAACCCACACAGAGACAAGAAAGACCTAACATCTTTTTTGGATCTAGGACGGGGTGCGAGACGGACCTTTTCAATATTCTTTTCTTCCGGTACCAGTCCCCCTGGGGTAATAGTATGTCCCAGAAATTCCAAGGATTGATAGCCAATCATGCATTTGGCTGGACGGGCGGTTAACCCTTCCTCTTTTAACCTTTTGAAGATCTGTCCCAAGGACCTCAGGTGATCACTCAGATTGTCAGACGCGATGAGAATATCATCCATAAACGAGACCACAGAGGGATCCTTTAAAGGGTCTAATAACATTCTCATCATGCGAGTGAACACACTGGGCGCATTGCTCAGCCCAAAAGGCATCACCTTAAATTCGTAATGGCCGCTCGGAGTACTGAAAGCGAGCATGGGCCGAACCTCAGGCTTCACAGGGATCTGATAATATCCCCGACTTAAATCGATTTTTGAGAAGTACTTTGCCCTATTTAATCTGGCAAATAGTTGATTTGTGTTTGGTAACGGCTCAACTTGGAATGTCGTACAATTGTTTAAATGCCTGTAATCAATACATAAGCGGTGCTCCCCGCTTGGCTTCCTCAACAAGACAACCCCGGCATTATAAGGAGAAGTCGAAGGAGTTATGATGTCATCATCCAGAAGCTTCTGGATTTCTGCTTCCAGGGCCTTCTCTTTCGAAAAGGGCACTGGATATATTTTTTGGTGAATGGGGTCTTGGGTAGTCAGAGTCATATCAAACTCGACCAACCCTGTCCGCCCTGGACGATCGGTAAGAATCTGTTGATGGGACTCCAACAAACGGATGACCAGTTCTGTTTCTTCAGTCGACAGATCAGGATTTATATGTACATCCTTATAGGTTTCCCCAGGTTGTAAAGGATACTCCCTATCCGCGTCTTCGCCCGATTCAGTTTCCATCGCGACCGCCATAGTCATGAGTGGGAGAGAAGTACCATCAGATCGTTCCTCATATTTTTTGAGGAGGTTAATGTGGAAGATTTTAGATTTCCCCCTGATCCGGATAGCATAATTGGTACGGGACACAACCCTTTCCACCGGGAAAGGCCCCTGCCAACCAATCTCGAGTTTATTGGAACCTACTGGAAATAACAACAGAACCCGATCCCCCACCTTAAGAGACCTATCTTTCGTCCTTCTATTGTAGTAGGCCGCGTGTCTCTTCCTGGCCGCTCTCAGATTCTGAGCTGCCAAAGCCCAACCCGTCTGGAGTTTCTTCTTTAACTCTTCGACGTATTTATATGAGGATACAACTTCTTCGGAAGTTTCTTCCTCTGTCCAACATCTCAATAAGGCTTCTAAGGGACCCTTGATTGGCCTCCCGAATAGTAGAGTGGCTGGTGGCAACCCGGTCGACCCATGGGGAACCTCCCGATAGGCGAACAAGGCGGCTGAGATATACTCATCCCATCTGTCTGGTTTCTCTTGAGCCAGCTTCCGAAGCATGGTCATCAAGGTACCATTAAACCTCTCTACTTGCCCATTAGACTGAGGGTGGTACGGGCTTGTGTGAATGTGGTTAGTCTGGAAGATACGAAAGACTTCTTCCATCAGCTTACCACAGAACTGAGACCCATTGTCCGTTAGGATCTGGTTGGGAAATCCCAACCTAGTAAAGGTCTCCATCAGTGCATCAGCCACTCGCTTAGAGTCGATTGTGGCTAAAGGTATCGCCTCACCCCACATGGAACAGCAATCCACCATCGTGAGAATGTACTTATTCCTCTTCCTAGTCCGAGGAAGAGGACCAACAAGATCGATGGCAACTCTCTCGAAAGGAGAGTTCATAATGGGCATGTCTCCCAGGACTACCGGAGCTGTCCAGTGTTTTGGTGCCACACGCTGGCACTCTGGGCACGACTTGACGTACCTACGCACGTCTCCAGTCATCCCTGGCCAGTAGTAATGGCAGGAAATGCGCTGGAGAGTTGCCCCGACACCCATATGTCCACTGAATGAAATGGTGTGTCCCATATGAAGAAGCTGTTCCCGATAGGCCTTAGGAACTACCAGCTGTCCATGCTGACGTTCCTCCACTCCGGCTCTCCGGTACAGTAACCGATTCTTCATATAATACTGACCCCGTCTTGGTGGGTCAGACTTTTTTGGCAACTGGTTGAAGCAAGGTTGCAACGTAGCATCCTGGCTTTGAGCAGCTCGTAACTCCCCAGGCAAGGGATTCACGATCAAGGCCGGCGTCTGCTCATCCTCCGATTGAGATCTGGTTTGTATCGCCCCTACGTACATGGGTTCGGTTGGAATCCCTAGAAAGACGTAGCGACAACCCAAGATCATTGGGAAGATAGGATCTAGCAGAACGGCTGCCTGTATAGTACCGGTAACATATTTTGATTTGATGTCTACCTTCGCAATTGGAAGAGACATCGCTACCGCACTCTTTGTCGCCGTTTGAATCTCAATAGATTCCCCGGTTAGCTGCTCCGGGCTCACTAAGTGTGATGAAATTACAGCCTCAAACTGCAGACCGGTGTCATAGAGACACTCAACTGGTTGTCCGTTCACAAGTACCGTTTCTACTACTGGTGGTTTTTCTGAATCAGTGTTCCCAAGATCCCTCCCTTCTACTTCCTTGTGAGACCCTTCCCCGGTTTCTACAAGACAAGCAGCATAGTGAGAGTCTTTCTGTTTACGCCTGCAATCAACCGTATTGTGTGTGGGAGATTTGCAATAGGCGCACCACTTTTCACTCCACTTTCTTTTAGGAGATCCAGGTGGACTCTTACCAGAGGGTTTCTTAATAGGAACTTTCTCGAAAGGATCCTCCTTCTTGGTGTGAGCTGTTTTAGGGTTCTTCTTCTTTCCAGACCAGGTGTCTGGTGGTCGGGGATTGGGTTGTGACAATTCCCCATTATCCCCATGAGCTAGCACATACCTTTCCGCCAATGTGTTGACCATATCTAACCTTTCTGCCCCATTTTCAAGCAAGAAGGTTTGCAATGGCCTAGGCATCATCCTCTTCAGTTGGTCCACGACCACTAATTCTTCCAAACTTTCATAGTCGTTAGCAAATCCAGCTAATGACATCCACTTCAAAAGGTAAGACTTCAGTCTGACACTGTAGGCTGCGAACATCTCTCCTGGCTCTCTCTTGGACTTTCTGAACTGCTGACGGTATGTATGGGCTGTCATCTGGAACCTTTTCAATAATGCTTTTTCCAGAGCCTCATAGTCATTCTCCATACCAGGTGGCAACCTTGAGTAGACCTCGTACGCGGTCCCCCTCAGGCCCTGCGAGATTTTCAAGTTCCATTTCCCACGTTCCAGCCCCATAGCCAAAGCCATCGACTGGAATTTTTGAAGATACTGGTCGATCTTCTCTTTGTGTTCATCGAACGGGAGTAATGGGAACTTCATTGCCTGGTATGGACCGCCACTAGAAGTTGTTGAGTCAGGGAGAACTGCGCCTCCAACTGCACCCTCGCTTTCCTTGGCCGTTTTAGCTTTCAGCTCCAACTCCCTCATACGAAACTCATGGTCTCTGACTGCCTGCTCGGCCTCCATCTTCCTAGCCTCCGCCTCAATTTTCTTGGCTTCGCGCACAGCCTGTCTGAAGTCTCTTTCCACTTCCTGCACATATTTCTGTAACTCCGCTCCATCATAGCCCATCTCACGCCCTGTAGCCTGTACGTCAGCGACATTAAACCTAGTTGATGCCATCTTAAACTAAGAGGGAAATGTATACAATTCTATATCAAACTTTATCGATCAAATAACAATTGGATAGTTTATACGACCACAACACGTCATATGTCGGTCAGTCTGTGTCAGGCAGAGTACAGACAATAGCCAGGCACGGTAGGCAGAACCTATTGATAGTAGACAAGGATATCTGTCCCCTATCACTATATCAGCCAGAACTCAACCAGGATTTCAAATATCCCGCGACGTGCCCCCAGAAATTGTAACAAGCTACGTGGAGGGTCCCAAATAGCCCTGTCACAATATTTAAATGATCTTCTTTATAGCCCTGGCTGGGATAGGTCTTTACCTGCCAACCCTCCTCCGTTTTCCCCGGACTCACTGTCACTCTTTCTTTCGACCTAAGGACCTATTTCCTGCAATGTTCTTCTGGCTGATCCATATATATAACACAGTGATTGTTGGAATAAACTAAAACTTGATTTATTAAATCAATAAAGGACAGCACAGGAAAACATCAAGGCAGTTAACACAGATAGATCTAAACAGACACAACACTGATAAAGTTCAGGCACAGAGCCTCAGGTAGCCAGATGCACAGACCCAGCTTCATACACTGTCCGATCCGTCCAAACACAGCTCACCAAGTGTGCAAGAATCTCCTTCCTTCCAGGTAATTGGTTGTACGTACAACAGCCTTCTGTAGACCAAACTTCCAGGTTTCCATGGACCACAGTCCTTTTTAGTAAACAAATGTTCTAGGGAAGTGCCATGTAATCACCTGTCATAATGTCAGGTAGGAAATAATGTCCTGGAGAATAGTTCTCATATAATAATGGGTATGTCTGAGTGAGTGGCGGGGTCCAGCCAATAATACAAAAGGACTCAATCCAAACGTATCGAGATGACTGGTGATGTGTCAGTACAGCTGATGGTCATTCTTTCAAGGTCAGCAGTGGCTCTATCTTGTAGAGATCATATTCTTACAACAGGCATGGCCCAAACCCTGCCATGGCATAGTCATAACCTGCTTTCTGCGTAGAGCCCTGTCGAGACCTTCAGCTCTGTTCATACTTTCAAAAGAAGGACCCTTTCCACTACTTCAGTAGTATGTTGCATCTCTGTCGTAATCTTTAAATCACTTGACATGCTGCAACTATCAAACGGTATGTGTTGGCACGGCCATCAATTGACCAGCAGCTGCACCAGTGCACATTTGACGCAAGGCGCTCCATCGGGTCTACCCGAAAGGAAAGACAAATATATACTCGCTCCAGGTAAAGATTGTGGTATGAAGATAACCCAAAGAACCATCTTTCATGGAGATTTGAGCAAACAAGAGAACTGAGAGTTTCCGAAAGCCGTTTCCCCCTGTTTACCAAAAATAAAAGAATGCATAAGGACATGGGCCACTGGCGTTTCGCTACAGTAGTTCAGAGGTAAAGGATACAAAGAGGTGATAGGAGAGTGTGTGTGTGTGGGTGTGTGTGTGTGTGTGTGTGTGTGTGTGTGTGTGTGTGTGTGTGTGTGTCACATAAGGATTTAACTCCCGGCGTATAGATAACATAGCAAGAAAGGTGACACATCCACATAAGAATGCAGAAACATGAAGAAACTGGTATAAAAGGGGAACAAGGAAAGAAAGACAATTTTAACAAACCCCACATTTATTTGTCCAGTGCTGTCGGCTTAAAAACGTGCCCCAATCGACTAGGGAAACATCATTTGTCTTGACAAAACTGCATGGCTCTTAGACACAGATTAACACTTACTGTCTCCAGGCGTTCGTGTTATTTATTTTAATGTTGTGAACAAATGCTCCCAGTTAATCGTTATGTCTGTCTGTCCGTCCGTCCGTCCATCCGTCTGTCCGTCCGTCCGTCTGTCTGTCCACATAATGGCAAGTAATTGTTTAGAGATGAGTGATTGGAAGATGTTCTTAACCATATGAAAACTGGCAAGACCCCGGGTCCAGATAAAACCCAACAGAAATGAGCAATGCTTTAGAAGAATATGGAATAGACCAGGTCACCAGACTGATAAATACTATAAATGATAGTGGAGATATACCTCATGCATTAATCATTTCTATATTATTTGCAATCCCAAAGAAACGAGTCTTGGAATGTAATCAACATCGAATAATTAGTATAATGAGCCACATCGGGAAGATTTTGCTAAGAATTATAATGCAACGACTTTGAAAGAAAATATAACCCGAAATAGGAGAAGAATAGTGTGGGTTTGTAGATGGCAAGAGGTAAATGCTGTGTATATGCTGGGAACATTAATTGAGCGTTCTATAGAAGTACACAAAGACTTACGCCATTGCTGTATTGACTACACAAAGGCATTCGACAAAGTAAGACATCTCGTCATAATAGAGATGCTTTCAGATCTACAAATTGATGGGAAAGACCTTAAAAAATCATATACATATATATTGATATATTGGAAACAATAAGCTGCCATAAGGATTGATAATGAAGTAGGTCAATATCAGCCTCTTAAGAGAGGTGTGAGACAGGGATGTGCAATATCTCCAGATCTTTTTTGCCTGTAAAGTGAAAATATTTTCACAAATATAGAAGATATGAAAGGAATCATCATTGGAGGAAGAAACATCAATAACATTAGATATGCAGATGATACAGTATTCATTGCAGACAATGAGCATGATCTGCAACATTTAGTAGATGCGGTTGTTGCACACAGGGAACAACTAGGGTTAGAATTAATTTTTAAGAAGAAACAGGTTATAGTCATCACTAGGAAGAACGAAATACCACAATGTAATTGACATATGCCTGGGTCATTGACAGTGAGGTGAGTGACTTGTAGCTGGGCTACGAGAAAAACAACCAGCCATGAGAAATAATGGTGAGGGTGGATGCAGATCCCCAGGGTGGATGGGGTGAGAGACAGTTGAGTTTTGTTTGAAGTCAGGAGACTTGAGGGCAGTTGAAGCTGGGACCGACTGAGAGTCGGGTCGCTTTGGACAGTGGATATCTGGACTCCGAGCTGGTCGGAGAGTGGAGTCAGTGAGCTCCGTCCGGGGTTGTGTTGTTCTCCGAGTTTTGAATGGAGGCCTGAACCAAAAGTGGGTTGGATAGTTAATGGAGACCTGAACCCAAAGTGGGTTGGATAGTTAATGGAGGCCTGAACCCAAAGTGGGTTGTATTGTGTGAGATCCAGCCGTGGATAGGAGCTGGATAACTGTCTTGTGAGTTTGAGATTAAGCAGGCCTTGAGAAGGCAGTGATGTGTGCGTATTAAGTTGTGAGGAGGATATATATATATATATATATATATTCTGTGGATTATATTGTTTTTGGATATATAAATATGTTACGTTTGTCCGTGTTCTTTCTGCATTAAAGGATTATGTGCGCCAACTCAATCTTGTTTAATGACTGGTGGATGTGCACTGCGGGGGTGAGTTGTATTATGAGACAGGAAGCTAGCTCAACTGGCACTCTGTAATGACATATAAGGAGCAGTGTAACCTAGACAACGACCATCTCACTCAGTTATTATAAAGAACATCGTGAGATATCTGAGGGCTCTCCGGTTTAAAATAAAAACAAACCCATTGCATTATAGACATTGTTGTCATTCTGAGATATCTGAGAACTCGTCGTTAAGTAAAGATTTTCTGACGACTACATTCGGTCAAGGATCACGGTGATATATTGAGATATCTGTGAGCTCGTCGCTTAGAGAGGAGTTATTATCTGGTGATTACGTTCCATCAATTTAGACATTATTGCTTCAAGAGATTAACGGCAACTCTTTTGTGTGTGCACTAAATATTTAACACAGACAGACGGGAGTGAATACTCAAGCTGGCATACAGTTCACGAAAGCCACCACAGTACATCAAAAATAGCCAGCGCACAGCAAATACGCGAGCAGAAATCTTCCAGACAACAGGCGATTACGGGACACAGGGGTGTCCACGAAAAACAGACAGTTCACGAGAAGGTCACTACAGGTGAAAAGTCGTGTGGGCAAAAAGTTGTTTGCGACCGTGTTGGGGCAGGACAGGTGTCTTTGTGGATAATGGAAAATTTCCGGACATTACTTTGTTCGCGGCCAGTGTCAGTGCGTAGTAGTGGTGATAAAGAGAAATTAGGTTGACCATGGGAGGCAAGGCTGTTACCAGTATGAAGTTACTGAGGATTTTTTTTTCTCCACTGACGGTGATAAAGAAAAACTGAGGTCACAGTATGAGTCGGGGGTGGGTGGAGTGAAGGTACTCAGGCAATTTCCATGGCCTATGGTTGTCAAGATGACTCATATGTCGGGAAGGTGAATCGTGAATGATCAAAACAAGCTGTTTTGAACGAAAACCAGACTTTATGTTCGTCCTTGTGTTGAATCCCTTTGTTATCATTACTCTGTCATGAGCAAACATTTGTACAACGAATGATTACGTTTCATCACCGCAAACATGGTCGCATACAGTTGCCAAAAAGAACTGACTGTACAGAGTTAAAGCGCTGGACATTTACTGCCATTTTTTGTTGTTGAACTTTGTCTTTAAACGTGAATCTATCACATATATGATACAACTAGGGACCATCTCCGCAACCAAGGTATAATAACGTTACGGACTGGGTTGGGACGTTTGGATTATTACTTTGTTGTCACCACAGTCTTGATTGCAGACAATGAACAGGACCTGCAAAATTTAGTATATGCGATTGTGACACACAGTGAACAACTAGGGTTAGAATTAAATTGTAAAAAGACACAGATTATGGTCGTCACTAGGAAGGACGAAATACCACAATGTAATATACAAGTAAATGGGAATATTCTTCAACAAGTGAGCAGGTACAATTATCTCGGAACAGTAATAACATCTGATGGGAGATGCCTTGAAGAGATTAGAACAAGAATCGCCATGGCAAAAGTAGCCTTTAGCAAGATGAAAAACATATTGACCAATAAAAAGATGTCAATTGAAACGAGAAAGAGAGTGTTGAGATGCTACATTGAGCCTGTACTTTTGTATGGATGTGAAGCGTGGACAATGAGCAGTCAGGCTGAAAAACATCTGATGGCTGTAGAGATGTGGTTTCTGAGGAAAATGCAAAGAATACCATGGACAGCCAGAAAGACCAATGAACAAGTCCTTCAAGAAACAAATGAAGATCGTAAATTGATTAGAGAAATTAGACGTAGACAGTCAAAAATTTTTGGACATGTTATGAGAAGAAATGGATTGGAGAATTTGGTGACAACTGGTAAGATCGAGGGGAACAGACCAAGGGGAAGACCTAGAAGCAAGTACCTGGATGGCTTGGCCTTGTGGCATAGTCGAGACAGAAACACGGAGCTGATCCACGACTCTGGCGATCGGGTGAGATGGCAGAACATGACCGCCCACGCTTACCGGCATGGCACATGATGGATGGATGGATGTCACCACTTCCAGGGAAAGTAACAACATATCAAATGAACATTTTCTGTTGTGATTTAGTGGCGTAGAAATTTCGGAACATTTACAAACAGACATTTTCCAGGCGATAATTAGAAACTATTTCAAACAAACTGAAGACTTCATTGTGTCGGCCAACCATTTGGACATTTTGTTTGCTCTCATTGTCTTATATATATTTTTTTCGAGTGTTAAGCAATTATTTGTATGTGGTCCAGTATTTGTCAGGAGTAGGAGATCTTTGTGTTGTTTCGCGGAGTTCGTGAGACAGGGCAAAGTAAGTTTCTTAGGTGCACCATATATTTTCTGGGAAGTAAATCGAAAGGTCGGTACATTTTGTTCTGCAGTGACGCAGTGGTGGTCCTGGATTATATACCGTGCCTTTTTGTGTCTAACGTCAGATCTGTGTATATTTTGATGTTATACTTTCTTTTTTTCTTTTCATTATATTTACATATGATATTTGGTTCTTCGGATTTTGTATTATTGTGATCCTTCGTAATATCTACTGTCTAGTGGTCTTTGTCAGTTTATATATATATATATATATATATATATATATATATATATATATATATATATATATATATATATATATATATATATATATTACACGCACTGTGGTCACCTCACACAAGCTTGTGGATGTTACTGTAATTTATTTATTTGTGATCACCGTCTTGGTGTACTCAGCTTGTGCGTCTAGCGTTTTATAGACTTTACTTATCGTATCATTCATTCGTGTGTGTGTGTGTGTATATATATATATATATATATATATATATATATATATATATATATATATATATATATATTTAACAATATTTCCAGAGACGTTATGAAAATAGTTGTCATATATATATAAGGGAGTATAGGGAAATACCCCCCACCCTCACTACCTATTGCTTGTAGAGTGACTGGGTGAGTACAGGGTGATATTATTAGGACTACGAATTTACGTACACAGCGAGTGGTGGTGTACTTAGGGAAAGTACACAAAAACTAGCAGCAGAGTCTTTACATTTATAGTTGGCTGACAGACAGCAACGTGTCCACAAGTACAAGATGCCGACTTTAATGGATTATATTGAAGCAGGTTAACGGTTAGGCCTGAAGTGTAAAGAGTTACAGGAGTATGCAGAAGCAAAAGAACAAAAACAGGATGAAAGAGAACAAAGACAGGCTGAGAGAGAACAGAGACAGGTAGAAATGGAAAACAAGCGTCTACAGGAAGAGACACAATTGAAACTAGAAATGGAAAACAAGCGTCTACAGGAAGAGAGAGAGACACAAGTGAAACTAGAACTTGAAAAGTCAAAACAAACAAATGCGGTGGAAATCGAGAAAGAGAAGATTAAGATGGAAGCGGAAATTGCACTCAGAAAACTAGAACTATCATCTAAGGGGCAAAGTGAGGAAAGCAGAAGACCTTCGCAGTCTTCACAGAGACTAAAACTGCCATATTTTACTGACCGAGACAACCTGGAATCTTATCTGTCGAGATTCAAAGCATCAGCGAAAGTGTTAAGCATCCCATAAGGAGAGTATGCTATTAGACTGGGCGAGTATCTTACGGGTAAGGCCCTAGATACCATGTTTAATTTACCTTTGGAAGAAAGAAACAATTATACTATTCTGCGTCAGCGCTTGCTTACAAAGTTCCAAATAACTGAACATGGATACAGAACAAAGTTCAGACAATTAGTGCCAGAGACAAATCAAGATTTTACAGATTTTGTTAATACAGTAAAGAACACATTTAATAAATGGATGGAGCTGGCAGAAGTAGGGAAAGATTTTAATAGATTAGTGGATTTAGTGTTAAGAGACAAGGTATTATCTTCAAGCAATAATAACTTAGTGGCTTTCTTTGAAGAACGTAAACCAAAGTACATAGACACAATGTCTCAATTAGGGCAAAACTACATGACTGCACATCCAAACAGTTCTATTGGTAGACAAATGAGTGAGGAAATAGTCTGTGCAGCGTATATAAAATAGGACCAGAACCCAGTTATTAGACCAAGATCGAAAAGTGTGGATTCAGCACAGAAATGTGAGCAGCAAGAACCTCAAGATAATGGTTTCCGTGGCAACCATGTTGGCAGAGCAGGACGTTACCCATACAAAAGGGGGAATTTTCAGAGACGTCCAAATAGTTATGCTGGATGCTGGAGTTGTGGGAGCTGGAGACATAAGGCAGCACAATGCGATGTACAACCCTCCAGTGGGCCAACGAATAACAGGAAAAAGGTGATCCTCTGTTTCAAATGTGGAAAAAATAACCATTTTAGTTATGAGTGTACGATGGGAGAAACAGAGTACTCAAATGCAGCGCTATGTTCTCACTCGCCGGTTTGCAGATGGCGGAACGGAACGTGGGCAAGTAGTAGTACCGTTAGCACATAGAAACCGATATACTAGAACAGCTCAGGATAGGGCATGTGCAGGACTCATAGGAATAAGGCGTAAGCAGCAGAGAGCAGGATGCCAGGTATATTGGCCAGGATTTAATAAAGAGGTCAGACTAAACAGAGACTCCAGTGTAACGATACAATATGCAGATAGCAAGGTGAAGGCAGTTCAAAAGAGTGGTAACGACATTACCGAACCAGGGTTAGGATTAGCAAACAGAAGTTTTAAAGATATAGGAAACATGAGTTATGGGTACATGAAGGGTAGACACAGCATCGACAGGAATCAGAGGTTGGTTAATGCAAGAAAAGAACCACCTGATATATGGTCGATACACAAACTCTCCAGATAGTTGATGGAAGATAAAGGCAATGCAGCTCCTCGACATTTATTCTTGTACCATTATTAGTAAAGTTACATAGTTTGTGTGTTATTGAAGATATGAATAGAGCTGCGGGTATAAAAATATAATGCTCCTCTATGTTATGTTGATTATTATGCCATGTATTAGCTCATGCATTGGTACACAAGATGGAAAGTTGGTGGTATTGATGTGTTGATAATATGGTAGTATACTATGACTACTTGATGTATTATTTTGTGTGGTAGCTAAAGTAAGATGGAGTCATACTTAGGGCAACCCAGGCAATATGTCGGGGTAACATATTTGATAGGTATTAGGCTCCCAACATTTTAAAACGATGTTTTCTTTTAAGAGGGGGGTAATGAAATATGCCTGGGTCATTAACAGTGAGGTGAATGATTTGTAGCTGGGCTACGAGAAAAATAACCAGCCATGAGAAATAATGGTGAGGGTGGATGCAGACCCCCAGGGTGGATAGGGTGAGAGACAGTTGAGTTTTGTGTGAAGTCAGGAGACTTGAGAGCAGTTGATGCTGGGACCGACTGAGAGTCGGGTCCCTTTGGACAGTGGATATCTGGACTCCGAGCTGGTCGGAGAGTGGAGTCAGTGAGCTCCGTCCGGGGTTGTGTTGTTCTCCGAGTTTTGAATGGAGGCCTGAACCAAAAGTGGGTTGGATAGTTAATGGAGGCCTGAACCCAAAGTGGGTTGGATAGTTAATGGAGGCCTGAACCAAAAGTGGGTTGTATTGTGTGAGATCCAGCCGTGGATAGGAGCTGGATAACTGTCTTGTGAATTTGAGATTAAGCAGGCCTTGTGAAGGCAGTGATGTGTGCATATTAAGTTGTGAGGAGGATATATATATTCTGTGGATTATATTGTTTCTGGATATATAAATATGTTACGTTTGTCCGTGTTCTTTCTGCATTAAAGGATTATGTGCGCCAACTCAATCTTGCTTAATGACTGGTGGATGTGCACTGCGGGGATGAGTTGTATTATGAGACAGGAAGCTAGCTCAACTGACACTCTGTAATGACATATAAGGAGCAGTGTAACCTAGACAACGACCATCTCACTCAGTTATTATAAAGAACATCGTGAGAGTAATATACAAGTAAATGGAAATATTCTTAAAAAGTGAATCTGTACAATTATCTCTTTACAGTCATAACATCTGATGGGAGATACCTTAAAGAGATTAGAACAAGAATCGACATGGCGCAGGTAGCTTTTCGTAAGATGGAAAACATATTGACCAATAAAAAGATGTCATTTGCTACGAGAAAAAGAGTTTTGAGGTGCTACATAGAACATGTGCTTTTGTGTGCATGTGAAGCGTGGACAAAGAGCCCACGGGCTGAAACAAATCTGATGGCTGCGGAAATGTGGTTTCTGGGGGAAATGGAAAGAATACCCTAGACAGACAGAAACACCAATGACCAAGTCCTACAAGAAACAAATGAAAATCTTAAACTGATTAGAGAAATTAGACGCAAACAGTCAACATATTTGGTCACGTTATGAGAAGAATTAAATCGGAGAACTTGGTGACAACTGGTAAGATTGAGGGGAAAAGAACATGTGGAAGGTAGAGAAGTAAATACCAGGCTGGAGACTAGAACACAGAGCTGATCCACGACTCTGGTGATCCGTGAGACATGACCGCCCACGCCTACCGGCATGACACATGATGATGGTGATTGGAAGGGCCGAATGTAATATGGGCCTGCGTGCCTTATTTGTGATCCTTTAAAAATAAAGATCGTGGACGCGTTCTTTCTGTCGTCTGCCTATTTCTATTTGTCTTTATCTCTATCACTGTCTCCCCAATTCACACTGATTCTACGTGTTTATTCCTCTCGATCTGTCTTTCACACCATGTGTGTCTATCTTATTCTCTCTCTCTCTCTCTCTCTCTCTCTCTCTCTCTCTCTCTCTCTCTCTCTCTCTCTCTCTCTCTCTCTCACGCAATCTCTCTTTCTCTGCTTGTCTTTTTCTCACAAACCATATATTTTCTCCGTCTCTATTAATCTCTAACTCTTTCACTCTCTTTTCGCGCTCTCTTTCTGGAGAGAACTCTCTCACTACCCCCCACCCCCATCTTTCCACTGCTCCCGCTGTCTTTTAAATCTCTTCTCACCACTCAGCTGCCCAGACGTTCCTGAACCAGTTATGGGCATGCTCTCAGCCCGGTACAGGGGCATGCACATGAACTAAATGGATATTTGTAGATGTGTGTGCACAATCTGTGAGCATCTGCATATGCAGAAGTGTTTTGTTAATTCACTTAAGAGCAAATACAGAAGTGCGACCACACTCCTGGGTGATGTGTCTCGGAGATAATCGTGTCTGGTGTGAAGAAGGCTCCACATCTGAGTCATGTCTTTGGATGACCGCTTAGGAATCATTTATTGACGCCACATTATCTTGCTGATTGCCATCAACGTCAACAAACAGTTAAGAAATATATTAATAAGCAAGTCAACAATAAAGGATGTCAGTAAAATAATTATTGAACATTAAATATCAACAACCGATGTGAAGAAGATAAACAAGAAAAAGAAAAAAAGAAGAAGTAGAACACGAAGAAGAAGATGAAAAATAGAGAGAAAGAGAAAGAGGAGAAAGAGCAGGAGGAAGTGAAGGAGAAGAAGCAGGAGGAGGGGAATGAGGAGGATAAGGTAGGCTGTAAGAACAGTAAAAAGAAAACTTACATTGAGAGAGAGAGAGAGAGAGAGAGAGAGAGAGAGAGGGGAGAGAGAGAGAGAGAGACAGACAGACAGACAGACAGAGAGAGAGAGAGAGAGAGGGAGAGGGAGAGAGAGAGATAGAGAGAGAAGGGGGTGAGTGAGAAAACGAGAGAGTGAATAATGGACAGACCTATTGATATGTAAGTGGTGGTTTGTATGGGTGCATGTAGTGATAAATTGGATATGTGGATGGACGAATGAACAGAGTGAGATAGAGAAAGAGAGAGAGAACGAGAATCATAGAGGATAACAGACTGATAGGCAGATAGGTATATAGATTAACCGATAGATAGACACAATTGGACTGACTGTCGAATGGAAAGATAGAACAGAAAGACAGCCAGACAGATAGATAGACAGACAGAAAGATAGACAGACAAAAGATGGACTGACTGACGGATGGAAAGATTAAACAGACAGACAGACAGTAAGATATACAGACAGAAAGATAGATAGACAAATAGACAGATAGATAAACAAACAGACAGATAGAAGAAGAAAACATATAGGACGAAGAATGCGGTGGAGGAGAATGAAGTGGAGGAGGAGGAAGGAGAATAAAAAAGACAACATGCGACGGCGCGGCTGACCGCTCCGGTGTCTAAGCGTGACTGTTTGTTTGGTATGCAGATCTGATGCCTAGGGGTATTAGTTGCACTTTCATCATCATCAAGTCGCAACAGTGGTTTACATCTCCGCACTTTACCTTACTTGACTGATAGTCGAACTCTTCTATTCTGCCCGGCGATCTTGGCCCACTGTAATAACTCAAACTTCATACATTTCCCACTGAAATAATTAAAATCGAGTGCGGGGTATTTCGACAATCTATTCCTCAAAACACTGTAAAATAGTCTCACAATCGTGCACACAATTATGCAACATGATCACACATCTACACCACATTTTCTATCCATAAACTTCACTAAAAGAGTGGCTCAGTGTTGGCCATCACTCTATTACAGCGTGGTCCGATACTCGACGAAACCACCATCTAGAATACCCTTTTCCGGATCTCGCTTCCTGTTGACCGCGAAGCGAGTCCCAGCGTTTCCACGCTGTATGAAATTTATCCACTTTTCACGATCCAGGTGTCCATTTACTGAACACTGCCATAACCTCTGACCTCATATACTTTGGGTTACGGCATAACTAATCCATGTCCTTATCTGGACAATGGCAAACACGAAGAAGGAAGACATCCTACAATATAAACTTATAAATTGCCAATATGTATAATTTTTTTCTCCCACACAGCCAAGAGATATCTTCACATCAATGTAGTGAGGCAGAACTGCTCAGCCACGTGTGGCCCCGTTCTCAATAACCCTTGCAGATAACGAGAAAAGTAATTTTGAAGAAAAGTGCAGTTGTGTTATCGCTGTGTGCAAATACTGCATCTAAATTAAAGACGGAGTCTAGATTAGGCAGAGAGCGGATCGAGTGGAGGAGTTGTTTGCGGATGTGGAAAGAAAACTAATAATTACGCGCGAATTGTAGGGTAACGACAAACTGGATAAGGTAAAAATGAGTGTTGCCCCTCTGTTGTGTGAAGGGGGCGTGATGAGAAACTGTCGTGATTGAGTTGCCCTGTTCTTTTTCATGATGGGGAAGATTATCCTGGAGAAATTTGGCTGTGATAATTAGACTCTTTGAGGAAAGCAGAGTGTTTGCTGTGAATCCTGGATTTGGGACGAAGCTAGTTAGTTGATACATCCGAGTGATCAGATAATCAAAGACATGACCGAACGACAAAGGATGAGAGGAGAATGGAGTATAGACAAACCTAACAATAAAACTTGAGAGAGAAAGAAAGAAAGAGAGAGAGAGAGAGAGAGAGAGAGAGAGAGAGAGAGAGAGAAAAGAGATGGGCAGAAAGATAGTGGATAGAGAGATAGAGATACAGGGAGCGAGATAGTTAGAGAGAGGGAGAGAGAGAGAGAGAGAGAGAGAGAGAGAGAGAGAGAGAGAGAGAGAGAGAGATGGGGAGAGATGGAGAGAACGAACAATGGAACACTTTATTTTCAAAGGGTTAAGAATTGGACACGCAGGCCCGTCTAACATTCTGCCCTTCTATCACTCTCTTTTATACATTATTTCATTAATACATCAATCAATCAATCAGATGCCGTCTCCGCAATGAAGGTTGGCTGCAATGGATCTCCAACACTGTCTGTCTCTCGCCCTGACTGTACATTCTCTCAGGCTGGTGTTCGTCCATCTCTTGATGTTGTCTTCCCACCTGTATCGCTGTCTACCTCTTGCTCGCATGCCCTCAACCTTGCCTTCCAGTATGGTTTTTATAAGAGTATCATGTCTTTTAATGTGACCAAAATATTTCACTTGTCTCCTCTTTATTTCTTTCATCAACTCCCTCTTCATTCCCAGTTTTTCTAGGACCTCTGCATTTAATTGTTTTTGTTTCCATGAAATACGACCTATTCGTCTGGATACCCACATCTCCAGGGCTTCTATGCGACTTTCTAGTTGCTTGTTCAATGTCCAGGCTTCCGAGCCATACAGTAGCGTTGAATATACGCAGCATTTGATAATTCTCATCTTTAATGTGGTATTAATCTCTCTAGATGTTAATACTGATTTCATGGGGTTGAAAGCATTTTTGGTCATTCCTATTCTCTTTTTTATTTCCATTTCACGTCTGCCATCATCTGTTATTATATGTCCAAGATAAGAGAAACTTGTTACTTGTTGTAGTATCTGCCCGTTTACTGTAATGTTCATTGATGACCTTTCTTTTTCACTGCTAATTATTATAGTTTTTGTTTTTTGGATGTTAATATCTAAGCCACATTCTGCACTGTGCCTGTTCACTTCTTCCACTAGGTCTTGCAACTCTTCCTCACTTTCTGCTAGTAACATACATCATTAAAGGCTAACAGAGAACATCAACAATATAAAAGATATGCATTATAAAGGCATGGGCAAAATACGAACATCAATACTACACGACTCTGTAATATTAGGTAATGGTGTGACACTTGTTATTAGCTATGTAGAATATACTGGTCTACTAACAGGGGACTGGCTGTTATACTAGGGTTTTGTTATTATTATTATTTCTATTATTAAGGAAAGAAAGTACAGTCAAAGAGAAATTTGCAAATGAAATAAAATGTAAACTTGAAATTCTACAAAACCCGTTGGAGGAAAGCGTTGACCAAACTTCGCTGAACATCAAGAATACAATTCAAACTACCGCAGAAGAATGTCTCGGTGTGTTAACCATGCATAGAAAGAACAGGTGGTTTAATCAAAAATGTGAAGAAGCAGTCATTAGGATAAAGAATACCAGACATTTATGGCTAAATGACATCAACAACATCCAAAAGGAAGAGCAATATAGAACTGAATGTTAAGAGGTTACAAAAATAGTTCGGCAGCAGAAGCGAGAAAATATTAGCAATATCATCAAAGATATGGAAACTAATCACCAGAAAAACGAATCCATAAAGTTTTTTTAAAGAACTGAAGTCAATGAAACGAGGGCACCAACACAACACATAAATATCAATGAGGAAATGTGTAACACGTGGAAAGAATACTTTGCTGAATTACTAAATTGTGAAGCTCCAAGTAACACTTTCCCGCAGGAAGCGGTTCTAACGTGTGAATCACAAATTGAAGAACCTACTTTTGGAGAAATCCTATATGTTATAACACGACTTAAAAACAATAAGGCAACAGGGGCTGATGGAATTGCTGCTGAATTTATAAAGGCAGGTGGCCATGCATTACATCTAAAGCTATACGAATAATAAAAATCTGGAGGACAGAAGAATTACCCCATGACTGGAAAGAGTCATTATTGATACCTATCTTTAAGAAAGGAGACAAGTTCCAACGTGAAAATTATAGAGGAATATTACTACTGTCCACAAGCTTTAAGATACTATCCGTGGTATTACTAAATAGACTAAAACCATATTCAGAAGACATATTAGGTGACTACCAGGCGGATTTCAGACAAAACAGATCAACAATAGATCAGATATTTATCTTACGACAAATAACCGAGAAAAATTGGGAATATAAAAGAGATCTCCATAACATTTTTGTGGACTTTTAAAAAAGGCTTATGATAGTGTCCATAGGAATAGTCTATGGAATGCTACGCAGGAAGTTGGAATACCAAATACGTTAATCAACATGACCAGAATATGCATGGAAGATACTTATAATATAGTAATATATAAAGGCAGGAAAGCAGGCCCTTTCCAAATAACATCTGGCTTGAAACAGGGTGATGCACTATCGCCACTCCTTTTCAATCTCTAGAGGCTCTAGAGCAAGTTGTAAGGAAGGTAAAGGAGGAATGTGCTATTGGAGGAACATCCAAGCTGCTTGGTTACGCAGATGATATAGATATTATAGGGCAAAGTGAACAAAAGACATTGGAAATATTGACTCACTTAAAGGGAAAAGCCCAACAGATGGGGCTGGCTATCAACCAAGATAAGACAGAATATATGGTAATTTCAAGAGAAGGAATGGCTAAAAACTCTGGCCACATACAAATAGATAATATGACCATTAAAGGAACGGGAACATACAAATACTTTGGTACAATCTTCAACTGCTCCAACATAATAAGAGAAGAAAAACAAGCTAGAATCAACTCTGGAAATAAGATATACTATGCACTACAACATCTGCTAAAATCAAAGGCGCTATCTCGTAACACCAAGAATACAATTTACAAAACACTGATCAGGCCAGTTGTGCTTCATGGCTCTGAAACCTGGAGTACAACTAAAGGAGACGAAGTCTTGTTACAAACCTTTGAGAACAAAGTCTTAAGACGCATCTTTGGGCCCATTAGGTATAGACACAGTGGAGAGTTGAAAAGAAGAAGCAACAAAGACATTTATGATCTGTGTAAGTCCCCGCTAATCACTGGTATCATGAAGGCTAATAGACTGCAATGGCTGGGGTTTATAGAAAGAATGGAAGAAAATAGGGAAACAAAACTCGCTTACACTCAAGAAATAAATGACCGTAGACCCAGAGGTAGACCAAGAAGACGGTGGAGAGATAATATACATACAGACCTACAAGCACTTGGAATCAACGATTGGCAAGAGAAGGTCCACCAGAGAGACGAATGGAGACGGCTTGTATCTGCAGCAAAAACCTCAATGACTCGGAATGCTGAAGAAGAAGAAGATTATTAAGGGAGATGGTAATCCGTACTGAGATAGTATTCGAATAATTTGGGATTATATGTATAGGGATTGGTGATGTCATTGATTTCTTGTGGAAGATTGTTCCACAGCTGAGCTGCAGAGTACGTTAAGTTTGTTTTGTATAAGTCAATCCTAGGCTTCGGAATGTGCAATATATTTAATCATTTACTGTCTCTAGAATTATATGTAAACAATGGCCAAAGGTAATTTGGGACATTCCGATGTAGGATTTTGTGAATTAGTTTGGCCTTATTTTGCCTTATTTGGCCTCTGCGTTTGCAGAGTCGTAGTAACTGAAGGCGTTTATGCAGGCTAGGATTGTCAGATAAATGTTCACTATCAATTAAACTCATGGCCCGTTTTTGGAAGTAAAGTCGCTTGGTGCTTGAATTAGAACAACAGTTCCTGTTTGTAGAGCAGTAGTCAAAATGTGTCTGTATGTGAGAAGTACAGAATATTTTCTTTGGGTCCGCATCAAGGAAATGTTTAATGTTGGCGAGTTGGTAGAGTTTTTTCGCTGTTTGTTTAATGAGCGCTTGAATGTGGAAATTAAAGGAATGAAGGATGAATAGGACCATAGACATGTAGATATATGTGTGAATGGATACAAGTAATGATGAAATAGATATTTGGATGAGCTGATGGACAGACATACAGAGAAAGAGAGAGCGAGAGAGAGAGAGAGAGAGAGAGAGAGAGAGAGAGAGAGAGAGAGAGAGAGAGAAACAGAGAGACTACAGACTGATAGAAAGATAAACTGACATATAGATAGACAAAAGCCAAACGGACTGAGGGACGGACAGATAGACTGACATACAGCGAGGGTGATAGATGTAGAAAAAGACAGACAGTCAGAACAGAAAGAAAATCAAGGAGGAGGAGGAGGAGGAGGAGGAGGAGGAGGAAGAGAAACTGACGAGGCCAGGGCGTTCCCACAATTTACAATTTATCTGTATCACTACATCGATACATTTATGTCTGCATGAAACGTTAATGAAAGCAGTAACATTAAGACAGACAGACGAGTTTTGCATTGCAGGTCAACGTTTAATTAAACAGGAAACATCGCGAATTCTCTTAAATATGCTGTTGCTGTTTCCGACAGATCTTTCCTGCACCTTTGTTCATGATTTTATGTACCCGCTGATTCTCAGACTGGAAAATCATCTTTGTCTGATACTGTTTCGTTTTTTTTGTTTTGCGTTCACTCGTTTTAATCTCAATCGCAATTCATACAAGTGCTACCACTTCTAGTGCACTGGACTGACTGTTATGTGCGGATTAACTTCCCCTATTACTAGTGTCCTTTGTCAACAGGTGAACCCACTACGACTTCTGAGTTGCTTGTGATTTGTTTACAATCCCGAATCAATAGTGAGAAGTCAACATTTCAGTCCTGTTGGCCAGTGTATGGGTTGAACCCGATACCTCTGTTACATACTGTTACAATCATCTTTAAATGCTTGGCCAGCTGGCATTAGCCATTGTGCTTCTCCGCTTCTTGCTCTTAGTGGTTAGTTCACTTACCTGCTACATCACTGGTCCGAGTGTTCAATGGTTAGCAGCAACCAACAGAGACTAGCAGAGACCCGTTTAGACAAGCAGAACCCAGCAGAGATAAATAAAACCAACAGAGAAAAGCAGAGACCAACAGAGACCAACAGAGACCAACAAAAACCAACAAAGACCAACAGAGAATAGCAGAGACCAATATAGACTAGCAGAGACCAAAAGAGACCAACAGAGACCAACAAATACCAACAGTCACAACAGAGACCGACAGAGACCAGCAGAGACCAACGCAGACCAACAAAATCAACACAGACCAGCAGAGACCAACAAAAACCAACAGAGACCAAAAAACACCAACACAGACCAACAGAGACTAAAATAGACCAACAAAAACCAGCAGAGACCACCAAAAACCAAAAAAAGACCAACACAGACCAACAAAAACCAACAGAGACAACAACAACAAAAAAACAGAGGCCAACATTGAACAACAGAGACGACGTTTTCTTTTTCACATCAGTTTGGCACTCAATTTGACCCAAGCTTAGAAACGTTGGTCCCAAATAATTTCCATAATTTTCTTGAAATTGTCATTCGAAGGAAAGTCGAAGAGGACGGATGCGGGATATCCTACCACATATGCCATATTCCACAATATTTGAAGGCCTAACATTTCCTACCCCAATGGTAGTAACTACTAGTGGACTACTATTGGCAATAT
>OY992879.1:157777445-157789945 GCA_963921405.1 Cepaea hortensis | reverse complement strand
GTGCAAGGCGAACCGACAGGATGAAAGGATAATGGCTATCTGAAATCTTTGCACTGGAAAACTTGCCGTGCGAACGAGATTATTTATGTCCAGCGGCATAATTATCACATTATTTAAAACAAGTCTACTAATTCTGGCACCTGGCCGTCTTAGCATGCGGTAGTTTGATACATCGTGCTTTAAAAAGGAATAATAATCATAGCTCATGACGGGAACCACGGATGGAGTTATAACTCTCTATAGCACGAAGCCTGGGCTGAATTGTAGAGACCATGTGTTGCCAATGCAGCATGATCTGTCTCTCGGCCTGCCTAGTTTACTCCTGAAGAAAGGTGACACTAATACATCTGGAGAAAGAGAAGCTGCAGAAGGCGCCGGATCAACAAAGCAATTGCCTAACTGTCCGCCTATCGGAGCTTCGATCCTTGACCAGCTACCAACCAAGGCCCTGCTATGGCATTTAATCTTTAGGCTGCATTTCTTCACATTAGGATAAGGTGTGTACGCTCTCAATTGCACTCATCAGCTCAAAACCGTTGGCACATTTTGAAGTGCTGTGTCTGGTGAGCGGCGTCCAACATTCGGCGCTAACAGAAAGCAGGTAGTACCGTCCACTGACATAAGGTAGCTCTGTCATATCTGACTAAGACCTGACATAACAAACCTAACCGCAAAGGAATATTATGTACACGATGTATCGCCCTGTCATACCTACACATTTAAGTCACATACTTGACACATTTTCTAGTCTCCCCGCGAAATCAATGAGGCCAGAGAACTAATGAATATTCAGTATGCATCGGATAATTTTTATTTTGTTTTCATTCGCTCGGTTTAAACTCAAGCGAAGCCCATACACTTGCTGTTACTTACAGAGCACTGGAATGATTTTTGCGTGTGGATTCGCTTTCCATATTGCCTGTGTCCCTAGCTATCAGGCGAACCCTCTTCGATATCCGAGGTTCTTGTAATTTATGTTTGCAAGTCAACGGACGAGAAGTCAACACTTTAGTCCAATGGGAGCCCATGTCAGGATTACAAATTCGGATCCACCCCGAAGCGAGTTGAACCCAACACCACCAGGTAGATAGCCAGCGACTGGCCACTACGATACCACGACTCCAGTTTTGTACGAGTAATAACCGGTAATTAAATTAATTGCCATCGAGAGGCTTAGAAGAAAGATTCCTGGTCCAAAGCATGGAAGATGACAGTTTGGCACAAAACATGTACAATAATAATTTGGCACAAAGCATGGAAAATAAAAATTTGGCAGAAAGCATGTAAAATAATAATTTGGCACAAAGCAAGGAAAATAAAAATTTGGCAGAAAGCAAGGAAGATACCAATCTGCATTCCTCTCCCAAACAATACAAGTGTAAAACTGTGCACAAATCATCTAACAATCACACAGATAAGTCATGGTTGCAGACTTACGCTGGGTATCGTTGTTAAAAGAATTGAAAGTAATTTAGAATGCGAATTACACGATGCGCAACATCCTTGAGGCAGGACAAAGGAAGAAAAGACCACAGTAGTATATGGCGTGCACTTGCCACATGATTGGAGGGTAAACTGGTAGGGTAATTTGGGTTTATGAAGGAAATACGGGGAAAATGTCGACTCGGTGAAATTTTTTTTCGGCGTGTGGGGTGAAACGGCGTGCCTGGTGGGAACTTTTTTTTCGTGGGAACGAAATTTTTTGGCGCTGCCTGGTGGGGAAGTAATTAAGGTAAAATGTTCTGCGAGGTTGTGAGATGAGTGGTAGTACTTAAAGAGAGGGCACGGCTGAGGGAGGGGTATATATTTTAGAAAGGAGTATATGAATGTGTATGATGAACAAGGGTGTGATGGGTCGTTCTACTCATGGGTATATGGTGGTGGCGTAGACATAATATGTATGGGTAGTGATAGACAAGGGTGTGATGGGTCGTTCTACTCATGGGTATATGGTGGTGGCGTAGACATAATTTGTATGGGTAGTGATAGACAAGGGTGTGATGGGTCGTTCTACTCATGGGTATATGGTGGTGGTGTAGATATAATGTGTGCGTAGTGTCGTGATGGGTCGTTCTAGTCATGGGTATATGGTGGTGGCGTAGACTTAATGTGTCTGTGTAGTGATACACAAGGGTGTAATGGGTATATGGTGGTGGTTACGTGTATGACTGTATCTGTGTAGTGATGAACAAGGGTGTGATGGGTCGTTCTAGTCATGGGTATATGGTGGTGGCGTAGACTTAATGTGTCTGTGTAGTGATACACAAGGGTGTAATGGGTATAGGGTGGTTACGTGTATGACTGTATCTGTGTAGTGATGAACAAGGGTGTGATGGGTCGTTCTACTCATGGGTATATGGTGGTGGTGTAGATATGAATGTGTGCGTGGTGTCGTGATGGGTCGTTCTAGTCATGGGTATATGGTGGTGGCGTAGACTTAATGTGTCTGTGTAGTGATACACAAGGGTGTAATGGGTATATGGTGGTGGTTACGTGTATGACTGTATCTGTGTAGTGATGAACAAGGGTGTGATGGATCGTGGTTATACTCGAAGTAAGAGCTGGTTACTATCATCTGAACAGTGTGATAGTAGTGAAGGGTGGTATATTCACCGATTACAAAGGAAAGCATATAAAGTTATAATGGGTATGGTGGTAAGGGGTATTAGTGATCAAGTAGAAGTGATATAGGGGTGGTCATAAATATAATAAGAGGTGTTTGCAATTACACACTGGTCAACCAGTGGTCAAGTGGTCAAGTAAGGGTCAAGTAGTCAAGTAAGGAAATTTTAGGGAAAAGTGATTGTAATGATATGGTGGTGATTAAAGAATGGTAAATTAGTGGTCAATCAGTGGTCAAGGAGTGGTCAAGTGGTCAAGTAAGGAAAATTTTAGGGAAAAGTGATTGTAGCGACATGGTGATGCTTAAAGGGTGGTAAATTAGTGGTCAAGTAGTGGTCAAGCAGTGGTCAAGCGGTGTGTAAGTGAGGAAAATTTTAGGGAAATTTTAGGGAAAAGTGATTGTAATGAGATGGTGATGATTAAAGAGTGGTAAATTAGTGGTCAAGCAGTGGTCAAGCAGTGGTCAAGTAGTGGTCAAGGGGTCGAGTGACCACTTAAATTGTAGAGGACGATGTGCCTAAGATTATGGTAGTGATTAAAGTGATCGATGACGTGGTCAAGCAGAGGTCAAGCAGTGGTCAAGTAGTTGAGTGACCACTTAAATTATAGGGGAAAGTATGTATATTGCAACGGTGGTGGGTAAAGTGAGGAAGAATCAATAGTAGTGAAAATACTACTACGAATATTAGCGACAAGCACAAAGACAACCAAGTACATACTTGATACACACAAATACAAAGACAACGAAACACACGTACACACATACAGATACAAAGGCAACCATACCATTACTACTGGTACCACAACAAGTACACACCCATAATCAAAGACACAAATACACACACACACACACACATACAAACACAAAGGCAACCATACACAGACAACCCATACCATTACTACTGTCATCACAACTATACACAAGTACACACACTTGATACACTTGTACATACAGACCTACAAGCACACAAGAACACTCAAAGACAAATACAAAGACACACCCATACCATTACTACTGTCACTATCAACAGATATACACACGTGCAGAGACAGCACAAAGACACACCCATACCATTACTACTGTCATCACAACCAGTACAGACACACTCACCCATACACAAGAACACTCAAACACAAAGACACAGACACACTTGTACATACAGACACAGAAGTACAGACAATCCATACTATTACTACTGTCATCACAACTATACACAGACACACCCATACACACTTGATACACTTATACATACAGACCTACAAGAACAAAGTCAACCACACACAGCCATAAACAAATACACAAAGACGGTCACACTTGTACATACAGACCTACAAGCACAAAGACAACCATACACACACACACACACACACCCATCGCCTAGGATTACTACTGTCATCACAACTATACACACTTGATACACTTGTACATACAGACCTACAACATCACAACTATACACAAGTACAGACCCATAATCAATTACACAAGAACACTCAAAGACAAATACAAAGACACAAACACATGTACACACTTGATACACACAAATACAAAGACAGCCAAGTACACACACACACATTACTACTGTCATCACAACTATATACAACTACGTACAGACACGAGTACAACAACAAAGACAGACACAAAACACATACAGACACCCATACACATTTGATACACTTGTACATACAGACACATAAGTACACAAAAAACACACCCAAACCAGTACTACTGGTATCACAACCACTACAGATACACTTGTGCATACAGACCTACAAGAATATCACATACCCCCTTTGGTAAAGAAACGTTGATATCCGAGACTACGTCATCAACGCCATGTGCAAAAGTCATTAAGTATGAGTCATCGGTTTGTGGGAAGCAGGCGTGAGAATAGCTTACTGCCACGTCAGCTAGGTCGTGTGCAGAACCAGTGTATAAAATAGAAGGCGTCTCTTGTGAGCTCAGTACCAGTTCACGGGCTGACTTGTCTATCTACAGAGGTGCTTCAGGCTGGTGTGAGCAGTGTAGTAAGCAGATATTGTTCACGTACTGACTTGGCTACATCGGTGAAACAGGTTGGTGTGAGCATTGTGTAGTAACCAGCTATTTTTCACGTAGTGACTTGGGTACAGCAGTGAAACTTGGTGTGAGCCTTATTCGTGTCGTTGGCCTCTGATAAAACAGTGAAACATTGTATACACCAGAACATTTTTTCGTGGTTGTAAGAAAGAAGAAACAAACCAGTTTATCAATATGACCACCAGATCTACTGTCACGTGTTCAGTGTGCGACAAAGCCTATTGTGATAAGTATACCCTTAGTCGTCACATTCGGACCATTCACGAGGGGAAAGACCAAGTATATCCCTGTCAGTTATGTGATAAGGTGTGTAATACGAACGATGGCCTACAAAAACACAAACGAATACGTCATCAGCCACGTATGAATACACCAAACACTCCAATACCAGAGACGACAGCACCACCTGTCTATTTACACCATCATCGTAGTGTAAGTCAAGGACCAGACTGCCACCACTGTATCTTCAATGATAACCTTACCCGCCATAATGGGAACATTCACAATGATTATCCCTGTCAGTTACGTGACAATCTATACAATTCGAACCTACAACGGTACTTACACCACCAGACATCACGAGAAAGGATGACACCCTTAGACACCCTGGCAACACCTCCACTCATAGTAGCAGAGGATATCCAACCAAATGATAGAGACAGTTTGGCAGCCCTTAAGGCGTACTGCAAGGACCTATCGCTTATGCTACCCAATCAAGTGGTAGTATTAGAAAAAAGTGTCGACCACCGCTATCGGGTGGTTTTGGTATGATAAAAAGAAGTATTCAGATATCTTGTATGATATCTCATACATGTCTTTATTCTGGATCCGAAACATATAAGGTATGTGTGATGACTTCGACAACAACAGTGTTTTTTGATAGTCAACTATATACTCAAAAATGAAGATCACTAATCCAGAACTTTTTGGTGTTTCACTAATCATCTATGTCATTGATTGTTTCTTATATAGCTAAACTGTTTTTCACTAAGCATGTATGTCATTGATTTTTTTTCTTATATCTCTAAACTGTTTTTCACTACTCATGTATGTCCTTGATTTTATCTTATATCACTAAAGTGTTTTTCACTAATCATCTATGTCATTGATTGTTTCTTATATCACTAAACTGTTTTTCACTACTCATGTATGTCATTGATTTTTTCTTATATCACTAAAGTGTTTTGATGAATAATACATTCTTTGATATATTGAAACCAAGTTTTTTTTGTTGATTTTCTTTAGTGGTTTTGTTTTCATGACGTTGTCTTGTCGGCTCAGAGCTTACATTACCAGACATGAACAATGTCTTAGAAGAAGTTATGGCAAATACAGAACAGTCAAATGTATAAAATCTAGGAAAAAATAACCAAAGGCGAAAAGACCTAAAGAGAGAAATGTCTCGACCAAGCTTATAAATATTACAACTAAAAGGTTGATCAAAATTCAAACATTATAAAAATAACCAAATATGAAAAGGCCAAAGACAGAAATATTTCAACTAAACTTATAAATAAGTCACCAAAAGGGGAAAAGGTCAAGTACAGAAATAGCTATGGAAAAAGTAAGTCCACAAAACTAAGAAATAAATGTAACTTCTGTAGTCAATTGTGTCTTATCTGAAAAGACGCTATCAATGTCACCCCTTTCCTTGTTTTACTTTACCAAAGACCTTCACCGTATCTGGTACAGAAACCCTTATACAGCACTCATCTCTCCACAGTCTTGGTTGCTTTCTAATACAAAGTGGTTACATCACCAAGAACTTCAAACCTCCAGTGTACACGTGCTCCATTGAAACACCCATGACAGTTAACAACATGTATGGCCATGTAATATGTGAGTCCATCGGGGATAGTTCATCCGAGTATTCCAAAAGATCCATTTCCCATGGCTGACATCTTCAACTTGCTATAACACAACTTATTCTAATATACACTTTACATGAAATTTCCCAAATTTGGGCTCTATTAAAGATTACGTAATGAGATACACAAAGACACCAAGAACATATCATACAAAACAATTCGCAAATTAAAACTTAAACCATATCAGATGAACCACCCAACAAGTACTACACAAACATATAATAAGGAAACACATGACACACAGAGCTTACAGACAAATCACTTGGACTCAAACAAATTTTGCTTCTTGTACTGTAGAATTCTACCAACACTTCTTTCCTATCACCAAAACTAAACATCTACCACACAACCACTGGTCATTTATCCAACATAATACTCATACCCTCGCCAACGACATTAAGGAAATACATACTTATACATTGTCAGACATTAGATTTAAAGCCCCTACTACTAACATATCAGCGGTGTCGAGTTTCCGTTTCACAAAAACACCCTCTTGTCAGTTGTTAGTGAAAACCATTACACCAGTCCATAATTGTGACTCGTAGAATCTACACTCACACTGTCGTATCTGTAGTATGGGTCTGTGATCAGAGATTCTTCTATAGAATCACATTGTAATCCTAACGTTTTAACCTACTTGTGTAAAACTTTTTTCACCTTCCATTCACCAGGTACAATGACAGCTTTAATTGATAGACGGACATCGTGGTCAGAAGATGAAGATTGTTGTGAAGATGACAGTGTTTTGAAGGAGGATGATTCTGGCTTCTTCACACCAGCTTTAACATTAGACATTTTGTTCTGCCAGAAACCTACTCGTGGCACCCAGCCAGCTTTAGATGTATCAGAGACAACTTTTGCTTGGGGTGATGATTCGTCTTCAGATGAAGATATTGACCTTTTGGCTAGTAGTCATGCCCCAGAGTCTCTCAAGAAAATTAATGTGACGTGGAACGAAAAATATCCTACTGATGGTGTCCGAAGGTGTTCCTCTTCAACGAATAAGGTGTGTATGGGTAGTAATGATCATAATTCACATGTGTATTTTTGTAAACATGACCAATACCGAAAACCTATGTGTTATACATCTTTTCTATGTACATCTCTCTATACCACAAACCATCAGTGACTATACCTTTACCTTTTCTCAAGACGTGACCAATAGAATGTCGACAGTCTGTTTTTATGCCTTTTACCACTTCTCCTTGTGAATTTTTTACTGTTTTTTCTTTACTGAAGTAGTAGGTAGTCTTGTAAGTTTCAATGTGTTTTATTTACCTCCACAGGTTAGTTTTGCACCAGAACCTCACTTCTTGACAGTCCATACTGTTGGCACCGAAGAACGCAATGGTAACTGGCATCATGTAATCAGAGAACGTGAGAATTTTGAAAGCCGTATACTAGAGCTGGAAAAAATTTTGAACCCAGTCTTGAGGGACAACCACAGAAGAAAAGTCATCGAACAAAGGACAGCAGTGAAGAAGGCAGCTGTAGTCTAATTAGCATGTATATCTCTCTGCTCTATTAAAACAGTTATAACCAGAAATAAACTAGTATGTATTTCCTTAATGTCGTTGGCGAGGGTATGAGTATTATGTTGGATAAATGACCAGTGGTTGTGTGGTAGATGTTTAGTTTTGGTGATAGGAAAGAAGTGTTGGTAGAATTCTACAGTACAAGAAGCAAAATTTGTTTGAGTCCAAGTGATTTGTCTGTAAGCTCTGTGTGTCATGTGTTTCCTTATTATATGTTTGTGTAGTACTTGTTGGGTGGTTCATCTGATATGGTTTAAGTTTTAATTTGTGAATTGTTTTGTATGATATGTTCTTGGTGTCTTTGTGTATCTCATTACGTAATCTTTAATAGAGCCCAAATTTGGGAAATTTCATGTAAAGTGTATATTAGAATAAGTTGTGTTATAGCAAGTTGAAGATGTCAGCCATGGGAAATGGATCTTTTGGAATACTCGGATGAACTATCCCCGATGGACTCACATATTACATGGCCATACATGTTGTTAACTGTCATGGGTGTTTCAATGGAGCACGTGTACACTGGAGGTTTGAAGTTCTTGGTGATGTAACCACTTTGTATTAGAAAGCAACCAAGACTGTGGAGAGATGAGTGCTGTATAAGGGTTTCTGTACCAGATACGGTGAAGGTCTTTGGTAAAGTAAAACAAGGAAAGGGGTGACATTGATAGCGTCTTTTCAGATAAGACACAATTGACTACAGAAGTTACATTTATTTCTTAGTTTTGTGGACTTACTTTTTCCATAGCTATTTCTGTACTTGACCTTTTCCCCTTTTGGTGACTTATTTATAAGTTTAGTTGAAATATTTCTGTCTTTGGCCTTTTCATATTTGGTTATTTTTATAATGTTTGAATTTTGATCAACCTTTTAGTTGTAATATTTATAAGCTTGGTCGAGACATTTCTCTCTTTAGGTCTTTTCGCCTTTGGTTATTTTTTCCTAGATTTTATACATTTGACTGTTCTGTATTTGCCATAACTTCTTCTAAGACATTGTTCATGTCTGGTAATGTAAGCTCTGAGCCGACAAGACAACGTCATGAAAACAAAACCACTAAAGAAAATCAACAAAAAAAACTTGGTTTCAATATATCAAAGAATGTATTATTCATCAAAACACTTTAGTGATATAAGAAAAAATCAATGACATACATGAGTAGTGAAAAACAGTTTAGTGATATAAGAAACAATCAATGACATAGATGATTAGTGAAAAACACTTTAGTGATATAAGATAAAATCAAGGACATACATGAGTAGTGAAAAACAGTTTAGAGATATAAGAAAAAAAATCAATGACATACATGCTTAGTGAAAAACAGTTTAGCTATATAAGAAACAATCAATGACATAGATGATTAGTGAAACACCAAAAAGTTCTGGATTAGTGATCTTCATTTTTGAGTATATAGTTGACTATCAAAAAACACTGTTGTTGTCGAAGTCATCACACATACCTTATATGTTTCGGATCCAGAATAAAGACATGTATGAGATATCATACAAGATATCTGAATACTTCTTTTTATCATACCAAAACCACCCGATAGCGGTGGTCGACACTTTTTTCTAATACTACCACTTGATTGGGTAGCATAAGCGATAGGTCCTTGCAGTACGCCTTAAGGGCTGCCAAACTGTCTCTATCATTTGGTTGGATATCCTCTGCTACTATGAGTGGAGGTGTTGCCAGGGTGTCTAAGGGTGTCATCCTTTCTCGTGATGTCTGGTGGTGTAAGTACCGTTGTAGGTTCGAATTGTATAGATTGTCACGTAACTGACAGGGATAATCATTGTGAATGTTCCCATTATGGCGGGTAAGGTTATCATTGAAGATACAGTGGTGGCAGTCTGGTCCTTGACTTACACTACGATGATGGTGTAAATAGACAGGTGGTGCTGTCGTCTCTGGTATTGGAGTGTTTGGTGTATTCATACGTGGCTGATGACGTATTCGTTTGTGTTTTTGTAGGCCATCGTTCGTATTACACACCTTATCACATAACTGACAGGGATATACTTGGTCTTTCCCCTCGTGAATGGTCCGAATGTGACGACTAAGGGTATACTTATCACAATAGGCTTTGTCGCACACTGAACACGTGACAGTAGATCTGGTGGTCATATTGATAAACTGGTTTGTTTCTTCTTTCTTACAACCACGAAAAAATGTTCTGGTGTATACAATGTTTCACTGTTTTATCAGAGGCCAACGACACGAATAAGGCTCACACCAAGTTTCACTGCTGTACCCAAGTCACTACGTGAAAAATAGCTGGTTACTACACAATGCTCACACCAACCTGTTTCACCGATGTAGCCAAGTCAGTACGTGAACAATATCTGCTTACTACACTGCTCACACCAGCCTGAAGCACCTCTGTAGATAGACAAGTCAGCCCGTGAACTGGTACTGAGCTCACAAGAGACGCCTTCTATTTTATACACTGGTTCTGCACACGACCTAGCTGACGTGGCAGTAAGCTATTCTCACGCCTGCTTCCCACAAACCGATGACTCATACTTAATGACTTTTGCACATGGCGTTGATGACGTAGTCTCGGATATCAACGTTTCTTTACCAAAGGGGGTATGTGATATTCTTGTAGGTCTGTATGCACAAGTGTATCTGTAGTGGTTGTGATACCAGTAGTACTGGTTTGGGTGTGTTTTTTGTGTACTTATGTGTCTGTATGTACAAGTGTATCAAATGTGTATGGGTGTCTGTATGTGTTTTGTGTCTGTCTTTGTTGTTGTACTCGTGTCTGTACGTAGTTGTATATAGTTGTGATGACAGTAGTAATGCTAGGCGATGGGTGTGTCTGTACTTGAGTATAGTTGTGATGACAGTAGTAATGTGTGTGTGTGTACTTGGCTGTCTTTGTATTTGTGTGTATCAAGTGTGTACATGTGTTTGTGTCTTTGTATTTGTCTTTGAGTGTTCTTGTGTAATTGATTATGGGTATGTACTTGTGTATAGTTGTGATGTTATAGGTCTGTATGTACAAGTGTGACCGTCTTTGTGTATTTGTTTATGGCTGTGTGTGGTTGACTTTGTGCTTGTAGGTCTGTATGTACAAGTGTGACCGTCTTTGTGTATTTGTTTATGGCTGTGTGTGGTTGACTTTGTTCTTGTAGGTCTGTATGTATAAGTGTATCAAGTGTGTATGGGTGTGTCTGTGTATAGTTGTGATGACAGTAGTAATAGTATGGATTGTCTGTACTTCTGTGTCTGTATGTACAAGTGTGTCTGTGTCTTTGTGTTTGAGTGTTCTTGTGTATGGGTGAGTGTGTCTGTACATGGCGGTGATGACGTAGTCTCGGACATCCGCGTTCTTTACCAAAAATTTGTGGGTTGTATAGTTTAGTCTTATGGGTGAGTGTATCTGTACTGGTACCAGTAGTAATGGTTTGGGTGTGTTTTTTGTGTACTTATGTGTCTGTATGTACAAGTGTATCAAATGTATATGGGTGTCTGTATGTGTTTTGTGTCTGTCTTTGTTGTTGTACTCGTGTCTGTACTTGTATATAGTTGTGATGACAGTAGTAATGCTAGGCGATGGGTGTGTCTGTACTTGAGTATAGTTGTGATGACAGTAGTAATGTGTGTGTGTGTACTTGGCTGTCTTTGTATTTGTGTGTATCAAGTGTGTACATGTGTGTGTGTGGTTGTCTTTGTGTTTGTAGGTGTGAATTTGTGTAATTGATTATGGGTGTGTACTTGTTGTGGTACCAGTAGTAATGGTATGGTTGCCTTTGTATCTGTATGTGTGTACGTGTGTTTCGTTGTCTTTGTATTTGTGTGTATCAAGTATGTACTTGGTTGTCTTTGTGCTTGTCGCTAATATTCGTAGTAGTATTTTCACTACTATTGATTCTTCCTCACTTTACCCACCACCGTTGCAATATACATACTTTCCCCTATAATTTAAGTGGTCACTCAACTACTTGACCACTGCTTGACCTCTGCTTGACCACGTCATCGATCACTTTAATCACTACCATAATCTTAGGCACATCGTCCTCTACAATTTAAGTGGTCACTCGACCCCTTGACCACTACTTGACCACTGCTTGACCACTGCTTGACCACTAATTTACCACTCTTTAATCATCACCATCTCATTACAATCACTTTTCCCTAAAATTTCCCTAAAATTTTCCTCACTTACACACCGCTTGACCACTGCTTGACCACTACTTGACCACTAATTTACCACCCTTTAAGCATCACCATGTCGCTACAATCACTTTTCCCTAAAATTTTCCTTACTTGACCACTTGACCACTCCTTGACCACTGATTGACCACTAATTTACCATTCTTTAATCACCACCATATCATTACAATCACTTTTCCCTAAAATTTCCTTACTTGACTACTTGACCCTTACTTG
>OY992879.1:157744945-157769945 GCA_963921405.1 Cepaea hortensis | reverse complement strand
TCCCCCAACTACTGGTGATCTTGAAGTCCACAGATCCGCTCGTTCGTTGCCCGGCCTTCCGGCATGACCGTGGCATATTCCTATATAGTATTTGTAAGAGAGCAGTGTCCGTGCTTACTGCCCACTCATGCCTCGCCTGTCCAGTATCAACTTTACACAACAGGGACTGAGAATCAGACACGTCATTGTCCTTGGAACCGGACAGCCCGCTGGTCATTATTTAACTTCTTCAGAAGCACAGTTTTGATGTTGCTGTCGATGCTGCTGATGTTAATGATGTTATTAATGCACTGATTTCCGGGCAGGCACTCCTTGATCCAATGCCGTTTATTCATTCGGGTAAAGGTTCATCAGCTCTTGTGTTGCCATTCATACAGTTTTTCTTTTACGTTTCTTAAGCTTATTGGGTACCTTGGAATGATGGTTAGGATGTTTGCTGACAATTACATGAGCTCAGTCGGACAAGGGTTAGTTGTCAGCTGTCCTCATTAGTTGCAGGAGGGAAGAGAGATAACTTTTCCCTTGATGCACTCCATCCATACATCATGTGCCATGCCGATAAGCGTGGGCGGTCTTGTTCTGCCATCTCACTTGATCACCAGAGTCGTAGATCAGCTCTGTGTTCTTGTCTCGACCATGCCACGTGGCCAAGCCATCCAGGTATTTACTTCTCGGTCTTCCCCTTGGTCTCTTCCCTTCGATCTTGCCAGTCGTCACCAAGTTCTCCAATTCATTTCTTCTCATAACATGCCCAGAAAAGTTTGACTGTCTACGTCTAATGTCTCTAATCAGTTTACGATCTTCATTTGTTTCTTGAAGGACTTGTTCATTGATTTTTATGTCTGTCCATTGTATTCTTTGCATTTTCCTCAGAAACCACATTTCCACAACCATCAGCTGTTTTTCAGCTTGACTGCTTATTGTCCACGCTCCACATCCATACAAAAGTATAGGTTCTATGTAGCACTTCAACACTCTTTTTCTCGTTTCAAATGAAATCTGTTTATTGGTCAGTATGTTTTGCATCTTGCAAAAGGCTACCTTCGCAACGGCAATTTTTGTTCTAATCTCTTCAAGGCATCTCCCATCAGTTGTTATGACTGTGCCGAGATAACTGTATCGATTCACTTCTTCTTCTTCTTCTTCTTCTTCTTCTTCTTCTTCTTCTTCTTCTTCTTCTTCTTCTTCTTCTTCTTCTTCTTCTTCTTCTTCTTCAGCGTTCCGAGCCATTGAGGTTCTTTGCTGCAAATACAATCCGTCTCCATTCACTTGTTGAAGAATATTCCCATTTACTTGTAAATTACATTGTGGTATTTCGTTCTTCCTAGTGATGACCATAATCTGTGTCTTTTTACAATTTAATTCTAACCCTAGTTGTTCACTGTGTGCAACAACCACATCTACTAAATTTTGCAGGTCCCGTTCATTGTCTGCAACCAAGACTGATTCATCAGCATATCTAATGTTATTGATGTGTCGTCCCCCAATGTTGATTCCTTCCATATCTTCTATATTTCTGATAATATTTTCACTGTACAGGAAAATAAGATCCGGAGACATTACACATCCCTGTCTCACGCCTCTTTTAGTAGGCTGATTTTGACCTACATTGTTATAAATTCTGATAGCAGCTTGTTGTTTCCAATATATGTTTTTTTTTTTACAATTCTAAGGTCTTTTCCATCAATTTGTAGATCTTAAAGTATCATTATCATGTCGACATGTCTCACTTTATCGAAAGCCTTTGTGTAGCCAAAAAAGCAAAGATATAGATCTTTGTTTACTTCTATAGAACGTTCAATTACTGTTCTCAGTATATTTACTGACAGCATTTACTGTGCCCTTGCCTTCTACAAACCCACATTGTTCTTCTCCTATTTCGGGTTGTATTTTCTTCCTGACTCTTTGCATGATAATTCTCAGCAGAATCTTCGTGGTGTGGCTCATTATACTAATTGTTCGATGGTGATCGCATTCCATGGCTTCTGATTTCTTCGGATTGCAATAAATATAGAATTACATAATTCAGGAGTTATATCTCCAGTATCGTATATTGCGTTCAGCAGTCTGGTGACTTGGTCTATTCCATATTCTTCTAAGGCATTGATCATTTCTACTGTAATGTTATCAGTACCCGGGGTCTTGCCAGTTTTCATATGGTTAAGAGCATTCTGAACTTCCATCTTCAAAATTGATGGTCCTTCATTATTATTCCGATGACCATATTGTTCTTCTCCGGTATCATCATAAAGGTCTTTCACATAACCTGACCACGGATGTAAAATTTGATCATGCATTCAGGCCTACAAATATGATGGTCTTAACACTTCATTTACCCATAGGAAGTTCCTTCTTCGGGATATATTATTATTTTTATTATTATTATTGTCATTATTATTATTATTATTATTATTATTATTATTATTATTATTATTATTATTAGTCATAGCAGGGCAGACCAGGCCCTAAGCCTTGGTTGGCAGCTGGTCTAGGATCGAAGCTCCGACAGGCGGACAGTTAGAGCATTGCTTTGCTGATCCGGCAGCTTCTGCAGCTTGTCTTGTTCCAGATTATAGGTGTCAACTTTCCTCTGGAGTGAACTAGGCAGGCCGAGAGAGGGATCATGCTGCATGGGCAACACATGGTTTCTTTATTTTAGCCCAGGCTTTGTGCTATGGAGAGGCGATAACTCCATCCCTGGTCTTACCGGTCTCGGAATCAAAGCGAGAGGCAACTGTTACGGGTTATAAGTCCTTCTCAGTTGGCGTAGACATGGGGCGCCACGCGTTGCCTCTGACGGTGGGAGACACCTACAGGTGTCACTGATCAGCTACCGCCCGCCTCAAGCTGGGCAACCCCCAGCCACTTGGGTGCTGATCCGCCACAGCCTGCCTACTTCAATGGGTGCTTGGGGCTAGGACAAAATCTGAATCGCAGGCTATAAAACCAATGCACCAGGTACTAATAAAAAGAATAGAAACCTCAAGCTACGGCTTGCAACCTGGAACGTGAGAACCATGTGTCCAGGATTTTCCACTGACTTGACAAATATTGACTATGTGAGAAAGACGGCTGTGATTGATGCTGAACTCAATCGTCTTAACATTGATATTGCTGGCCTGCAGGAGACTCGCCTCGCTGAGGAAGGGTCACTCGGGGAAAACAATTACACCTTTTTTTGGAAGGGAAGAGGGCAGGCAGAACAAAGGCAACATGGTATGGGCTTTGCAATGAAGAATTCGCTACTGGGAATGATTGATATCCCAGCTGGAGGTAATGAAAGATTATTATCACTGCGCTTGGCAACCTCTTGTGGATTTGCCACCATTCTCACTGCATATGCACCGACACTCGCTTCCTCTGATGATGTGAAGGATACGTTCTATGAGCAGCTAGACTCTGCGATCAAGGCAGTTCCAAAATCCGACTACATTTATATGCTCGGTGATTTCAATGCTCGTGTGGGCAAGGACTCGAGTTCATGGCCAGTGTGCCTTGGAAAATACAACATCGGTCGCATGAATGATAATGGGCAAAGGCTGCTGGAGCATTGCACTAGAAATGACCTATGAATTACAAACTCCTTTTTTAAAACAAAAGAGATGCATAAGGTCACATGGAAACATCCAAGATCCAGCCATTGGCATCAGCTGGACTTCATTATCACACAGAGACAACATCTGAACCATACATCATTAACTCGAAGTTACCACAGTGCTGACTGTGATACAGATCATTCTTTGGTTGTTGCAAGGGTTAGATTGAGACCAAAGAGAATCTACACAGCTAAACACAAGTCTAGCCCCAGGATTAATATTACTAACACTCACGATCCTGGAAAGTGCTTTGAATTTCAACAGCAACTTGAAGACGCTTTCAATGATACATCAGAAAATTGTATAGTAAATGATAAATGGAGTAAACTTAAGGAAACTATTTATAAAACAGCGGTAGGGGTTTACGGCACTGTGGATCATAAGAGACAGGACTGGTTTGCGGCAAACAGCCAGATACTGCAGCCCTTGATTGATAAAAAGAAGATAGCTCTCTTAAGAAACAAGGAAAGACCAACGCGTAACACTCTGAGTGAGCTGAAGCAAGCGAGGAAGGATGTACAAAAGGCTGCCAGGCAGTGTGCGAATGACTATTGGATCAAGTTATGTGAGTCCATTAAAATCGCAAGTGATAAGGGAAACATCAGAAGCATGTATGAAGGGATAAAGAAAGCCTGTGGTCCAATGATCAAAAGAAGTGCACCGCTGAAAACCTTGACTGGAGAAATCATCACTGATAAGAAACAGCAGATGGACATATGGGTAGAGCACTATTTAGAGCTTTACTCAAGTGAGACCAAGCTAGCGGATGATGCCCTCAACGCCATAGAGGCTCTACCAACTCTTGACCACCTGGACACACTTCCCACTATAACAGAAGTTAAGTGTGCTATAAATGAGCTTGCATCTGGCAAGGCTCCAGGTAACGATGGGATTCCAATAGAGGTAATCAGGAGTGGGCAAGACACACTCGCTCTACAGATCCACCAGCTAATAGAGCTATGCTGGCGAGAAGGACAAGTACCACAGGATTTCAAAGATTCAAACATCATAACGCTGTACAAGAACAAGCGAGATCGGAGCGACTGTAACAACTATAGGGGTATCTCACTTCTGTGTATTGTTGGGAAAGTATTTGCCAGAATTGTCCTGCACAGACTTCAAGTCCTGAGAGATCAAGTCTACCCACAGTGCGGCTTCCGTCAGAACCGGTCTACCATTGATATGATATTCTCATTGCGACAGATGCAAGAAAAATGCCGGGAACAAAATCAGCCACTGTTTTTTGCCTTCAACGACCTCACAAAGGCATTCGATTTGGTCAGTCGTGAGGGTCTGTTCAAAGCACTAAAGAAGATTGGCTGCCCACCAACTCTTCTGTCCATTGTGGAATCGTTCCACACAGGCATGAAGGGTATAATCAAGTTTGATGGCTCAACTTCAGAAGAGTTTGAAATCAAGAGTGGAGTTAAGCAAGATTGTGTGCTATACCCCACCCTCTTTGGGATATACTTTTCACTTCTACTGAAATATGCCTTTCGTGATCAGGATGACGGTATATACATTCACTCACGCTCAGATGGTGACCTCTATAATGCTCAGAGATTGAAGGCCAAGACCAAAATTAGCAGGGTACTAATCAGAGAGTTGCTTTTTGTGGATGATGCTGCGATTACGACCTACTCTGAGGAAGAATTACAGCATCTACTATCTGCATTCTCCAATGCTTGTTCTGAATTTGGTTTAACAATTAACAAAAGGAAGACACAGATTATGTCACAAGGTGCACATGGTGTACCATCAATCTTTATTGACAACGCCGAACTGGAGATAGTAGACCATTTTACATATCTAGGATCAGAGGTAAATAGCAAATTATCCCTCGATCAGGAAATCAACATCAGGATTGGCAAGGCAGCAACAACAATGAACATGTTAGCACAAAGAGTCTGGGAGAACAGGAAGCTTACTGCCAAAACAAAAGTCCTCGTCTACCAAGCCTGTGTCCTTAGTACTCTTCTTTATGGCAGTGAAACCTGGACAACTTACTCATGCCAAGAGAAACGTTTAAACAGCTTTCATATGCGGTGTCTGCGAAGAATACTTGGTATTAAGTGGCAAGACAAAATCACAAATACTGAGGTATTGGAAAGATCAGGTTGTGTGACGGTGTATTCCATGCTCAGTCTTCGTAGACTTAGATGGACAGGACACGTTAGGAGGATGGATAATGGTAGAATACCAAAGGACATCTTTTTTGGTGAATTACAGACGGATAGGAGATCTCAGGGTCGGCCTCTACTACGATACAAAGATGTGTGTAAGCGGGACATGATTGATACAGGCATTGATAATGCACATTGGGAGCACGTCGCCGCTGAACGTGTTGCATGGAGGGCAACTATCAGAAATGGAATAAAGACAAAGGAGAAAATGATTGCAGATAAAGCACACACAGAGCGTGAGAGGCGTAAGATGGTGCAAATTGGTGGAAGTGACCATGTTTTCACATGCACCCACTGTGGGCAAAAATTTGCAGCAAGAATTGACCTTACCAGCCACACTCGCCACCGCCATGGATCGTAGTTATTAAGCCTTTTTGAAGCACAATGTACCAAACTATCGTCTGTCAAGACGGAAAGGTGCCAATGACTGATTATTATTATTATTATTATTATTATTATTATTATTATTATTATTATTATTATTATTATTATTATTATTATTTTATCTGATGTTAGATTTTAGCAATAGTTACACGATATTTGTAAGATCTTGACATTCAACAAGGTGTTGTGCACTCTCGTAAGGAAATGTATAATCGGACAGATCGGACTACGATGCGGTTGGCGTCTGTTCGAGTCGATATTAAGTGACATGTGTTTGACCCCTTCTGACAAGTGTGGTCTGTTCGTCTTTATCAGAATTAAATTAAGTTAAATTAAATTTGGAGTCAGGTCTGGGCAGATATGTATACACCTCCCACGCATTAAATTAACACAAGTTTGTGACAGAAAGCGTTACTTGCAACTGATCAGCTTCAATTTGAAGATAAAATCGAACCGCCCTCGTCCATGCTTTCATTGAAACTAATCCATTGCAAATATAATTACACTAAATAAATACTAGACAGAAATTAGAAAACAGGACGAGCGACAACTGACAGTAACAATGAACGATTTTGTTCAGATTGTTTCCAAAAAGATGATTGTGGTGGGGGAAAGAAATTCCTTGAAGAAAATCAGGATTGCGTAAACAATTAATTAATATATAAGTGAATGTGTCAACACCGGTCTGGGCTTGTGCATGCCCCACATAAGGTATCACGTGAGGATGTTGAAAGTGGGTCAATAAAGACAACAAACACAAGGTTGTTGCCTGGTGAAGTCTGCGAGTATTGATCTAGGGCGTTGGAGGACTGGTTCAAGACCTCTTAGGTCACTCCTGCGGGGACAACACTGTAATGGCATGGGTATACGACATGTCGGGAGCAAGGCAAGCGAATGGCGGGAAAATATGCCAGAGACTCTCGCACTGTCGGTGAACAGTAGAATAAAGTGAGCAAATCAATGACAGGGAACAGATGGCGGCACAAACAGTAAATATTGAGTCACGTCTTTCTTTCAATGCTGACCCTAGGTTTGTCGTATTGGCAGGTCACGGGCTGGGTTATTTAGGAAGAGTGGAGCAGAGGAGAAATCAACCCACAGAAAAGAAAGCTGACAATAAGGCTGGATGCATTCTTCATGGTCATATATTCTAAAGAGGGCTGCTCATACACACACACAAGCATACACACAAAAATACACACACATACTCACACACTTACATAGAGATAAGACAGAAGCCGGCACTATTTGCCATCTGACGCTGATGAATATGTTGGGGGTGGGGGATATGAACACCTTCTTGTCCGGAGTACAAGGATGATATCCCAAAGGATAACAGATAGAAAGTACTGGCAAACTACTGAATGTCAAACTGTCTAATAAAATTAACCTGGGTCTGACGGCAACGTCCTGTAAAGGACACATACTTGTTTAGGGGACAGAAGATGGAGGACAGAGTGGGAATGGTTGGCTTCTTGTAAGTAACGATCAATGTTACAGGCCTGTAGCAATATTGGGTATATGGTGCTAAACCCATGGTTGTACAGACCGACCAGCACTCGGTGGCTGGTACGGTCATTGCCACGCCGGTGGCCTTTAGTCAGTTAGTTAATTAGTCGCGGTTCCAACTTCACGGCAACAGGTCGTCCCCATTGTCCTCCGTTCCTGTGCCAGTGAATATCACACAAAATGCTCCTCACCGCCAAATGTGAGAAGTAGAAAGAAAGAAGACTTGGCAAGCCAACAGCGCACACAGGTACACTGTGCATAATGCCGCCACCAGAACGCCAACACAAAAGTTTTTTTTTGGGGGGGTTTTGTTCGCATATCTCTTACAGGACATTGCTGTCAACATCAGCGTCTTTCATCTGATTATTGATTTATTGGCAGGATTACGCTCAGTAGTTTGCCATTGTTTCTGAGCGGCCGGCTCACATACCCCGTAAGTCACCAACGCGGCGAGAACCGATACCGATTCTCGTCGCAAGTTACGTTCCTCACGTAGATACACGGGATTACGGAGAAAGTCGCTAACGCGTAGGACAGGGAGACAGGCTAACACAAAAGTCCTCCACGAAAAATACAGTTCATCATCGATGGAAGCTGCAGTCAACAGAAAGACTTCATTGACCCGGGTTTTATCCCACAATGCTCGGTCTCTTCCGCAGGGCGACCCGCCAAAAGTGCCGCACAAAGCACGAACTCCGTAGCTCCAGCTACGATTCCCAAGAGTCTCCTGAAAAATGCACTCCTGAACCGAAAAGTCAAACCAGTCAATTCAGCGACAGGCGGCCATTGTTCGGAACATGCAGTTCACTGTGCAAACAACAGCGGAGAGATGTAAAAGCATTCAACACGAACTTCACAGCTTACAGTGTCGCGCCACGCACTGACTCAGTAGCAAGGCCACGGAACCATGTACTACCAGTCCAACATGAGGAAAATGCTAATGGAAACCGTAGCCACAAGCATAAACACGCCAGAGGCCTTAACTGTTCAATGCCTAACCGCCATGTTGGGGACCGGAAGTTCGCCGGCAGCCTTTACTTCCATAGACACTTCCCGGGATTCGCTGACCCTGATTTGTCCTTGAAAGCAATGTCAATTTTAACTGATTCAATGTTGAAGGATAATATACCGCCAAATGTGACCTCACATATGGACAGTAGAGTGATTTATCGCTATACTAGGGTCATAGTGTTATTTGTTTCGTTTCGCAGAAACTTCCACAATTTTAATGCTCATGAATGGAAATGTACATTCTTATACTTGAAACAAATGTAATCCCCTTAGTGGCTTTAAACAAAGACGCCAGAAATAAAATAGTACCTGGCATATTTAGTTGCATCTTGTCAGGAGCATGCTGCTACATTGCTCAAATATATCGAAGCATTATATATTAATCGATTCCAACAACTACTGTGTAAACAGAAGGACTTCCTGCTAACTATTAGACTTCCGTGAATATAACGTTCTACACAGTCGCACAATGTCAGCAACGATCATATTTCAGTACGTCATATTTCAGTACGTCATATTTCAGTCAAGTATCATTCATGTTGTCTCATTACCTGATATATCACTCTGCAGTATGCACCTGACGAGATGCAGCAAAATGTGCCAGATAAGAAATCGTACAATATATTATTTATGACGTCTTTTTAAATGCTAATACGTGTTTGTTTGAATGTGCACCATATTTGGTCCAAACCTACTTAATTGTTATACACTTCTTCTTCTTCTTCTTCTTCAGCGTTCCGAGCCATTGAGGTTCTTTGCTGACACTGAGTCAGTTAAAATACCTAACCGACTAGGATTCGAACCAGTTACCACTACACTATAGGGGTTTCTTTCCGCGTAGACAGGGAACGTTTTGTAAGCACATCTCGAATACAGCGCAGGTAGTGATTAATTTCAGTCTTGGATAGTGGAAACAAAGATAATGAACATCACAACTATACCCTCCTGGACAACAAGAACTGCAACATAAGAAGATACATTGTACAGTAGTTTACAAGAGACGCCGGAACTTTTTACGAAGGAGTTGCAGAAGCAGTTCGTAATCCCGCATACCGCGTACGAAAGACAGCTGGGGGAGATTTGGTAGTAGGCCGAACTGCGTTGGTTTTCTTGTAATGGTATGAAAGCCTGTCGTTCAGATAGCGATAGCAAAATACTGAAAGTAAACTTGTCGAGAAATCACACTCTGCGGAAAATATTCTAGGGTTGACAGCGATGTGCTGTAAAGGATATGCACCTAACTTAACTTTACACGAAATAGAAAATGTGAAAAAAGTGGCATCGTGATTATCATGCAGGATTTAAAGAAAACATTGGAGTTTAAAGAATGGAAGAAGAAGAAGCAGAAGAAAAGTTGCGAAGAATGTTCTGTATAGGGCATAGAAATGTGAAAGGAAAGAAACTAATTGAATTTGGCGTAAAAAGCAAACTTGCATTCACAAGCACCCTATTTTGATAACACACATCAAGCCTCCGTATTTGGATCTCACCCGTTGCTGCATGTAGGATTCACATCGACAATATCTAAACACAAAAGCAGACAGATGACGTGGTTAACTAACATCAAGACAACATCAAGATGAGATTACTATTTAGATCACGCACTATTGGAGGCAGAGTTCATGGCAACGCTGAAAAAAGTGATAGAGGGCATGCGAGCAATAAAGTTCAATGTGATTGATATACCACCCGAAGATAACACTGAGATAAAACACAGGTGTTAATGGATGCACAGGAAGACACGACTCCTGATGAGCTTGCCATACAAGCAAGGGACACACTTATCTGATCCTCATAAAACATGGTTCCTAAGAAAGGTACAAGAAGCAGAAGTACATCGCAAAGGAAACATTTGGGCTAGTAGAACAAAAAAGCTAAAAACCATTGTCATGACTAAATTTAGTACTTTCCGGTGTAGGACGTGATGTGAACCTGAGGAATTAAGGCCGCTTGGTTAGTGCAGTTGCCGCGAACTGTGCAGGTTAGAGTTTGAAGCCACTAAGACAGTTCAAAAATAAATACACATATATTGTTACTTGTTTGAGAAGATCAAAACATGAACAGTCGAAGTCAGACCAACTAAAAGTGTACACATATTAGTTTAGTTTAGTTTAGTTTAGTTTAGTTTAGTTTAGTTTAGTTTAGTTTAGTTTAGTCAACGGATGAACACACGGGTGTAATCCATAAGTGCTCCGTTCTACTCCTAATTCAAGCCTGAGTGCGTAGAATCTCAGCTCAGCGCAAGAACTCCGTAGCACCGGCGAGGATCCTGAAATACTTTGGGCAGATGTTTAGCTCGAAATTTTGCCCGGGCAGCGCCGTTAGGCTACTCTTTTTCGATTTCCAACTGCCAAGAGATTTTTTACGTGCGCAACAATACACACCGGCGTCCGATCTCACTACCCAGAGACCAGAGGGCATTTTGTTACTAGAAGTCCACGTGAAAAAATCCCGGCGCTCACCAGGGCTTGAACCCGGGACCTCCAGCACTCGAGGACGCCATACCCACAGACCACTCAGCCCTGTAAACAGATTAACGCACAAATGTTGAGTACTCATCTATTTGTGGTGATATGCGCATGTTTGTCGCTTTTGACCTTACAAGTTACAGAAATATTCTTTGAATTACGTTTAACAAGAAAAATAAACATGTTGACACACAACATGATCTGAACATCCGCTGTCTAAGAAAGAAGGCAGGAAGATATGAAGAGGGGAAGACAGGAAGCGACCAACAGGAAGTGACACCACACATATCTGGAATAGCAAGTTAGAGAGCACCAGGTAAGTGATGTTTTTGAACTCAACGATTTTGTACATACATAAATAATTCTACTGTTTAATGCTATCCCACTGATTCAGTCTGCACTGACAATTAATATATATTTTCATGTTTGTTAGTTTCATGATCTTCGAGATTGTGAATTTTGGGGGTGTACATGTTTGTGATTGCAAACTGTGCATTACAACTGTTGTTGCAACAATCCACACCATTGCTGATGTACGAGGGCGAGTCAATAAGTAAGTCACACAGTTCTGTGGGATGTCAGGTAAATGAAGTTTGTGTTTTCTACAGGTGTCATTAGGTGACAGTAACATCAAATTGTATATTCCCGTTCGTCAGGTGACACTAGGTGTTTCATGAGCATGTGCAGCGTATAAAAAAAATGGCGACTGTACTTACGGTACAACCAAAGAGTAACGTGCTGTTGTGCGTTTTTTTTTTTGTGGGGGGGGGGGGGGGGCAAAAGGACTGCCTGCAAAGGACATTCATAAGGAAATGCTTCCTGTTTATACTGAAAAATGTTTGTCCGTAAAGCGGTGCATTATATATACATTCATAAGGAAATGCTTCCTGTTTATGCTGACAAATGTTTGTCCTTAAAGCGGTGCATTGCTGAGTAGAAAATTTTTCTGAAGGACGCTCTAAAATTGTTGATGAAATCCGATCTGGTCGTCCTGTTGAGATTGCAACAGAAGCATCCGTGCAGCGAGTGGGGGAGATGAATAGAGGTGGCAGGCGAGTAACGATAGCCTCTGTAGCATCTGCAATAGGGTGCTCGCGTTGTTCAGCATACAGCATAATTCATGATCGATTGAAATGTAAGAAAATGTTCTTAATGTGGGTACCCAGACAATTGAAGGAGGAACTCAAAATGAATCGATTTGGCCTGCCCTTGCATCATCTCTGTCGGTACGAAGATGAAGGAGAAGACATGCTAAACAGGATTGTTACTCGGGACGAAGCATGGGTGCATCACTACCAGCCCGAATCAAAGCGTGCTTCAATGCAATGGAAACATCCTTCTTCGCCTTGTGTCCAAAAATTCAAGGTTACGCCATCAGCAGGGAAGGTTATACTGACAGTGTTCTGGGATTGTCAAGGAGTGCTTTTAACCAATTTCAAGAAGAAAGGTGACAATGTGAATTATGAATTGTACTGGGAAGTTCTATCGATTATGCAATTCGAAGAAAACTTCCAGGACTGCTGACTAGAGGAGTGTTGCTTCTTCATGACAATGCCAGACCACATACGGCACGATTAACTCAGGAGAAAATTAACCAACTAAGGTGAGAAGTTCTGAAACATCCACCTTACAGCCCCGACTTAGCCCCTAGCGATTTCCACCTTTTTGGTCCACTGAAAACTCATCTTGGCGGGAGACATTTCGCGAATGACGCGGAAGTTGAATGTGAAGTGAAAACATGGTTCAGAAAACGGAGCACGCGGTTATATGCAGCCGGTTTGGGAGGACTGATAAAACGATGGAATAAGTGCATCAATGTTGGTGGAAATTACGTTGAGAAATAAAGAGACAAGGTATATATAAAAGTAAATTGGTTTCAAGTTGTTATCATATTTAGTTATTTCGCTACAGACATTTGTGACTTACTTATTGACTTCCCCTCGTATGATGGGAGACATTTTGAAGGACACAGGGTAAAAATAGGCATAATAAATAAATCATTTATCAAATTGCCGCCAAGGGTTTGTGATGTGATAGCGCCTTCACATTTTGTAGGCTGAGAGCAGGGCGGTTTCCAATCTTTCCTTCACTTTGACAATCGACGAGGCCAGGTGTCGAACGCAAGTCCTACCGTGCTCATGATATTACCAGCGCAGTTCGATATCAACTTCGCCAGTGAACCCATCAAGAAAATCAGTATTTTTGCCAAAAGGGTTGCCAGTCACTTTTCACGATTAGGGTGTTGTATTTCGACTCTTATAAATTCACAATCTTGATCTAACGGGATTGAGTGATTTATTAATTGATGGAATAATCGACATCATTCGACACCGAGCAACCGTATTGATGCCCTGCCTCAACGGCAACTATAGTAGGTGCTAATTGTTGCAGTTGCATGCTGGTTGTAAGCACGTCGTATTCTTCCTCTGATACATCCCACCAATCAAGTCACATTCTCAGAAGGTCAGCATGGCCGAATGGATAAAAAGCGCGTTCTTAAACTTCCGGTGTGTTGATGCCGAGATAAGGGGTGCAACCCTAGACCTGGCATTTGGACTAAAATGTTGACTTCTCCTCCTACACAGGGGACGTAAATTACAAGTACCTCAGAAGTCCGAGCTGGTTCGGGCGAGGGACATTGGTAATAGAGAAAACTAATAAAATCGCAAAATCCAGTCCACTGCTACCAGAAGCAGTTTGTGTGGACTACATTTGACCTAAGCTGAAATTCACAATCACAGATCCTTCAATATATTGTTTCACTTGTCATTATATCTTAAATTATAACTCTGGGTTGTGCCATAATGTGCTTGTCCTGCATCCTACTGACCATCTGAACCTGGACTTTTGTAATAGACAACTAAAATGCACCAGTTTTCACATTCACGTCAATTGTCTGAAAAAGGCTAATGGAACTAGATCATTATAAACAATGATAAGAAAGCGACAAACAGCTTTCTTCGGTCATGTGATGAGAACAGAGGAATTGGAGAACATCGTGACAACTGGAAAGATCATGGGGACAAGAGGCAGAGGCAGACCAAGAGAAATGATGTTGGATGGATTGAGGTGTTGGCATGGAGGAATATTATCAGCAGAGTTGATCCAGAGCACCAAAGCCAGAGATCTGTGGAGCGAAATGAACGCCTACGCCAGCCGGCAGGGCACTTGATGATGATGTATTATATATAGAAACGGTTCCCAAACTGTGAGGTAGAGGGGGTTATTCTCAATTGCAATTATTTCTATAGGATTGTTCAGACACAGTTATCAATACGAATATGTTTTATCACGACTACACTTATAATTTTCTAATAATGATTATAAGAAGAAATGAATTGGAGAACTTGGTGATAATTGGCAAGATCGAAGGGAAGAGACCAAGGGGAAGACCGAGAAGTAAATACCTGGATGGCTTGGCCACGTGGCATGGCCGAGACAGAAATACGGAGCTGATCCACAACTCTGGTGACCGAGTGAGATGTCGAAATATGACCACCCACGATTATTGGCATGGCACGTGATGGATGGATGGATGGATGGATGGATGGATGGATGGATGGATGGAGTGGTAAATATTACACCATTACTAAATGTGATTAAGGTGAGACACCTGTGATTATTTGGTCATATACATCTACACTTCACAAAACAATGGCAAAAGTATGATCATAATTAGTGGAACTGCGGTAAAGCAGCTTTACAGAACACAATTACGTTACAGAAAACACAGAACGTTGCGGCTATTAGTCTTTATCAACAAATAAATACATACACATAACACAACATATATTCACGGAAAGACCCCCTCCAGTGAATACATTAAGGCATAAGGACGGGATGAGAAGAATGAAACAATGAAACGAATTACAATAATGAAGAGAAAATACACATTTAAAGGAGAAAAAAAACAACATTGCTACGTATCTCAGAATCCCCAGTTGCTTTTAGAATTTTAATTTTTTCTTCATTATTCTAATTTTTACATCTTTTTTATTCTTCTCATCCTCGTCCTTATGTCTTAATGTAGTAAATGGAGAGTCTTCTCCGTGATTTTATGTTGTGTTTTTTGTATGCATTTGTTTGCTGATGAAGGCTAGTCACCGTAACATCCTGCGTTTGTCATAACTATGCTCTATATAGCTCTGTTACTTTGTGCTATTTTATATTGTTTACAAAACAATTACAAACTGCTGAACGTAAATTGCATAGAAAATCAACGTCCTCCAAAGGGTATGCAATATTTTTTGGTAATTGGAGATAACAAGTTGCATGGGTATAATAACAGGGCTCGCGATTTGTACACTTCTGAGGACCGCTGATGTTCATAACCACTCTGTGAATTTCTCACTTTTTCTCAGAACTTTTCGCAAAGTGAACCATCCGTGCATGATAACGCATGTTGACATAATTCAGACTTCTAATTCTGCACAAACATACACACTTAATGGCGTCACGGGAAATGGTAGACTTAATGTTTTCAAATCCCGTTCACGTATACAGACAAAATGGAAGGCAGCAACCGGAAAGGCCAGAAGTTCTTAAAACCGGAAGCACTAACCATGCCTTCTGGGAAATAGGTCCAATTAGGCAAATGGAGTGGAATGTTGGGTAGAGCCGAGGGCCAGCTTCCTCAAAGATAAAGCTTGCTGGGATCAAAGTGGGAAAATGAACCGATGTGTTTGATTGACCTAGTCTCGGGCCTGTCATCAGGGAATGGAACATAACGCTTGTCAGTTAACGTTATGTCTTATACAGCTTTTAACTAACAGTGGGATAAAGGTTCGAGTCCAGTGTGTGGTCTAACTATTTGGTTGCGAGAGTGTCAACCAGGACACTCGAGATCAAATCCCTGTATGGCCGATACATTTTCTCTCATCATCATCAGCATGTGCACTGTCGATAAGTGTAGTCTGTACATGATTTCTTGTTGTGGTGTACTGTTAGTTGGTAATCTAATTACATGGCCAAACCATGTAACTTAACTGCTTTCTGACACAAACATGGCCAAATGATGTAACTTAACTGCTTTCTGATACAATCTAACATTGTTATAACCCCTACTTCAGTCCTGATTCCTTCATTCGGATATTCTCTCTTCTTGATACATTGAGTATTCTTCTCTTTTTTTTCCTGTAATATCCACGTTTAGCATTGGCAATGGCTTTACATGTATATAATCAGACTGCACATGGTATCATTAGTACTGGGACTCCTCGCTAGTTCTTGAATATAAGGACTGATCGCTTGTTGGAATGTTACGAGTGCTGTGACGGCGGGTTCTTGACTCGTCTCAGTTCAGTTCAACTCACCTCAATTCAGTTCAACCCAGCTAAGCTCAACTGAATTCAGTTCAGTTCAGTTGAATTTAACTCAACACAGTTCAGTTTAATTCAGTTCGATCAACCCAACTGAATGCAATGCAATTCAATTCAACTCAACTCAACTCAGTTCATTTCAACAGAAGTCAACTCTTTCAGTCGTGGAAGGGTCCGTTTACTGACATTATCTCGCACGGTTACCGTTCCGTGACCAGGTATGTGTGTCATTAAGTCTAAGTCGTTTGGTGTACACCTGTTGGTGGCATTTAAGTAGTCGCCGTGTGTGACCTGGGGATAATTATCGCAGTTTCATAACCCAGACAATCCGGATTCAAAGTCAACATCTGGCGATTTGAGAGCACATCGCCTGACGTTGATTTTCACAATGTATTTTTATTGGCGTTCTCTAGCTTTGAACTCGCCCATACGCATGTTACTACATTTAGTGCACTAACTGATTTTTGCGGGTGGATTAGCTTTCCCTGTTACCAGTGACCCTCGCCATCAGCCGAACCCACTCCGACTTCTGATCTACTTTTAATTGACGTCCCCAAGTCAAGGACGAGAATTCAATATTTTAGTCAAGCTGGCCGCTGTAGAGACTGAACCCGCTACTTTGGCATCAGCACACCGATTTAAGCGCCAGCCGTTCACAAATCAATAGCAAATAACTGTGTATAAACATTTTCTAGAAAATTAAAAACAGCCCTACAAAAATAAACTGCTGTGATTGACTGCGTCGCCCTGTAAAAGCCGTGCAATTAACTTCACTGTTTTCAGCTCTTTTCCCATTAAGACCAGCAGACGTCACTAAGTTGTCAGGTTAATGTTGTCATGTTAAAGTTGTCAGGTTAATGTTGTCAGGTTAAAGTTGTCAGGTTAATGTTTCCTGCTAACATTCCTTTAAAAATTGTGATTGTCTTTGTTGCATTTCTCTAATGGGGTCGTGGAATTAATCTGCCCCACTGAACACTTCCTTGTTTCTTTTCCTTTGTCTGCCCATTGTACTTTTTGCAGATTTCACAGAAACCCTAAGTCTGTTGGCAACATATGTTTCTCCTCTCGTCATCTTTATGTCCATGTCTTGTATGTATTCAATACTGTGTATGTCACTTTAATATTCATTTAACGAATTCAGTTAGTTAGTTAGTTAGTTAGTCGACAGATCATCCTCGCTGCACATCGAACCATTCAGTCCATAAGTGCTCGGATCCCCTCCTCAGCAAATCCCGCAGCGTGTAGCGGCTAACGACGCCAGTTCTGTGTTGGTTTATCAATCTTCTTTGGCTTCCTGCGTAGTGTTCTTGTTTGGCCACACCTCTTTTAATTTGATGCTCTAGCAGTCTGGCCATTGTTGTAGATTCACAGTCATCACTTGGTTCTCGCAAAAGTCTCACATCACGTAGAGCATTCAGAATGTCAGCCTGGTCCATGGCGCGTCCGCCCTCCACAGTAGCCTCACCTGCGAGCTTGTCAGCCCGCTCATTTCCTTGTACTCCCGCATGCCCTGGCACGAAGATGAAACTAATCTTTGCCAGCCGAGACTGCTTCAGAGGCAGCAACCATTCTCTTCGGATCGACCCCTCCTCTATCCTCTTGATCATGTTCATTGAGTCGCTAAGGAAACAAGCCCTGGTGAATGTCTGTGTCTCGAGCCATGTTATTGCTTTACTTACTGCCATGACTTCCATGGTCAGGCTACTTGTGGTTTCAGTGAAAGCACCAGAGTCCACCAGAATTCAGTGCTGAAGGATAATATATAATTAAATGTGACATCCCTTTACAACAGAAGGACAATATATCGCAATACTAGTGTCGTCGTGTTATTTGTGTTTATCCCCGTGATATCGTCCGTAGTTTCAATGCATAGTGTTTGGATAATTACATTATTATACTGGCTCATTTGATTGTATTCTCTGTTTGGTCCAAACGTACTTTTTTATTCGGCACTGAATCGGTTAAGAAAGTGGCTTCAAGTGACATTCTTTCACGCCATTGGGGTCTCTTGGGTAAATGTGCTCGCATCTATTTGGATAGACCAGTGGGCACTTAGTGGGCGATGCCGATAGAAACATCATCTGGATGGGGAATGGGACGCGTGATACTTGGTTTATAGATGGAGGTGGTTGTAAATAGTGGAATTATAGACAGGGTTGGTTATAAATAGTTGAATTATAGATATATGTAGCTATAAAGATATATTATAGATCAATCAATCAATCATGTGCCATGCCGGAAAGCGTGGGCGGTCATGACTCGCCATTTCACTCGATCACCAGTGTCGTGGGTCAACTCAGTGTTCCTGTCTCGTCCATGCCATGTGGCCAAGCCATTAGATAGAGGTGATTATAAATAGTGGAATTAGAGATAGAAGTTGTTATAAATATTGGAATTATTGATACGACATTGGCACCTTGCCGTCTTGACAGACGATAGTTTGTGCTTTAAAAAGGCATAATAACTTTTAACTATGGCGGTAGCGAGTGTGACTGATAAGGCCAATTTGCGCTGTAAATGTCCGTTCACAGTGGGTGCATGTGAACACGTGGTCATTTCCACCATCATGCACCATCTTACGTCTCAAACGCTTGGTGTGTGACTTTTCTGCAATAATTTTCTCCTTTGACTTTATTCCATTTCTGATATTTGCCCTCCATGCAACACGTTCAGCGGCGACTTGCTCCCAATGTGCATTATCAATGCCTGTATCAATCATGTCCCGCTTACACACATCTTTGTATCGTAGTAGAGGCCGACCCTGAGATCTCTTACCCATCTGTAATTCACCAAAAAAGATATCCTTTGGTATTCTACCATCATACATCCGCCTAAGATGTCCTATCCATCTAAGTCTACGAAGACTGAGCATGGAATAAACTGTCACACAACCTGATCTTTCCAATACTTCAGTATTTGTGATTTTGTCTTGCCACTTAATACCAAGAATTCTTCGCAGACACCGCATATGAAAGCTGTTTAAATTGTTCTCTTGGTGTGAGTAAGTTGTCCAGGTTTCACTGCCATAGAGAAGAGTACTAAGGACACAGGCTTGATAGACAAGGACTTTTGTTTTGGCAGTAAGCTTCCTGTTCTCCCAGACTCTTTTTCTTAACCTGTTCATTGTTGTTGCTGCCTTACCAATCCGGATGTTGATTTCCTGATCTAGGGATAATTTGCTATTTACCACCGATCCTAGATATGTAAAATGGTCTACTATCTCTAGTTCGGCGTCGTCAATAAAGATTGATGGTACCCCATGTGCACCTTGTGACATAATCTGTGTCTTCTTTTTGCTAATTGTTAAACCAAATTCAGAACAAGCATTGGAGAATGCAGATAGTAGACATTGCAATTCTTCCTCAGAGTGGGTCGTAACTGCAGCATCATCTGCAAAAAGCAACTCTCTGATCAGTACCCTCCTAATTTTGGTCTTAGCCTTCAATCTCTGAGCATTGTAGAGGCCGCCATCTGAGCGTGAGTGAATGTATATACCACCATCCTGATCACGAAATGCATATTTCAGTAGAAGTGAAAAGTATATTCCAAAGAGGGTGGGAGCTAGTACACAACCTTGCTTAACTCCACTCTTGATTTCAAATTCTTCAGAAGTTGCACCATCAAACTTGATTATACCCTTCATGCCTGTGTGGAACGATTCCACAATGGACAGAAGAGTTGGTGGGCAGCCAATCTTCTTTAGTGCCTTGAACAGACCCTCACGACTGACCAAATCAAATGCCTTTGTGAGGTCCATGAAGGCAATAAACAGTGGTTGATTCTGTTCACGGCATTTTTCTTGCATTTGTCGCAATGAGAATATCATATCAGTGGTAGACCGGTTCTGTCGAAAGCCACACTGTGATTCGGGGTAGACTTGATCTCCTAGGACTTGAAGTCTGCGCAGAACAATTCTGGCAAATACTTTTCCAACAATACACAGAAGTGAGATACCCCTATAGTTGTTGCAGTCGCTCCGATCGCCCTTGTTCTTGTACAGTGTTATGATGCTTGAATCTTTGAAATCCTGTGGGACTTGTCCTTCACGCCAGCATAGCTCTATTAGCTGGTGGATCTGTATAGTGAGTGTGTCTTGCCCACTCCTGATAACCTCTATTGGAATCCCATCCTTACCTGGAGCCTTGCCAGATGCAAGTTCATTTATAGCACACTTAACTTCTGTTATGGTGGGAAGTGTGTCCAGGTGGTCAAGAGTTGGTAGAGCCTCTATGGCGTTGAGGGCATTATCCGCTAGTTTGGTCTCACTTGAGTAAAGCTCCAAATAGTGCTCTACCCATCTGTCCATCTGCTGTTTCTTATCAGTGATGACTTCTCCAGTCAAGGTTTTCAATGGTGCACTTCTTTTGATCACTGGACCACAGGCTTTCTTTATTCCTTCATACATGCTTCTTATGTCTCCCTTATCACTTGCGATTTGAATGGACTCACATAACTTGATCCAATAATCATTTGCACACTGCCTGGCAGCCTTTTGCACATCCTTCCTAGCTTGCCTTAGCTCACTCAGAGTGTTACGCGTTGGTCTTTCCTTGTTTCTTAAGAGAGCTTTCTTCTTCTTATCAATCAAGGGCTGCAGAGTCTCGCTGTTGGCCGCAAACCAGTCCTGCCTCTTATGATCCACAGTGCCGTAAACCTTTACGGCAGTTTTACAAAGAGTTTCCTTAAGTTTATTCCATTTATCATTTACTGTACAATTTTCTGGTGTATCAGTGAAAGCGTCTTCAAGTTGCTGTTGAAACTGAAAGCACTTTTCAGGATCATGAGTGTTAATAATATTAATCCTGGGGCTAGATTTGTGTTTAGCTGTGTAGATTCTCTTTGGTCTCAGTCTAACCCTTGCAACAACCAAAGAATGATCCGTATCACAGTCAGCACTGTGGTAACTACGAGTCAATGATATATGGTTCAGATGTTGTCTCCGTGTGATGATGAAGTCCAGCTGGTGCCAATGGCCGGATCTTGGATGTTTCCATGTGACCTTATGCATCTCTTTTGTTTTAAAAAATGAGTTTGTAATACATAGGTCATTACTGGTGCAATGCTCCAGCAGCCTTTGCCCATTTCCATTCATGCGACCGATGTTGTATTTTCCAAGGCACACTGGCCATGAACTCGAGTCCTTGCCCACACGAGCATTGAAATCACCGAGCATATAAATGTAGTCGGATTTTGGAACTGCCTTGATCACAGAGTCTATCTCCTCATAGAACAAATCCTTCACATCATCAGAGGAATCGAGTGTCGGTGCATATGCAGTAATAATGGTGCCAAACCCACAAGAGGTTGCCAAGCGCAGGGATAATAGTCTTTCATTTCCTCCTGCTGGAATTTCAATCATTCCCAGTAGCGAATTCTTCACTGCAAAGCCCACACCGTGTTGCCTTTTTTCTGCCTGCCCTTTACCCTTCCAGAAAAAGGTGTAGTTGTTTTCCCTGAGTGACCCTTCCTCAGCGAGGCGAGTCTCCTGCAGGCCAGCAATATCAATGTTAAGACGATTGAGTTCGGCATCAATCACAGCCGTTTTTCTCACATCGTCAATATTTGTCAAGTCAGTGGAAAATCCTGGACACATGGTTCTCACGTTCCAGGTTGCAAGCCGTAGCTTGAGGTTTCTATTTATATTTTTGTTTGTACCTGGTGCATTGGTTTTATAGCCTGCGATTCAGATTTTGTCCTAGCCCCAAGCACCCATTGAAGCAGGCAGGCTGTGGCGGATCAGCACCCAATTGGCTGGGGGCTGCCCAGCTTGAGGCGGGCGGTAGCTGATCAGTGACACCTATAGGTGTCTCCCACCGTCAGAGGCAACGCGTGGCGCCCCATGTCTACGCCAACTGACAAGGACTTATAACCCGTAACAGTTGCCTCTCGCTTTGATTCCGAGACCAGTTAAGACCAAGGATGGAGTTATTGCCTCTCCATAGCACAAAGCCTGGGCTAAAATATAGAGATCATGTGTTGCCCATGCAGCATGATCCCTCTCTCGGCCTGCCTAGTTCACTCCAGAGGAAAGGTAACACCCCTACATCTGGAACAAGACAAGCTGCAGAAGCTGCCGGATCAGCAAAGCAATGCTCTAACTGTCCGCCTATCGGAGCTTCGATCCTAGACCAGTCGCCAACCAAGGCTTAGGGCCTGGTCTGCCCTGCCATGACAATTTTGTCTTTAGCTTGCATTTCCTCGCACCAGGGTAAGGCTTGTACCCTCCCAATTGCGCTCTTCCGCCCGAAGCCGTTGGCACAATGTGGGGTGTCGGGTTTGGTAAGCACCGCCCAACGTTCGGCGCTAACAGAAACCAGGTAGTACCGTCTACTGTTATACAGTAGCTCAGTCATATCTGACTCGAGAATCTCTCATTATAATCTTAATATCTGCAATTGCAGAATCTAAAAAAATATAAATAGAAACCTCAAGCTACGGCTTGCAACCTGGAACGTGAGAACCATGTGTCCAGGAATCTAGATATCTGACTAAGAGATACACGTGATTATAAATACAGGTGGTTAAATAGAGTAGAATTATAGGTGGAGTTGTTTATATATAATGAAATTATAGATAGAGTTGTTTATAAATAGTGGAATTATAGATCGAGTTGATTTTATAGAGTGAAATTATATATAGAGGTGGTTATAAATAGTGCAGTTATAGATGAATGTGATTATAAATAGTGGAAATATAGATAGGGGTAGTTATAAATAGTGTAATTATAGATAGTACGGTTATAGTTGGTGGATTGTTGGCAAGAAGAGTGTGGAAATTTGATGGGTGGTATTATAGATAAGAAAGTTATAGAAGATGGAATTGTAGATATGAAGATTATAGACTCTGCAATTGTAGATATGGAGATTTTAGACTCTGCAATTGTAGATATACAGATTATAGATCCAGCAATTGTAAATATTTATATTAAATTATAGATTATGTAATTGTAGATATGAAGATTATAGATTCTGTAATTGTAAATATGAAGATTATAGATTCTGCAATTGTAGATATGAAGATGACAGATTCTGCAATTGCAGATATTAAGATTATAATGAGACAAATTGTAAATAGAAATAGTATAGAATGTAAAAATGTAGATATTATATTTAGAGATAGTGAAATTATAGATATTAAGATTATACATTGTGAAACTGAAGATATGAACATTATAGAAACTCGGATTATACATGGTGAGATTATAGATAGTGGATTATAGATAGTGAATTATAGATATTATGATTATATATACTGAATTATATATATTATGATTATAGATATTGAATTATATGTATTATGATTATAGATAATGAATTATATGTATTATAATTATAGATATTAAATAATAGATAGTATGATTAAATAAACCTGGTTTTTAAGACGACTGGAAAAAACAAACTGGAAATATGTTGAGCAATGAAAAGAACGAGAATCTCTAAGAAGATAATTAAGGAGAAAGGTTAATGGGGAGGCGGATCAGATGAAAGCCCTAGCTTAGATGGGTTCACGATGTGTCAAACAATCTTCACAGGACAGCAAGAGTGGCAGGGCATTTGTCTGATTACTGGAGACATTTCAAAACTCTTAGTCGCTGTTCCAACTTCACGGCAAAGGGTCGCCCCATTATGCTCCGTTCATGTGCCAGTGAAAATCACACAAAATGCTCCTCACCGCCTCATGTAAAAAGTGGAACAGACAGGAATCTCCACAAACTAACAGCCGAGCATGTATTCTATGCATAATGCAGCTGCCAGAATACCGAAACAAAAGTCCGCCTCGAAAATTACTGTTCATCGTCGATAGAAGCGGCAGTCACTAGAAAACCCGAAGTCACACATTACTGTGTAAGGCAATCCAGTTAGTTCAGCGACCCGCCGACCGCCATTTTTCTGAACATGCACTTCACGTTACAAACAACCGCGGACAAATGTAAAAGTACACCACGCGAAATTTACAACTCATAGTGTCGCTTCACGCACTCAACTCTGTTGCAGGGCGACGGAACCATGCACTACCAGTCAAACATGAGGAAAATACTTAAGCAAACCGTAGCCACAAGCATAAACACCTCAGATGCCTTAACAACTCAACCGCCTATCCTCCATGTTGAGAACAGGAAGTCTTCCAAACATTGTTATGCTGGAAACGTTCCGCACATGACTCACCGCGTGCTGATGCTAGACTTTTATGGAACACATAAAGCACTACCGATGCCTTCTCCTCATAGAACATGGTATTTTTGTTATTTTCCTATTGCAACCCTTTCTTCTTATTTTTACAATCGTCTATTTGTTTCTCCTTCTTCTTCTACCTCTCTTTATCCCCAATTGGGACTAGGCTCTCAGCCAAACCTCGCCGAACCGTCCTATCTGTTTATATCTCCTACAGCCCCCTCCATGTCCTCCCAGAATTATTCATGTCTGTAATTCTCTTCATCGTGTGCTTTTATGTCTCTAGCATTTTCTCGCTCGAAATTTATACTTTCATGTAGTGTCGATCGTGTATTTGTTAATCAATTTGTGTTTGTTTGT
>OY992879.1:157709945-157739945 GCA_963921405.1 Cepaea hortensis | reverse complement strand
GAAGTTGGAACCACGACTAACTAACTAACTAACACCGTCAGGTTCAAGAAAAACACTGCATTAACTGTACATGTACAACTGGTTTAATATTTGCAAAACATACAAAATACAGGTATGGGAAATACTATAGGACACATTTTCCCAATCGCAAAACACATCAAATTGTCATTAACATCAGAATATATAAACATGTACGAAACATTTTATTGGCCACTGGTGCTTGGCTGCAGATCATTAATTTTGTCATCTAAGGCAGCAGTTGGGGGTACCGGAGTTGGTTTTTTCATAAACATGGTGAGCTTTGTCTGAATTGTATGTTTCTTTGTTTTTCATCATAAATTTCACGATACGGACGAAACACATCGTGCGTCATCCGTTCAATCCTTGCAAATCGTTCGATGTGTGGGTCCATTGCTTCGAAATGTATAAGAAGTTTATTCAGTAAAGATAAACCTTCTGATAATCTCTTAGTGGTGAACTTTCTTTCTGGCTCATCCTCTTCTTTCTTGGCTTCTCTTCTTTCTTTTTCCGCCACTCTTTCTTCTTCCAGTTCGATTAACTCTTCATTTGTAAGTTCTCCGGATTCTTTGTCTAGCAACTCTTCGACATCTTCAATTTCACACTCCAAAGAAAGGTTTTTGGCGAGTTTTACTATTTTTCCCCGAATCGTTACAAGTTCATGTTCACTGTCAAATCCATGAAAATCATTAACATAGCGCTTAACACAATTTTTCCAGATGCCATTCATGCACTTTGTCGTCACAGCCTCTCAGGCGGTAGCGATATTCTTGATACACATTAAAATGTTGAAGTGTTTATAAAAATCTCGCAATGTTAGTTCTGAGTCAGCATCTATTGCGGATATCTTAGAAATTGATGACGCCAGCTAGCAGCATAGCATCATCATAGCATCATCATAGCATCATCATAGCATCATCATAGCATCATCATAGCATCATCATAGCATCATCATAGCATCATCATAGCATCATCATAGCATCATCATAGCATCATCATAGCATCATCATAGCATCATCATAGCATCATCATAGCATCATCATAGCATCATCATAGCATCATCATAGCATCATCATAGCATCATCATAGCATCATGCCTCCCTGTCCTGAGTTAACGACCCCCGATGATTGCAGACAACGCCGTTCGACTGATAATTGAGGCAGAAATAAATCTGAAATCTAATATGGCTAGTGATTGTGGTCGTAAAATCGAATGGTCGTAAGTTGCAGAGGTCGTAAGTCGATCAATACCTGTAACTAGACGCTCTCTTGTCTGGAACTCACAAAATAGGACACACACAGAGAAAATCTGAGGTCAATATTACTAGACACTCTCTTGTCTGGAACCCACAAGATATGACACACACAGAGAAAATCTGAGGACAACATAATTGGACACTCTCTTGTCTGGAACCCACAAGATAGGACACACACTGAGAAAACCTGAGGAAAGTATACCTTGACACTCTCTTGTTTGGAACCCACAAGGAAACGAAATAGCGGGAGAACTAAAACCATTTAGAGAAGAGAATAACAGACAGGGATGAATAATATTGGGAGGAAATAGAAGGAACTACAGGAGATAGTAAAGACAAGACGGGTTGACGGGGATATGTTGAGTGCCAATTCCCCAACGGGGGATGAAGAGCAGAGGAGGAAGAGGAAGGAATGACGATGATGATGATAATGCTGATAACATCATGTTATAATGATAATGCCCACGGATCAGTGCTATATCTGAGGTAAAAGCTGGCAGCACCTGGCTTCTTCTCTAGAACTTTGATTGTACATTATTCTAGACTGTCCTTGCCATACATTTAACTCCCTCTACCGCTATAGCAGACTTGTTAGTGTAATCTATAGGGAGCTGTCCGGACCATGTCATGATGACGTCATGATAACATTACGTTGCTCAGCCCACAATAAGGACACAGATAAGAAACCATTATATTTAGTTTTCATGTATGGTTGTTTTCATGTAGTTGTATGGGTTTATGCTTGTTTATTCTGTGCTGACGAAGGATTCAGCCGCAGTGTATATTTTGTTACTTATGGTCGTGTTCTAGTGAAGGTGACTGTCTGATTCTCGCTGGGTGATTCATTCATTGACTTTGTCGTGAGCGCGGTGGGACGAGGTTCGACCGCCGCACTCGTCGTCCGCCAACAGAGATAAAGATTTGCCACCTATTCCTCCGTATATTCAGACAATAATAATAATATAATAATAATAATAATAATAATAATAATAATAATAATAATAATAGTAATAATAATAATAATAATAATAATAATTATAATAATAAATTTAAGTCACTCTAATTGTTGTCTTAGCATTTGTTTATAAAGGTAGAGTGCCGTCTCCCTGGTCTAGGCTTTTAACAACTTTCTCCGTAATCTCGTCTATCCTCGTGAGTAACGCTGCTGCGTGAAAATCGGCAGCGGTTCGCGCAGTGCTAATAACTTACGGGGTATGTGAGCCGGTCGCTCAGAAAGCAATGGCAAACTACTAAGCGTAATCTTGCCTAGTACATCAACAGCAGCTGAAAAATGCTAGTGTTGACTGCAACGTCCTGTAAGGGATATGCAACATAAAAAGGTCACTATAATATTTATTTTTTACTAAGGTAAGTTAATAAGTAAGTCACAAATGGCTGTAGAAAAATAACTAAAGATGGCAACAACTTGAAACCAGTTTATTTTTCTAGATACACTGTCCCTTTATTTCTCAACAAAATTTCCACCAACATTGATGCACTTGTCCCATCGTTTCATCAGTCCTCCCAAACTGGCTGCAAAGAACTGCGTGCTCTGTCTCTAAACCACGTTTTCACTTCACATTCAACTTGGGCGTCATTCGCGAAATGTCTGACGATGTAAGCTATATTAAGCCGTCAGCTTGTACTTCCAGAATATTTTGTCATGTACTCATCTCATCTCATCAAGTTCCTCTTGTACATTGCTTGTAAATGCGCGCATCAATTTGATTCGAACAGATGCCCGTCGCACCGGGAGACAAACGCTGTATCCATTGCAGTATTGCAGCTTTGATCATCTTCGTACCAGATCTGTATGTATTATTTGTTTATTTGTGCGTCCGTTCTTGTATGTTATATTATGTTGAAGGACGTCACGGCACGATGGGCATTCCCATATGAGTTCAGTTCTCCGATGCAGCAGCCATCCCCACGAATGTTTGCTCACTGTTCCCTTGAATTCAAACAAGGGGTTTAACAGGCAAGAGGGTCGATTTGATTGCACCGAGTTTTGTCCCACATAGCTCGGTGTCTTTCCGCAACGAGGTCTGCCGAAAGCGTCGCAGAAAGTACGCAGTCCGTAGCTCCAGTTACGACCATCTGGAGTCTCTGAGAAAATTCTACCCAGGAACCGAACGACGTGGCCCAGAATCGAACCCACACCCTAGAGAGAGCGTGGAATGCGTCGTAACCACTCAGTCACGAAGACCCCCTAATGTTCCCATAAGGAGTTGGTTATAATATATGTTACCCACGAAGGCGACCATGACGTGCCTGATCAGACTTCACTCCAAGTTCAGGTAGTCCGACTATCGCTATAGCCTCGTCAGAATCTGCCAACCGTTTGTTTGGGGACAATACCCAACCGTCAATGAATTATTGGTCAGGTCATGTCGTCAGTCCAACAGCTTGAGCTGCTTCAAGTACCCCCCATTATTACAGCCCGAACAGCGGGAGCAACACTCCACAACATACCAAAAAAGGTTGGCGAAAAGCTTGTTATCTTATCGTGTCAACAAAGTGCACTATTAATTAGTTCATTGCGTGTCCGCTGCACATTCTCTGTAACGTATTTATTGCGTTGTTGTTTGTTCAGCTGCTTTCCACAAATTCAACATAACATGTGCTCATGCTGCTATAGAATTAGTGAACATGCGGTAAATCTGTGAAATGTAAACAATATTAAATAACACAAAGTAATTCAGCTTGATATAAGACATACAAGTATACGGAAAACATAGGACGTTGCAGTGACTAGTCTTCATCAGCAAACAAAGACATACACAAACCACAATATATAATAACGTTTAAGATACTACAGTGACTAAATTAAGGCGTAAGAACGGGATAAGAAGAATTTAAAAAAAAATTAGAACAATGAATAGAAAGTGGAAAAAGAGATTGAAAAAAAGTGTTTCTTTAGTATTTGAGTATCACAGCATGGGATCCTGAGTTCAGTATTTTGTTGTTACATGTTTTCATTTTCTTTTTATTATTCTAATTTTTTTCATCTTTTCATTCTTTTCTTCCCGTTCTATTGCCTTAATATGGTGTCTTCCCAATGATTATGTGTTGTGTTGTGTGTATGTATTTGTTTGCTGATGAAGGCTACTCGCCGCAACGTCCAATGTTTTCCGTAACTATGACGATTAGCAGTGAAAAGGAAAGGTCATCAATGAACACCACAGTAAACGGTGAGATACTAGGACAAGTAACAAGTTTCTCCTATCTTGGACATGTAATAACAGATGATTGCAGAAGTGAAATAGAAATTAAAAATGGAAAGATAACATCAAGAGATGGACGAACATCACCCTGACAGAATGTACAGTCAGGGCGAGAGACAGACAGTGTTGGAGATCCATTGCAGCCAACCTTCATTGTGGAGACGGCACCTGATTGATTAATTGATAACTCTGCACTATGCACATGACGAGATGCAGCGAAATATGCCAGACAACAAATCGTGCAATATTTTAGTTATATCTTCTCTGTTTAAATGAATTAATGGGATAATTGTTGTGAATGAAAACATATCCAAACAGAACGAATCATTCTGACACTTTGTCATCTTGTTTCAACACTGAATTAATCATACGCCCAGCATTAACCCATCTACCGAATGTCAGTAAATAATGAATGTGCGGTTGTTAGCGTTGTGGATTGTTTGTTAACAAAACAAATTACACTTTGTCTGCCAGAGAAAATCAACACTCATTCCATTATACTATTACCTCTTCCCTGTTCAATCACAGAAGAGAAGTTATATTAGTGTCCATCCCAGGTGCAGATTAATAATCCCGTGACTGAGTCAGCTGCAATTTTGGATATTAATTGGAAGGCGATTGTTGTACAAAGGCGGTAATGTCACAATACAACCAACACCAAATAAGGGATCTAAACAGCAAATGCTAGAGCTAATAACAGCCAAATATTGTAACGTGTAAATTCTCACTTTGTAACATTGCGATGTGCACTGTTGTGACAGATTTGCCGTATAATTGGGACCTGCGATAGTCTAGTGGCTAGACGTGTGTCTGCCGGCCAGCTGGACACGGGTTTAATCCGCATCGGGGCGATCTGGACATTTTAATAATGGCGTGGGCTCCCAGGGCGACCTGCCCCCAAGTGGCCACCGGGATATGTCATGGGGAGTAAGGGTGGCCAGTGTAAAACTGACCACATGGCTACTGGAGTTCACATTGATCTTCTATCTGACCACATGACCCATGGAGTTCATAGTGACTTTTACACTGACCAGATTATCGTGGAATTCACAGTGATCTTCAAGATCTGACCAAATGTCGCGTGGAGATCACACTGATCTTCAAGATCTGACCAAATGTCGCGTGGAGATCACACTGATCTTCAAGATCTGACCACATCACCCATGGTGTTCACATTGATCTTCAAGATCTGACCACATCACCCTTGGAGTTCACACTGATCTTCAAAAATATGTGTCTACATTCATATACCCAATAAAACTGTAACATGGCATTTTACTTACTTATGTTACTGTGTTAAAGTTGTCACGAACACAGCAGGAATTAGCACACCTGTGTTATAGACAATGATGCTAGCTTCATGCCATTTTGAGGCCTTAGTGAGAGTGGAGCATTATATATTGGCATCTTGCCGTCTTGACAGACGATAATTCGTTACATTGTGCTAAAGAAAGAGCACAAAACTACAATCCATGACGATAGTGAATCTCGCTGATCAGACCGATTTGCGCGATAATTGTTCGTCCACAACTTATGCAAGTTAGCACATGGTCATGTCCACTAAATCGCACCATCTGACGTCTCATACGCTCAGTGTCTGAGCTATCTGTAATTATTTTCTCTTTTGTCTTTGATCCATTCCTGATCTTTAACTGCGCAGTGTAGAGTCCGGTACCAGAGCGTGATTAAATGTATATACTACCATCCTGATCACAAAAGACATATTTCAATAGAAGTGAAAAGTATATTCCAAAGAGGGTGAGGACAAGTACACAACCTTGCTTAACTCCACTATTGATTTCAAATTCTTCTGAAGACGCACCATCAATCTTGATGATACCCTATATTCTTGTGTGGAACGATTCTACCATGGACAGAAAAGTTGGCGGGCAGCCAATCTTCTTCAGCATCGTGTACAGATCCTAACGACTGGCAAAGTCGAGGCCAATGAACATTATACAATATATATATATATATATATATATATATATATATATATATATATATATATATATATATATATATATATATATATATATATATATATATATATATATATATAACACATTCATATAAGTATATATGTATGTGTGTGTGTGTGTGTGTGTGTGTGCGTACACTGCGCATACAATTCTCACAATATGTGACCTCTGAAGCGAAGCAAGCCATTCTACACGAAACATTCCTTTCTCCACCTTACTTAGCATAGTCCGTGAGACCGTAAGGAATATAGTGTGTTGCAGCGGTCTCCTCTAACCACCACGCGGCTGCTGTTACTGCTCCCACCTCTATTCTCATGCTGGATATGATAGTCTCATATGCCATACTCTCCTCTTATAGGTAACTGAATGGTACATTAAAAGTAATTGTCCCTTTACAGGCCGTGAGGCGGATGGGTATAAAGTGCTATCCCCATATTTGAATGTACCAGTCGACACTAGATAGCAGATGTTGTGGTAACTAAATCGTGGGTTTGGTAATTAATGTAGTAGGGAATTGTTATTTTCAGAAGCGGAAATAATCATTTATGTGTATGAGTCTTAGCTTGAATAATAGGAAGTCAGAAGTCATGGAAATAACAAAGAAACTGATTGTGCCTAAATGTAGACGCTCCGTGGCGAAGTGGCAAGCCGTTTGACTTGGGTTCCAAGTTCCAAGGGTTTTGGGTTCGATTCCGTGCAGCGTCCTTCGGTTCACGTGTGAAATTTTCGGAGACACCTGTGGGTCGTCGCTAGAGCTACGGAGTTCGTGCTTTGTGCGACTTTTCCCCACTGCAGAAAGAGACCGAGCCATATGGGATAAAACCCGGTGCAACGAAGTCAACCCTGTCGACTTTTAAGTGACTTTTTTACTTTTGTTGTTGTGCCTAAATGTACAATGAAAGTAGTCGACGTTATTTTGGGGACAAGTGCAAAAATTCAGATATCTAGGCACATGGATAACATCAGATGGAAGATGCATCACTGAGATAAAGAACAGAATAGGACAAGCACAAACTGCACTCAATCAAATGAAGAACATTGTATGTCATACATTCTTGTCATTGGAAGTTAGGAAGACAAATACTTGTATGTTACATAGAACCAGATTTAACATACGGCTACGAGTCAAGGACAATTAGTGAATAGGCAACAAACACAATAATCTCTAGAAACCTTGGAGATGTGGTTTATATAAGAATGCTGAAGATTAAATGGACAGCCACAATGAGTAATCTGGATATTTTGAGGGAAGGTGAGTCGCAAAGACAACTTATCACAAACATTAGTAAGAAGCAGTCATATTTTATTGGCCACGTTACGAGAAGACAAAATCTGGAACATGTTGTGACAACAGGACAAATTTGTGGAAATACAGATAACGAAAGACAGCATGAGAAATTCTGTGCGGTATTGTGTCATGGCACGGAAGGGAGTCATCACACGAATTGATCCACGCAGTTGGAGATAGCAATTTATGGAAAAGCATGATAGCCCACTGCAGCCTTCAAGGCACTTGATGATGGTGTGTATAGCTAGCTATGTAGCGAACGATTACATGTAAGGTACGGTTAGTTCTGAGTATTCCTTTGTGGGAGATGGTATTGTTCCTTCTGTGAAAGAACTGTCGTCTCTTTACACTAAATCAAACTCCACGTATCAATTCCAGTGTGAGTGCCAAGCAACTTACATAGGCAGAAAGACAATAATCAAATCAACTCATCGAATATTCACCTCTGCGGGTTGAAAAGAGAGATAATCAGTCTTCAGAGATCACGGTGTTGTCGACAGGTAATAAATCGCCTTCTTCGACGATCTCGAAACAACTGTTTAATAGCTGTCAGAAAGTTAACAAAACAAAGGGGGAAAACAAACGTTTCGCATATTCTATTCGACGAGCAATAACCAAATGTTCAATTATATTGAGGCACTAGCAATCGGTTGTTTCCAACTAATTCATTACAAACAAACATTTTTTTTTTTTAAATTTGCTATTACTATTATGAAAACTCATTCTCCACATTCGTACTATGTCGGTTACTGTATGTTTTATATATTCCAGCCAAAGTCCAATTCATTAATTCACTTCATACGAAACATAACTCTGCAGTGTGTATCTGACAAGATGCAGAGAATTATGCCAGGCAATACATAGTGTAACATATTGTTTGTGGGTTCTGTGTTTAAAGGTATATTTTTTGCTTGAGAGAAGTTATTTGACGGAGGAACGAAAGACCGAGAGAATTGCAGACTAAATGAACAAAATACGGAAAGAATGAAATACCGTAAGAACTACAGACCGACGGAACGAAAGACCGAAAGAACGAAAGATCGGAGGAACGACAGACCGAGAGAATGAAAGACTGAAAGAACGGCATACCGAATGAACGAAAGACTGAAATAACAAAAGATCGGGGAACCAAACACAGAAACAACGAAAGCCCGAAGGAACGAACGAACGAACTTTATTCTCAAAAGGTCACACATTTCGGCATGCGGATCCGTCTTACACTCGGCCCTTCCATCCCACCATACCTGGTATGTTATGTATTATGTATGTTACGCGGGTGAGTCGATAAGTAAGTCACACAGTTCAGTGGGATAGCAGGTAAATGTAATTGGTGTTTTCTACAGGTGTCATTAGGTGACAGCAACATCGAACTGTATATTCCCATTCGTCAGGCGGCGCTAGGTGTCACATGCGCATTCGCAGCACATAAACAAAATAGCAACTGTACTTACAGAGTGTGCAACCAAAGAGCAACATGCTGTTGTGCGTTTTTTGTGGGCAAAAGGACTGCCTGCAAAGGAGATTCATAAGGAAATTCTTCCACTTTATGCTAACAAATGTTTGTCACGTATAGCGGTGCATAGCTGGGTAGAAAAATTTTCTCAAGGACGCTCTAAAATTGTTGATGAAATCCGATCTGGTCGTATGTTGAGATTGCAACAAAAGCATCCGTGCAGCGGGTGAAGTAGATGATTAGAGGTGACAGGCGAGTAACGATAGACTCTGTATCATCTGCAATAGGGTGCTCACATGGTTCAGGATACAGCATAATGCATGATCGATTGAAATTTCCAGGACTGCTAACTAGAGAAGTGTTGATTCTTCATGACAATGCCAGACCACATATTGCTCGATTAACTCAGGAGAAAATTAACCAACTAAGGTGGGAAGTTCTGGGACATCCACCTTACAGCCCCGACTTAGCCCCTAGCGATTTCCACCTTTTTGGTTCTCTGAAAACCCACCTTGGCGGGAGAAATGACGCCGAAGTTGATTGTGAAGTGAAAACGTGGTTTAGAAAACAGAACACGCAGTTCTATGCATCCGATTTGGGAGGACTGATAAAACGATGGGATAAGTTCATCAATGTTGGTGAAAATTATGTTGCGAAATAAACGGACAATGTATGTATAAAAATAAACTGGTTTCAAGTTGTTATCATATTTAGTTGTTTTTTTCTACAGGCATTTCCTCTGGAGTTCAGACCAGGCTTTGTGCTATCGAGAGGTTATGATGCTTGTTTTTGTTTCGTTTTTTTTTTTTTTTTTTGGAAGCAGTATAACTAATATCTGTCAAGACGGCAAGTTGCCAGTACAAATAGAATATTCACATCTACTCTGTGCTGTAAATGCCAAATTTGGACATTATCCAAATCACACGTAAGGAAAATCAATATCTACGAAATTGTATGACGAGAAGAGCTGCCAACTAACCACCCGAAAGCGAGTAGGAAATATGTTATTAGACAGACAGAAGAACAAATGGTTCCACAATCTGTCAGAATGGAACACCATCAACTACCAGCGCTGACGCTACATCACAGAAGAGATGATACGAGAGCAAGAGGACGCCCGAGAATAAAATGGAAGGACGACAACAAAGACATTGAACAATCAGACGGAATGACACAATCCAGAGCCATCCATCGGGAGCTGGGACGTCAACTAATCCATCCCATTATGATTGACTTTAAAAATGAAAAACGATGTTGATGGTGATGACAATATGAGACATGTAGGAAATAAACTTAGTAATATGAATGCTGAGCATAAAATCAATACGTACTAAGATGTGAAACCAGAACTGCTCAATGGCTGCATGTGAGAAGGGGCTGTGTTATCATGATCATGATAATCATTATAATTATAATCTCTATTATTATTGCTATTATTATTATTATTATCATCATCATCATCATCATCATCATCATCATCATCATCATCATCATCATCATCATCATCATCATCATCATCATCATCATCATCATCATCGTCACCAGCATATTAATGATCTTCACAAAAATCACTTGCATTATCATCAATAAACTAATGAACATAAATCAACCAAGAGATCACAAAAGCAAACAATGCTGGTGTTGACTATGACGTCCTGTAAAGGATATGCAACTAACTTTTCTTATCATCAATAATCATCATTATCATCGTCATCACTATCATCACCACCATTGTTAAATGCCTCGCTGACTGGCATGGGGCATCATGTCTCCACACATCCCCATCCCCGTTCCCCCAAAATTATGTATCAACTCATCTACAGACATCCTTCTATTCCAAGATCCAAGAATCGTCAATTTCTAGTCTCTCCGCCCATCGCTATATTATGTCCATTAGTTCCAACGCGGGAGTCCATAATCATCTAAGAAAAACGTTAACTAAAGATGATCTCAGACGTTCTCTGACGTTCTCAGACGTTCTAAACTGGGAGAATTTCGATTCCTGGATTCAACGATTGCAAACTTGCTGAAGTGACAAACGTACAACCCTACGCCGATCAGATTTGCCAGTTGGTGACCGATGGAGACATTTCACGGATGGCTAAACACGGAGAACTTAGCCTAGAAATGGAAACATCGCTGTCAGGATGTAAATCTGAAATCGCTCGTAAATTCCACAAATCGGTTTATTTTTTAGTTTCCTGGCTGCGTTAGGCGACTTCCGCTGTTGATTGCAATTTTCCTGTAGTATTTATGTTTATTTTAATGATGCATTTAGATTAAAGCAACGCGTAATCATAAAATCAAACAGTAAATAATTTACAAATTAGACATAATCAAACGAGAGAGAAATACAGTTTCGAACGGCTACAACAAATCTTGGAGTCAATGCGGCTCCGAGACCAGCACGCTTGCCCGATGGTGTAGTGGGTATATGTTCGAATCCAGAGGTAGTATTTTGTCATTGACCTATGTTGTCAGGTTATCACATCTGACATGGGTACCAGGAAATTAAGTAGGAAGTAAACGTGGATGGATGTGGAAAACAAGTAGGAACATAAATGAATAATATACGGAGGACATGGGCGGAGTTGCATGGTATAACTAAGGAAATGCGGGCTGGTGGAGGGGGAGGGGGTGAGTAGCTTGAAGGCCTATGTCCTGGTGGGGGTGAAAGAAGAAGAGAGAGGGGGGGGGGGCGCGTGATATCCACCAGATCAGACTTCTAGAGTGAATGGTCTAACATACAGGACAACCATTATATACTCTCATTTGTGTCAGGGCGTAAACAGGGGTCCTTTTAATATTTTGCTCGCAAATCATGTCAACAGTAGTAAGCGTAATGTATGTTAAGATAGTACTTGGGTCAGATCAGTGTCCATCTTGGCATTATTTGTCGACTTCAATAATTCTCTAGATTTCCTGTCATTTGTCATTAGTAACTCTAAGGTGATCCGTTTCTTCCATTGTACCATGTTAGTCAGTAAAGTAAAGTGCCCTTTCACACAGCTCAGTGTGTATTGTGTATAAGGTGCCTATGCCATAATGTTATGAATGAATCACAAGTCAATGGGTGATATAGTCAATATAACGACGGATGACTCTGCTTCCCAGGACCGTTTTAGGTAACTGGTCTAGGATCGAAGCTCCGACAGGCGGACAGATAGAGTAGCGTTTTGCTGATCCGGCAGCTTCTCCGGCTTGACTTGTTCCAGCCGTATTGATCTTACTTAAACTCTGGATAAAACCAGGCAACCAGAGAGAGGGATCATGCTGCATGGACAACACATGGTCTATAAGTTCAGCTCATGCTTTGTGCTATGGAGAGGTACAACTCCATTTTACAAATTATCGTCTGTCAAGACTGCCAGGTGCCAATCGGTGCAGCTCTAGAAAATACAATAATGAAAAACAGAGACCCATTCGACGAGAGTCTTTATTTAAAAAAAACAAACAACAACAACAACAAAAACAACAAGAATACACAACTCCTTACAAATAACGGAAATGACACTCAGTGAACACATTAAAACACCACCAATAACTGGCACCTTTACCGTCTTGATAGACGATAGTTAAGCTTTATTTAAAAAAATGCATAACTACAACACATGGCGAGAACCATGGGTGGAGTTTTTTCTTTTCATAGAGCAAAGAATGGGCTGCATGTGTTGCCCATGCAGCATGATACCCCTCTCTGTCCCATAAAATGGTAATATGCATTGTTTATTTATACAACTTTCATATGACAATGTTTTATTTTTTCCTATGTGAGTGCAACATGTAAAATACTTAATTGATGTACGAAAGATGGGTGATTGGAAGGGCCGAATGTAAGGCTGTCCTGCGTGTCCAATTTGTTGCCCTTTGAGAATAAAGTTCGTTCCTTCGTTCGTTCTATCTCGGCCTGCCTTGTTAACTCCAGAGGAAAGGTAATACCAATACATCTAGAATAAGACAAGCTGCCGAAGGTCAGCGTGGCTGAATGGAGAAGAACGCTCGTTCTTAAACATCCGGTGTGCTGATGCTGAGGTGAGAGTTTAACCCCTACACCAGTCAGTTGGACTAAAATGTTGACTTCTCATCCTTGACTTGGTGGCGTAAATTACAAGTACCTCTGAAGTCGGAGTCGGTTCATCTGATGGCGAGGGACATTGATAATAGGGAAAGCTAATCCACACGTAATAATCAACGCAGTTCATTTGAAGTAGTAGTCCTTGCATGGGCTACAAGTCGGTTAAAACAGAGTGAATGCAAAATTAAAACAACACACATTGACTTGAGTTCGTTATACAGGTAAAGGATTTAGTTCTTAATCTAGTTGGTAGCCATCCGCCAGCTCTCGGTAGCTAGGACGCTTAGCAGTCAGATCTGTGGTAACTAGGCTGAATCCACGCCTGGGCTGGAATAGTTTTCTGAAACCTGACCGCCACTTGGAGGTCGCCCATGTTTGCAATAGGTAGGGAAATGTTATGGGAAGTGAGGGTCTCCGCGGCCACTTGCCTCGTGTCGCGGAAGTTCTTGGTTCGATTCCGGGCTACGACGTCCCCATGATGAGTGCGGTTTTATCGGGGACACCTGGAGGTCGTCGCTGGAGCTACTGAGTTCGTGCTTTGTGCGACGCAGACGGCAGGCCGTCCTGCGGAAAGTGATCGTGTAATATGGGATATAATGCGGTGCAATGGAGTCGATTCTTTTACCTTTTGGCTTTTTATGAGAAGTAAGGTCTGTTGGCATGATATTCACCTTATGTGTGTCTATGTTATTCTCAGTTAGCCTCATCTGTCATGTATGGATGAAATAATGTATAAAAGAGAGAGAGAGCGAGAGAGAGAGAGAGAGAGAGAGAGAGAGAGAGAGAGAGAGAGAGAGAGAGAGAGAGAGAGAGAGAGAGAAGATTGGCAGAATGGTAGACAGGCCTGCGTGACCAATCCTTAACACTTTGAAATTAAAATTTGTTGGTTTGATCGTTTGTTAGTTTATCCTGTATAAATATGAGACTAGCACCATACGCCCAGTTTGGCTTTAAATGTGTACATAAATAAATGTTTTGCATATCCTTTACAGGACATCGCTGTCAACACCAGCATCTTTCAGCTGATTGTTGATGTCTCGGCAAGATTACGCTCAATAGTTTGCCATTGCTTTCTGAGTTACCGGCTCCATACTCTCATAAGTCACTGGCGCGACTCGAACCGCTTCCAATTTTCGTGCGCTCACGTCAACCACGTGAGTATTCGGGGTTACGAAGAAAGCTGCTAAACTCTCGACCAGTGAGACCGGCTAAATGTGTAAAGGGCTTCTTAATTTTAACCATTTACAATTAAGCGTCTATGGAAAGGGCGTTCCTTTACTTTGCTTTTATCTTAATGTAATTAAATCGTTAGCTTTTTGTGCAAGAAATCTAAGACAAATCATCATCATCATCATTATCATCATCATCACCATCCAGTGCATTGCCGGCTGGCGTAGGCGATCATGCCCCTCCATCCGACGTCATAGATCAATTCGTGTGGTGACTCCCTTCCGTGCCATGACACAAGACTGTCCAGACTCTTCTCCCGCTGCATTCCTCTACCTCTCTTTCCGCAGATCTGTCCGGTTGTCACAAAATGTTCCAGTGTTTGTGTTATATTATGGCCAAACAAACGAGAACTGCCTCATTCTGGTGTTTGTGATAAGTTGTCTTTGCGACTCAGAGCTTCACTTAAGACATCTAAGACAAATATTTATTTCTAAATCTGTGTTAAATATTTAATGAACAGACCAAACATGTTTAGTAAACACGGAGGCCGATCTAATTAAATATTTGGCTTTTAATCAACGTAAATTATAAACATATTAATCCAAGTAAATTAATTAAATCTGGATCTTATTAAAACGTTTGGTTTGTAAATTAAAAGCAGAATACGCTTTTTAATCGAATCAATGGTCGAGATAAGAACACTGAGATGATCCACGACTCTGGTGATAGAGTGAGATGGCGAATCATGACCGCGAACGCTTATCGGCTTGACACATGATAAATGAATCTAACCCAAAGAATTTGGTTTCAATTCAGTGTTAATTATTTTGTCTTTAGCCTACATAAAGTATCAGTTCCATATCTAGGATATATCGGGGTGGACGTTTGAGTGGCTGCGGTATTGTGGTGGAAATTTGAATGGCCGCGGTATCGAGGTGGCTATCCGATAGTCACGGATGCAATTTATTACCGAGGAGAGTTTTTTAAACTTGAAAAATTACATTTTTAAGAGCATGCATCTTACCCATGGCGACATATGCCTGTGAGACCTGGACACTTACTAAACAATAGCGTATAAATGCCTTTGAATGTATATGTTATAGATGGTTTGTAAGAATATCTTGAATACAGAAAAGAACAAATGCATCTATACATCTATACGACAAGATTTGAATATTTTAAAAGATTGGCTACTTAAGACGGTAAGACAAAGAAAACTTAAATATTTTGTTCTCTTGAAACGTCATGAAAGTTGAGAGAGAAGAATAATGGAGGTATATGCCTGGGAAGAGAGGAAGAGGAAGGCCAAAGAGAAGATGGATGCAGTATGTAGCAAATGATCTCCAGGTGGGTGTATCGGACACGGGACATCTCGCATATGACAGAGAAGTTTTCTGGATGGTTGTTATGGGAGCGAGGTTCTGCAAAGGTCAAGCTACTGAATAAATGAATGAATACATGACCTGTGGTTGTAGGTGGACCCGCTTATAAGGGTACTAAAACGTGTCTTGGGGAATCACAGATGATATTACCACGTTGCCCTTTCTGTGGCGATTAGTCTATCAATCAATCAATCATGTGCCATGCCAGAAAGCGTGGGCGGTCATGACTCGCCATTTCACTCGATCACCAGTGTCGTGGATCAGTTCAGTGTTCCTGTCTCGTCCATGCCATGTCTCCAAGCCATTCAGGTATTTTCCTCTCGGTCTGTTCCCTTCGATCTTGCCAGTTGTCACCAAGTTCTCCAATCCATTTCTTCTCATAACGTGTCCAAAAAATGTTGACTGTCTACGTTTAATTTCTCTAATCAGTTTACGATGTTCATTTGTCTCCTGTAGTACTTGGTCATTGGTTTTTCTGTCTGTCCATGGTATTCTTTGCATTTTCCTCAGAAATCACATTTCTGCAGCCATCAGATGTTTTTCAGCTTGACTGCTCATTGTGCAAGTTTCACATCCATACAAAAGAATAGGCTCTATGTATCCCCTCAACACTCTTTTTCTCGTTTCAATTGACATCTTTTTATTGGTCAGAATGTTTTTCATCTTGCTAAAGGCTACTTTCGCCATGGCGATTCTTGTTCTAATCTCTTCAAGGCATCTCCCATCAGATGTTATGACTGTTCCAAGATAATTGTACCGATTCACTTGTTGAAGAATATTTCCATTTCCTTGTATATTACATTGTGGCACTTCTTCCTTCCTAGTGACGAACATAACCTGAGTCTTTTTACAATTTAATTCTAACCCCAGCTGCTCACTGTGTACAACAACCGCATCTGATTAGTCTATACAATTGTGGATTTAGCACCATATTCCTAATACCCCATAAGGTGTGTACACGGTTCATTTTACGATACTTACTTACTACTTAATGTAATCTGCTCTGTTTTATTGCGTTCGCTCGCTTTGATCTCAAGCGTAGTCAATATACGTGCTGCTGTTTCTAGTGCACTAGACTGATTTGTGGGTGTGGATTAGCTTTTCCGATTACCAGTGTCCCTCGCCATCAGGCATACCCACTGGGACTTCTGAGGTACTTGTAATTTACGTCTCTAAGTTAAGGACGAGAAGTCAACATTTTAGTCCAACTGAATGGTATGGGAGTTTAACCTGCTACTTCGGCATCTGATGCACATCATTAAATATTGGCGCAGCAGGCATCGCAGTACAAATCATTCAAATGGCATGTGTTGTGGCTGCCAAGTAATGAATCGGAATGCATGCCACACGTGTGGCACGACGCTTACTAGCGGTGTACAAAGCAAATGGTTTAAAGTATTATGCCATTCACGATATAGAAGTCTGAAGAATGAGTGAATACAGGGGCGGTGTCTGAAGAATGATTGAACACTGGGGAGGTGACTGATTGTGTATTCTTTGTTGTTGGCTTAGATAATGTTGTCAGGGGTGTCAGGTGTTGGAGGTATCACATTTCCCCCTGCACGCTCGTGAGTTGCCATCACGCACTGACGCCCATGACATCTCCAAATGCTTTAATGGAACAGGTGTTGCAGTGTTTAGACTTGTTGCCTGTCAGACTTCGTTCCTATAGTTTGTAGACATGTTGTCTGTCAGAATTTGTTCTTACAATGTGTAACATTGTTGTATGGCACTCTTTTCCCCCATAGTTTCTAAAATTGTTGTCTGCCAGTCTATGGTCCTATAGTTTATAAACTTGTTTCCTGCTAGTCTTTGATCCTATATTGTGTGGAATTGTTGAATCCTAATCTTTATTCCGGTAGTTGTAACCTGGTTGCCTCGCTAATATTCTTTGTTTTTAATAAATTTAATTACTCGAGTATTTACATTTATTCAAGTGTGTGTTGTTATAGCACAATATCCATTATTTCTGCTCATCTTGTTCCACTTGTACCTAGCAGTGTCGATGTGAAGTATAAATAGCGGGAGAATGCCCGCTTATGGGCTTCATATATCGAGATTCCCATGGACCCTGTTATTCCCTCTGTCCACCGTTTACATGGTCGGCCTCTTATTCTGGTTCTATTTGGTCGGTTAATCATTGCATAACATTCAGTGGACATAAAATAATCAATCTTAAGTCATTTCTGTGAAATTGATGGCCAGGTAGGGCCATCAATCTCTCACCAGTGTTAAGTTGCGCTTTAACGATGATTTCCCGGTCAGAAAGCAATGGCAAACTACTGAACGTAAACATGTCTCTACAACTAACCTGGGGTTGATCGCAGTTTCCTGCAAAGACATGCAACATTGAAGTCCTTAGCAGTCCATGGCGTAAGGGTTAGGACATTACACTGACACTGGCATGAGCTCGGTTGAACAATTGTTCCATGCCAGCTCTCGTCAACTGCTGCAGGAGGCAAAGACTGGCCACTTATTTGTGCAAGCATTCAGGTGTATACAAATGTCATTCTTTTTTATTTATTTTGCGCTCGCTCGCTTTGAACTCAAGCGTAGTCCATACACACTGTTTATAGTAGTGATGGACTGAATTTTGCGTGTGGATTAGCTTTCCCTGTTAACAGTATCTCTCACCATCAGGCGAACCCACTCCGACTTCAGAGGTTACAAATGTGATGATCCGAACACTTCACATACTTACAGTAATTTCCTGCTACGAGATGTGTTATTTTCACTTGGCAGATGCTCTGGTAGGGTAAACAAGTTGTATGTCTGCGCATATACTAGTTAAGCTTATAAAGAGGTAATTCTTGTACTGTGTGTCTGATATGAATGTTCAAACAGCTGGCATAATGCAAGATAGGCTTACGCCCCCGATACTGAAACTGTTGAATACAACGTTAGTTTTTGTGTTCGTTTCTTAACTCCCTCAAAATGTCCGGACAATTCTGAACAATATCCAGTGTCCCAGCAAATGAAATGGTTCGGCCATATAATCAGGCTAACAGCAGACAGTATACCTCAACAAGTGACACGGTGTAGCCACATAACTAGGCTACCAACTGACAGTATACCACAGCACGCAAGCAAATGGAGCCATAAGAAGAGCCCGACCATGTAAACAATGGACAGGGGGAATAGCATAGCCCATGAAGATCTCGATATATGAATCCTATAAACGGGCACACTACCACTGTTTATGCTTCACCTCCACACCGCAAGGTACAAGAGGAACTAGATGAACGAACTAACGAACGAACAAACTTTATTTTCAAAGGGTAACAAATTGGGCACGTAGGCCCGTCTTACATTCGGCCCTTCCAATCACTCATCTCTCGTTCATCAATAGTGCATGGTACGTTCACATATGAAAAAATCATTGTCAAATGAATGGTGTAATCATAAACAATTCATATTATCATGTTATGAGACACATCCCCAAGCCACCCTACCCCCACCACACATCCCCCACACACATCCCCCACCTACCCACACACACACCCAGGCCCATATACATTCTCCCACCCTCACCCATCCACCCACACACAACCCTGGCACACATTCATGCACCAACCCACTCACCCCCACCCACACATCCCCAACTCACACATATCACCCCCACCTACACACATCTCCCTACCCATCCCATAAAACACTCACCCACACACCCCAAACCACCCAGTCAAGCACGCATCCCCCACTCACACCCCCCACACATCCCAACCCCCCCCCCCCCCAACACACATCTCCCCTCCACCGCACACATCCCGCACCTACCTACACGCACTTGCTGCACCCACCCACACATCCCCACTTACACACATTTCCCCACCCACACAATCTCCCCCACCCTCTCACACATCCCTCACACACACACGCATCCCCCATCCATCCCCAACCTACACACACTCAACCACCCGCACACCCTCCACTGACCCCCACCGCACATCCCTTAACCACAATCCCCCACCCACCCATAACTCACCCATACACACACATCCCCCCCCCCACACACACACACACACACACACACACACACACACATCTCCTCCCAGATACATACATCCCCACACACATCCCCACTCACACACACATATCTCCACCCACTAAAACATCCCCCATCCGCCCACACACACCTCCCACCCACACACACCCCACCACCCCACCACACACAAATTCCCCATTGAGATGAGATGAGATGAGATGAGATGAAATGAGAGAAGATGAGCAGAGATGATGGCCAACGATATTCTAAGAACAGTTCTGTTACATTTAAGTTATAAATCCCCAATGTTATTGTGTTAAAGATTATAAAAAGGTATGCGACTCACATCCAGATATTTCCGCTGCAAAGATACATGTTCTAGAGATGATTCGAGTGTTTGCTGGAGTTGTGTCATTGGTCTTTATGTTGGTCAGCCTCCGCATTCCCATGACAAATCTACGCCTGGTTTCTGTTGAATGGTGCCGATTGCTGTTTACAATACAGCAGTGGTTGCTATAGTTTGTGACATTTCCATCTTCTTTATTACAGATACTGATACTTTCATATTATTTGTTAAAGATTGTACTTTTACCCTTGGCGTGTAGGAGTAGCTTTGTCCATTGAAATTTTTGTTTTCAATTGAACAAAAGCTTGCGATTTTTGTTGTGTCTAAAAAGTCATGATCAACACTTGTAATCTCCTTGCTCTGTTATGTATAACATCATACTGTGTAAAACGTCTATGCCAGACTTATATTTATGATATACATGTGGCGTGGTTGTTGCTGACATAAAACCTAGCAACTGTAGAACGAGAAAAACATTCATATATATGTATTACTTCAAGACGCATTAACTAACAGAAACCAGACGTTGCTCCAGGCTTCCCTGCAATCTTCTTTAAGTGAAGTCCTGCTTGCGTCATCACCAATTATCGGCTTACTGGCTCCTGCACACCTCACTGCAGCGATTCCCACAAGGTACCAGGAACCAAATGTTGTGCTACAGGGTACCAGGTGTGGCATGATGATTCTAAAACATTTAATGATTTAGAAACTTGTTTGTTTTAAACCACGTGTCTAGATGGTCTAGAGGTTAGTACGCTAGAATACCGAGACAATGTTCAGGGCTCAATCCACTGAAGTGGTTCTTCTTGTCTTTAGTCATGCAGTATGGACCTGGGTGGGTATGTGAAGAGTTAGGGCGCTCACACTATACTATATAGGAATGAATGCATGGTGGCATAGGCGGTATGTCTTTCCCTCTCTTAGCGAACGAGCGGATGACAGCGCGGAATTATCATCCGACATTGTTCTGCCATTAGCCACACAAACTCCTAATGATTATATTAACGGGCACGCTTCTGAAGTTGTTGGTGCCGTACCAACCTCAAATGATAGAGTCTCGATATATTTCATTACTTTATCAATATACAATAATACAACGTAATGCAGCGTTTTTTATTTTAAATACAGCTTTACAGATTAAATTACAGATAGTGGACAGTATCACAGCCTGAAATTCTCAGATATGTGGCACATTTTCTTTCTTTTCTTTTCATTGTTATAATTTTTTGCATCGTTTCATTCTTCTCTGTCTAGCGAAACCACAGCCAAGGAAACGGGCTTGGTAGTATCAGCGGGAAAAGAAGACCCTGTTGAGCTTGACTCTAGTCCGACTTTGTGAAGACACATGAAGGGTGTAGCATAGGTGGGAGCGCAAGCGCAAATGAAATAAAACTACTTTTATAGTTTCTTTACTTATTCAGTCGCGGGATCCACACGAGTCAGGCAGGGAGTCTGACGGTAGTACACGCTCACACGGGTCTAGGCACTTGCGATTGACAGATGTACACGCCCTATGGTCCAGGCGCGTACGAGGACCTCACCTGTGGGACTTGGCTGAACGCCTCTTAAGTCAAGTTCCATGGTTTTCAGGGTCTGGCCATTGCTCACCACCTGCTTGTGGAGGCGAGGTCTCGGAAATTTGATGCTGAGCCGCCAGCGTCTGCAGCCTACCTTGTTCCAGACGTACTGGTTATCCATTCCTCTGGAATAAACAAGGCAAGGCCGAGAGAGGGAACAACAGTTTGGGCATCGCATGTTCTCTGAAGCTCTGCCCAGGCATTGTGATGGAATTTTGGCCAAATTCAAACTTACATACTCTGGTCTGTTAAGACTGCAAGGTGCCACTCACCATACTTCTCATTCAGCCCTATGCTGTAATGTCGTCACTGTAGTGTCTTCCTCGTGTTTATATTTTGTTCTTTATGTATTTATTTGCTGATGAAGGCTATTCGTCGCAACATCCTATTTTTTCCGTAACTGCTCTGTAAAGAAGCATTACTTTGTTTCATTTTATATTGTTTACATTTCCACAACTTTACACATTTCCACTCATTTGATTCATTATTTAATCAGAATTTTCTTGGAGGTAATGGCAGCGAATGAAGATAACTCAGCACGCATCCTGATACGACTGTTGCTTAGAATATGTCAAGACATATTACTTCTTACCCCGACGATGTTGCTGCCACGAGAGTAATTGTAAACGTTAACTTGCTAAAACCAAGAAACAAATCTCCTAGAGCTTCCTATAGCCGAGACGTTTAACTATTAAAACCAGTCAACAAATCTCCTAGAGCTACACATAGTCGGGAAGTTTAATTGTTAAATCAAGTCAAAAATCTCCTAGAGCTTCCTATAGTCGATAAGGTTTATTGTTAAAACCAGTCAACAAATCTTCTAGAGCTTCGCATAGTCGAGAAGTTTAATTGATAAAACCAGTCAACAAATTTCCTAGAGCTTCGTATAGTCGAGACATTTAATTGTTAAAACCAGTCAACAAATCCCCTAGGGCTTCATATAGTCGAGACGTTTAATTGTTAAAACCAGTCAACAAATCTCCTAAACCTTCCCTTAGTCGAGAAGTTTAATTGTTAAAACCTGTCAACAAATCTCCTGAAGCTTCCCATAGTCGAGAAGTTTAATTCGCTCCCGCTTAAACGTCCTGTGCTCTGACAACGGTGTACTGTGTTCACTCCATGCGCAGGTCATTTGGACTGAAACGTTGTCTTCACATTCAGAAAGCAAAGAGCAACTAAAGTTGGTTGCGTCTCCTTTACAGGAAGTTGCAGTAAACACCATCATGATGTGTGTTCTCTTTGTGTGTCATTGGGCTAGTAGTACGTTCAGTAGATAATGGCAAATTAAAACGTTGTACGTTTAGTAAAGGCAAATTAAAATGATGAATGTGCGTTAGTTAAGACAAACTAAAATGTTGCACGTTCAGTGGTTAAAGGCAAATTACCATGCTGTAAGTTCAGTAGTTAAGACAAACTAATATGTTGAACTTTCAGTAGTTATGACAGACTAAATGTTGTACGTTCAGTAGTTAAGACAAACTAAAATGTACGTACAGTAGTTAAGACAAACTAAAATGTACATTCACTAGATAAGACAAACTATTTTTTTTTTACATTAACTTGTTACGACAAACTAAAATGTTGTACGTTCAGTAGTTAAAACAAACTAAACTGTACATTCAATAGTTAAGGCAACCTAAAATGTTGTACGGTCAGTGGTTAAGGCAAACTAAAGTGTTGTACAGTCAGTGGTTAAGACAAACTAAAATGTTGTACAGTCAGTGGTTAAGGCAATTTAAAATGTTATACAGTCATTAGTTAAGACAAACTAAAATAACGCACAGTCAGTGATTAAGGCAAACTAACAGTTTGTACAGTCTGTAGTTAAGGCAAACTAAAATGTTGTACAGTCAGTGGTTAAGGCAAACTAAAATGTTGTACAGTCAGTAGTTAAGGCAAACTAAAATGTTGTACAGTCAGTGGTTAAGGCAAACTAAAATGTTGTACATTCAGTAGTTAAGGCCAACTAAAATGTTGTACATTCAGTGGTTAAGGCAAACCAAAATGTTGTACAGTCAGTGGTTAAGGCCAACTAAAATGTATGTCCTATGCAGGTCGTTGCGCTCTGCCCCAATTTGATTTTCTACGTAATTCTATATCGAGTAGTTTAACATTGCTTTCTGAACAAGAAGTAAACGTTTGAGTCCAGTTGAACGACGGGTGGAGTTAACCCACTACCCTGCCGTCAGCTTGCACAAGTTTATGCCATAGCGTTAGGAGCATGAAACTGGATATTAAGGGAGGGCAGATAAACTAAAATACAAAACCCCAGTCTGCATGGGTATTCACACAGGAAAGTTCTTGCAGTTTCGCTGCTGTAGCTTCCGAATAAAACCTCTGGGCTCGGCAGGGAAATACTTGCAATTTCGCTACTAACAATTGAAGCTATATACATTTATATTACTGTTTCTTAGGTACAAGCAACTTCTCTGTGGAACAAGTGAATTCACATGAGGAATATGTGACACGGATGTCACAGATTGAGAACCACTGTTATCTAACTAATGCTCTGCTGTATTTCATGCTGAATCTGGCTCGTCAAGTGTCTGTCTTATCATTATAACTGCTGTAACCTAATGAGAAAAACGATGTTAGCACCTTTTGGGAGATGAGATGTCTCCTGCTAAATGAATTACCATCTCGGATATGTGAACAAAAAACTAATGGTGTTTTAATGTGTATAATATTCGTATATTTCGATAAATAAGTTGGGTTATAATTATTCGCATCATAAGTGACGGAAATATCATGAGGGCGAATAGGTGGATGAAAAGAAAATGGAAGAGGAAGAAGAAGGGGAATGAATAATGGGAGGCAGATGAGGAGAAAGATGAGGTAGAGGAGAAGAAAAAGTGGAAGAAGAAGATGAATATGAAGAAAAAGAAGAAGAATACATGACAAATTACTCACTCAGGCTACACCACACATATCTCACTTAGGTAACACCGCAAAAATCTCACTCAGATAACACCACACACATCTCACTTAGGTAACACCGCAAACATCTCACTCAGATAACACCACTCACATCTCACTTAGGTAATACGACACACACCTCACCCAGGTAACACATATACAGCTCACTAAGCTAACAGAACACACATCTCACTCAGGCAACACCACACACATCTCACTCAGGTATAAGCAACAACTTGTCTCAAGTTAGTTAGTTAGTTAGTTAGTTAGTTAGTTAGTCGCGGTTCCAACTTCACGGCAACGGGTCGTCCCAATATTGCTCCGTTCCTGTGCCAGTGAATATCACAAAATAATCCTCACTGCCCATGTGAACAATGGAATAGACAGGAGTGTCGGCAAGCCACAGCCCGCACAGGTACACTGTGCATAATGCCGCCGCCAGAATGCCAAAGCAAAAGTCATCCACGAAAAATACAGTTCATTGTCGATGAAAATGGCAGTCACCAGAAAGACTTCATTGACCCGGGCTTTATCCCATATGGCTCGGTCTCTTTTTGCAGGGCGACCCACCGAAAGCGCCGCACAAAGCACGAACTCCGTAGCTACAGCGACGACTCCCAGGGGTCTCCTGAAAAATGCACTCGTGAACCGAAAAGGCAAACCAGTCAATCCAGCAACAGCCGGCCGTCATCGTTCCGAACATGCAGTTCACGCGAAAAACAACCGCGGACAGATGCAAAAGCATTCCACGCGAAATTCACAACTCACAGTGTCGCGCCACGCACTCACTCAGAAGCAGGGCGACGGAACCATATCCTCCTTAGTCGCCTCTTACGACGTGCTTGGTAGGCAACAATGTTACTATTCTTTGCTCCCCCGTAAGGGCCCCTGCAACACACGGGCGTTTGTCTCAAGTATCCTCATACGCTTCTTAATAAAACTCATAGACCAGCTTTTATACGTTTAAAGTCAATATGGTTTGAAAGGAACTGATCAATCTACCTCATATAATCCATACCCGTTAAGAGAATTGCATATTCGTATTGATCTTTAATTGCTATATACTTTTTTTTTTTAAAACAGAAACTAGCCCATAAGCGCTTCACGTGGCCGATCAACAAAGTTACCTGTCACCAAGCTACAAAGCTACTAACTATGTCACCGTTAAAAGAACCCTAAACAATCAAGGCTTGAACTTCTGCCATCATAGTTACCGTGTTTTGCCGTCTGTGCCCTTTTTCTATTCGGATGCATATTAAGGGAATATCAATTGGGAAACTCCTTGAGGTCACTAAAACAATTCATAAACAACCATATGTATTGTTTGGTGCGTATAGAAGTAGAATTCATGTGTGTTTATTTATAAACTGTCTAGATGCCTCAGAGGGTTCCCCAATTCCTAGAATTCATGTGTGTTTATTTATGAACTGTCTAGATGCCTCAAAGGGTTCCCCAATTCCTAGAATTCATGTGTGTTTATTTATGAACTGTCTAGATGCCTCAAAGGGTTCCCCAATTCCTAGAATTCATGTGTGTTTATTTATGAACTGTCTAGGTGCCTCAAAGGGTTCCCCATTTCCTAGAATTCATGTGTGTTTATTTATGAACTGTCTAGGTGGCCTCAAAGGGTTCCCCAGTTCCTGTATAAAATGTGTGCAACACTGGAACCTACCAATCATTTCTCTTATTTAAATTGATTTATTTGTTTGTTTCGGGATTTGAGATTAAAATATTGAGCACAACTCACAACTGGCAATGCTGATCGTATTCCGATACGAACCTAAGGCCTTGTCCTCGTCAATATGGAAGCACTAGACTCGAGTTTAGCCCTCGTTTGAGCTCGTCAGTAGTGCATATCCTTGACCGTCCCGGAAATAAACAACGAATCACTGGCGTGTGCCGCGGGTGTGTAACCACTAGACCATGCGGTACACGCTAGACGCAACCAGATTATCACACTAGAATATCACAACGTCACCCATCGTAGGCTTTTTTTTTTTTGCATATCCTTTTTACAGGACATCGCTGTCAACACCAGCATCTTTCAACTGTATGTTGATTTCTTGGCAAGATTACGCTCATTAGTTTGCCATTGCTTTCTGAGCGGCCGGCTCACATACCCCGTAAGTTACCGATGCGATTCGAACCACTGCTGATTCTCACCATTATCACGTTACCCACGAGAGTGTACGAGATTATGGAGAAAAGTCGCTGACCTCTAAGCCACGAAGCCGGCCATTGTAGGCTATAGCTCAAAATTTGCCGGATTGCAAATTTATTTAACCTTATTTAAATGTTCGTTAATACCGGGCACAGCATTACGGCCCATTGTGTTTGTTATTTGACCTATGCTGGTTTAATACAACATTCTGAGATTTATGGTGCTATCTCAACGGTTAGATACGAATTCTGTCCATAATCCATTTTTGTGGGTTCAGGTGGGTGATAGATCTGGCTAATGAAGACCCTTTTTGGGGGGGTGGGGGTTGGGGGGGGGGGGGTTGGCCCAGTTAGCCATGCGTCGAAGGTCCAAGTACACTTGTTGCTGCAGCGAGACGCTGTAATTTGGAGGTGACAGTTTCGATAACTATAGCATTCAGTTGTTATGTTGTCTTGTGTGACTGTTAGTCTTTACTTCTTTCTTCTACTTCTATGAGAGAGAAACAATACTTGTGTGTTTATTTATGAACTGCAAACTGAGGGTATTGGCCGCATCTCTGTCTTTTATACTGGGGCCAGTTTTTTTTTCAGGAATTGAGAACGTCCGTGCTCTCCTCACCCACAGCCGTTCTCAGATGAAGAAATTGGAAAGAATACCGATTGAGATTATGCCATCATACTTGGGTGAACATCCGCAACCACATAGTCCAGGAAACAGTAACATCAGTACTTTGTGTTTGGTAAAAAGAGATATTGCCCACACTGTGTATCGTGCCCCGCCCGATATATATGGAGCGGAAGTATTACGTTTTAGTCACTCCCCCCCCCCTTTTTTTTTGATGGAGGTTTGATTAGAACGCTTGCTGTTAAACTGCCTGCGAACTGGCGGCGATATAGCGGGTTAAACCCCTACACCGGTCAGTTGGACTAAATTGTTGACTTCTCGTCATTGACTTCGGGACGTAAATTACAAGCACCTCTTAATTTGGCGTAGGTTTGCCTGATGGAGAGTGACACTAGTAATAGGGAAAGCTAATCGACATGTAATAATAAGTCCAGCGCATTAGAAGCATTAGTGCGTGTGTGGTCTACGCTTGAGTTCAAGCGAGAGAACGCCAATGAAAAACAACACACAAAATAGGGTCTACCCTTACTTCAACATCTTCAACATAAGGTTTAAAACGGGTTGAAAATGGGTCTGAAAGGCCAGACTTCATTGCACCGTGTTTTCCTCATATATCTCGGTGTCCTTCCGCAGGGCGAACTGTCGAAAACGTCCCACAGAGCACGAACACCATACCTCCAGCGAGTCCCAGGAGTCTCCAAGACATGACACTCTTCAACAGAACGACGTAGCACGGAATCGAAACCATACGCTTCGGAGTGCGAAGCACTCGGTGTAACCACTTGGCCACGAAAACTCCTCACCATTAATTTTACACCATGGAACCTTAGGTCGATACGATAAGCAGTGTCATTATTCACAACCATGTGTCAGTTGTCCACAAAAGTAATAAACACAGACACTATTTACTTAATAGTTGTATACTATTAATAACAAGCTGACAGATTAACTAGACACGCAAAAACCTAGGTCAATCTCATATCAACATCTCCCCTCACCTCAACTCATCATATCATCTCATCACCTTAACTTGTTCCTCTTGTACCCTGCAGTGCAGGTAAAGCATAGACAGCGGGAGAGTGCCCGTTTATGGGCTTCATATATCGAGCCGAATGTAAGACGGGCCGGCGTGCCCAATTTGTTACCCTTTGAAAATAAAGAGTGTTCGTTCGTTCGTTCGTTCGAGATTTCCATGGATTCTGTTATTCCCTCTGTCCATCGTTTACATAGTCGGCCTCTTCTTCTGGTTCCAAAACTATGTTGTACTTTTATGAAAGTCTTGTGTGAGATACAACCGAACGCAAGTAACAAAAGAGACAGTATTTAAGAAACGGTGAGAACCTAAATATATTAATTAACTTAGTGTAGACAGGTAATATACTTTGGAAGCTTGTTTTGAGGAAATCAAAACTTCAAATAAATGGACAACTATGAACTTCAAATAAATGGATCATTATGTACTTGAAATAAATGGATACACATGAAGTTCAAATAAATGGAACATTATGTACTTGAAATAAATTGACAACTATGAACTACAGATAAATTGACAACCATGTTGTTGAACTAAACTGAGATATACTTGAAATAAATGGCCAATTTTTTTTTTTTTAATGAGTGGACAACTTTATATTTGAAATATTTGAAATAAACGGACAATTGTGTACTTGAAATAAATAGACAACTCTTTACTTGAAAACAATAGACGGACAATTCTGTACTTGAAAAAAGTGCTTGTAATAAGTGGACACTCTGTATTTGAAATAAATGAACAATTCTGGACTTGAAATACACGGACAATTATGTATTTGAAATAAACGGACGTCTCTGTACTTGAAATATATGGATAATTTTGTACTTGAAATACATGGACAATACCGTACTTGAAATAAATGAACAATTGTGTATTTGAAAAAAAGAAAAAAAAAACGGACAATTCTGCACTTCAAATAAACGGAAAATTCTGTACTTGAAATACATGGACAATTATGTGCTTGAAATAAATGGACGTCTCTGCACTTGAAGTAAATGGACAACTTTGTACTTGAAATAAATGGACAATTCTATATTTGAAATAAATGAAACATTGTGTATTTGATAAAAAATACAACAACAACACGGATAATTGTGTACTTGAAATAAATGGACAAATATATAAAAATCAACTTGATGATTTAGTGACAGCTTGGAAATTTATGGGAAATGAGCTAGAGGAAGACAACATTATAAAGATAGCTTGACAAAAATACGTAATTGAAAAAAAAAAATCAGATGTGATGGGAGACACGAGGAACTGTTATGGCGAAACATTGCCACCCATGTTTATCAGAAAAAAAACACAATAATGATAACGAAACATATAAACTACTTACAAATATTCTATCTTGTATTATCACCAGTCCACTTCTAAATGGTTATTCTTGAGTTCATTTCCACTGAATCCACTTCAGTGTATACGGCTCGTGTATACCTGTATGTATTCAGTTTCCAGAACATGTGGTATATTGAAAGATTCAGTTACCGTGAAACTAAAGACGAAGGGT
>OY992879.1:157649945-157707445 GCA_963921405.1 Cepaea hortensis | reverse complement strand
TGCCAATCTCATTAAGAAAATGCATGGGACGGGTGCTAGGGTACGTAGTGATTTAAAGGCCAACAGAGTGCGGTTTGAAGAATTCAATAGGTGCACTGGTATACAAGGTGTTACTAGGCACGGCGAAGGTTCGAGTTCGGACAAGTATGTGGCCGAAACATAGTATTAAACATCATATTTATTCTCTATAAAATGTGTGTTTTGTATGTCTTTGGGGGGGGGGGAGGGGGGGGGGGGGGTTCTAGAACGAATTAATTGCGTTTACATTGATTCATATGGAAATAATTGCCCCGGTTTTCCTAGGTTCCGGCTTTCGCCGATTATTTCCATACGGATTATCGACGAAAACCGAGGTTTTACTGTACTTGAAATAAGTGGACAACTCTGCACTTTGTAGTTGGTTCATTTTCAGTGTTCTGTTTTTCATGCAGTGTAGTTACGGTCTCTCTTTGGCTGGTTTCTTTACCTATACTGTCTACAGAGGTTATGAAATAGTGGGGGTAAAGGACACAACCTTGTCGTACTCCAGATCTTATGGTGAAGGGTTCTGGGTATCCTGAATTAAGTATACAACTCTGTCTCATCTCATCTTATCTCATCAAGTTTCTTCTGTACCTACGGTTCGAGGTGAGGTATAAACAGCTGGTGAGTGCCCGTTCAAGGGCTTCATGTATTGATATTACCACGGACTCTGCAATTCCATCTGTTCATCGTTTACGTGGTCGGCCTCTTCTTCTGCTTCCGTTTGATCTGTACATCATTGCTTGTTGTGGTGTACTGTTAGTTGGTAATCTAGTTATATGGCCAAACCATTTAACTTGCTGTGTTCTTATGAAATCTACCGTTACTATAACCCCCACTTTAGTCCTAATGTCTTCATTTCTGATTTTCTCTCTTCTTGATACATTGAGTATTCTTCTCAGGAATCTCATTTCTGTTGTGATTGTTCTTTTCTCCTTTTCTGTCATTGCCCAGGTTTAGCGTAGGTAGCATATAATTTGTAGGAAGATTGTGTTGTAAAGTGTTTTCTTAGTAGTTATTGATACATGTTTGTTCTTTAATATTGGTGCCTTTTGTCCAGTGAGTTGGTTTGCCTTATTGCACCTATTTTCGATCTCATCTTCTGATTTGCCATTTGGTATTATACTTCCTAGGTACTTGACGCTCTCCACTTCATTCAGGGGGTGCCCCTCTATATGAATCTTTGTTGATCTTTCTTTTTTGTTTATAGTCAAAACCTCTGATTTACTTATGCTTATATTCATGTTATGTTCCATACAAACTTCGTTCAGACTATTTTAATTTATGTGGTCTTGTAATGTTGATTCTGATTTTGTTATTAATTCTTGATCGACCGCAAACATGAGTGTTTTAATAGTGTAATTTGTAGTTGGTTCATTTTCAGTGTTCTGTTTTTCATGCAGTGTAGTTACGGTCTCTCTTTGGCTGGTTTCTTTACCTATACTGTCTACAGAGGTTATGAAATAGTGGGGGTAAAGGACACAACCTTGTCGTACTCCAGATCTTATGGTGAAGGGTTCTGGGTATCCTCCGTGTGTTCTTACCATGCATTCACTGTTACTGTATAAGCTTGTACATAAGTTTGTTATATGTGTACTCACTCCATATCTTTTAATAATAATGATAATAATAATAATCGCTACAACTCTGTACTTGGAGTAATTGGATAATACTATACTTGAATTAAGTAGACAATATTGTACTTGAATTAAGTATGCAACTCTGTATTTGAATTAAGTAGGCAACACTTTATTTTAATTAAGTAGACATCTCTGTACTTGAATTAAGTAGACAAATGTGTACTCGAAGTAATTGGACAATTCTGTACTTGAAATAAATAGAGAAGACTGTACTTGAAATAAAGGAAAAAATTCTACTTGAAACAAATGGATAACGTTTTACTAGAAGCAAGTGGACATCACTGGAGCTTGACACACACTTATCCCGACAGTCGGGTTTGCTGTCAAAGACAGAGATAACAAACCATGCAATTAGACGTCGAAGTCCGGAGGAAATCGACACAGTATAACAGCAATTATAAGTTTGAATAACGAAGACACAAGCAATAGATTGCACGAATTACTGCCTGGCATGTTTCGCTGCATCTCGTCAAGTACATACTGCAGAAATCACACAACATAAAGTAAAGTAAAAATCCTTTAAGTCGAAATATACACCTATTCACACAGTAGTTTCAGTTGTCTACCGTGGTAATTTTAAACTGACTATCATGTCTTTCTGTTTGCAGAAAACTGGTCTATGCAGATTAATCATGATGGCTTCTGCGAGCTTTAACAAGCAACTATTTTGACTGTTAAACAAAAAACGAAACGCATTGTCTCTATCAATCACGTGACCAGTTTCCAAAATGCGCCGTTTAATCGATGACAAAACATGTTGAGAAACTTAATACGTGTCTGTAGGCGGAATAGGTTGATAGGCCAGCACACACTGTTATCCTTAGGGCACTAGAAGCGGTTCGGATGTGACCCAAATTTACCAGGCCCCACTTAGTATAGCCCGTGTAGGTGAGACTACAATTACAGATTATGTAAAACTTAAGGTCCTGTTTCCAATTCAGTATTTCTGTTAATCGGTAGTTGACGCGTGGTGGTATTTCCAATTTCTAGTCGATTTGAAGAAATGAGATAAGAATTACTATTACCCGTCAAGACCGGCTTTTGAATTCCAATATAAAGGCAACAAGTAAAGGACTATATCGCACGCTTTGTTGATTATAAAGTACATGTTGCTAGCTTCAGGATTTATAGATCAATCGGCGCTCGAGGAGTGTTGTAGCCAATATTACTTTCTCACAATGTTTCCTGGTTGCCATTTTAGACCTGGAAGCCCATATTAATTTAACACCCGCAGCTAAAGGACTTGAACACATGACCGCCAAGCCATGATGCAAGTCTTTACGGCTATGCACAACAACGGCTTATGACTGCCATTAACATCCTTTTTTTTTTAAATGCGGATTTTGCACTCGTTGACACAGAGTTACAGGATGATTACGTGGCCACATCTGTGCTTTTCTGGTTAAATAATAATTAATTGTCCATGTACAGCCGAACGCTGATATTCTCAGACATGACATGCCTTTTTGTATCATAATGTTTAAATATAGCATCTCATCATGTTGCATAGCACCCTCGTTGTGGCACTGGCTTTCAACAGTTCACACCAGGTCGTCCTGTCTGTTGCTGTTTCCCTCAGCTCCTGTCATGTCCTCGGTATTTCATTTCTTCAACCAGCTGTGTTCTCTTGCCTCATTCATACACAGAGTTAACACCCCACGTGCCAATCCCGGAGATTTTCTTAGGTGAAATGAAGCAATAAATACCATGGACAGACAAAAAAAGCAAAGAGCAACTTCTGCAAGAAGCAAATGAAAAGCGTAAACTGATTAGAGAAATTAGACGTAGACAGTCAACATTTTTTTAGCATGTTATGAGAAGAAATAAACTAGAGAACTTCGTTACAACTGGGAAGATTAGGGGAGGTGGGGGGGGGGGGGGGAGATCAAGGGGAAGGCAGAGAAGTAAATATCTGGACGGGTTGGCCATATGTATGTCGAGACAACATCACATAGCTGATCCACGACTCTGGTGATCGTGTGAGGTGGCGAAAAATTACCGCCCACGCTTAGCAGCATGGCACATAATGGTGATGATGATGATGATGATTATGATGCTGACAATGATGATGATGATAATGATGAAAGGAAGATGATCATTGGTCCAGACTCCTTGCCGCTTTCTCCACAACACGCCATGGTTCTTCTAGAAGAGCTGCCTCTCCTCCTTGTCGCCTGAGTTATACTTGTTGTCTGGATGTGACTGTTCACGGGTGGTTGAATCGTGTAGCTAAATGTATCAACGTAATGTTCCAAGCACAGCATCTCTCAGCAGCTTCCTACGGCATGCATAAAATAGTACATTCTTGCTATTCTGTTACAATTCTGTTACTATTCTGTTACATATGAGTCCTGATTACACACCATCGAAGGCATCCCCTAATTTGTTTGTGACTGGCTATTTTTGAACTCTCTCGTAGTCCACATTGGAGTCATATTTGCATATGGGCTAGCTTTCCCAATTACCAGTGTACCTAGTCGAACCCACTCCGCCTTCAGAGTTATTTATAATTTATTTACGTCCCCAAGTCAAGGACGGTAGGTTAACATTGAAGTTCAACTGACCCAGTGTTGGGGGAAACAGCCTACCCCACAATCAGAGCATCGGAAGTTTCACGGCGAGATCTGCTAACCTTTCGTCTACGCGATTTCCTCATCTCATAATGAACCGGAATTATTCAAGGACAGGGCAGTTATATAGGCTAATGTTAATGCGCTGTCAACGCAACGATTTTTACAACGTACACCTTGCTACTCACACAACTTTCTTGGATTTTGTAACGATTCCAGTTTACACAGTCAGGAAGTAGGTCAAGTACAGAGCCCGTTTATTCGTCTTAAGACGTTTTGGGTATATGGTGCTTGACCCAGATGTATGTTGACCACTCGACACTCATTTGGTGAGTGGTCAGTCTCACTCCTGCAGCTTTTACTTTCCAATACATTTCCTGGTAGCATATTAGGCTGGGTTGACACGAAGGGTTAAGAATTGGGCACGCAGGCCCGTCTGACATTCTGCCCTTCTTATCTATTTCCTCTGATCCATTATTTCATTCAACATCACTTATGAAGCTAATCTTAGATAACAAATGAACAATAAGTATTAAAACGCATGAAAATAATCAATAATACATGATAAAACCCGGGGCGATGAAGTCTGTCCTCTGGTCCTTTACAGTCTTTTATTATAACACAGTCGCCCCAGTTGTATTTGATGTTTGTAATTTAGACGTAGTGATCGGGATACCACTGTCTTCTTCTTTCTCCATTTATCCTCTAGTGGCGCATAGCCAACTCACTCCAGTCTTCCTCTACATCCAGTGCCAAACTGACTGGCGTGTACGATCACATCCCATCGCAAATTGCGATCTCCGTCAGCATGGATCAATTCGCGTGTTGACTCCCTTTCGTGCAATGACACATGACTGTCAAGAAGTGTCTCACACTTTCCTCCAATATCTCTCTTCCCGAAAATCTGTCCGCTTGTCACAACATGTTCTAATTTTTGTGTTCTCATAATGTGGCCAAATAATGATGACTGCTTCTTTCTGTTGTGTTTGGTAAGTTTTCTTTGCGAATTAGCTTTCTTCAAAATGCCCAGGTTGCTAATTTTGGGTGTCTTATTAATTTGCAGCATTCTTCTATAAAGCTTACAGGGGTTCGCCGCTGTATGTTAACATTTGTTGTAGGCTGTTGGTCGTCTTCCTACCCTTGGCTATTCTATACAGCTGTGCCCACCTCCTCCCACAGTATTCATTTCTGTCTCTACTTCTCTTCTAGATGTGTTTTAGGCCATCCTCTATTTTAGCTGCGGGGTGAAGAGGTTACGGATGTAGTTCGTAATCCCGCATAAAACTTTGGAATCCAACACACACACATATACACACACACACACACCCACATACACACACATATATATATATATATATATATATATATATATATATATATATATATATATATATACATACATAGCATATCCCTTACAGGACGTTGCAGTCAACATCAGCATTTTCCAGCTGCTGTTGACGTACTAGACAAGATTACTATATATATATATATATATATATATATATATATATATATATATATATATATATATATATATAGAGAGAGAGAGAGAGAGAGAGAGAGAGAGAGAGAGAGAGACAGAGCGAGAGAGAGCAGAGAGAGAGAGAGAGAGAGAGAGGGGGGAGAATATGTCTATGATACTATTTGAATTTACCACAGAAACCACAATTCCACTTTCATTAGATGCTTTTTCAACTTGCTGCCCACGTTTCAAATTAAATCAATATAGCTCAGACCGTGCTTTCATAGACCAATAGGCACGAAGTGGGTCACGCGCCAATGACACGCCAATCGCCTTTACTTCCGAAGACAATTCATGGTAACCACTGAAGATTGGGGAGACACGGACACCGGAAAAAATCCATTGCGGTATCGAACCCAAGACCAAACAGACAGATAGTCCCGTAGCAAGAACTCGCGTCGAGAGTCTAAAAGTTTGCCACATTTTGTAGGCCTGAATGCACAGAGATATAAATGGTTAGGCTTTCCCTCTCGTACCGAACAGTGAGAGCAGACTCCTCTGACCAGCTCATAATATTGTTGTCGTAATGTCTTAACCATTACACAAGGCCAACACGCCCGCTTGAGTCAAACAATGCTAACAGACGAATGAATGTGCTAAAAACGTTTTATTCTGAAATGCGATAGTTATATTTTTATGCGTCGTTATTTCCTGATTTCCTGCGAAACCTGTTTTTACCACTGCAATTTAAATGTTAATGTTACTCTCATCCCATGCAGATGTTGTAATAATCCTGGGTAGATTAGAAAACCCGAAGACTTGCCGGATATTTGTTCTTTCAAAATGTCTGTTGAAGGTTTCTTTAGTTGTGTGGTGTTTCATTATCTGTATTTTGAGTTCACGTTTCGCGGCCCGTATAATGCTACAGGCCATATTTCCATTTTCTGCAGCTCAACATTGATGTTAGTAATCATTGTGTTTCGCGAACAACCATTTGAGCTACTTGTGAGATAGCAATATTCTAGGAACAGCTTTAGACACGTGCATTATGTGTACCGCAGCCAGTGCTGCGAAACCAGCGTCATGTAACGTCTTGTTTACTTTGTTCCCCCATAAGGACCGCCCAAAAATTAGCATAGGATCAGCCATACTTAAACTACAGGCTAGTCCGATCGCCTCACTTGTAGTCTGGGGAAACGAACCATTCAATAATGTAAGGAAAGTGTAACTGTGTATTCTCCGTGCGAGCGGTAAGAACATAAGTTCTTAAAACTTAACTACTTATATCTTATAATAAATGAGAATATAGGTAGGGGATGTAAATGTTGATGAAGTAATAACTACATAATTGCTTCTGACAACGAGAGTCTGCCTCACAGTTCCTGCAGCCAGTAAGGTGTCTGTCACCACTGCCTAGTCTATGTTTACACTGTTATCGTGATCTTATGTTAATCTAGATAGGGAAAATCTATTTCCACTATCATCTCCCTTCAGCAGGTATCCATAACTTTCATTCACTCGGATTCCATGTCTGAATCAGGTTCTCTAGAATTGGGAAGTCTTTTGCTCGGACTTTTAAGTGAATACGTGTATATCTTTACTATATGGAGATATGCATTGTGTGAATCATGTGTCCTCTGGTTATAGACCGGGGGAAACTGTGTGATGTTATTTTTCCATGAGAAAATGTGTCTACAGGATTTGTAGAGTGTATGCAAAAGCAGCATCAGCCTGAGTAAGTCGGGTGACTGCCAGAGTGACCCGAGATTACGTTCACGAAAGGCCGTGCTGTGGTTTGATGAGAAGAAGAAGATAAGAAATATGTGACTCTGCGTAGAAGGAGATCCATATTATGTCACATGATTCGAGACGAGACGTGGAGTATATATGTGTTGTTAACTCATAAATACGTGGTTTTATGTGTTGTGGGAAATGTGTTCGTGGTGTTTGTCCTGTAAACAATCATGGGATTGATCGTGTTGTAGAGTCAATGGATTTTATAGTCGCGAGACTTCCGACTAACATACAGCTAGGCTACACCAGTCAAAACACCACCACACCACCACAAAACCCAAACTCACACATCAGGGAGGAAAGTTATACTCACAGAGGTAACCGTGGTGGGGAAATCCTCTCCCCCTTTCCTTACTTGAGTATGTGTAACGTTCTCCATGTGTGCGTATGCGTGTTTCACTGAACATTTATATAATGACATATAAGTATATTGTTTGTTTATTTTCTGTCTATAAAAGGGCACCGGAGGAATGCGCAGAAGCGAGAATAACGTTGGCCTTTAGAGAGAATAACAAAAAGAGTTTTGTAGAGAGCATGGAACCGAAAGGAATCAAACTCATGCTATAATGGAGAAGAGAACCTAGAGAGGAAAAAAACCTACATAATGGGAGGTCTAGATAGCAAGTAGACCCAAAAATTATGGAAAACAATAGGATACAGAGTCCTCAACATAGTCCTCGAGAAAGGAGACAACTCTTCTCATAAGTGCCAGCTACGACGTTAAGTCGAAACTCATTTATTCCCCTGGACCCTTCCAATCTCCAATGATGACAAAATGGGAAGACAACGGCAGCAGTGATGATACATTCCACAACTAAAGAGATTCCGTGTGCTGAATCGCTATAACAAAATAGCGGGATTCAGAAAGGTAGGCATCATTTACCTACTCCCCAGTCTGCAAACTCAAGAGAAGCAAATACGAAGGTTACTGTAAGCGGTCGCCAGACTCAGATTCGTTCTGCAAAACGTGACGGCAATCGACAAGTGTGCAAGACATACTGACACTGTTTGGAGCCCGCCTTTGACGAAACCGAAGAGCGAAGCCTTTACAAGTGATTTAATGTGCCGCTAGAATTACTGACCATCCGACTTTACAGAATGCCCTTTTGACTTATCTTGACTCCATGATTAATAATTACTTCATGAGAGGGAACCAGCAATTGAGACAATCGCCAGTTCAGGAGGCATATACACGTTACTCTGACAACCTCTACCAGAGAAGAGGCCCCAACGGGAAATGCCGACATCTAATTGTTATCATTGTGTATCATCGTTATCACAGAACAGCAAATAATAGTAGACATTCCGTACATCTGTCTGCTATAGTTCACACGCAATATTACAGCATCTACATTTTACCCAGAAGATACAGTCAGAAAACTTACTTCTCACACAGTGACCGGTTTAATGGTACGATCCTCCAAGGAGGAGATCGAGCTGTCCCGTCTTCATGGATGGACAGAGGATGTCATAGACAGTGTAGAACTAATAGATTGTGTAGGTGTGTCAATGTGCATAGGTACAGAAGTTTCGCAAAATTAGATGGGTGACCGTACTTCATGGTTACGTCACCGAATGTTGTTCAAGCAACAGATGATTAGTTAAGAACCAGATCAAATCAACAACCTGTGAGATAAACAGTGACTACTCAGGTAGTTAAGGGAGTCACATGTCTCATGTGAGGAAATGATGTCAACCTCAGCCATATATATTGATAATGATTTGTGTGGTGGGAAGTGGGTTGCGAAAAAGGCGTACACAGTGTAAAGTTGATGATTGATCATTATGTTATTATGTTGTTATTATGTTTTGTTGATTAGGTTACAGAGATAATAAAAGCGATAGTTAGAACTCAGAGTGTGTTCTGCTAGCTTGTGAAGGTGTTTCGCAGTAATGTGATTGTGAGAAAGTGTGTCACTGGTTTAGTACACTAAGAGTTAATGTGGGGAGGTCGAATGCCCATTCGCCTAGACCCATAAGAAAGAGAGAGAGAGAGAGGAAATTATTCCCTTGTAGGCGAATGGCAACAGACCTGGCTTTCAGAGCAGGAAGGAATACCATAAATCATACATCATTGATTATATCTCGAATCCAAGAAGAGTCAAATACCCATCCCATACATATCCTTAGACTCCAAAAGAATCCGAGGACCCCTAGACCTGACGTAAGTCATAAAAAAACACCTCACACTACTGTAATGTAAGATTTTATTTTAACTTCACAATGAGCATCTGTACTGGCACTTTGCCGTCTTGACAGACGATAGCAATTGTGCTTTTACAAACATGCATAATATCCTCTCCTTAGCACAAAGTATGGACTGAAAAGTAAAGACCTTCTGATTGCCATGCAGCATGATCCCACTCTCGGCCTGCCTAGTTTACTCCAAAGGAAAGGTTATATAAATACTTCGCAACAAGACAAGCCGCAGAAGCTGCCGGATAAGCAAAGCAATGCTCTAACTGTCCGTTTGTCGGATCTTTCATCTTAGACCAGTTGTCAACAAAGGCTTAGGGTCTGGTATGTCGTGCCAAGACATTTAACCTTTAGGTTGCATTTCCTGGCAACAGGATAAGGCTTGTTCCTTCCCAATAGCTCCCCACCGCCCAAAGTCGTCGGCACAATGTGGGGTGTCGGGTGTGGTGAGCACTGCCCAACATCTGGCGCTAACAGAAAGCAGGTAGTACAGTCTACTGTCATACAGTAGATCAGACATATCTGACCGAAGCTTGACTATCTATTTAGCATCTACAGGAAAGGATTAACTTACCTATGTGATCGTCTGCACTTTTCCAATAGTCTGTCTATTTGAGCTAATATATCTACTCGTCCTACAGTAAACTTATCAAAGTGTAAACGGTCCTTCTCGACACCTCGAGGGGTATTGAGTACTTGGGGCTATGTCATATATTTATATACTAATCGATAATCGATGGATGATGCCATTATCAAGCAGGACACTTTTACCACCCACAACCTATACTTGTACCCAGTTAGGCTGGCAGCCCTGCCCAATGTAAACACACAAACTTCACCCCCATAAGAATTATAAACCGCTATGGTATAATGGCTAGACTCTTACCTGCCGGACTGGTAGACTCGGGTTCGAATTCACACCGGAGAGGGATTGTAAAATTATAACGATCCCTCAGACCAGCTCAGTGAGAACTGGGTACCCACATTTGTCTTGGGATATAAAGACGGCCAATGTGATACTTATCAGATCACTCACCGAGCGCTGATTGGCCTATACAAATATGGGTCACAGAGCGCTGATTGGCCTATACAAATATGGGTCATCGAGCGCTGAGCAGCCTATACAAATATGGGTCACCGAGCGCTGATTGGCCTATAATATATGGGTCACCGAGCGCTGATTGGCCTATAAAATATGGGTCACCGAGCGATAATTGGTCTATACAAATATGTGTCACCGAACGCTGATTGGCCTATAAAATATGGGTCACCGAGCGCTGATTGGTCTATACAAATATGGTTTTAGCACCATATGATTAATGCGTCATGAGGCGTGTGAAAGATCAAATACTTGTTGCTACTAACGATGGGTGTTTGAAGACATTACCTCCGGGCCGGAGGGCAAGCGTACTTGCCACTGAACCATCACAGCTACCTGTCCTACAATACGACAGTTGTTTTTGATTTCCCGTCTAGTTAATCATCATCAGCATCTTCATCATCAGAAGCAGCATCATCATATTGACGTGATAATTAGCATCATTATCTTTGTCAACATCGGCATTATTATCATTATCATTATAACCATCATCGTTATTATAATTATCATCATAATGAATATCATCATCATCATCATCATCATCATCATCATCATCATCATCATCATCATCATCATCATCATCACCACCAGAAGCAGTATGATATCATCCTCATCATCACATAATCATTGTCAGCAGCAGCAGCAGCATCAGCCAATACCACCACCGTCATCATTATCATCACCGCCACCAATTACAGCATTATTATCATCGGAAGCAGTATCATCATCATCGGCAACATCATTATCATAATCATCATAATCATCAGCAATCAACATCACCATTATTATTATCAACATGATCGTCATCATCATCATTATCGCCATCACCACCACCACCATAATCATCATAATCATCATCATCATCATCATCATCATCATCATCATCATCATCATCACACACAAGTTCTTCACAGAACGTCATTCCCTCCACATTCATCCAAAGACCCCAGGCCCAGCCACGAGCCCTCAAGTCTAACACACTTCCACGACCAGGTTGTCGCCAACCCCACTGTACCCGCCATCCTCTGCAACTGCCGCCTTTTATATCAGGAAATCAATGGGGAGAACCGTTGAGGCCACTAAGACAATTACATAAATAAACACACATAGTATTATTTGGCCCCTCACAGAAGGAGAAAAAGGAAATAGAGACTAGAAGACAAGTAGACAACATAAAATTTGAAAGCTATAATAGTTACCGACCGGGATCGAACCTGTCGCCTCCAAATGACGATGGCCCCTCGCTGCAGGAACACGTGTACTTCGACGCACGACCAACTAGACACTCCTTAAAAAAAGTGTCTTCATTAGTCATGTCTACCATACACATGAACAGGACCTTAACCAACTCACCCCCATGCCCTTTGCGGGCATATTTATGATCAGATGGATTCTCAAACAAAGGTTTTCTACTGGATCAGGTAACCATTCTCCTGCCAAAAACCCTTCATCGCCTCTGGCATCATGCTTGATGATGCACAGTGTTCCTAGTCTTTGATTCCTTACAAACAGTGGAACACAATGCCAACCAGGCTCTATGCACATATGTTGTTTCGCTCACTTTAAACTCCACAGTATTCTATGCACGTGCTATTACTTCCATCCATCCATCATGTGCCATGCCGGTAAGCGTGGGCGGTCATGTTCTGCCATCTCACTCGATCAACAGAGTCGTGGATCAGTTCCGTGTTTTTGTCTCGACCATGCCACAAGGCCAAGCCATCCAGATACTTGTTTCTAGGTCTTCCCCTTGGTCTGTTCCCCTCGATCTTACCAGTTGTCACCAAGTTCTCCAAATCATTTCTTCTCATAACATGCCCAAAAAATTGTGACTGTCTACGTCTAATGTCTCTGATCAGTTTACGATCTTCATTTGTTTCTTGAAGGACTTGTTCATTGGTCTTTCTGGCTGTCCATGGTATTCTTTGCATTTTCCTCAGAAACCACATTTCTACAGCCATCAGATGTTTTTCAGCCTGGCTGCTCATTGTCCAAGCTTCACATCCATATAAAAGTACAGGTTCTATGTAGCATCTCAACACTCTTTTTCTCGTTTCAATTGACATCTTTTTATTGGTCAGTATGTTTTTCATCTTGCTAAAGGCTACTTTTGCCATGGCGATTCTTGTTCTAATCTCTTCAAGGCATCTCCCATCAGATGTTATTACTGTTCCGAGGTAATTGTACCTATTCACTTGTTGAAGAATATTCCCATTTACTTGTATATTACACTGTGGTATTTCGTTCTTCTTAGTGACGACCATAATCTGTGTCTTTTTACAATTTAATTCTAACCCTTGTTGTTCACTGTGTGTAACAACCGCATCTACTAAATTTTGCAGGTCCTGTTCATTGTCTGCAATCAAGACTGTATCATCTGCATATCTAATGTTATTGATGCATCGTCCCCCAATGTTGATTCCTTCCATATTTTCAATATTTCTTCACTGGACCGGCTATTACTTCACTGGACTCATTTATGTGCGTGAGGATTAGCTTTCCCTATTACGTGTCCCTCACCACCAAGCGAACCCACTCCGAATTCAGAGTTCTTGTAATTTACACCCCCAACTTAAGGACGATAGGTCAGCATTATAGTCCAACTGATCGGTGTAGGGGGGTTGAACCCGCTACCCCAGCACGAGCACACCGGATGTTTAAGAAAGGGCGCTGTTATCCATTCGGCCGTACTGCCCCCCGTCATACAATAAATAGCTCTTTCACGAGGTCTACCCCCAGGCATTGGCAGGTTATTACATCCCCATCATGTGATACAGCCAGTATTGATTTCACATTGTTATTTGTTCTCAACCTGCACTTCCTTATTGTGTCCACCCATCAACCAGGCCATACACTACATAAATACATCTTTTAATACTGCGAAGTTTGGCTGAATATACACACACATATGTCCGTCGGTCCATCTTTCAGTCCGTCCGTCCGTCTAAAAGTTAGTTGCAAATCCCTTACAAGAAGCCGCAGTCAACACCTGCATTATTCTTTTGCTGTTATGATCTCTTATCAAGTTTAGGTTCAGAAGTTTGCCATTGCTTTCTGAACGACCGGCACCCATGTCATTTCGTAAAAGAAAAAAACCAACGTAAGACGGTCTTTGAATAGCAAAGACACAAACAATAGATTTCACGATTTATTGCCTGGCATACTTCGCTGCATCTCGTCAGGTATATACTGCAGAATGCACACAACATAAAGTAAAATAACTAGATAAATCCTCTGCCAAATCGCACACAGCTGTGTATCCAACGCGAATATGCGGAATTACGAACTACGTCACTAATACCTTCGAGACGGAACCGGCCCATCTGTCTGTCTGTCTAATTAACTGTCTGTCTTCTGTCTGTCTTCTGTCTGTGTGCATGCCTACTTGTTTACCTAACTCCTTATCTACGCATGCATAATTGTTTGCCTAACTCCTTATCAACCTAAATAAGTGCTAACTTTCTTTTCCTACCAACATGTATGCACCCCTGTCTGTCTGTCTGTCTGTCTTTTATGTTGGTGCTGTAGATGTCATTCCTTTTTCATGTATTATCAGTATTTGTGGTGTGCAGTAGAGAATAGATGCCTACACCACATGCCCAATCACAGATATTCCAGTGGCATGATACACGTACATGTATTGGATATCTCTATGCAACAAGCTCAAACCGACAGCTACTTCCTTTGAATATATCCATGCTGACGTCTGAAGATGCACGAAGACAAAAAAGAAAAGATATCCCCTGTAAATATGTTCTATGCAATGTTTATATCATTATTGCGAGCAACTAAATGCTTCTCTAAAATGCTTTGAATATAAATAGCGAAACACTTAGTGGCGTAAATATGTAGGCTGATATTGTAGGTATTACTGCTACGAATGTGGACTTCAACAGAAGAACAGTTAGACCATCAAGACTTAGAGAGAATGGTGCTTTAGGGAGTGACCAGAGGATCTGGCCGATACTCAGGATTCCGGGGAAAGGCCAGACGGACACATGGTTCTATCAGTCTTGGGAGTCTTCGCTGACTGTTGCAGATGAGGACGGAGTACGCTTGAGAGTGATATGATACCGGCTCTTGACACAACTCAGCTCAACTTAACCCATCTCAGGTCAACTTAACCCATCTCAACTCAACTCAACTTAATGTTTACATTGGTGATAGAGAAATAAAGTGGACTGAACCTCTGTATCGTCGTGTATCAGATGGTTTGCAGAAGGTTGCTCTCATCCCTTTCCGCCACACATTTTCTCAATCGTCTCCTCAGGCTCTGGTCTCTTGCCTTGTTATCCCCACAGTGTCTCCGATATCTTGGGCTCACGTTCGTGCTCGTTAACCCATGGCTCTCCACCCAGGACGCACGTCTTCCATCCCATAACTGCAGCAACGTTGTAGAAACACCATGAATGTATAAACACAAACGAACAGTGAAACTGGTAAGCTTTCCATGAATCAGTTACAAGTAACAGATCGGACATTCCTGTTATGAAACCTTCCGCAGCTCATAAAAACAAAAGTACCAATGCAACAACATTAAACGACACCACAAAACTGGCACGTAGCTCAGCAAGCCCAAACAGGCAGTCTCCATGACCAACTGAGTACCTCGCCTACGACGCTCTGAAGGTTGCGGGTTTGATTCCGACCTATGTCGTTCCATTCACAAATGTAAGTTTTTCGGAGACTCATGGGGATCGTCGCTAGAGCTACGGTGTTCGTGCTTTGTGTGACCTTTTCGCCAGGCCACCCTGCGGAAAGAGACTCAGCCAAATGGGATAAAACCCGGTGCAATGAAGTGATCATCTTGTCTTTTACATCCTTGTTAGAACTGACACAGTCGAGCTACAGTCTGACACTTTCTCTGACGTATCACGCCGACACAGCCGAGCTACAGCCTGAGTGTTTGTCTGACGTATCACGCCGACACATCCGAGCTACATCCTGACACTTTCTCTGACGTATCACGCCGACACATCCGAGCTACATCCTGACACTTTCTCTGACGTATCACGCCGACACATCCGAGCTACAGCCTGACACTTTCTCTGACATATCATGCCGACACATCCGAGCTACAGCCTGACACTTTCTCTGATTTATCACGCCGACACAGCCGAGCTACAGCCTGACACTTTCTCTGACATATCACGCCGACACATCCGAGCTACAGCCTGACATTTTCTCTGACTTATCACGCCGACAACATTGTTGTTAAATATAGCCCCTTCAGGATTGTTTCCGCTCTTCATGCCGACCCCGGCACATGCACGGTCTTCTCAGGTTCCCCGCAAACTGCGGCACATACATCACTGAAATGCCAGGAACGCACTGTCAAGAGAGCGTTAAGTCATCCTTGTGACACCCTGGCTTGTCTAAAACCGGTCCGTGTGTTCTCAGACTCCGAGTTTGGCATTCCCCAGTGCCACATTCTACATGTGTGGGGAAGAATCCTGCACGAGTCGCTATGTCATGTATGCCAACATTTGTAAATTTTTGGCATGACATACTCGTACTTTCACACTCAACAAACAGCACACGCACGTCGTGATTGTAACGGACTCACAAAGTATGATGAGAAAGGTGAAGACAGACATGTCTCGGGCAGAGTGGCAGACTTCCATTCAACAATCAATAATAGACAGCATCTGTTCCGTTGTTTCACCAGGACATGCTTGTGTGGTGGGAAATGAGCAGGTGGACAGATTGGCTGATTCTCCACCAATAGGTGGGATATTGGTGCATGGTAAGGCAGATGTAGTCGGGGCACTTTGAGGTCGAGTCTATATTGCAGAGGAAAAGGTGAATTATCACGGCCCCGAGAGAATGGTGCTGCAGGGAAGGACTAGACGATCTGGCCAAAACTCAGTACACCGAGGAAAGGCCAGACAGACACATAATAAGACCATTAGTAGTAGGACTCTTCGCTGGCTGCTGAAGATGAAGACAGAGCAGGTATGGGAATGTTCCGAGTGCTGTGATTTCGGCTCTTAACTCAACTGCACTCAAGTCTAGCTCCCAGACAGCTGTTACTTAATGCTGTAACTGTCTGTTACCGTAATAATAACGCCATCGACGTTTCAGTTACACCGTGGACTGGACGTTTCTGACTTCATTATAATTTAAAAAAAAAACAGAAGAAGTATCAGCATGGCCGAACGCATAAGAGCGTTCGCTCTTAAACTTCCGGTGTGCTGATGCCGAGGTAACGGGTTCATCCCCTTCGCACGTCAATTGGACCAAATTGTTGACTTCTTGTCTTTAAACTGGGGACGTAAATTACAAGTACCTCAGAAGTCTAAGTGGGTTCGCCTGATGGTGAGGGACACTGGTAATAGGGAAAGTTAGCCCACAAGTAAAAGGACTACCCTCGAGTTCACAGCAAGCGAACGAAAAGGAAGGATTGGGAGAGATAGCAGATCGGGTGATTACTGCAGCACATTTAGTGAGCATTGGAGACAATTTCAACGTGAAGCTAGATAACCATAAAAGACGAATGTGTAATGAGACAACATGGGGCAAGACAACAATGAAAAACGTATGTACAATGATATACGATGGAGCAAGACAGCGATGAAAGACGTATGTGCAATGATACAAGATGGAACAAGACAATAATTTAAAAAAAAAAAAAAACTTATTTGCAATAATACAAGATCAATGATACAAGATAGAGCAAGACAATAAAAAAAAAAAAAAAAAAAAAAACTTATGTGCAATGGTACATCATGTAGCAAGACAACAATGAAAGACTTGTGTGCAATTATACAACATTGAACAAGACAATGATGTAATTCTTATTTGCAATGATACAGCATTGAGCAAGACAACATGAAAGACTTAGGTGCAATGATACATCATAGACCAACATAACAAAGAAAGACGTATGTGCAATGGTACAACATGGATCCAGACAACAATGAACGAGTTATGTGCATTGATACATTATTGGGCAAGACAACAATGCACCGACTAATCTAATGTTGAACATCTTTTGCAGGACGTTGCAACCAACCTCAGGCTGATGTTCTATGCAATTTTACGTTCAGTAGCTTAAAAAGTCGATTTAAAATAAATAATCGACGTTCAGTAGTTGCTCGACCTAAAGGAACGTAAAATACAAACCAGAACCAGGGCTGTTAGTCAGTTATGTGGGCATGATATACACGTATCCAACGGGGGTACTTAGCGTCCATTCACATACATGTCTGAGGCTGAGAAGGAGCACGCAGTCTTGTCAGAAATTTCATTGCGTATGTTAACCATTAAACAAACTCGTGAACCGATCAGGGGATGGAATCGGCCATTATTTTGAATACGTATTTATTGTGCTCATTACTTCCCCCTAACACAGTAACGCTCTGGCGAGCGCGTAGGTTTCACCGTAGAGAAGCGGTGGTGCAGTCGTTAGTTACTTGACTGCCCTAGTCCCGTGGTTTTGGCTTTAAACTCGCATCAGACATAGTACGAACCCATACCCAGTCTCCCGTCTTTACTCAGCCTAAATTGGGTAGGAGGAAATATCTAGGAACATATTTTTGTTTCTTCTCATAATGTGGCCAAAAATCGCGACTGCATATTGCTGATGTTGGTGATAATATTTGTTTCTTAGTCTCTTCTATTACGTTTAGACGACTTAGCCTACCCGGCATGTAAAGATATGATTCGGCAGACTGCGCTGAAGAAATCATTGATGATTTAACGGGCAAGACGGCGTTTACCTGAAAAGCGTTGTTGAAGATAATGAGCACGGCAAGGCACGTAGAGCGCCCTGGTCATCCACTGCACCTGTATTCGCTCCAATCGTCTTGACTTGCCTTGCCACTGGATTCCGATGGCCTTAGGCAAGACAGTGTGGTAGACGAATTGCGAAACTCTTCCTCACTTTAATCCAATTCATCGCGCAAGTCATTTTTCATCCAACTTCATCTATCGGGGTGTATTCACATATGAAGCAAACAGGACTGTAAGGGTTGTAAACAAAAAACGGCTCGACAAAAAACCACTGCAGGAGATCCTCCTCCTTGAACTTCATTCTTTGCTCACATTGTAAAAGAAAATTTCGAGCCGAAATAGGCCTTTCCAGCCATCTTAGAACTCACGGCTCCAAACTTTCAACACAACTGGATGAACTAGATCAATGGTTCTCAACCTTTTTTGGCCCATGCCCCCCTTCACCATATTATCAGAACGTCATTCCTCCCCTTCCTATCAAAAATTTTGCCCGTGCCCCCCTTCACCGTATTATCAGAACGTCATCCTCCCCCCCCCCCCCTTCATATTTCCTATCTAAAAATTTCCCACCATTCGTAAAAATGGAAGGCAAATTTAATAGCATATACTAAAACAAGTCTAGACATCCACATAAAACATGATTTTTGGGTCTACTTACTTTATAAAATGAATTTTAGAAGGATGAGACGTACATAACTGTAAAGTATGAAGGGAAAAACAATATCAAGTAATCGGTTCTTGTATTAACGCGATCTTGAAATGGTCTTCATTTCCCCCTGGAAACCCTAAAATTCCCCCCTGGGGGGGGGGGGGGGGATTCCCCGCCAGTTGAGAACCACTGAATCAGATGATCATCACCATTCTTGATGGACAAACACCGCTTAATCTGGCTGCCCAAGAAATTATCACCAGACTTCTGTCAAACCTCGTCTACCAGGCAAGTGTTTTTTTGTTTTTTTTTATTTAACTACCGAGAATTCACGGACATATATTACCTGATTCAGCGCCAAACAACAAGTAGGTTTGGACTAAACATGGCACACAATCACATAAGCAGCTATTATAAAGTAAATGTCCATTCTCTGTGCAATGACATTGCGGAAAATACCACGAAACAAAACAAATAACACGACGGCGTTATTATGGTGATATATCGTCCTTTTGTCTAAGTGGGAGGTTACATATCCTTCGGCACTGCATCAGTTAGCTCTGGTTCTAAGACTAAGAACTCGTCTTCTAACCTTCATTCTCGGTAGTTTATTACGCAAACGTATACTAGGTTGGTGTCATAGTTAATAATAATGACGACTGGACAAAAGAGTGCAGAACTAGATTGAACATAACAATGTAGACGACATCTAGCAATAACAGAGAATAAGTCAAGTAACAAACGGTAAACTCGGTGACGTAAATTACTTCACTATGAAGAAAGAAATACCACAATGTAATATGATAAATGAGCATATTTTTAAACAAGTGAATCGGTACAATTATCACCAAATAGTCATAACATCTGATGGGAGGTGCCTTGAAGAGATTAGAGCAAGAATCGCTATGGCCTAGGCAGGCTTTGGCGAGACGGAACACATTGTGCCCGATAAAAAGATATCAATTGCAACGAGAAAAAGAGCGCTGAAATGATACATCGAGCTTGTACGTTTGTATTGATGTGGAGCTTGGGAAATGAGTATACAAGTTGAAAAACATCTAATGGTAGATGTGGTTTCTGAGGAAAATGCAAAGTATACCATGGATAGAAAGAAAAATCAATGAGCAAGTGCTACAAGAAGCAAATGAGAAATATAATCATTGGCACCTTTCCGTCTTGACAGACGATAGTTTGGTACATTGTGCTTCAAAAAGACATAATAACTACAACCCATGGCGGTGGCAAATATGGCTGATTAGGCCAATTGGCGCTGTATATGTTCGTCCAAAGTGGATGCATGTGAACACATGGTCATTTCCAGCATCATGCACCATCTTACGTCTCTCACGCTCTGCATGTGCTTAATCTGCAATCAATTTCTCCTTTGTCTTTATTCCGTTTCTAATAGTTGCCCTCCATGCAACACGTTCGGCGGCGCCTTGCTCCCAATATGCATTATCAATGCCTGTATCAATCATGTCCCGCTTACACACATCTGTGTATCGTAAGAGAGGCCGAACGTGAGATCTCTTACCCATCTATAATTCACCAAAAAAGATGTCCTTTGATATTTTATCATCATCCATCCTCCTAACATGTCCTATACATCTAAGTCTACGAAGAGTGAGCATGGAATAAATCGTCACACAACCTGATCTTTCCAATACTTCAGTATTTGTGAGAAATATAAATGACTAAAGAAAATGTTTACAAAAAATGTAGACATTCAAAAATAGTTGGAGACATTATAAGAAGAAATACATTAGAGAACTTGGTGCCAATTGGCAAGATTAACGGGAAAAAGGACAAGGGGAAGGCAGAGGGGTAAATATGTAGATAGCTTGGCCACGTGGCATGGTCGAGACAAGAACTCGAAGCTGATCTACGACTCTGGTGATCGTGTGAGATGGCGAAACATGACTGCTCACGCCTATTTGCGTGGTACATGATGATGATAGTGATGATGATGAGACTATAGGAAGAATGGTATCGATGAAAGGAGTTTACAGCTGCCGAGCTTATAACGGAGTGTTAAAAAAAAGAGTCAGAAGCTAGACGGGAGAATAAACAACACACAAATACAGGCCAACGTTACGACAGAAGTCTTTGCCAAACGGGACAATAAGGACACGACGATGACAAATATACGAACGAACAACACAGATGTGTACATCCCTCGGTGCTTGTCCTATCAAAGTGAAAACTGCAACCAAAAATATCAAACGAGAGGGGGTTGTTGCAAACGAGAAGGAAAAGAAACGAAACAAAAAATGGAACACAAAAAATACAACGAATTATTTTTAATTAAAAAAATTGAATGCTGAAAAATCGGAGCATGTGTGTCAATGCGTGATTATACACAGGAGTACAGGAGGTAGGTGAGTGATGGTGCGGATGTTTCTTACATCCACACATCTGTGTTCTGGACCTTCACCAACCTGTTCTATAAATTACCATCAACATTCTCTCGCCACCGGCAGGTTTCTGCACAGTTTATTATTCAACCAAAGTATTATTTATTTTTTCACTTCATATAATATATAACTCTGCAGAATGTCACTGATGAGGTGCACGAAATATGCCAGGCACTACAGGGTGAATGCTACTGTTTGTGGAAGGTGTGTTTACAAAGGTATCTGCGTGTTTCAACAAGAGACTGTATCAACATTTTGTGTGATATTCACTGGCACAGGAATCGGGCATTATGGGGCGACCATTTGCCGTGAAGTTGGAACAGCGACTAACTCCTTCTGGCTTGTCTAATATCCAGGTCACGATTTCAAATCTTGAACACTCTTTTGAAAAAAAATAGACTGCATTCATTTCTGTCTTTCACCTCTCAGTTTCATTGTTCAAGACAGTTTAATGCACGCAAATGACATGTTAAAATGCTGTTATCTTAATAAAGTAATGTCCGTGGACAAAAACTACAGTCCAGCCCCAAATTACAGTCTTTGAAGAGGTAGGCTCGCTATGACAAGGGAGAGCTTGAGCAGTATTAAAACCACAAGACACATCATCATCATCATCATCATCATCATCATCATCATCATCATCATCATCATCATCATCATCACGTGCTTTACCGATAAGCGTAGGCGGCCATGTTTCGCCATCTCACCCGATCACCAGAGTCGTGGATCAGTTCTTTTTCTCGACTATGCAGCCAACCTCAGCATTATTGGCTGTTCGTGATTTATGAGGAAACGTGGTTTCTGAGGAAAATGCAAAGGATACCATGGGCAGACAGAAACACCAATGACCAAGTCCTACAAGAAAAAAATTAAAATCGTAAAATGATTAGAGAAATTAGATGTAGGCAGTCAATATTTTTGGGCATGTTATGAGAAGAAATAAATTGGAGAACTTGGTGACAACTGGCAAGATCGAGGGGAAGAGAACAAAGGGAGGACAGTGAAGTTAATACCTGGTTCGCATGGCCACGTGGTATGGTCGAGACAAGAACACTGAGCTGATCCACGATTCTGATGATCAAGTGAACTGGCGAATCGTGACCGCCCACGCTTATCGGCATAGCACATGATATATGATGGATGGATACATGTTACCAAGCTATTTATATATTTAGTATCCGCCCTTTTCTTGATCTTTTACTGTCTGTCGTCACCAAGTTCTTTGGTGTATTTATCCTTATAAAAAGTTAGTTGTATATCTTTTACATTAAGTCACAGCCATCATAAGAATTTTTGGCTGTTCGTGATTTCTTTGCAAATTTACGTTAAGTAGTTTGCCATTCCTTTTTGAACGACCGGTACTCATACCTGTGTATGAGAAACCAAATCAAGTCGATCTGCCTCTAAATCGCCAGCAGCTGTGTTTCGATAGATGTATGCGGCCCTTAGTCGTAATACCGGCGTCTTCTCATAACGTGCCCAACAGATCACGACTGTCTATGTGTAAATTCTCTATAGAGATTACGGTGGCACAACACGGACGCAAAACTTCAAGCACCATTTATGAAAACGGCCATCTTTCCTGCGGCGACATAGAGGTGTCAACAATTTCTGCCTCTGTCAGAACCTCTAACTCTAACAACTGCTTCTTCTGGAGAGAGCACGTGGCGCAACTGATGTTATTTATTCCCCAACTGTTTGTTCTGAAATGAGCACGTGGCGCAACTGATGTTATTTATGCCCTAACTGTTTGTTCTGAAATGAGCACGTGGCGCAACTTATGTTATTATGCAACGGCTGCTTCTTCTGGAGAGAGCACGTGGCAGAACTGATGATAATTATGCCCCAGCTGCTTCTTATGGAGTGAGCACGTGGCGCAACTGATGTCATTTATGCCCCAACTGCCTCTTCTAGAGTGAGCATGTTGCGCAGCTGATGATATTTATGCCCCAACTGCTTATTCTAACGTGAGCACGTGGCGCAACTAATGATATTTATGCCACAAATGCTTATTCAGAAATGAGCACGTGGCGCAACTGATGATAATTATCCACCAACTGCTTATTCTGAAGTGAGCCCGTGGCGCAACTGATGACATTTATGCCCCAACTGATTCTTCTAGAGAGAGCACGTGGCGCTACTGACGTTATTTATGCCACGACTACAACTTCTGGAGAGACCACGTGGAGCAACTGATGTTATATATGCCCAAACCGCTTCTTCTGAAGAGAGCACGTTGCGCAAATGATGTTATTTATGTCACATCTATTTGTTCTGGGGTGGGCACGTGGCGCAACTGATGTTATTTGTGCGCCAGCTACTTATTCTGGAGTGAGCACGTGGCGCAACTGATGGTATTTATGCACCAACTGCTACTCCCAGAGTGAACACGTGGCGCAACTGATGTTATTTGTGCGCCAGCTACTTATTCTGGAGTGAGCACGTGGCGCAACTGATGGTATTTATGCACCAACTGCTTGTTATGAAGTGAGCACGTGGCGCAACTGATGTTATTTATGCCCCAAATGCTACTCCCAGAGTGAACACGTGGCGCAACTGACGTTATTTATGCCCCGACTGCTTGTTATGGAGTGAGCACCATGCGCAACTGATGTTATTTATGCCCTAACTGTTTATTGTGCAGAGAGCACGTGGCGCAACTGATGATTTTTATGCCCCAGCTGCTTTTTCTAGAGAGAGCAGGTGGCACAACTGATGATATCTATGCCTCAACTGCTTCTTCTGGAGAGAGCACATGGCGCAACTGATGATATTTATGCCCCAATTGCTTGTTCTGAAGTGAGCACGTGGCGAAACTGATGTTGTTTATGCCCCAACTGCTTCTTGTTGAGTGAGCACGTTGTGAAACTGATGTTATTAATGCCCCGACTGCTTCTTCTAAAGAGATCACGTGGAGCAACTGATGTTATTAATGCCCCGACTGCTTGATTAATTGATGTTATTTATGACACAACTGCTCCTTCTAGAGTGAAGTCGTGGCGCAACTGATGCTTTTATACCCCAGCTGGGTGTTCTAGAGAGAGCACGTTTCGCAACTGATGTTACTTATTCCCAAGGTGCTTGTTCTGGAGTGAGCACGTGGCGCAATGGATGTTATTTATGCTCCAACTTCTTGTTCTGAAGTGCGAACGTGGCGCAAGTGATGCCCCAACTGCTTGTTCTAAAGAGAGCACGTGGCGCAACATTATATTTATACCCCAGCTGCTTCTTCTAGAGTCAGCATGTGGCGCAGCTGATGTTATTTATACACCCACTGCTTGTTCCGAAGTGAGCACGAGGCGCAATTGATGTTATTTATGACCCAACTGCTTGTTATGAAGTGAGCACGTGGAGAAACTGGTGTTATATATGCCATAACTGTTTGTACTGAAGTGAGCACGTTGCGAAACTGATGTTATTTATGTCCCAACTGCTTCTTCTGTAGAGAGCACGTGGCGCACCTGATTATATTTATGCCACAGCTGATTCTTTTAGAGTGCGCACGTGGCGCAACTGATGTTAATTATGCCCCGACTGCTTCTTCTGGAGAGAGCACGTGGAGCATCTGATGATATTTATGCCCCAGCTGCTTCTTCTGGAGTGAGCACGTGGCGCAACTGATGTTATATATGCCCCAACCGCTTCTTCTGAAGAGAGCACGTTGCGCAACTGATGTTATTTATGTCCCAACTATTTGTTCTGGAGTGGGCACATGGCGCAACTGATGTTATTTATGCGCCAGCTACTTTTTCTGGAGTGAGCACGTGGCGCAACTGATGGTATTTATGCCCAACTGCTTGTTATGAAGTGAGCACGTGGCGCAACTGATGTTATTTATGCCCCAACTGCTTCTTCTGGAGAGAGCAAGTGGCGCAACTTATTATATTTATGGCCCAGCTGCTTCTTCTAGAGTCAGCACATGGCGCAATTGACGTTATTTATCCCCCAGCTGCTTCTTATGGAGTGAGCACGTGGCGCAACTGATGTCATTTATACCCCAACTGCTTCTTATGGAGTGAGCACGTGGCACAACTGATGTCATTTATGCCACAACTGCTTCTTCTAGAGTGAGCATGTTGCGAAGCTGATGATATTTATGCCCCAACTGCTTATTCTAACGTGAGCACGTGTCGCAACTAATGATATTTATGCTACAAATGCTTATACTGAAGTGAGCAGGTGGCGCAACTGATGATAATTATGCCCCAACTGCTTATTCTAACGTGAGCACGTGTCGCAACTAATGATATTTATGCTACAAATGCTTATACTGAAGTGAGCAGGTGGCGCAACTGATGATATTTATGCCCCAACTGCTTATTCTAACGTGAGCACGTGTCGCAACTAATGATATTTATGCTACAAATGCTTATACTGAAGTGAGCAAGTGGCGCAACTGATGATAATTATGTCCCCACTTCCTATTCTGAAGTGAGCCCGTGGCACAACTAATGACATTTATGCCCCAACTGATTCTTCTAGAGAGAGCACGTGGCGCTACTGACGTTATTTATGCCACGACTGCATCTTCTGGAGAGAGCACGTGGCGCAACTGGTGTTATGTATGCCCAAACCGCTTCTTCTGAAGAGAGCACGTTGCGCAACTGATGTTATTTATGTCACATCTATTTGTTCTGGGGTGGGCACGTGGCGCAACTGATGTTATTTATGCGGCAGCTACTTCTTCTGGAGTGAGCACGTGGCGCAACTGATGGTATTTATGCACCAACTGCTTGTTATGAAGTGAGCACGTGGCGCACCTGATGCTATTTTTGAACCAAATGCTTGTTATGGAGTGAGCACCATGCGCAACTGATGTTGTTTATGCCCTAACTGTTTATTGTGCAGAGAGCACGTGGCGCAACTGATGTTATTTATGCCTCAACTGTTTGTTCTGAAATGAGCACGTGGCGCAAGTGATGATTTTTATGCCCCAGCTGCTTTCTCTAGAGAGAGCAGCTGCTTTCTCTAGAGAGAGCAGGTGGCACAACTGATGATATCTATGCCTCAACTGCTTCTTCTGGAGAGAGCACGTGGCGCAACTGATGATATTTATGCCCCAGTTGCTTGTTCTGAAGTGAGCACGTGGCGAAACTGATGTTATTTATGCGCCATCTGCTTCTTGTGGAGTGAGAACGTTGTGAAACTGATGTTATTAATGCCCCGACTGCTTCTTCTAAAGAGATCACGTGGCGCAACTGATGATATTTATGCCCCAGCTGCTTCTTCTGGAGTGAGCACGTATCGCAACTGATGTTATATATGCCCCAACTGCTTCTTTCGGAGTGAGCACGTGGCGCAACTGATGTTATTTATGCCCCCACTGCTTGTTCTGAAGTAAACACGTGGCGCAACTGATATTATTTATGACCCAGCTGCTTGTTCTAAAGTGAGCACCTGGCGCAACTGATGATATTTATGGTTTAGCTTCTTCTTCTGGAGTGAGCACGTGGCGTAACTGATGTTATTTATGCCCCGACTGCTTCTTCTGGCAAGAGCACGTGGCGCAACTGATGTTATTTATGCACCAACTGCTTGTTCTGTAATGAGCACGTGGTGCAAATGATGTTATTTATGCCTCAACTGCTTGTTCTGGAGTGAGCACGTGGCGCAAATGATGTTTTTTATGCACCAACTGCTTGTTCTGTAATGAGCACGTGGTGCAAATGATGTTATTTATGCCACAACTGCTTCTTCTGGTGTGAGCACGTTGCGCAACTGATGATATTTATGCCCCAGCTGCTTGTTGTGAAGTGAGCACGTGGCAAAACTGATGTTATTTATTCACCGAGTGCTTCTTCTAGAGAGAGCACGTGGCGCAACTGATGTTTCTTATGACCCGACTGTTTCTTCTGGAGAGAGCACGTGGCGCAACTGATGTTATTTATGTCCTGACAGCTTCTTCTGGAGAGAGCACGTGTCGCAACTGATGATATATATGCCCCAGCTGCTTCTTCCGGATTGAGCACGTGGCGCAACTAATGTTATTTATAACCCAGTTGCTTATTCTATAGTGAACCCACCTCTCAACTGATGGTATTTATGCCCCGACTGCTTCTTCTAGAGTGAGCACGTGGAGCAACTAATGTTATTTATTCCCCAACTGGTTGTTCTGGAGTTAGCACGTGGCGCAACTGATGAAATTTATGCCTCAGCTGCTTCTTCTGAAGTGAGCACGTGGCGCAACTGATGTTATTTATGCCGCAGCTGCTTCTTCTGAAGTGAGCACGTGGCGCAACTGATGTGATTTATGACCCAACTGCTTGTTCTGGAATTTTTCTGCTTAATATTCCGTTTACAGCGTAAGGAGTCGACCTCCTGCAGGCGCCCAGCGGAAGCCAGCCCTTCCTCTGGGTTAATTCTGTCCCGGCCTAGCGTTTAACGTTTATTCCACGATTAATATTCATTGCCACCGCTTGGCTTCAGAGCTCCATCTTGGGACAACTTTTGACATTTTCTAGTTTCTTTCTTTCTGTGGTATTTCCTTAAGTCAGATTTTTTTTTAACACAGAAACCACAAACAACAAGTAGCGCGATTTTTTTGCCTGGCATATTTAACTGCTTCTCGCCAGCCGCGTAGTTCAGAATTTAATATCATATGAAGTGAAATGATGAATCATTTTTTGGCTGAAATACATAACACATAGTCTATAAAACCACGTGCGGGTGTGGGGCATGAATATCTCCAGGAACTGTTTGATAGGGTATTTCCTCATGTTTGGACTCGAGAGACCCGATTTCGTTACCCAGCTGCTGCATTTAGTGTTTGTGCAACACTGTGAATTTCAAATTTCGTTCTGAATGCACTTTTGTTAAGTCTACGGTAGCTGTTGTGAAGTGCATATGCAGAAAATAGCTGGCAGCTAGTTGCTGGCACTCCGGCGGCTGCCTCAATAGATAATGCGTATACGAGCTGCCTTGTGTTTGCTTGAACCGCTGTCTTCTTCGACATTAAACTGATTTTTGAAGGACGGCAGTTGCTCCAGGGGATTGGTCTACTCTAAGCTACTTTTTCTTTCACGAGTTCACATGGAAAAATGATGTGTATGGTTTTCGCTGACTCAATAATGTATCAAATTTAAAAAAAAAAAAAAAAATTTTAAATTCGCATATCCTTTACAGGACATTGATGTCAACAACAGCATCTTTCAGCTCTCTGTTGATTTCTTGGCAAGATTACGCTCAGTAGTTTGCCATTGCTTTCTGAGCGGCCGGCTCAGTTATCCCGCAAGTCACCAGCGGGGGTCGAACCTATCCCAGCTCTCGCCTGCTACGAGACTCTGCGTGATAAACGGGATTACGGAGAAAGTGTTGTAACCTCTCGGCCAGAGAGACCGGCAATGTATAAAATAAGGGGCTATATATTGCTATGAAGTTTGAACAGTACGACTACGGCAACGACTCTGAAAACCCCTGCTTTGACAGGGTTTGCTTTCTTAAACTCAAACTAAACCAGATCTGAATTGGATATTTCACTAACATTAAGCTGCCATAAACGATCTATAATCAAAACAATAACTGAACGATATGACATTTAAATAGCCCAAGGGCAATAATTCGGTAACTATTCACAAAGTTTGCAGACAATATTAATTCCCTTGTATTTTGTGAAACCTTTCACCGAACTGGAAACTATTGTGATTAATTATACCTTGAAAGTTAAACATCCAATTGATTGTTTCTATTAAAAAGTCAGTGAAATAATAAATACTGCAAAACGTGTATTTAAGGCTGGCATTAATAATAACATAGAAGAATGACATGAATGTCAGGTGTGACGGTGTTATATGTCACGAGCTGTCATCGACCGATGTCTGAGAAGTGACATTTCAAACAGATACCTGGTCTGATGCTGTCAAATGTCATGGCGGCATCGACGTCTGACTGTAGCGGTAAGCAGCGGGAGATACGACAGCAGGCACGAGTAACTGGTAGAGGACATGCTTAGTTCAAGTGTGTGGCAATATCCAATGATAACAATCAGGTATATGTGGCTGCGGCGAGAAAGGGTGAGAACCATGAGAGAGAGAGAGAGAGAGAGAGAGAGAGAGAGAGAGAGAGAGAGAGAGAGAGAGAGAGAGAGAGAGAGAGAGAGTTCTCAAACAAGCATGGTGCACATATCTTACAGATAACTCAATCACAGTAAACAAGAATCGTAGTGGAGAGATGAAGATGGGCAAAATAACAACTAATATATAGGTAATATATAATAATAGGGTAAGTTAATAAGTAAGTCACAAATGGCTGTAGAAAAATAACTAAATATGATAACAACTTGAAACCAGTTTATTTTTATACATACATTGTCCCTTTATTTCTCAACATAATTTCCACAAACATTGATAAACCTATCCCATCGTTTTATCAGTCCTCCCAAACAGGCTGCATAGAACTGCGTGCTTTCTTTTCATTCACCTACCATTCCACAGAACTGTGTGACTTACTTATTGATTCGTCCTCGTAACTTTTTCTACCCAGCTATGCACCGCTTTACGGGACAAACATTTGTTAGCATAAACACTGAAAAGCACTTTGGCGGAAGACATTTCGCGAAGGACGTCAAAGTTGAATGTGAAGTGAAAACGTGGTTTAGAAAACATAGCAGGCAGTTCTATGCTGCCGGTTTGGGAGGACTGATAAAACGATGGCATAAGTGCATCAATGTTGGTGAAAATTATGTTGAGAAATAAAGGGACAACGTAGGTATAAAAATAAACTGGTTTCATGCTGTTATCATATTTAGTTATTTTTCTACAGCCATTTGTGACTTACTTATTAACTTACCCTAGTAGTAACATAACGTTATGAACAAGTTAGTTGAATATCCTTTACAGGATGTCGGAGTCAATCCCAGAATTTCATTGTTGTTTATTATGTCTTGGCAAGTTTACGCTCAATAGCAGATGGCATTCTCCTAGACTGACCAAAATACAACAAATATACGACATACAACCCTTCTGGCCTAAAGGAACAACAATGGAAAATAAACTCTTTGTACCACTGAGTGAATTAAAATAGTGGCATTCATACAAGAGACAACAATGCAGATATAGACACATTTCAAGCGAAAAAAAGACGAAGAAGAAATGTTCTGCCATTAATTTCTTGACGACAGACACTTATACAATTGGATGAAAACCAGCGCAAATTGTATGCTTCCAAATCGCCCGCAGCTGTGTTGCGAACGCTGTATGCAAGAATGCAACCTGGCTTCGCAACTCCTTCCCCTCATTGTCAAGTACATTAAGTAAACATGTAAGAACTACGCTAAACATCAACATAACCAATCCTATGTTTAGATCGTGGTGAACTTTTTCAGAAACAGCACAATCAGATCTAAAGAAACAATAAAGTAAAGAACAAAATACACACATAGGTATAAACACATAAATATTTATGTACATGATAGTTGACTATCCTAGCGTCTAGCGGCTAGCGTCTCTTATCCTATCCATGTTTATAAATCTGAACATTCATACTTGCTGATCTGATGTTTGTTCGTTATATCTGTGTGTGCTGTTGCTGATGAAATTCACTAGGATCGAAACGGAGGATTCGTTGTGTTGTGCTTTAGGATAACTATTACATATTTGCTTAAAGTTATTGAAGTATTGCTATGTTTATTGTTGTAACCACGTTATGATTTCTATGAGCAGGTTTGAGTTCGTTGTAAAGTCTATGTCTGGTCTTGTGATCTCTCTCTCTCTCTCTCTCTCTCTCTCGCTCTCTCTCTCTCTCTCTCGTCTCTCTCTCTCTCTCTCGTCTTCGCTCTCTCTCTCTCTCTCTCTCTCTCTCTTCTCTCTATCTCTCTCTCTCTCTCTCTCTCTCTCGCTCTCTCTCTCTCGCTCTCCTCTCGCTCTCAGTCTCATCGCTCTCTCTCGCTCTCTCGCTATCTCTCTCTCCTCTCTCATCGCTCTCTCTCTCTCTCTCCTTCCCTGCTTCACTCTCTCTTTCGCACCTTCCTCCCTTCTCTCGTTTTCTCTCTACCACTTTTCCTCTCTACCTCTCTCACTCTAGTTCTCTTAGCTTTCTCTAGATCTCTCTCTCTCTCGTTCTTTCTCTTTCTCTATCTTTCTATCTCTCTCCTTTTCTCTTTCTACCTTTCTCTCTTTTCTTCTGTCATTATTTCTTTCTCCCTCTTTCTCTTTCTATACCTCTCCTATGTGTCTTTCTCTCTGTGTCTTAAACTCTTTCTCTCTCTTTCTCTACTTCTCTATCATTACCCCCTCTCTCTATTACTCTCTCTCTCTCTCTCTCTCTCTCTCTCTCTCTCTGTCTTTTCCAATCTCTTTTTCACTGCCTAGCGCTCTACCCACCTCCCCTCTCTGTATTTCTCGCTTTCTCTCTCTCATCGCTTCTCTCTCTCTCTTTCTCCAACTCTCTCTCTCTCTCTCCTCTCTCTCTCTCTCTCTCTCTACCTCACACACTCATTCACTCACACACTCACTCACCCACCCACTCATTCACCCACTCAGTCACTAATTCACTCACTCATCGCCTACTCACTCACTCACTCACTCACTCACTCACTCACTCACTCACGCACTCACTCACTCACTCACTCACTCACTCACTCACTCACTCACTCACTCATCACTCTCTCTCTCTCTCTCTCTCTCTCTCTCTCTCTCTCTCTCTCTCCCCCTCTCAATCTCTCATTATGTACCTGTCTCTCCATGAGCCACACGCACCGAACTGTTTTCGTTTCATTTCACGATGGCCTACTGCAGAGCTAAGTTACCTTCTCAAATGTGTGAGCATCATTGCATTTCAACCCATGACATCAAACACCTGTAAAATCATTTGTCTGTGAAACAATGCAAACCTCATGAAATTCGTAGTGGTTGTCAACCCTTTTTGGCCCATGCACCCCTTCACCATATTTTCAGAACTTCACCTCCCCCCCCCCCCTCCCTTTCGTATTTCCTCCCTATATCCCTATAAATTTCTCCCCCACCCACCCTCGCATCTACACAGTATACGTAACAATGGAAGCTAAATGTAATAACACATACTAGAACAAGTCTAGACGTCTGCATAAAACGTGATTTGTGGGTCTACATACGTTATAAAATGAATGTCAGAAGGGTGAGAAGTACAGAACCGTAAAATATAAGGGAAAAACAATATCAAGTAATCCGTTTTTGTATTAACGCGATCTTAAAATAATCTTAATTCCCCCCCCCCTCCCCTCCCTTGGAAACGCAAAAATGTCCCTGGGAGGTGGGGGAGGTTCCCCACAGGTTGAGAATCACTGTGCTATAGGGAACATTTGAAGGCAAACGCTTCAGAGAAAGACTTCAGTTTAATTGTGGACATAGTTACAAAACATGAACTTGAAAAAAAATAAAACATTAAAATTTATATGCCATAATTGCCAGATGCATCGACTGATGTAAATAATCATCATGGAAGTTGCTATAACCCAGGCATCAGCGCTGTCGAAACCCGAGCTCGCCGTTCACTAAGGGAGGGAAAGGCTGACTACCTATCCCGCCATTCACTCCGGCCTAGAAAATGTGAAGTTCCTAACACTTCACAGATAGGTTCATGCTTCGAGACACGTTACATTATATCACTCTCACATCCGACTGTCCTCTCAACGCCACATGACCTCAACATTACTCTGGTGACAACTTCCAATATCAGACATTCCATTTAGTTAGAGAAGGCAACTTCCAATATTAGAAATTCCATCTAGTGAATAGAAGTCAACTTCCAATATTAGACATTCCATGCAGTTACTAAAACTCAAATTTCAGTATCAGACATTCCATCAATTGACTATAAGTCACCTTCCAATATTAGACATTCCATCTAGTGACTAGAAGTCAACTTCCAATATTAGACATTCCATCTAGTGACTAGAAGTCAACTTCCAATATTAGACATTCCATCTAGTGACTAGAAGTCAACTTCCAATATCAGACATTCTATCTAGTGACTAGAAATCAACTTCCAATATTAGACATTCCATCTAGGGACTAGAAGTCAACTTCCAATACTAGACATTCCATCTAGTGACTAGAAGTCAACTTCCAATATTAGACATTCCATCTAGTGACTAGAAGTCAACTTCCAATATCAGACATTCCATCTAGTGACTAGAAGTCAACTTCCAATATTAGACATTCTAGCTAGTGACTAGAAGTCAACTTCCAATATCAGACATTCCATTTAGTGAATAGAAGTCAACGTCCAATATCATACATTCTATCTAGTGACTAGAAGTCAACTTCCAATATTAGACATTCTATCTAGTGACTAGAAGTCAACTTCCAATACTAGACATTCCATCTAGTGACTAGAAGTCAACTTCCAATATCAGACATTCTATCTAGTGACTAGAAGTCAACTTCCAGTATCAGACATTCCATTTAGTGAATAGAAGTCAACTTCCAATATCAGACATTCCATCTAGTGACTAGAAGTCAAGTTCCAATATTAGACATTCTGTCTAGTGACTAGAAGTCAACTTCCCATATCACCCATTCCATTTAGGGATTAGAAGTCAAATTCTTCTCTAAAATCATGTAAAATTAAGTATAGAATGAAAGTAATCAATGGTGCTTGCACAGATAAGATAAATTGTACGAAGATCTTATCGATAAAATGTGTTTACTTTGTTTTAAGGCCTCTTAGTACCACCAGGAGCCCATTGTGGTCCACCAAGGTCTGTCTGCCCGTGTTAGTGTATCTGTGTTTGGTTTTTTTATTCGCCCATCGAGCTTCTTACTTATATGGTGTGTCACTTTCGCGCGAAGATCTAATGTTTGTTGATGAATTGAAATCTTTCCTGCTCAACAGAAACACATACTCATATAATAAATTGCTTAGACACACATTTGGAAACATCGCTAGCTTTACTGAAGGATTTTTGAGTTGTCATAGTCGGCCGAATTATAATAGGCAGAAAGAAGATTTATAACTTTCAGCTACACTCTCAGGGGACTGGCAGACAACTGCCTCACCACAAACATAGTTGCAGCAGTAGCGGGCGCGTCAGCGAAGTTGATAGGGTAGCGCACTGATAATGTCACAAGCTCGGTCTGGACGCAGAGGTGTTTCCAAGGCACCAGGGTCAGGTTCTATACTGGCCAAGACCTACTAACACGCCCTAGCCGTGTGTCCTGGGCAACAGGTCCCTTCGGGGTCTTGGCTAACGTAATAGGATCGCTGATTCCTCCGAAGTCGGAGAGTATCTGCCTGCATGGCGAGGAACCACCAGTCTGCACACCAATAAGCCAGACATGGGACAACGGATACTTACGCAAACCTCAGGTCCTGTATGACATCACACTGATGTTGGACAACAGGATGTATTCATCCGACATACAGGACTTCACGCTGGAGTTCACAGCCAGCGAACACAAGCAAGCAAGCAAGCATGAGCACGGTCAGACGCGAGAGCGACGCCTGGACTCGTCGCCTGCGATAGTGAGGGAACAATTGGTCGCCTATTTCTCGGTATATTTAGGACTACACAATGATGGTGCTAACACATGACAGACCATAGCAAGAAACTTATACCGGACATCTGTTTAAGATGCCACAGTAGAGTTGTGGCAGCGCTCTTGCTGTCCAGCCATCCGTCATGTGATCAAACCCCCAATCCAGGTGCGTTTTTAATATTGGCTTTTTACTCCTAGGTCGACTGGCTACGTGGCGAAGGTAAAACTTACGCAGTTAGTAATCCCTCAAACGCATGTTCGAAACACAGCTGCGGGCGATTTGGCAGCAGACCCCTTTGCATTGATTTTTTAACGAAATGGTATGAGTGCCGGTCGTTCAGAAAGCAATGGCAAACTACTGAACATAAACTTGCCAAGAGATCACAAAAAAAAACAAAAAAACTAAACAATGCTGGTAATGACTGTGACGTTCTGTAAAGGATATTCAACAAACTAACTAACTCCCAGACGGACCCTGCGTTAAATACCAGTAGGTGCCCATATAGTGAGTATTGACCATGTCATCCCTAGCAGTCCTAATGGACTTAACAATATTCGACAAGCTTCTTATAACCCGCCAGTAAAATGAGCCTTTCCCTTTCCTTGATTATCAATACACAACTGCCATGATATAACGGCCATGTCATTTTGCCTCTTGACAATTATAAATGATCGTATGAAGTGAATTGCCCGAGCAAACCGCCAAAGTATGTGCACCGTGCCTTCCCCGAACGCTTATGGACAACGATTGGCTCCAGAAATGTCATCGAGGGATGTGTATCGATCATTCTAACCCTCGTGTAAACATCTCTCTATTATTCTTATCTTTCCGTGTTTTTTTTTAATTTTTATTTTTCGAATCTCCAAAGATTTGTTACGCAAGCGCCATCCGTTTTCATTCTTCTGTGTCTTCAATCAAATCATTCAAGCCTTCATTCCCTGGCGATATAATTACCAATTGCCATGCCATCTTCTGCTTGGCCTATCTTCCCGTTGTTACATTAATTTGCTGCACTTTTCTTCTTTATTCGCAGTATTTCCGGTTAGCTAACAAACCTCAACTAACGCGATTTGCAATCGCGCATGCTGTGTTCGAAACACAACTCCAAGAGATTTGAAACATACTGCATTGCGTTGGATTTCTTGTAAAGGTGTGAGCGTCGATCGTTCAGAAAGCAATGGGAGACTGCTGAACATAAACGTCCGTAGTAAAACAGAAACAGCCAGAAAATGCTGGGGTTGAATGCGAAGTCCTGTAAAGGACATGCAACTAATTCTACTAGCAGTCCTTCTGATCTGTGCTTATGTATTCCTTGTGCTATGACATGCTAAGGATATCAAATATTTTGGTTATAATTGTAGGAGGTGAATGGGCAGACTCCTGTCCTTCTGACGGTATCATGGGTCAACTGCAAGAAGCTACAATCCAGTTCTCTGACAAGAATCTGTGCGGCTGTGGGAGCTAGTGTGCTGGCTTGCCTGCTTCGTGGTCCTGGATTCAGACCTGTTCCCCTCAAACCTTGGTTTTACTCTGAACCTAAAGGTATAGCTTTGGGCTGGAACCAGACTCACATTGTTCACAGTATATTTTCTTGGAGGTATGGCTGGTAGTCTTGTAATGACCACATCAGCCTCTGAGTGCTGATTGGTCAAGAACATATATCTCTAGCACCATAAACCCGAGCAGTGGTTATCACACTTACCTGCGAGTCTTGTGGTCATTGGCATCACGACGGATGGTTACAACCGCCCTGGGTTCCCAGAATGACCCAGATTATAACGGGCACTAAGATATGTCTTAGGAAGTATTAGCAAAATCCGACAGAGCACATCACTCCTCATGCACATTACATTACATTCCCATATGTATGGTACGTTACACCTTCCTTAGGTATTTATAGTGCCCATGTTAAACATTGCCTCAGTGAGTCATGCATTATTGATTATTTTTCATACGTTTTAATGCTTATTGTTCTTTTGTTGTCTCAGATTAGCTTCATACGTGATGTTGAATGAAATAATGTATGAAAGGAAATAGAGAAGAAGGGCAGAATGTCAGACGGGACTGCTTGTCCAATTCTTAACCCTTTGAAAATAAAGTTCGTTCGTTCGTTCATTCATGTTCCGATTGGTATATAAAATTAGGGGATTCGTAAATGCGCCCATATAATGAGACCTTTACTTATTTGTACTGTGACACGATTCCTGTTGCAGCTGTGCAAGATGCACTCACGGCCAGTTCACTTAGCTTGAACAATCACATGTCAAACTTGCTGTAACGAGTTGGAGGATAATATTTCTTAACAAGGAAGGAGAATAATGACGCCAATAAGAGATTTCCCATGGAGAGTCAGTCATTATAACTATCTGCCAATGCAACTGAAAGTTGAATCTATACGAGGCGGCTTCAAATGAAAGCCTTAAACGTGTGTGTTTGCGCGCGCGCTCGCGCGTGTGTGTGTATGGAGAGAGAGAGAATATATTCTAAAAAAGTAAAGAATAAATGTATCATTTTTCGATGTAGTCACGACTGCGTTCAATGCAAGTCCTCCAGCGTTGATAAAGTGCTTGTATTCCTGTGGGGACAAAATGCTGTTTGTCGCGTGTGTAACTATTCTGGTTTCACTACTCATTGTGCCAGACGCGTTCTTGAGCAGCCTGTCACAGAAGTCGCTCCGTTTTGAAACTTCCTACTCCACTCATACACTTGCTGGACTGACAGGAATGGATTCTTCAGGAGACCCGGGCTTGAATCCTCTGTAAAGTTTGGTTTTGTTTGTCTGCCCGGGGCGAAGAGAAAACCCTAGCCAGCACAGTTCGCGGCGACTGCACTAACCAGGCGGTCTTAATTCCTCAGGCTCAAGAACCCCCCCCCCCCCCCCCCCACCCACTTCCCCCTTCCCTAACCTCCCGTCCTACACCGCAAAGCACAAAAAGGCAGTATCTTGCCAGATACATTTTTACAGGCATAGTTGTGGCACTCCAGGGGTCAAGTCAGGAGAGGTTTCTAGATGAAAGGTATACCGAGGGAACCGAGTACTTGCCACTTTCCCATTCTTATTTTGATTTGTCTAAGATGGGTCTATGATGTGATAGCGCCAGTACATTTTATAGGCCTGAGGGCAGGGTGGAATAGATGGCCTATCGTTCCCTCTCTTTAGCAAGCGACGAGTCCAGCCGTCGAACCCGTGTCATGACATTACGGAGCAGTTCGCTATCAACTTCGCTAGTACACCCATCTTTTCGGTTTACCTAAATGTACCACCTTTTATCTTGGTTTATTTGGTTATTCTTATTTTCATAACTTGTGCTTGTTCATGGTTGGCCGGTTTCTGCACCCAGATTTTCTACCGAACATGGTACTCAATTCAACCCCAACCCTCCCTGGTTGCTTCTTGTGGCATGGATAGCAGGTTACAGTGCTGCTGTTCTTGGCTTCTTTTAAGGACCCTGGTAACGGGTGACTGTGAGGTCTTCTGAATGTTTCACGTCCTCTGCAGCACGTTGCTTTCAATTCCAGGTTGATTTGTTTTTTTGTTTTGCTTTCGCTGAATCTGAACTCAAGCGTAGTAGATACATGTGCAACTACTTCTAGGGGGCTGGGCTGATGTGTGCGTGTATATTAGCTTTCTGTATTACCAGTGTTCCTCGCCATCAGGTGAACCTATTCCGCCTTCTGTGGTACTTGTAACTTACGTCTCCAAGTCAAGGACGAGAAGTCAACATTTTAGTCCTGTTGACCGGTGTAGGGGTTGAACCCGCACACTGGAAGTTTCAGATTGAGAGCTCTTACTCATTCAGCAGTGGTTGCTGATCTAAGCAGTTTTACGTTCAGTAGCTTGCCATTGATTTCTGAACGAGAAGTCAACGCTTATTACCAACTTAACGCAGGTGTAGTGGTTGAACCATCAGCGTACTGGAAGTTAAAGAGCAAGCGATCTTACCATATCCACCACGTCAATATCAATTTGACAAAAACAGAAATATGCAATCTGGCTGAAAGACAAAACGGTCGCTGGCTGATCGACAACCGCCTGACGTAATCTGATTGAGTCTGCGCTCAAACATTTATCGATCCGCCCGTTTCCTCAAGTACCTTCTCAATTGCTCCAGAGGTAAGCGGGCAGGGGAAGGGGGGTGTGGACACCGACAACTCAGTACCAGATAGCTCCGGGAAATGGCCGTATCTTCTATTAAATTAATTGACGGGATGGGAAACCGGGTGATATAGTATGACCTGGTCCGGGACAGGCGGGCGCGCTAAGGCAGTTGATAACGAACTGCGCAGATTATTTCAGGGGCAGGGCCGGACCTGGATTTGACACTTGGACTCGTCGCTTGGTAAAGTGAGGGAGAGATTGGCCAACTATTCCTCAGTGCTCTCAGGCCTACTAAATGTGTTAACGCTGTGATATCACAGATCCACATAAGAAAGCTGCTTCGGGACAAATAATTTATTATTAAGCCAGGACAGGTGACGTCATCTTCTTATAGTGACTGCCATTGATGGGCATTATGAAAAGGGGACAAAACTGAGTGAATTAATGTTGATTTTGGTCTCCCTGGCGAAGGCGTTTACGGACGCTGTTCGTAATCCCGTATACTCTCGAGGCAAACACAGATGCGCGAGATTCGGAAGCGGATAGCGGCACTTTGGTACTTACGGAAGGTATGTGAGCCGGTCGTTCACAAAGCAATGGCAAACTACTTAACGTCAAACTTACCAAGACATGAATAGCAGCTAAAAAATGCTGGTGTTGACTGAAACACAGCTGTAGGCGATTTGGCAGCAGACCGCGTTTCTCTGTTGTTTTTTTTTACGAAATGGTTAGGGAGCCGGTCGGTTGGTCAGAAATTAATGGCAAACTGCTGAACATAAGCTTGCCAAGACATCAACAACAACAATAAATGCTAGTGTTGACTTCAAACGTCATGTAAAGGATATGCAAGCAACTTTAACTGATAACGAGTCTGTCTGTGAGTGGGACATGGATAGTCTGTCCGTTAGTGGGACATGGGGAATCTGTCCTTAAGTGGGACATTGGGAATCTGCGCATGAGCATGAAATGGTTGTTGTAGCAAATATAACACGGTGGTGTAGGTAAAGAACCTACGACAGGTCTAGCAAACCAGTAGGGAATTTACTTCGTCCTGGACAAGTACTGCTCATGAATCATAGAGAAAACTGGAGAACAGCTAGTCAACTCCGCTGGAATTTCAAATACCCCACCCCATGACGCTTAACGGCATAATTTAAAGACAACAACTGAATAACAGCAGTAGTGATATAAAACAGTGTACCGACGTAAGGGCCGGGAAGTCTGGATTTAACTGTCTTTGAAAACAACGAGGTTTTGTTACTACATATAGTTCTGAGGTGAGATTCGTAATAAGGCACTTGCTTTCTTCCTGAGTTTACACAGCGGTGATCTAGTATATGTACCATTTCAAAGAAACAACATAACATTTTGAGGCCCCGGGGAAAGCAGAAATCTGATGGGAACAACACAAAGGAGGTAAAATAATTTGAGGATCATCATCATCATGTGCCATGCCGGCAAGCGTGGGCAGTCATATTTTGCCATCTCACTCGATCATTAGCGCCATGGATCTTCTGAGTGTTCTTGTCTGGGCCAAACCACGTGGCCAAGCCATCCAGGTTTTTATCTCTGTCCTCCCCTGTTCTCTTCCCTTCGACATTGCCAGTTGTCACAAAGTTCTTCAATTTATTTCTTCTCATAACATGACCAAAAATTGTAACTGTCTACGTCAAATTTCTCTAATCAGTTTACGGTTTTCACGTGTTTCTTGTAGGACTTGGTCATTGGTTTTTCTGTATGTCTATGGTATTCTTTGCATTCTCCTCAGACACCACATTACCACAGCCATCATATGTTTTTCAGCTTGTCTGCTCATTGTCCACGCTTCACTTCCATACAAAAGTACAGGTTCTATGTAGCACTTCAACACTCATTTTCTCGTTCTCCTTTTTATTCGTCAGAATGTATTTCATCTTGCAAAAGGCCACCTTTGCCATAGCGATTCTTGTTCCAATCTCTTCAAGGCATCTCCCATCAGATGTTATGAGGATATGAAGTTATACATGACAATGAGATACATTTAAGTCATGAGTTCGAATGGATAAGAGCGCACGCTCTGAAACTTTCGATGCGCTGATGGCAAATTAGGGAGATCTCTCCTTTCATCGGTCAGTTAGATTTCAATGTTCATTTCTCGACCTTGAGTTGGGGACGTAAATTACAAGTACCTCTATATCCGGAGTGGGTTCGCCTGATGTCGAGCGATACTGGTAGTAGGGAAAGCCACAAATCAGTCCGATGTAGACTAAGCTCGAATACAAAGCGAGCGATTGGAAAAAGTGATATATTTACAGTGCAAATGCGATGTTAAAAAAAACAAAGAGATACATCACAATGCGAACGCGATGTTATAAATAGCAATGAGATAAATTATAATGCGATGCGATGTTATAAATAGCAATGAGGTAAATCACATCATGAAAGCAATGTTATAAATAGCAATGAGATAAATCACAGTGCGAATACGATGTTATAAATAGCAATGAGATAAATCACAGTGTGAATGCGATGTTATAAATAGCAATGAGATAAAGTATAGTTGGAATATAATGTTATAAATATCAGTGAGATAACTCAAAGTGTGAATCCAATGGTGTAAATAAAAAGGCGATAAACCAAAACCAGGACCTCAAAGAATAAACAGCAAGGAGATAAATCAAGCTAGTAATGTGGGGAGATAATTCAAAGTAGTAATATGAGGAGATAAATCAAGGCAGTAATGTGAGGAGATAAATCAAGGCAGTAATGTGGGGAGACAAATCAAGCTAGTAGTGTGAGGGGATAAATCAAGCTAGTAGTGAGAGGAGATAAATCAAGCCAGTAGTGTCAAGAGATAAATCAAGGCAATAACGTGAGGAGATAAATCAAGGCAGTAATGTGAGAAAATAAATCAAGCTAGTAATTTGAACAACGAAGATACAAACCATAGATTTTACGATTTATTGCCTGGCATATTTTGCTGCATCTCGTTAGGTACATACTGCAGAAGTCCCACAACGTAAAGTAAAATAACTAGATACATCTTCCAAGCTGAAATATACACATGTTTGCACAATAATATCAATTGTTTGCCATGGTAAATTTTTAACTGACTAGCATGTCTTTCTGTTTGCACAAATTTGGCCTATGTAGATGAATCATTAGGGCTTCTGCAAACTTTAACAAACGAATATTTTGTGTATGAAATAACACGCGAAAAGCACTTTCTCAACCAATTACATGACATGACATTCCTTGACATGACGTACAATGGACGACGCCCGGACATTTATAATTGTGGTGTGTCAGCCTTCCCATGATCCTATCGTCTGTGTGTAATATCTTGTCCATCCAGTTTGGTATGTGTTCAACAACCCTGCTGTGTTGCTGCCGCTATGTTCTGCCGATGTGGGTAGACTCGCACCTGCATGTGAATTGGTAAATGCATTTGGATGGGGCGTACAAAGGGGTAGATTCTTTCACTGCTGGGGTGGGAATAGATGTGGTTCTGTACCTAATAACTGGAGTTGCAGCACAGAATGTTCGACCGACTGCTGTAATGAGACGGTCCTGTAGATGTTGCATTAAGTCATTCCCCCCTCCTTCCCCCGAAAGGTTAGTGGGATACATACCTTGAACATAGGGACTGTAGTTATGCCTGATTTTGGTTTCGGCTGTTGGTTGTGTAGCTTTATAAATCCTGTGGAGTACCCATTCAGGTGTATGACATTCTTCAGAGTTTCAATGTTCTCTGTCAGTGTGTCCTGGGTGCATATCTTCCTAGCACGGTCAAACAGGATCCGTACTAAGCCACGTTTGTACTGGACAGGTGCGAAGCTATGAAAATTTAAGTATTGGCCAATCCATGTTCATTTGCTGTACACCGATCATTTAATTGTGCCATCTGCTCTATGTCTCATTAGTAAATCCAGGAACGGCAACGCTTCGTTACGTTCGTGTTCCATAGATATAGAGATGTTTAATGTAGTAATCTGGGGAGATAAATCAAGCTAGTAGTGTGAGGGGATAAAGCAAGCTAGTAGTGTGAGGGGATAAATCAATGCAGTAATATGAGACGATATATCAAGGCAGCAAAGTGGGGAGATACATCACGGTATTAATGGGAGGAGATAAATCAAGCTTGTAATGTGAGATGATAAATCAAAGCAGTAATGTGGAAGAAAATACATCATAGCAGTAATGTGAGGAGATAAATTAAGGCAGTAGTGTGGGGAGATAAATAAAGCTAGTAGTGTAGATAAATAAATCAAGCTATTAATATGAGGAGATAAATAAAGGCAGTAAAGTGGGAAACTAAATTAAGACAGTAATGTGAGGTGATAAATCACGGCAGTAATGTGAGGTGATAAATCACGGCAGTAATGTGAGGAGATAAATCAAGGTTGTAATGTGAGGAGATCAATCAAGCTAGTAATATTGAGAGAAAAATCAAGATAGTAGTGTGAAGGGATAAATCAATGCAATAATATGAGTATACAAATAAGGCAGGAATGTGGGGAGATACACCAATCTAATAATGAGAGGAGATAAATCAAGGCAGTAATGTAAGGAGATAAATTAAGGCAGTATTATAAGGGGGATAAATTAAGGTAGTGCTGTGAGGAAATAAATAAAGCGAGTAATGTGAGGTGATCAGTCAAGGCCATAATTTGGGGAGATAAATAAAGGCAGAAATATGAGGAGATAAATCAGGGCAGTAATGTAGGGAGATAAATCATGGCAGTAAAGTGGGGAAATAAATTAAGGCAGTAATGTGGGGAGATAAATAAAGCTAGTAGTGTAGGGAAATAAATCAAGCTAGTAATATGAGGAGATAAATCAAGGCAGTAATGTGAGGAGATAAATCGAGCTAATAATGTGAGGAGATAAATCACGGCAGTAATGTGAGGAGATAAATCGAGCTAATAATGTGAGGAGATAAATCAAGGCAGTAATGTGAGGAGATAAATCGAGCTAATAATGTGAGGAGATAAATCACGGCAGTAATGTGAGGAGATAAATCAAGGCAGTATCGTGAGGAGATAAATCAAGGCAGTAATGTGATGAGATAAATCAAGACAGTAATTCGAGGAACGAACGAACGAACGAAAATCTTTATTTTCAAAGGGTGTAGAATTGAGGAGATAAATAAAGTTTGTAATATGAGGAGTTAAATCAAGCTAGTAATATTAGAAGAGAAATCAAGGCAGTAATGCGAAGAGATAAATCAAGGCAGCAATATGAGGTGATAAATCGAGCTAATAATATAAGGAGATAAATCAAGGCAGTAATGTGAGGAGATAAATCCAGCTGTTAAAGTGAGGAGATAAATCCAGCTGTAAAGTGAGGAGATAAATCCAGCTGTTAAAGTGAGGAGATAAATCCAGCTGTTAAAGTGAGGAGATAAATCCAGCTAGTAATGTGAGAAGATAAATAAAGCTAATATTGTGGGGAGTTAAGTGCATCTAATAATTTGAGGAGATAAATTAAGCTAATAGTGTGAGGAGATAAATCAAGCCAGTAGTGTGAGGAGATAAATCAAGCTAGAAATGTGAGGAGATAAATCCAGCTGTTAAAGTGGGGAGATAAATCCAGCTAGCAATGTGAGAAGATAAATAAAGCTAATACTGTGAGGAGTTAAGTCCATCTAATAATTTGAGGAGATAAATCAAGCTAGTAGTGTGAGGAGATAAATATGCAAGTAGTGTGAGGCATTAAGTCAAGCTAAAGTCATACAGGAAACAGAACACACAGCTAGTACAACTACATGATGTTGAAAATAAAGATTTTCGTTCGTTCGTTCGTTCGTTCGTTCCTCTGGGTTAACTAGCTCTCTCCTTACCCCGAGTAAAGTGCTTCCGCTATCAAGTAAACATTGGCATGGTTTTTCGTTGACCAGTGCATCGTGGAACTTTAGGTTACCTCTGGAGGCTAAAGCTGAATTAGCATCTTCGTTGGAACATGGTACAACATGACCACATTTGAGTTTCCCGTCCGCATGAAACTGGTGACACGTGTCACATTTATTAAAGTCTAACATATCAGTAACTACAGCCACACTCTCACACTCAATGAATGGTAATACATTTTCTAGCTCAGAATCAACCACACTATCATCGTCAGATGATGTATCTATGAGCACAGAATTGCTAGCCTTCATTCTTTGCCTGCCCAAACATCTGGAAGAATAATGGCCATAAGAGGAACAGAAGAAGCATTTAACCGCACGTTTGTATGAGTTTCGTTTGTCTTCCTGCTTTTTCATCATCCTTTAAAGATGCGCAGGGTATGAGGGACTTTTATCACACATCGAGTACTGCGGATGGAATAATTTGCAGTATCCACACTGTGGTGGCTTCTGATAAGGTTTGTCTTTCTTCTGATATCCTTTTTGGTTGTAAGACCTGCTTGGTAAGCTCTTAGCGAAAGCAGTAATATCAGTATCATGTATTGATGTTTTAAATATATCGCGGTTTGAAGAAAAATAAGCTGAACCACGTTTTTCAAGTTGTTCAATAGATTCAATGTCTGCTTGTTGAAGGAACTTAGCAAAGGGAGCAGTAACTGTGGATATCACTTTATCCATCACCATTACATCCTGTAATCTATCAAAATTCTTCCCTACTTTTGCCGCCTTAAGCCATTTACTGAATGTACTTTGAACATTTGATAGGTAGTCTAAAAACGTTTCGATTGGCTTTGGTTTCATTTGTGAGTACTGGATCTGATATCCAGGAGCATCGAGTAGAAAATGCTGCATAATCCTATCATGTATATACTGATAGTTATTTCTTAGTTCTGTTGGTATCGATTCGATAACTTTTAATGGCTCCCCACTGAGATTTCTCATGTAGATCATAGCCCAATCTTCTAATGGTATTTTCTGAATTCTAAGCTGAAATTCTATATTTTCAGTCCATGCTGTGATCGATTCGCCTTGACTATAGGGCTTGATGATCCCCTTATATTTAGAAAATTTATTTTGCTCTTCCTGACTCTTCTGTTTAGTAGAGGCTATCTGGATGTTTGAGTCAATTTCCATCTCTTTCATCTTTAACTTAGTTTGTGACTCTACTTCTATTTGCTTTTGCTTTATGGCATCATCCATCTCTATCTGTTTTTGTTTTACTTCTAATTCCCTTTGCTTGGTGGCTTGGTCTAATTCTAACTGTTTTTGTTTGGTGGCTTCTTCTAACTCCCTCATCTCTTTCTGATGCTGTCTTTCCAATGCTCTTTCATCTCTCTATAGAGCAGCTTTTCTTTCTGTTTCTTCTCTGTATCTTTGTTCTGCCCATTTCTTTAATTTCGCTCCAGTATGGCCTAGTTCTTTGCCAGCCTGGATGCATTCACCTAATGATGCCATTATATGTATTTCTGATCTTACACCACTGATATCAAATATAACTTTACAATATAATTTTGAAGTTAATATGTGTTAAATATTTACAATCTTCACTGAAAAAGAAGATGCATGGTTAATGGTTGTTATCAAAATTAGTGGAAAATATACTCATCTAATCTGCTGAAAAATACGGCCCCCGGAATGTCACACCACTGCTCTGGACCCTGTTCTACACACAATTGATATGCTTGCTTGTAAAACTGATGTCTCTGTTTAATAGAGCATCAACAGTTTAGAAAAATGCATGTAATATACAATACATGGTTGTTATCAATTTCACCAATACTGTTTATGCGGTTGGTAACTTACAAATGTGATACAAATATAATGAATCATGTAAATGATATGAATGTTATGATAGTAAGAATGAACCGTCAATGAACTGTAGGATGAATCGTCAAATGAATGTCAATGTCGTCTTGTCTTCACCTTCTATCGTCTCTAACTGAGCTGCGCTGTATGACTTTAGCTTGACCTCTGATCTATTTCTCCTGTGCAAGAAGAATTTGCTTTTGCACAAGGAAATACGTGAATGTGATGAATGTTGACATTATGACTGTATCAAACGAAATGTTTCACAAATGATTGTTAAATTCGTAATTTTGATACATGTTTGCAATTTGCACACATCACAGTCTATATTTCATACATTTCCATCAAAAGAATTCACACGAATAACGTAAATAACATTTTGTAGATTTTCCGAATTTATGTGGGGAAAATGGTAGATTAAAGTGCTTGAAGGTGGTTCAAGCCCCACCTTCTGACACCAAATCGGATCCTGCCTGTCAACAACTCAATTGCGACAGGCATACAAGGATTCCCTTTTTTTGTACCACACGAAAATGACAACTCGTACTTTGTACAAAATTATACATTTTATTTGGAGCAGATAGTACATGAGCTCCACGAGCGGAATACCACATCGGTATTAAACATCATAGTATGTTATAAAGATGTAATGAGAAGATGAATGTTGATGGTAATTACTAATGAAGCTTATGCTTAAGTCCTAACTATTGATACTGTCTTTCCTAGCAACAAAGTATTCACAGCGGATATACAGTCCGTAGCCTACGCCGTCGAGTCACTGTCTGACGAATCTCTCAGTGGCGTGTTCAGCCACGAGCAATTGGCTCTACGAGTATTCGCTGTTTGCGTGCTTGGAGTTCCAGCACGCTGGTCACTTGGTTAAAGTAACCACTGTTGCCGGGTCACTTCTCGTGATTCGGGCTTCCCAGTCTCTTGGGTAACCCCAGCTCACTTACACCGACTAACCTCCTTGTTGACACAAGTGTGTCCAGCTAGAGAACTATTTATAGTTCTCTCTCGTGCTTGTGTCCCTTCTGTCTGGTTTCCCAGATCGCTATGTCACTTTCCTATTCTCAGCTCTATTTATCTGTTACTTAGCTCTAAGCTCTTACGTAGCTCTTTGACAGGAGATAAATCAAGCTAGTAATTTGAGGAGATAAATCTACCTAGTAATGTAAGGAGTGAGGGGATACATACAGGTGAGTCAGTGGTTAAGTCGTCTGCTCCGCGTTCTTTCTGGCATAGGTTCGATTTCATCCTGCGATCTTAATACCGCGACTGCAATTTCTCCGGTGACCTTTGATGGTTATCGCTGGAGCAATGGAGTTCGTACTTTGTGATATGCTCTGGGCAGACTGATGTTCTGAGGAGAGTGACCGAGCCATGTCCATTAAAACTGAGTTTTCTTCAGGACATTACAGCCAACCCTATCATTTCTTGTCTGTGATTTCTCGGCAAGTTTAAGTTCATTAGGTTGTCAACGCTTTCTGAACGACCGGCACTCATACCACTGCTTGAAATACAAGCACAAGTTCATAAAACTTAGTACAATTAAATAAATCCTCTTGATTTTAATTGAAACAACATTGAAACCGTTGTGCTTACGTGCAGTACAGTGCGACAGATTTTCTCAGTAGGATGCAAGTCTTCGAAATGCCGCCCCTTACATGTTTTTTTTCCCTGTAAAATTGCCGCACCCTGCTGCCTGATGTGTTCACCTTTCTGTTCATAGCACGGCACGGCACTGCTTACGTGGAGTCCAGTCAGTTACCATCAGCACAAACAGCGCCTAGCTGATGAATAAATGAAACTTCAAAGCTGAAATCCCAAGTTGTCTATCACCTTACGTTATTATAAGTTGTCTAGTCTGTTTTCGAATTAGTACTTCGTTCCCTTATCTTCTCTGAGCTGTAATCAATACTTGTAAACGTATTCTTCTTGTTAAAATTTAACAAGCAACTGAATACTCCCGCCTTGGTTGTCTTCTCCTGAAATGGCCTTTCCGTGTCCGGCAGGTTATCTCCCCTGATCTGTCAGAATCTGGATTCTGTTGCCCACGTCAAAGGTCAAGTTAAGTACCAACAAGGGGGACATATGTCTGTGTCCAGTTCGATAAACAAACCAGCCAGTCCAAGTTACCACTCATTCGTCTTCTGGGTGAGTTTCTGTTCACGGAGTGAGCAAGTTTGAGCAGGGAAAGTTCAATTCAGGAACAGATCATTGACTTGGAAGTTGCTGGCACCAGACGACATTCTAGAAGGGAGACTTGTTCATCGATTCTCCAGGGAGACGGGAGAATTGAGAAAATTCGTTGTTACTTAGTTCTTGATTTCTGTTCGTTAACGAGATGGGAAGACAGTTGGGAAAAGATAGAATAGGCCGCAAAGATAAGACATTCAGAATAATGAAAGACAGACACAATAAAAGAGAAACGGATAAAGTATTAACGAAGGCAATAAATAAAGAAATCAAGAAGGAAGATAAGAAAACACATAAATTTATTGTAAAACAATGATGAAAGAGAAAGAGAGAGGGGGAGGGGGGAGAGGATATACAGTTAAGGAAAAGCAGAGAAAGAGAGAGACAGAGAGAGGCAGACAGAGAGACAGAGAGGGATAGAATACTACTTCTTTTGCGTTCATCTGGAATATTTGTTGGACGTAATTGTGTTGTGCCAGTTTACAGCAGAGCTGCGATATTTGCACCTTTCGGCCGACATACCCGACTTCTGTGGGCATTTGTTAACCGGGTTAACCTTCTCGGGTGTTTCATAGGACGGTCAGCTCACTGTTGTGGTGTCATCCCCATACCAGCTGTTGCATTGAGATCAACCGGAGGCCTAATTATCAGCCCTCAAGAGAAGGCAGGGACAGACCTTGGCCATTTCCCGCCATCCAGGGAGGCTTCCATAATTGCAGAGCCAACACATTATGTTCTGATACTGGGCTCACCCTAGGAATCGCCACGTCCTGCCACAAAACAGAAAAGGTGGTATGTTACTTTGCATTATGTCTACTTGCTCAAATGTTACCTTGTCTAGTTTTCCTGTAATATCAACTTCTTTCCTTTATTGTCATCACGATGGGGCAAGATGGTTGCTCATTCTTTCCGCTTGTTAGGCGTAATGTTTAGTTTCATTGTGTTTCTTGTGATCGCTGGTTGTTGTCGATAGTTCTGTCGAGGGTTGCTGTATAAATTACTGTTGTCGTCACTGCTTCCTTTGGTGACGAGAGTTAGGTTTCCATGGTGTGGTGACTTTCACTATGTACTTACAATTTGATAGATGTTTTATTACATTGGTTTTGTTCCCTGTATACATGTATATACTGTGTTCGCCAGGAGTGAGGCGCTGGAATCTCTTAGCCCCCGGGTAGATTGGGCCCGTTAGCTAATAAAGTGGCCAATCTTGGAGATGGAAAACTCCGATTATAAACCCCTAAGTTTAAGGTGGACCGACGTGCCGAGGACTGAATGGCCACGGGTGAGTTGGTCGTGAACGTGGAACGTCTGGTATGCGGGCGGGGCGGCGCCAGGCGTATGGACTCCTGAGGGACATCCCCTGCCCCTTCCCTAGTAAGCAGGCAATGCTAGGGTGACCGTTTATTTCCTGCAATATCCAAACTTTTTCTATGGATTTATTTAAACACGGGAATCGTCGCCGGAGCTACGGAGCACGTGCTCTGCGCTTGACACATCACTCAGTGGCTAGCGAAGAGAGAGTGAGGAGGAGAAGACGAGGAAATTGTGTGAGATTTATTAGTGTTGGAACTCTTCGCTGGCTGCTGGGGATGGGGACGGAGCGCTTATGGGAATGTCCCGAATGCTGTGATGTCGGTTCCTAAATCAATCAATCAATCAATCAATCAATCAATCAATCAATCCTTTATTGTCTTGACAAGGCAGCTCAGCGACTAAGCCTTGGTTGGCAACTAGTCTAGGATCTGTCAAAACTATCACTGTCATTTACTGCCAAAATAGTACCTTGCGGTGTATGGCAGAGGGGTCTTTGAGCCTGAAGAATTAAGGCCGCCTGGCTAGTACAGTCGCCGCGAACTGTGCAGGTTAGGATAGAAAAAAAAAACTACACCTTACCGAGGGATCGAACCCGGTTCTCCCGAAGGAGAGTCCGGTGTTCTAGCCACTCGGCCAGCCGCTCCTCACTGAGGTCTAGGATCACAGCTCCGAAAAGAGAACAGTTAGAGCATTGTTTTGTTGATCCGGCAGCTTCTGCAGCTTGTGTTGTTCCAGATGTAGTGGTGTTACCTTTCCTCTAGAGCAGGGGTCACCAAACATTTTTCACGACGGGCCGGATAACTGACAAAATGACGAGTGCGGGCCGGATACTCATTCTGTAGAATACTTTGCGCCAGTCTCCGTAGCGAATGTCTTACGGACGCGGTTCGTGATCCCGTATACCCGCGTTCGAAACACAGCTGCGCGCGATTTGACAGCATACCGCGCTGAATTGGTCTTTTATGTAATGGTATGGATGCCGGTCGTTCAGAAAGCAATCGCAAACTACTGAACGTAAACTTGCCAAGACATCAACAACAGCAACAACTGCTGGTGTTGACTGCAAACGTCATGTAAAGATATGTAACTATCTATAACAATACTTGCAAGCCAGAACGAAAGCTCTGGTAAAAAGAAAGCTCCAGTAACAAAGAATAGAAACTAAGTTAATCATGTGTGAGTAACGTGCAATGCACAAGAAACAAAGACAACCAAAATATTTATTTACTTAAGAAAGTTATCAAAGAAGGCGACGTCAGCAAAAAGATAGTTACATCAGACCTATGATGTCTGAATCTCATAAACTAAGTAGCAAAAAAAGGTTAGTGAGATTTGTGAAACTGATATTTGGCTTTTAAGATATAATAAATATTTGGTTTGGAATTGCTGCATCCAATCAAGAGAATTGTTTTCAAATGTTCATCAATCAATCTCGTTCGATGTGTTTACTTCACATACTTCATTTTTGAAAATGTTTGCTCACAGACATAAGTTGTTCCAAACACTGGTGCTATACCAGCGACAAATTTTTTTCAGTTTCAAATACTCAACTTCAAGAAAGCAGTGGTAAAATTCAATAAGTGTTCCTTCTCAGTGCTTCTCTTTCAACAAGTCATTTGCTTGCAAATCAATGAGTTCCAACTGTAGTTCAACTGGCACATCATCAAGGTTACAATCGAAAGGATTCTGGAACAGAAGAATGTTACTCTCAGTTCTGTCAAGATCTGAAAATCTGATTGTAGCGCATAACTCTTTGAAATTGTGAAAATGAGGAAACGTTTTCTCCTTCCAGTTGTACTTTAAACAATGATAGCTTTCTTAAAAATCCATTGATGATTCTGTAGAGATCACAGACGAGTTTATTCTTTCCCTGAAGTTTTAAATTCAGTTAATTCATCTGGGATGTGATGTCGACCAAAAATGATAACTTTGACAGCCAGGTAGGATCTGACAGTTGTGGATCAGCTCTGTCTTTTTTTCAGTTAGGAAAACATATACTTCATTTCGGAGCTTGTAAAAACGAAACAAGATTTTATCGCAGCTGACCCACCTCACTGGTGTGTGATAAGGCAAGTCACAGAATTCAGAATCAATTTCTTCAAGAAAAGCCTTAACTGACGGTGAATGAGTGCATGTCCCAGAATGAAGTTCGCAGCAGAAACGACTGGTTTCAGTACACAAGTAATATATAAGTTTTTCCCACAGAATGCTTGCTGATGTGTGATATAGTGTATGAACAGAGCGCCCGGAATTTGCAAATCTTCCAACTGAGTCCTGATCTACCCCAACATACCTTTCCTCACTCCAGCCATTTTTCCCCCCTCCATCAACTGTAACACCTCGAAGCTGATTCCAGTGAAGGTTATAGTCATGCAAAACATTTTGCACTTCCACGAAAATGTTTTTTCCAGTTGTTGTTCCATGCATGCTGCAAAAGGATGCCAACTATTCCGTTATTTCAAAATCCAAATTGACACCACCAATGAACACGAGAAGTTGTGACGTACTCGATAAATCATCAAGCGCCAGAGAATATCACAAAAAGTTCATAATTTTCTCGCGTATCTGTAGCACTTTTGGATATGTTATGAGAATAAATGAATTGGAGAACTTAGTGACAACTGGCAAGATCGAAGGGAACAGACCAAGAGGAAGACCGTGAGGAAAATACCTGGATGGCTTGGCCACATGGCATGGACGAGACAGGAACACTGAGCTGATCCACGACTCTGGTGATCGAGTGAAATGGCGAGTCATGACCACCCACGCTCTCCGGCATGGCACATGATTGATTGATCTGTGGCACTACCGGTCTCCCTGGCCTAGGTGTTAGCGACTTTCTCCGTAATCCCATATATCCACTCGAGGAACGTAACTTGCGCGAGAATCGTTAGCGGTTCTCGCCCTGTCGGTAACTTACGGTGTGTGTGAGCCGGCCGCTCGAAAAGCAATGGCAAACTACTGATCGCAATCTTGCAAAGAAATCAACAATCAACTTAAAGATGCTGATGTTGACAGCGATGTCCTGTAAAGGATATGCGGGGGAAAAAATCTGTAGCACTATGTTCTTTCCAAGTTCTTCGTACAACTGAACTTGCCGAAAGGCTGATAGTTCCAAAAAATGTCATTTGCTGCTTTCATCATGTACTCTTTGATGAAGTTGCCATCAGTAAACTGTTTTTCTGGTTCTGCTATCTTATGCACTATTTTGTAACTTGTACGAGTGACAGATTCATTTTAAGCAAACTTCCTCGTGAAATGATCTCTTTGTGTTTCTAAACCACGTTTCGTTGACTCATATGTTCCAGATCGTAGCTTTCCAGAAAACTGTGAATATGTTGATAGATGTTTTGTTTTGTGGTGACGTCGAAGATTGTACTCTATCAAAACGGCAACACTTTTGCTGCATATTACGCAACTGGTTTTCTGGTCCTTTGTTTTCACAAAAGAAATACTTTACTCCCCCATTCTTCATTGAAAGCGCGACACTCGGCATCCACTTTTTTTTTCTTAGTAGCCACAATGAAGGGTGAAGTGCCCGGAATCTTAAAATGAAAAAGAAAACAAAAACATTGAATTAGAAACATAATTAAAATCCTATTGAAACACAGGGAAAGCAGAAGACTATGCGTCACTTGTGAGGATACGGCTCACCAAAGGCACATATAAAGTGTATAGGTACCTTTGGTAATAGAATATATCTCATATTTATAATAAGGTTTGCAAAATATATAAATAGGGCGGGCCTAAATAAGCAGCATAGAGCAGAATTTTTCAACTGAGATTCCGCGTGTGGCAGCCATGGGTTCCGCCAAAATATACTGAAATCGCCTAATTGCAACAATTCTGCTTATCTGTTTTATTACATAAAGTAGGACAGACACTTGGATCATCGCACAGAGTTCCTTGAGCAATGTAAACATTTGCGTAAGGATCTACTCCAGTAGAAAGATTGAAAAAATCTTACCCAGAGAGTTCGATTAACACCTTGACCGGGGAATTATTCTGAGCTGGGTATAATAGTTTCGCAATTTACACGAGGATTCTATGACATTTCAATGCTATATTTGCTACTTTATTGCCACTTTTAACTCTTGTAGTTCACTTACCTATCACTGTCAAACAAAGAAATCCTTGTTACATACCTATGAATTGGATGACTGGCAAAAAGAAGTAAATATTTCTGGAGCTTCGGACCTGTGTTGACAGACGGACGCATCTGGGGGGAGGGAAACATGCGTGTGTGTGTGGGTTGCCATGGAAACGATGGTAAAGTCCGAGCTTAGGCGGAGCTACCACGAGCCGGGGAAGGACTTGGGATGGCGCGAAATAAACGAACATTACAATAAACAAGAAAATCTAGATACAATAATTTATCATTGAAAATAGTAAATTTAAGACATATAGCAGTCAGGTCTCCGCACGTATGAAAATCTTCTATTATTCTAAACATAATATTTACAATTAAAATTGTATCACAACCTCCCGTGTTCACTACGTTATATCAAGCAAGTTCGAGTGCCGGCGGTGGGCAGGATGAAATTACGCCGCTGGCCCGATCCGGCCCGCGGGCCGTAGTTTGGTGACCTCCTGCTCTAGAGTAAACTAGACAGACCGAGAGAGGGATCATGCTGCATGGGAAATACATGGTCTGCACAATCCACCCCAGACTGTGTGCTATGGAGAGGTATAACTCCATCCCTGGTCCCAGCCATGGGTTGTAGTTATTATGCCTTCTATTAAAAGCATCATGTAATAAACTATTGTCTGTCAAGATCCCAAGTGCCAGTGCACTATATTTCTCATGTTATTTTAAGCCCCTTAGGAGGTCTCAGGTGACTGATATCCTTGGAAATACTAGAGACGTGGACGTGGCTGAAAGGATAAGATCCTTGGAAATACTATAGACTTAAAACGTGGCTGAAGGCTTAAGCTTCTTGGAAATACTAGAGACTTGGACGTGGCTGAAGGGATAAGATCCTTGGAAATACTAATTGTCTTGGACGTGGCTGAAGGGATAAGATCCTTGGAAATACTAGAGACTTAAACCTGGCTGAAGGGATAAGATCGCTCTAGGGATAAGATCGCTCTAGCTAATACAATTCCCGTACACCGATGACGACGTATTTCCTAGACGCACCAGTTTGCACTTCAAAAATGACTTCTCATTCAGAAAAGCAGTGGCAAACTACTGAATGTAAATTTCTCTAGAAAGTCACACTGACTTTGGGGTTGATCGCAACATCCTGCAAAAAAGAAATAACCATTAAAAAATTATGACTGGTAAATCACACCAAACTGATAATAACATCATAGTATCCCCCACAATACTGTCCATGACTGGTAAATCACACCAAACTGTGATAATATCATCATAGCTCCCTCACAATTGTGCCCATGACTGAGAAATAGATGTGTTTGATTGTAAACACAATTTGATATAGTTTTCAACATAACATGATAGTCTTTCGTTCTGTTTACAAAGACAGTGGAACGGGTTCAATCCTCAATGATTGCCAGTTCTGTTCTGTTTACAAAGACAGTGGAACGGGTTCAATCCTCAATGGTTGCCAATTCTGTTCTGACTTCTATGTGGCTGGGGTAAACTCAAACATTGTAAAACTGGAAACGCAGCATTTAAAGAAAATATGGCCACTCGACCAGGCGACTCTGACAGCATCATTGACTTGGCTCTGGTGTCGCCCACCATCGCACCAAGGTGCCGGTGGGGCACACTGGGATACCACGATAGTGACCACTACCCTTGTGTCATCCTGATCAAGAAAGACGGGGCCATGAGTCAAAGAAACAAGACCAATGCCTTACCGTACGACACCACTGGTCAAGACGCCATAAGCAAGATCAGAAGAAGGAAACTAACTTCCTCCCGTAGGAGACAAGAAAGATGGCTGCAGCCACCATGGTGGAATGGAGAGGTCGAGAAGGTGTGGCTGGGAAAGAGGCAGGCTGTCAAAGACTGGCAAAAGGCCAGAAAGGCTAACATGCCACAGGTTGAGTTGGCGAACCTGAAGACTGAGGTCGTTAGGACGACGACTTTATTCAAATCCTGCGCCAAACAGGCCAAGGCCGACAAATGGGACGAGTTCTGCAGGAAGGTGTGCTCCGAGCAATCTCTTACGACATTCTGGCGCCTCCACAAGAGCATGAACAGTGCTGCACAACGTAGGGGTATTCCAGACTTTCAAGGCACAGACCTCGCATGGAAAAAGTCGGATGCGGATAAAGGTAAGGCCCTTCTTGCACGCTACATAGAACAGACTGACCAGAAAGACGAGCCCGCCAGACAGAGGACCACAACAACACTCTCTCAGTTGTGCGAGGGGGTCGGGACAGACGAAGAAAGGACAATCACAGTTGAGATATTGCGTGCGATGCTCAAGAAATCACCTAACACCGCCCCAGGCCCAGACGGCATCCGATATGGTGACCTAATGGTGATATCAGATGATGACATGGAAGAACTGGCCAGAGAATTCAACACCAGTATCCAGAGGGGTCAGGTCAAAGAAGAATGGCTACACAGCTACTTGCTGCCGCTGTCAAAACCGAACAAAGACCACTCCAAGATAAGCGGCTACAGAATCATTACGATGCAGAATACTGTTGGCAAGCTACTGGAGAAAATTGTAGCACACAGACTTGCTTGGGTCTTGGAACAGCTCGGCTGCTTCCCGCCCACACTTGGAGGATACAGACGCAACAAAGAGTCATGGCTGAATGCGGCGGTCTTTGCTCAAGATGTTTACGAAGGATTTCAGGTCAGAGAAGAGACATGTGCGGCCGCCATAGACTTAGAGGACGCATATAACAGAGTATCTTTCGAGCACTTGATGCAAACCCTCCTCAGACTGAAAGTGCACCCTCACCTTGTACGATGGATAGCTGCAGTTCTACTCCAAAGGAAGGTGGTGCTAAGATGCGGGAGTTGGTCTTCTTAGCCGATAACGATATGTCCAGGATTGCCGCAGGGTTCACCACTGTCACCAGTACTATTCAACGTGTATACGGTGCCGATCACTGAACAACAGTTGGATGGGAGGGGTAGGACTCTATCATTAGTTGACGACATCCTCGTGTATCGACAGGGTCGAGATAGACAAGCGGTTACCAACTATATGCAGGGCGAACTAGATCGAATTTCCT
>OY992879.1:157592445-157644945 GCA_963921405.1 Cepaea hortensis | reverse complement strand
ACACAGACAGACAGGCAGGTAGAGAGACCGACAGTGAGGAAGACATACCGACACAGATAAACAGGTAGAGACCGAATGTGATGGACACGGATAGATACAAACACAGATAGAAACAGACAGACAAAGATCCGGACAGAGAGAAAGACACAGATAGATACAGAAGACAGAGACAGACAGAACTTGACAGACAGACAGAGGTGGTCGCAAATAGGACCTGCATTCGTGTATTTCATTGGGCTACATATGTTCACATAATAATTATTGTTTCAACATTTTGAATGGTAAATCCATTTATGGATAGATAAGTTCCCTAAAAATTGGTTAAATTGACTTCTTCAAAATAAACAAGAATACGTCCACGACTGTCTAAACTGACTTCCCAATAACATCCAAGAATATGCCTCTTAAATATCTACACAGAAAATCGATGAAACAAACCAGCCCACCGCTGGCTTAACTATTTATGAGCGACAGAGCGTTATGTAACGAGCCTGACGTCATCAAACAGTATCAATATTTGCGGCCGGAATGTTTCGTCCCTGTGTAGTGATGTATTCCGGGTTCCAGGGAGACAGGGGGAAAGTTCTGGCAATGGTTACCTAGACTGTCTGTCTATTGTCTGCCTGCCTACCTACCTACCTACCTAACTACCTACCTACCTACCTACCTACCTACATACCTACCGACCTACTTCCGTGTTTGTCCGTCTGTCTGTGGTCTACATACCTACCTACCTGTATTAATTTGCTGTCTGTCTGTCTGTCTGTCTGTCTGTCTGTCTGTCTGTCTGTCTGTCTGTCTGTCTGTCTGTCTGTCTGTCTGTCTGTCTGTCTGTCTGTCTGTCTACCTGCATACTCATCTATATGTCTACTTGTCTTTACTACTACTACTACTACTACTACTACTACTACTACTACTACTACTACTACTACTACTACTACTACTACTACTACTACTACTACTACTTCTACTCCTACTACTACTACTACTACTACTACTACTACTAATACTACTACTACTACTACTACTACTACTACTACTACTACTACTACTATTACTGCTGCTGCTACTGCTACCACTATTAGTGAGAGTGTGGGTGGCGAGTGTGTTTTGGTTGGGGGATCGGGTGAGGGCAGTGTGTGTGGGTGGGGGATGTGTCGGAGGGGGATGGGTCGGTTGGTGGGGTATGTATGTGTCCCTTGGTGTGCGTGTGTGTGGGTAGGTGGGGGTGTGTATGTGTCCCTTGGTGCGCGTGTGTGTGGGTAGGTGGGGGTGTTGTGTGGGTGGGGTGATGTATGGATAGGTGGGAGATGGGCTTCATAACATGGTAATTAGCCTTGTTTATGTTTACAACATTCATTTCACAATGTTTATTTTTCTTCCTATGTAAATGTATAATGCTCTTGATGAACGAAAGACGAGTGATTGGAAGGGCCGAATGTAAGACGGGCCTGCGCGCCCAATTTGTGACACTAATAAAGTTGATTTGATTTGATTTGATTTGACTGCTGCACTGTATTTGTCCAATCTACGGAGTACTGATGTGGAATGTATGATATGAGTGACAGTAAGGATATGAATGAGATACATCAGCCAATGACAGCAGAGACAGATCCTGAACCCTAATTAGATGAAATTTCACGGACAATAAAGATCCCGAAGAATGGTAAATCACCAGGATGTGATGATATAACAGCTGAGCTAATTAAACCGGGAGTAGAATAAAGCATACAAATCTATCACGCATTATGTAAAACGATATGGAAAAATGGTATATGGCCAAAAGGTTGGAAGAGAACTATCTTCATTCCAATACCAAAAAAGGGCAAACTGAAATTATGCACCAACTATAGATAGAACTGTTGTCCTGATCAGTCGTGCAAGTAAAATTTTACTAAACATCATAATGGGAAGACTTCGTAAGAAATTGAAAGAAGAAATTAACGTGGTTCAAACAGGATTTAGACAAGGAAGAGGAACAAGAGATCACATTATCAACATGCGTTTAGTAATAGAGAAGTGCAGAGAATTTAATGTAAACCTATTTTCATGTTTTGTGAATTATTCAAAGGCATTTGACTGTGTACAACATCAAAAACCTTGGAAAATCATCAGGAATATGCGCTTTCCACCACATGTAATACAACTCATATAAATGCTCTATCTATACCAACAAGCAGCTGTTAGAATAGATGGCGAGACATCAGATTGGTTTGACATCAAGCAAGGAGTCCGTCAGGGCTGTGTGCTGTCCCCCTATTTGTTTAACATGTACGCCGAAAACATAATGAGAAATATCAGAGATGATAGAACCAGGGAGCAATATGATGCTCTAACTATCGATGGTCATGACATACCAGAGATTCGGTATGCTGATGATACAGTATTGCTATCCACAACACAGAATGGCATAGAAAACCTAATAGCCTCAACCCAATTGAATAGTGAAAATCACAACTTATATCTTAACATACAAAAACAAAGATAATGCATACAGATAAATCTATTATGGAGAAAGAAATATATGTTAATGAGGAAAAATTGGAGGTGGTGGAAAATTTTGATTACCAACAACGGTGACACAATTAGAGAAATTAAACGACGACTATCAATTGCTCTTCAAAGTCTGAAACAACTGAATAAATTATGAAGAGGGACAGATAGAACTACAAAACTTAGATTTTTAAGCGGATCCATAATTCCCATTGCAACACACGCCTGTGAGACCTATACACTTACTAAACAAGCTGAACAGCGCATAAATGCCTTTGAATATAAAGTTTATAGACGAGTTCTAAGAATATCTTTGGTACAGAAAAGAACAAATGCATCCATACTTCAAGAGCTGAATTTTTAAGAAACTTGGCTATTAAAGACGATAAAACAAAGAAAATTGAAATATTTGGGTCACCTAAAACGTCATGTAAGTTTGGAGAGAACAATAATGGAGTGGTATAAGCATGGGAAGAGAGGAAGAGGAAGGCCAAAGCGAAGATGGGTGCAGGATGTGGCGGATGATCTCCAGTTGGGTGTATCGGACGCGGGACATCTTGCTTATGGTCGAGAGGTTTTCCGGAGGGTTGTTATGGAAGCGAGGTTCTGCAATGGACATGCTACTGAATGAATGAATGAATGGATGGATGAATGAATGAATGAATGAATTTCTAATATAGCAGCATTAGCACGATATGTAGTATTTTTGGATAGAGATAATGTAGTAATATTAATAATGATGCTTGCGTTAATAAGAACAATAATAAAACTATTTGTAGTAGTAGTAGTAGTAGTAGTAGTAGTAGTAGTAGTAGTAGCAGCAGCAGCAGTAGTAGTAGTAGTAGTAGTAGTAGTAGTAGTAGTAGTAGTAGTAGTAGTAGTAGTAGTAGTTGTAGTAGTAGTAGTAGTAGTAGTAGTAGTAGTAGTAGAAGTAGTGGTAGTAGGACCAATAGTAATAATAGTGGTGGTGGTAGGACTAATAGTAGTAATAGTGGTGTGGTAGTAATAATAGTAGTAGCGGTAGGAGTAGTTGTAACGATAGTAGTCGTTGTTGAAATAGTAATATTAGTTGTATTAGTTGTAGGAGTTATAGAGGCGGTACAATTATACAGTAGTTATTGGTGTAGTTGTAACAGCTGAAGCAGTAGCAGCAGAATTATTTCTCAAACACTTTTCTCTCTCTTATGTAGGTAATTCGCGCTGAAATTCGTGTTCCAATGTTAACTTTCCTAGTTTAGAATATTTTTATTTCTTCCGTTTCCTTGCAGTCAACCTTCTCGTGTGATTAATTTTACATCATTCTTAATACGACTGTCATGGCTACCCAGGTTCTGTCTAAAATCACCTGCTGGTTAAAAAAAAAATGTTTTCGCGCTGACGATAGACTCTCCAGAATGGTTGAACGCTCTCAGTATCACTCAATGGTTATCAGTTCACGGCACACAACTTGCTGGAAGCGCAGCTCATCGGAATAGAGCATGGTGGAGGGGTGCATACTGGCGCGTGTCTTCAACACGGAAGAGTTGTATTGTAACAAGCATCTGTATGTACGTCTGACCGGACTCAGTACACGGTTGCCTGACATGAGCATACGGGCTTGGGTAGTAGTAGCCTCAGCAGCAGAAGTAGTAGTACTAGCACTAGTAGTAGTCATTTTAGTAGTAGTAGTAGTAGATGTAGTAGTAGTCATTGTAGTAGTAGTAGTAGTAGTAGTAGTAGTAGTAGTAGTAGTAGTAGTAGTAGTAGTAGTAGTAGTAGTAGTAGTAGTAGTTGTAGTAGTATAGTAGTAGTAGTAGTAGTAGTAGTAGTAGTAGTAGTAGTAGTTGTAGTAGTATAGTAGTAGTAGTAGCCTCAGCAGCAGAAGTAGTAGTACTAGCACTAGTAGTAGTCATTGTAGTAGTAGTAGTAGTAGTATTAGTAGTAGTAGTAGTAGTAGTAGTAGTAGTAGTAGTAGTAGTAGTAGTAGTTGTTGTTGTTGTTGTTGTAGTAGTAGTAGTAGTAGTAGTAGTAGTAGTAGTAGTAGTAGTAGTAGTAGTAGTAGTAGTAGTAGTAGGTGTTGTTGTTGTTGTTGCTGCTGCTGCTGTTGTTCTTGTTGTTGTTGTTACTGCTGTTGTTGTTGTTGCTGCTGTTGTTGTTGTTGCTGCTGCTGTTGTTGTTGTTGTTGTTGTTGCTGTTGTTGAATAAGAAGTAATAAGGGCAGTGAGAAAAGCATTTCTGAAGCTCTTGTTCACCATTCAACCTTCTCATGTAATTTATATCATTCTTAGTAAGACTAGTACGTTTGCTCAGGGTCTGCCCAGTAACATCTACCGGTAAAAAAATGTTTCTGCAGACACACTATACTCTCTAAAAGGTTCAACTCCCCAAGTATCACTCAACGGTTATCAGTTAACGACACACAACTTGCTCGACGCGCAGCTCATCCAGGATAGATCCACCGGGCAGACGTTCTGACGCGTATCGTCAACACGGAAGAGTTTATTGTTGAACCCGTTTTAATATGTTGCCATGAATGACCACTTTAGGCTCAGAAATTCAGGGGTTCGAATTCCAACATAATTCTGGGAATTTTTCTTGGAACATTTAGTATCTAGTCTTACCACACGTCCCCTGATCTCTTAGATAGTGAAATCGGCTATCTAGCCTTCTAGAATAAGAGCGAAAACTGGAGGTTCTGTGTGCAAGTTTTGCATGTTAAAAATCCCACGGTAGTTGGAAATGCCAGGTCGTAAGAACGACTCCCTGGCAACATTGTAGGAAAGAAATCCTATCCGCGGGTAGATAGTTTGTGACCCTGGATGGAATCTGTCTTGAGGATTCAATCCTTACACAAAGGCATACTGAAGTCGGACACACCTACCCTTGAGGTGAATAACTTGGTGGGGCAATCTCCCGCATAAAAGAGACACAAAGAAGAGGTAACAATCCCCTGTAGATATGCCTGACCGAGCGCATTCATCGATGATGAAACACGAACAATGAACACACGTAATGAAAAGTTTATTTGGACATTTGTTTACCCCGGTGCAGCCAACCAAGAAGGGAATACTGGCCTAGTGAGACGGCACTGCATTCACAACTTATAGGACATAAGTATTTTTATTAAGTTTTTGTTGTTGTTCGCATATCCTTTACAAAACATCGCTGTCAACATCAGCATCTTTCAGCTGATTGTTGATTTCTTGGCCCTACCGATTCTCGCGAAGGGTACGTTCCTCACGTAGATATACGGGATTACGGAGAAAGTCGCTAACACGTAGGCCAGTGAGACTTGCTATGAGAAATGAGAGGAGTTCATTAAAAAAAAAAGAGCTTAAAAAAACAAAACAAAACAAAAACTGTTGACTACATTACGAGAACATGTCTCTTGGTGCAAACATGAAAGAACGAACGCAAGAAGAAGAAGATGAAGAAGAGACATTCGAGATGTAAAAAATGTGACTGACCCTTTTACATCCCGTAAGGGACATTTGACATGTGGTGCTAAACCCATATCTGTAATGACCAATCGATCCCTCCGTGGGTGATATGGTCTGTTTTGTGCAGGTCGCTTTTACTCTCCAGTACAATTATAAGTACCTTTTTAGGCTGGGTAAACCAGGGAGCCCAAATTAATTTGTCATAAAAACACCTTTTCGTTTGTGGATTCGAACCAATGACCACTCTGCTGGCAGGTGAGAGTCTAGCCACTGCGCCAATGAGGTTCGATATTTCAGATGTGGTGGTGGTGAAAATTGACAAGAGACAGCTGGACTGAAACATTTACAAATCTACAAGTTAGGGTTGTCATTCGTTTAACACTTTAAGAGACGAAGAAACACCAGGGCGGAATGTGGTCTTTAAGGCACGAAGAAACACCAGGTCGCCATTTGGTCTTTATACATCGGCCGCCTTTCTCTCTCAAGACATCGTAGAGGTCTGCTCTATTGTCTAAATCTGTTTGGATGTGAACTCGAACTCATGATAACCACGACGACAGACAAGCATTTAGCAACAACGCTATCGTTGCTCCCTGAGGTCTGAAAAACATAATGATGATGATAATAATGATTAAATAATAATATGATGATTATTATGGTAATGATGATAATGATAATATTGAGGATTATGATGGTGTGATGATGATATGATGATGGTGTTAATGATGATGCTAATGTTTAAAGAATCTGCTAATCATGATTATCATAATAATGATAAATACGACTATATAACGATGATGATTATGATAATATGATGGTGATGTTGATGATGATGATGATAATGATGATATTGTATTACGTCCAGTTATTCATTATCATTTCTGGAACATCTTAGTCACACATGCTATCCACAAGTTTGTAATATCCCACAAACTAATACTTTGAAAAAGAATGTGGTGGTTTCCACTTGACTCCCATGCTACCATAAGTGTTTAAATGGTATAGAAATTCTATATTGCGTTTAATAATCTTGAACATGTTGCCAGGTCTACAGGAAATCATGGTTTACTTTTCACCACTAGCAACAGCCAAGGAAACCATCCTCTTTAGTGTGCACACGGAACCTCTGGTTATTCTCCGTTAACTTTGGTTTGTTTCGACTTCTTAATGATGGGCGTTATTGAACATGGAAACCACCATAAATGGTTTAGTCTCCGATCATTTTGAAACAGTGCACTAACACCCAAGCACACTCAAGGATCTTGCTGCATGTATGTAAATAATCACCGTTATAATACAAGTATTTATGTTTATTTTTCTCATTTTGAAATTTCGTCGCAGCCCCGGCCTATTCGCTCATTTCGTTTCGATTACCAATTTTCATTGTATTTTAGGTGCAGGATGTGGCGGTTGATCTCCAGATGGGTGTATCTTGCTTATGATCGAGAGGTTTTCCGGAAGGTTGTTATGGGTGCGAGGTTCTGCAAAGGACATGCTACTGAATGAATGAATGAATGAATGAATGAATGAATGAATGAATGAATGAATGAATTGTATTTTAGGGCTGATAACGCGCACATGACTCAAACTATAATCTCGCCCTTATTGTAAGTTCATTACTGCAGGATTAGAGGAGAGTATACTATTATCGACTCTCATTTGTCACCCACGATCCGCACAGAGATTTCGTTTTCTGGAACCAATTCGTCCTTATTTTCGTTTAGAGGAGGATGAAGAGGGGAGAGGGTAAGACAACTTCCTCCGCATCAATACATTGTTAACATCGTCAAATTCATTCAAACTCGATTCAGTCTGAGGCATCTTTCTACATCTAATCCACATTACCTGTAAAACGTAGAAGAGATTGTGAGAACGGCTGAGCCTGCCAAATATTTCAAAGGCTGTTTTCCACTCCAATAATGAACAGAAGAACAACAAGGTCAGACTAGCAAATTGGAACAGCATGTTTGCATCTGTTCAAAACAAAGATCACACGATATTCTTTTTCAGTACTCTAGCGTAGGTAAAGATAATCAAAAACAGTTCAATATAGCAAGACAGTATATTCTTTCCTCGGATTCAGGCGGAGGAACACAAATGAAAGGGTACATGTCTGATCCTAGTCTGAGGATTTGCAACTAAATACCCAATTTCATGCCTTAGTCGGCTACTGGTCTAGGATAAAAGCTCAGACAACAGACAGAGCATTTTTTGCTGCTCTGGCATCCTCTGCATCTTGTTTTGTTCCAGATATATTGGTGTTACCTTTTCTCTGGAGTAAACTAGGCAGTCTGAGAGTGGGATCATGCTGCATGGACAACACATGCCCTCTACAACTCAGCCCAGGCTTTTTGTTATAGAGAGGTATAACTCCATCCCTGGTCCCCGCCATGGGTTGTAGTTATTATGCCTTCTTGTAGCACAATGTAAGAAACTATTCCAGCTGTAATGAATATTGTTGTAAATGCAACTGTATAACTCTGCTGACTTCCCTCTATATATTCATGTCTAACTGTTTGCACTGTTTCTCTTATTTGGCATTTTTACTAGCTGTATTGGACTCAACCTTTATAGAAACAGGGCACCTTTCAAACCCGAACTGAATTCAACTTTTGTGCCTTCTAGACATCGAAGGAGTTGTGGTTTAATATTATTTTAATATTGCATGTTTTTTCCCGTTAGATCTGCTTGTGTTTTTTCGTCCCCGATGAAAACTTATATAATCGAAACGTTGTTTGTTGTCTCCTAGAATATGTATTTTTATTTTGTTATTTTATTATTACACGTGTTTTGATTATGTATTCTTTTTGTTGAGCATTTTCACAATGCGATTTACGTTCACCTTAATGGAGTCCGTTGTAAGGTATGGAAACTGTGTCTGTGTTTATTATGTCTCATCTTTTCACAGGACAGGAGCTACACATACCTAACTGTTTGTCTTTAATATCGTATGTGAGGACGGCAAACAAAAATAAGCAACACGACATATCTTGTTTTCTTATACAGTACAGGCGAGAAGAGAAAAGACAAACACTACATATAAAACATGCGGTAACTGTAGTGAAGCAACATCTCTGATCGATAATTGGCTGCGCACCAGGCCTATACAGGACGGATTTATGAGTTCATAGACGTCGTTGTTTCTAAGATTGGTATTTTGCTCGTGCCGGCTTCAGCGGCCGTATTGTGGCATTAGCAGCTGCTTCGGGGTGTCTCATTTCGCGAGGTATCACCTTTCTCTTCTTCAATTTAACAGTCTGCAGAAACTGTCACTGGAGCATTCATTGGTGTGAGTCAGCAAGTGGCGCGAGAGAGCCAGGGGTGGGAATTACTGATGTACTAAACGCCACGTCGTGCACAGATACCCGCTTTACAAAACAGTGCTCACATCTCGATGATGGAGTTTTGAGTTCTTCTCATTAAGTTTGGGAAGTAAAAGACTCTACACGCTTTGAAAAGTCTTCGGTATGTGGGGCTAGCCTTGTATTCTATAGACCAGTCGCCAGGCTCTTATAATTAGTATTGTGTTATATATTTATAATGAATATGTTTGTTACGCTGACAGGTAGTAACCGCGGTCTAAAGTTTGTGTGTGTGTGTGTGTGTGTGTGTGTGTGTGTGTGTTGGTGTGTTTGTTTATATGTGTGCGAGTATTGTTTACACGTGAGTAAGAGTTTCCTGGAGCGTCTAGAAAGATAAAGAATTAGTTCAATACGATTTGTGATGTGTTACCGGTGATTCGAACCCTGTTTGGGACATGGCTGCGAATCAGAAAATGATGATATCGCTATAGTTTTAGGCCTGTATAACACTAGCTCTTACAACGCGAATCTATTGCTCTGCGAGTCGACCACAACACCAATCTATTACAAGGCGAATCTATTGCTCTGCGAGTCGACCACAACACCAATCTATTACAAGGCGAATCTATTGCTCTGCGAGTCGACCACAACACCAATCTATTACAAGGCGAATCTATTGCTCTGCGAGTCGACCACAACACCAATCTATTACAAGGCGAATCTATTGCTCTGCGAGTCGACCACAACACCAATCTATTACAAGGCGAATCTATTGCTCTGCGAGTCGACCACAACACCAATCTATTACAAGGCGAATCTATTGCTCTGCAAGTCGACCACAACACCAATCTATTACAAGGCGAATCTATTGCTCTGCGAGTCGACCACAACACCAATCTATTACAAGGCGAATCTATTGCTCTGCGAGTCGACCACAACACCAATCTATTACAAGGCGAATCTATTGCTCTGCGAGTCGACCACAACACCAATCTATTACAAGGCGAATCTATTGCTCTGCGAGTCGACCACAACACCAATCTATTACAAGGCGAATCGGTTACAACATGAATCTATTTTAAGACGAATCTATTACAATGTGAATCTATTACAACATAAATCTATGACAACGTCAATAGCCTGCAAAGTGAATATGTTACAAGGCTAATCCTTCACTACATGAATCTATTACAGTGTGAATCTATTACAAGGTGACTCTATTACAGCGCAAATGTATTACAACTGGAATCTATTACACGGCAAAACTATTACAAAGCGAAACTATTACAACAAAATCAATTTTCTTTCTAACTACCGACACCTCATACCGCTGAAATCAGCGCAAGGCAGCCTGCTTCCAAATGACCGGCAGCTCAACTCAAGCCCTCCTCTCGGTGTGACTGAGAACAATGAAACGCGTTCACTGTCCCTGCGATACAGCGCCGGCTGAGTACCGTATGCCTGTGAATCATGTGCACTAAATAAAGAGGGCAGAAATCACCAGGAGGTAACAGAAATGAGGTGTCTTCGTAAATCGTTCATGGAGCCATGGATGGCCAAGAAGACAATATCCAGGAACTGTAAGAGGCTCGTTCACAAAGACCCGTGACTACCCACCTCTGGACAAGACAATCGTTATGTTCGGAGTCTCGACAGAGTAGCGGCTGGACACTCACCTGTCGAAACCTTAGTAGTGGTTTCAATCCGCAGCTGGGCGAATGGTTATAAATCGACCTGGGTTCCTAGATTGATCAAGCCTAAAATTGTATGAGACAAGACGATCTTGATATTATTGTGGCAACGGAAAGATATAAGATGTCAGATACGCGCGTAGGCAGAGGTAGAAGATGATGAATAGGTTGACATGGTGGCAGCATATATTACCAGCGGTCTAGGAAGAAATCAGAGGATATATGTTTGTGCACAAACCCTTCCTCTGCGCCGCTCGGAACGGCACATTAAGATGAAGCCATATCAGGTCTAAAACATCACATAGAATGATTACTGGAAAGCTGGAAAAAAAGACACAAGGATTGCAGTAGCCATAATGAAAGTATCCCGAGAGAAACAAACATTTTTATCATAGAGAAACATGACCGTTGTACTGAGAATCCGAATAAATACTACACATAAGTGGCCCATAGCACTGTGCCCACCTGAAACCAAAGAGATGAAAGGAATCTAGGGGGCTTTTGAGATGCCGTGTTATTGCAGGATAAAAATAGTAAACAGACAAGAAAAAAAGAACAAGATCAAACGAACACGTTCGTAAAGACACGGATGAAACATACGGTAAAGAAGGTTATTTTATAAAGTAAAGGGCTAGTTTACTCGCCTTAAGGTGCATTGAGTATATGGTTCCAGTTTCATACTCTTATAAAGCAACGGGCACTAGCTGGATGTTGTGATCTTTTTTGACTTTTTTTGAGTGTTGTGGTCGGGATGACGCTAACTGTCTTTGCTTGCCTCGACATGTCCTGATACCCATTAAAGGCTGGGTCAAATTGGGAGTCCAGATGAATATTCAGAGTTCACCTCGATGGGCAGGTGAGCGTCTACACCAGTGGTTCTCAACCTTTTTCGGCCTATACGCCATTTCAGCATATTTCAGAATGTCATTCCCTCCTTTCCAGGGAACGAAAGAAGTAGAATTTCCCCCTTTCCAAAATTATCAGCCTCAAAAGGGGCATTTTTTATATTCACAATATTTTATTACTACATCAAATTAATCATATTACAATAAACAAAGAGGTAAAACGTCAAAGAATTGTCACTTAATACACGACACCAAAATGCCACAAAACTGTGCTTCATCAAATCAATAGAAAACCATAATAGTTTGCCTGAAGCCATTTTGAGTGTGCCAATCTGTCGTATTAATTTCCACCCCTCCCCCACCCCCCGGGAAGCCTAAAATTCCCCCCTTGGGGGAATTCCCCACTGGTTGAGAACCACTGGTCTAGACAATATACTTTTGTCCCCTTCTTTCTGTTTTCTTCTTTCTTTAGTTCACTTCATTCTTGTCTTTCTTTCTTTTGTCCTTTCTTTCCTCCTTCACCTTCTATTGTTACTGTCTTTCTTTCTGTCTTTCTCCCCCCCCCCCCCCCACCACCCCCTTCTTTCTTCCATTTTCCCTTGTTTTTTCTTCTGTCTTTTTACACTTTTTTTTTTCTTTTCTTTCTTTCTCTTTTTACTTTCATTTTTTCTCTTCTTATTTCTTGTTTTTCTTTCTTTCCCTTCTTTCTTTTCATTCTTATCCCCTTCTTGTTTTAAATTTCTGTCTTTTTCTGTCATTCTATCCTCTTGCCAGATCTGTCCGTGAAATAACGCGTATATCTGTCAATCCATCTCTGGCTATTTATGTACAGCAGTTTTCATATTCTGCCCAGATTAAACTGATTGTGTTGTGTTTCTGCTTGGCATCTGCACTTTGTCTAATACACGACAAGCGATTAAATAAAGGATATGACTGGTTGCTTCCGCTGTGCTGCAATCAAGCAGATGCTATATCTGCAGCCATGCCTTCAATGTGCGGTATGTCGGTGCGTGTGTTTGTGCGTAAGCTTGCCGGCCGGGCTACTGTGGACAGCGCACGAGCAATGGACCAGGCTGATTTCTTGAATACCGCCAGAGAGGCATGGCAGTTAAACTAATCAAGAGATGACTGCAAATCTGCAACGTTGACCAGAAGCAAGAGCATCAAGTGACAATGGATGCAGCCGAACAGGAGCACTAAGGAGGGGACTAAAGAAGATAAAGTCAACCAACACCTAACTGGTGTTATCGGCCACAGTACGCAGAGGGGGAGATACGGTAGATGCGATTCGAACATTTATGGACTGGATGGTTTTATGGGCAGTGAGAGTAATCTGAAGGCTAGCTTAACTAAGTAGCTATCTAACTAACTAACTAACTAACTAACTAACTAACTAACTAACTAACTAACTAACTAACTAACCAACTATTTACCTAACTAAATTACTTACTAACTACCTAATTAAATATTTATTTAAATAACTAACTAACTAACAGCCTTCCTAACTATTTAACAATTTAAATAACTAATTAACTAGCTATTTAATAACTAATTAACTAACTAACGTACCAACCAACTATGTGTGTGTGTGTGTTTGTGTGTGTGTGTGTGTGTGTGTGTGTGTGTGTGTTTTATATCAAGTCAGAACCCCACACGCTCTCATGTGCTGTACCTTCAAGTGTGAAAAAGAAGCGACAACACGAGACTTCGTTTGGTGAGCTAATTACTCTGTGTCTGTGTGTTAACCTCGCGTTTGACATTTCTCGAGTACTCCCAACAAATGTCAGGGTGTTGGCAAATCTCTCTGACACAAATGGAAAATCTATTATTCATCATCTTTGAGAGAAATGACGTGTTTCAGTTAATGTCATGTGCAATTATAATTTTTCGTTATGTTCTATCTGTCAATCCGAAGGCTTGGATGTAATAATTTTTATTTGCAGCGCCAATGCGCTCAGTGGGATACCCGTTGATGCATAGTGTTCTTAAGACAATATGATATCTAAAGTGTATTTTTTTCGCATATCCTTTTACAGGACATTGCAGTCAACACCAGCATTTTTCAGCTGCTGTTGATGTCTTGGCAAGTTTTACGTTCAGTAGTTTGCCATTGCTTTCTGAACGACCGGTTCACATACCTCTTTGAGTAACCAACGCGACGCGAACTGATGCCGAATCTCGCGCAGCTGTGTTTCGTAAAATAGTATACGGGATTATGAACAACGTCCTTAACTTCTACGCCAGGGAGACTGGCATCTAAATTGTATTGACATGCAAATATTTGTCATGGTCCATGCTAGCGATCATGATTAAAGTGGTTGAGCTCGAACAGAGAACATATGAAGAACGAGTCACTGCGGTCACGTGAAACATGTGACCATTTCAGGTGTTGAGCCAAATCGGCGAACACAAAAAGGTCATTAAGTGGACTGAGGTTGAGATGGACACCTGGCAACAATCAGGTCCTTATGTGGTTCCAAATTTCTGCTATAGTCGCAGAGTTGGGATAAGCGCCCGACATTGCAAAATACCTCCATGGCTTGTGCATTCATCACCTCTGGCAGTGAAAGTCCTACTCCTGGCCTTCCCGTGGCGCATCTGTTTTTAACTAACAGGAGAAGGGGCGACGGCGAGTCTCTGGCGCCGTAAAACCAGACTACTCTAGATATGTAAGTACGTACATGCATGTGCAGACAGAGTGTGCATATATACATATCTTAACTCCAGTAAAACCAGTCTAACCTAGCAATATCAAAGGTGCTTAAGACGAAGACAACTAGCGAGGAGGGGCACCATAGCAATCATGATGACACGCAAACACAGCTATGAGCGAATGAAAGAAGGAGAATAACGGCCCACTGTGTACAATGCAGTATCCCCACTTTATGTAATGTGATGGTCCGTCCCACTGTGCATAATGTAATGGACCCGCGGTCCCAGTCTATGAAAAGTGGTCGTTCCACTGTACATAATGTGATAGTCCCACTGTATATAATGTGATGGTCCCACTGTATATAATGTGGTAGTCCCACTGTATATAATGTGATAATCCCACTGTATATAATGTGATGGTCCCACTGTATATAATGTGGTAATCCCACTGTATATAATGTGATAGTCCCACTGTATATAATGTGATGGTCCCACTGTATATAATATGGTAGTTCCACTGTATATAATTTGGTAGTCCCACTGTATATAATGTGGTGGTTCCACTGTATATAATATGGTAGTCCAAATGTATATAATGTGGTGGTTCCACTGTATATAATATGGTAGTCCCACTGTACATAATGTGGTGGTTCAACTGTATATAATGTGGTAGTCCCACTGTATATAATGTGGTTGTCTCACTGTATATAATGTGGTTGTCCCACTGTATATAATGTGGTAGTCCCACTGTATATAATGTGGTTGTCCCACTGTATATAATGTGGTAGTCCCACTGTATATAATGTGGTTGTCCCACTGTATATAATGTGGTAGTCCCACTGTGTATTATGTGGTAGTCCCACTGTATATAATGTGGTGGTTCCACTACATATGATGTGGTAGTTCTACTATATATATGTGGTGGTTCCAGTGTATATAATGTGGTAGTCGCACTGTATATAATGTGATGGTTCTACTGTATATAACGTGGTAGTCCCACTGTATATAATGTGGTTGTCCCACTGAATATAATGTGGTTGTCCCACTGTATATAATGTGGTGGTCCCACTGTATATAATGTGGTTGTCCCACTGTATATAATGTGGTTGTCCCACTGTATATAATGTGGTTGTCCCACTGTATATAATGTGGTTGTCCTACTGTATATAATGTGGTTGTCCTACTGTATATAATGTGGCTGTCCCACTGTATATAATGTGGTAGTCCCACTGTATATAATGTGGTTGTCCCACTGTATATAATGTGGTTTTTCCACTGTATATAATGTGGTAGTCCCACTGTATATAATGTGGTAGTCCCAGTGTATATAACGTGGTAGTCCCACTGTATATAATGTGGTTGTCCCACTGTATATAATGTAGTTGTCCCACTGTATATAATGTGGTAGTCCCACTGTATATAATGTGGTAGTCCCACTGTATATAATGTGGTAGTCCTACTGTATATAATGTGGTAGTCCCACTGTATATAATGTGGTAGTCCCACTGTATATAACGTGGTAGTCCCACTGTATATAATGTGGTAGTCCCACTGTATATAATGTGGTAGTCCCACTGTATATAATGTGGTAGTCCCACTGTATATAATGTGGTAGTCCCACTGTATATAATGTGTTAGTCCCACTGTATATAATGTGGTGGTCCTACTCAGTTACGGGCTGGGTCTAAAATTATTGTTTACCAGGATTAAAAGGTCATTAAAATTTCTACAATATTGACTAATAATTCAGGGCCCACAAGGCCCATAAGCCACCGGCAAACTTGCGGGACCGTCCAATCAGAAGAAGCAAACGAAGAAGAAGAAGAAGAAGAAGAAGAAGAAGAAGAAGAAGAAGAAGAAGAAGAAGAAGAAGAAGAAGAAGAAGAAGAAGAAGAAGAAGAAGAAGAAGCGGGCGAGGAAGCGGAAGTGGGGAGAAAGAGGAAGTGGGAAAAGTTTAGGAGGAGGCAGAGGTAGAGGCTGTAGAAGAAGAATTGTCATTAGTTCCCCTGCTGTAACTGCGTAACAGTGCAAGCTACAGATCCCTATCTGCTGGATGTCTTGATGACCTTGCCCCAGCGAGCTTGACTTGCCCACTTCTGATGAAGTACATCTGGTAAAACAGCAACTCCTTTCTTTGCACTGCAATTCCTCGTCCTATTATCTTCTCGTCCTATCTCTCCCGGTCCTATCTCTCCTAGTCCTATCTCTCTTGGTCCTATCCCTTTTAGTCATATCTCAAATGAGTGCCTCCCGCACAGATGCTGGAATGTAATCTGTGTTATTGTAATATTTTTGTTTCCGTTTCGTCTATCTCCATTTCTGGCACTGATAAAATAGATGAGTGGGGAGAACATTATATTGAATAAGGAACTCTTTGTTTCCAGCATTGGGAACGACGAAGTTGTGAAAAACAAAATCTGCTAGCGTCTGATCAGAAAAAAATATATGTGCATGTTCTTAACACCATATAATTGGAGCTATATAGGATAAATATCCCGTGCAATGAAGTCTTTTAAGCCACTTTTATTAAAACACCATATAATAATACGGGTTACATATACATATGTATCAGATTGCAGAAACATCAATGATACTATTTAAGAAGTTAAGTTAGTTACAGGACTTCACAATCAACCGCAGTATCTTTTGGCCTTGTTTGATTTTACTAGGCAAGATTTCGTTCAGTACTTTGTAATTGCTGTTTGAACTACCGACGCTAATGACGTTGTGAGAAATCAACACAGGTTAGTCTACTTCCAAATCGCTTGCAACTGATTTCAAACGGGGCCATCGGGATTAAGAATCGCGTTCTATGCCCCTTCACAAAAGAGGCTGGCCTTTGGAGTAGTATGAGAAAAGTATTCTTTGGCACTGATCGACACTCACAAATGTAGACGAAAATAATCGGGCTGAGAGGGAACACTAGACATCTTGAAAGCTGAATCTTTCAGCAGTAGCGAACTGGGTCTAAAATTATTGATTGCCATGAGACAAATAAATTAACAGGGCATTAACATTTCTGACACCTTGTTTAATTATTAACAGGGTCCACTTCATCAGTGTCGCCATGGGGTCATCTTCATCATGGACGCCGTAGGGCCCAATTGCTACTGGGCAAGTAGACGCCTTGGCCACTCTGCTACCATGTGTAGACACTTCAAGGTTCCAGCCTGATGCAAAGATAGGTTCCTCGAATCCGTGAAGAGAGAGAGAGAGAGAGAGAGAGAGAGAGAGAGCGAGAGAGAGAGAGAGAGCGAGAGAGAGAGCGAGAGAGAGAGAGCGAGAGAGAGAGAGAGCGAGAGAGAGAGAGCGAGAGAGAGAGAGCGAGAGAGAGAGAGAGCGAGAGAGAGAGAGCGATAGAGAGAGAGAGAGAGAGAGAGAGAGAGCGAGAGAGAGAGAGCGAGAGAGAGAGAGAGCGAGAGAGAGAGCGAGAGAGAGAGAGCGAGAGAGAGAGAGAGCGAGAGAGAGAGCGAGAGAGAGAGAGAGCGAGAGAGAGAGAGAGCGAGAGAGAGAGCGAGAGAGAGAGAGCGAGAGAGAGAGAGCGAGAGAGAGAGAGCGAGAGAGAGAGAGCGAGAGAGAGAGCGAGAGAGAGAGAGCGAGAGAGAGAGAGCGAGAGAGAGAGAGAGCGAGAGAGAGCGAGAGAGAGAGAGAGCGAGAGAGAGAGAGCGAGAGAGAGCGAGAGAGAGCGAGAGAGAGAGCGAGAGAGAGAGCGAGAGAGAGAGAGCGAGAGAGAGAGAGCGAGAGATAGAGAGAGAGAGCGAGAGAGAGAGAGCGAGAGAGAGAGCGAGAGCGAGAGAGAGAGCGAGAGAGAGAGAGCGAGAGAGAGAGAGCGAGAGAGAGAGCGAGAGAGAGAGAGCGAGAGAGAGAGAGCGAGAGAGAGAGAGAGCGAGAGAGAGAGCGAGAGAGAGAGAGAGAGCGAGAGAGAGAGAGAGAGCGAGAGAGAGAGAGAGAGAGAGCGCGTTTGTGAGTGTGAGTGAAAGTGCGTGTGAGTGTATATGAAATTGTGTGAGTGTGTGTGAATGTGTGTGTGTGTGTGAATGTGTTTGTGCGTGAGTGTGTGAAGGTGTGTGTGTGTGTGTGTGTTTGTGTGTGTATGAAATTGTTTCTGTGAGAGAGTGTGTGTGAAAGTGTGTGTTTATGGTAATAACCCCACGAAGACCAGTCACCTTCTACAGCCCTGCCAAAATTACAACAATGAGCCTCAACAAATACACCTCCAGCGAACGCCGGTCCACCTCAAAATGAAGGGCATTGTCACGAGCCTGATATTAACTAGTGCTTTCATTATTTTACACACTAAAGCAGGGACAGCGTCTGTGGTGAAGAGGTAGCGAACACGTTTCGTGATCCCGCATATTGTGTTCGAAATCAGGTAAAGACTATTTGAGAGTAAACCGCCTTGTGTTGAATTGTTTACAATTGTATGAGCGTCGGTCGTTCAGACAGTAATGTCAAACTACTAAACGTAAATGAAACATACTTGGGTTCACTAACATTAAGGTGATTGACCTTGGTAGCAATGCTACTACATAAGCAAGTTCACGGAGTTAAAGAGCAGTCCCCGGGGAGGGTTAAAAAGACAGTGGAAGATACTGAGGGGACAGTTGAGTTTTTTGGGACCCGACAGTGAGGTCGGCGGTACGAAAAGGGTTAAATAGTGACGGAGTTAGGTAGAGAACTCCGCACTGTGTTTTTTCAGGGATAGTTAGTGGAAGTTTAGACCCAGAGTGGGTTGGATCAAGGGAGTTCGGGCCAAGAGAGTGGCTGATTAACTGTTGCTTCACACTCACCCAGTTTGTGGCTCGACACTCACCCAGTTTGTGGCTCCACACTCACCCAGTTTGTCGCTCCACACTCTCCCAGTTTCTCTCTCCACACTCACACAGTTTCTCTCTCCGCACTCACTCAGTTTCTCTCTCTACACTCAATCGGTTTCTCTCTCCGCACTCGCTCAATTTCTCTCTCTACACTCACTCGATTTCTCTCTCTCTATTTGCTCAACATGTCGCTCCACACTCACTCAGTTTCTCTCTCCACACTCACTAAATTTCTCTCTAAACTCACTCTGTTTCTCTCTCCGCACTCGATCAGTTTCTCTCTCCACACTCACTCAGTTTCTCTCTACACACGAACTAAATTTCTCTCTCCACACTCACTCAGTTTGTGGCTCTACACTCACTCATTTTCTCTCTCCACACTTACTCGGTTTCTCTCTCCCCATTTACTCAGCTTGTCGCTCCACCATCATTCAGTTTGTAGCTCATTGTAGCTCCTTACTCACAGTTTATCGCTCTACACTAACCAAGTTTGTCGCTCCCCATTCACTCAGAGTGTACCTCCACACTAACAGTTTGTCGCTCCACACTCATTCAGCTTGACGCTCCACACTCACTCAGTTTGTGGCTCCACACTCACAGTTTGTCCCTCCACACTCACAGATTGTCCTACACACTCACTCAGCTTGTCGCTCCACACTCACTCAGCTTGTCGCTCCACACTCACTCAGTTTGTCTCTCCACACTCACTCAGTTTGTTTGCATCAGATAACTCCTTCTTTCATCTAACGCTTAACAACCTTCGTTTTGAAGAGATATCAAAACTTGAACATCTTTAAAAGAATCATATTCTTCTTATTAATTAAATAATACATTTTCAAACGAGACCATATTTTTTTTTTCCCGCGTTTCCATCCTGTTTCAGGATATTGCGGTCAACACCAGCATCTTTCAGCTGTATGTTGATTCCTAGGCTAGATTACGCTCATCAGCACGCCACGACTTTCTGAGCGACCGACTCCATACTCTCATAAGTCACTTTTGCGATTCGAACCACTGCTAATTCTCGTCGCGTCACGTGACGAGAGTATTTGGGGTTAGCGGAGAAAGCTGCTAACTCCTCGGCCATGGAGCCGGCAAGCCGAGACCATATACTTTATTTTAATTTACTTTGCTTGCCACCGAAAATCGATCCACGTGACACAATTAGCAGTAAGATACCGACACCTGCACTATAAAATCATTTCGCTAGGATTACCCAAAACCCACCACTAGAAACGTGAGTGTGTTAAAACAATATTGCCTAACCCGTAAGGATATATAGTTTAGGTGGAGTTTCTAGTTTGTAGTCAACAGACTGCGAAGATACATATATATGTTAATGTGTGTTATTATTCTAACTGGGTGTGACCTAGAAAGCAAGTGAGCGGCAGACTAAAAAGCGTTAGGAACCACCGTTTAAAACCGGTGTCTTTCCTCACTGGTTATATCAAATGTTTGTGTGTTTTGCACGACGCTTTTACTGAGATCTCAGAGCGAATAGTTTTACCAAACATCATATCAACACCCTTCTCTGTAACACTCCCAGGCTTCAGCCGGTGTCAAATGTCACTCTACATCGTGTTTACATGTCTCCACAAGGCTTCGCTTGTCGGCAGTGTTGATTCAACAATCATTGCGTTAGGAAAAACTATCTTTAAAAGTACTTAAGTGATTTTTATATCATCTCATATCTTCTCATCTTCTTCCTCGTGTACCTTGTGGTGTCGAGGTGAAGCATAAACAGCGGGAGAGTGCACGTTTATGGGCTTCGTATATCGAGATTCCCATGGACTCCGTTATTCCCTCTAACCATCGTTTAAATGGTCGGCTTCTTCTTCTGGTTCCATTTGGTCTGTACATCATTGCATGTTGTGGTATACTGTTAGCTGGTAGTCTAGTTATGTGGCCGAACCATTTCACTTGCTGTTTTCTAATGAAATCTAGCGGTGCTATAAAATAGTCCTGATTTTATCATTTCTGATTTTTTTTTCTTCACTGAAACTTAATCTCCGCCCTGGCGTTTCCGTCTTGCTCTGCATTTTGTTTATACTTTTCCTCGCGTTGAAACCGAGCGAAGTCTACACACATGCCACTACTGCTATAGTGCATTCATATTTGTTTGCTTCCATATAAAAATCCATATCTCAGTAACCAACTGAAGGAAAATGATATGATTTAGCATATAACCTTATCATCATGTCCACCCAACAAAAACATATTTGTTCTGGAGATTGTACAGCAGATGTCAATGTTTGTTTTTATGCGGTATATAATTTACGGGTCAGAGATTAAGTTCATAATTTTAAATGTATTACACCGTGGCCAGACAATCAGCGTTCAATGTTGAATATTCTACGTGTTTCACGGGATTGGCCTTATGCCAAGAACCCCGCGCTGTTTAAACTGGGAGTGTTCAGATGTGTCCTCAAAATGTGGGTTATTTCATGAAACCTGATTGTTTTTTTTTTTAAATCTTACCACTCATCGCAAACATTGAAATGTGTGAATATTTTTCAATGGGATTGAATGCGAAATTGTGTATACACTTCAAAGCATCGCTATGAAGTTGTACACATATTTTTGTCAAGAAGCTGATCGCAAGAAACAGTTTTATACTATTACAAATTCCGAAAAAAGAACAGTGCATGCATTGGGTTTGAGTAAACGGTCATTTCGTCGATGGGTGCAAGAATCTGGAATGAAACCACCACGGAATAACCAAACGGTAGGTAGAAAAGTTATTGTAGATAGCTTTGACAAGGATGTCATATTGCCAGCTATTATAAAAATGCTTTAAAAAGTCGCTTAAAAGTCGACAGGGTCGACTTCATTGCACCGGGTTCTATCTCATATGGCTCGGTCTCTTTCCGCAGCACGGAAAGCATCGCACAAAGCACGAACTCCGCAGCTCTAGCGACGACCCACAGGAGTCTCCGAAAAATGTAACTCGAGAACCGAAGGATGCGGCCCGGAATCGAAACCACAACCTTTGGAGCCCGAGTCAAAAGGCTTGACCACTTCGCCACGGAGACTCCTAAAATTATAAACATTTTGGATTTTATATCCAGGATTATCCAGCATTGTAAAAATGCTGGATGCCAAAGAAACAGTGACTGTAAGAAAACTTGTTGAGAGTTTGGTTGAGAAAGAACAATAACATTAGAGCTATCCAAAACACCTTTGTTAAAAATTATAAGGACATTATCTTCACTTTTAGAAAGTAAAAGGGAGGTAGAAATATTCTTTGCAAGCAACCGCATTTAGGAGCCATGAGAAGTAGATACCTACGTGAAATAAGGGAAATGTGCAAAGCAAATTGTGGCATAGTGTATTTGGATGAAATGTGGATCACTGCGCACCACATAAGTGATAAGGAATGGCAATCAGTGGATGGACAGATAAAGCGATATGTGCCCAGTAGTATAGGACAGCTGTTGGTCATGGCCCATGCTGGTAATACGCATAATGGCTTACAACAGAATGCTGGGCTCGTGTTCGTATCAAAGCATACAGACAATAGGGATTATCAGAATAAGGTGATTGGTAATGTATTTAGAGATTGGCTCGAGAATACTGTGCTTCCATCCCTAGATAGACCGTCGTGTCCAATTATGAACAATGCATGGCATCAATGTTGTTGCCCAAGAAAACAAAATACCTACAGCATCCAGCACAAAGGGAGCAATAAAGATATGGCTCAGAGTGGAAAACATACCATTTCCAGAAACGTATTTCTAGCTAGAATTGTTATCCCTTGTAAAACAGACGCTAAAAAGCAAGAAATATCAAATCGACAAGTTGATAGAAGAGCATCGTCATGGGTGCTTGAGACTTCCGCCGTACTATTCTCATTTTAACCCTACAGAACTTGTGTGGGCTAAAAATAAAGGACAAGTGGCAGCTGACAATACTATATTCAAATTGTCTGACGTCAAAATGCTAATCCAGTCCGCGCTATTAAATATTGATAAATGTTACTGGGAAAATGTGAGGATCATGTGTTGAAAGAGGAAGAGGACTATTGGAGAAAGGTTTATTGAATTTTATGCAACCGAGAGCAGTCATCAACCTACTGGAATCGTCCGACACAGATTAAGGTCTGAGCAGATCGCAGACCTTAATCCACGGGCACGCTTACTAGGATATTTTGCTCCAACTATTCAGACGAATTGAAGGCCCTAAACATTACAGCATCAGCACAATGTCAATGGCAACAGTTTGTATTCCACAGTGAGGAATTTTCAATTCCGCAAGCCCTCAGCGGTGACAAACAACTGGTATTGAAAAAAAAAACACACACACACTAAACGCATTGAATACCAACAGAAGAGTAATATTGCGGTGGAAACTGACATATTGTGGCATAACAAGAAACATGAGAGCAAACGTGTTGTCAAATTAGGGAACAACACACGGGCATACGAATAAATCTATAAACTTCAATGAAAAGAGGACCAACATCTTGGTCGTTAAGAAGAAAGCCCACAGCAGAGACACTGACAACTATTGTCATAGTGCAAAACAGGTAATCATGTTCCGTCTCTGAACAGTAAACAGCAGAGTAGACAATCTTTCACGAAGACTTAAAGCGGGTCTGTCACCCATGTGTACGTGTGAACAAACTACACAGACAGCTGTACAGATCCTTAAAAATGGACACATGATGACTAAATATCGGTATAATTTCTGGTCACTCCATACGCACATTAACGCACAACTATTTGGAAGCTTTCACGAACTCAATATGAAAAGCAAAATACATCCTAGTAACATGAATACTTGTGTACAGTTATTAACCAGCAACCTAAGAAACAAGAAGGAAATGAAAAATAAGGTAAGAAATATATTCCTTCTACTTTCCTGTCAATTTACACATTATTTACCCCATGCCTCTGTAAATTCTCTGTCTTTACTAATATTACACATTACACCCCTCTCGGGAGGCTCCGTGGTGAAGTGGTCAATCCGTCTGACTCGGGCTCCGAAGGTTGTATGTTCGATTCCTTCATTTCACGAGTGAATTTTTTCGGAGACTCACGAGGGTCGTCGCTGGAGCTACGGAGTTCGTGCTTTGTGCGACGCTTTCCGCACTGCGGAAAGATACTGAGCCATATGGGATAAAAACCCAGTGCAATGCAGTCGACCCTGTCGACTTTTAAGCTACTTTTTTTATTGCACCCACTCCCATACGAATCTGGCTACGCCTTGTACTTGTGCCCTTACCCGAAATGACATTGCTTTACTGTAAGGCTAGTTGGTTAGCGTGAATTCACTACATTTTCCCCAATACATCAAAGAAATGTTGCTGCTTTCGATGATTTAAGTTGCTTCTGGATCTATCAAAGACATATTCCTTGGGTGGGGGTAAATATAAGACGGCTGGAAAAATTTCATAACTATGCAACAGACAGTTTTCAAAATAATTGATCGTGAATGACGGCATTCATTTCCGGACTTTACTACTGGTGGAAACGCAGAACTCATTCTTACATGCGGATTAGCTTTCCTTATTACTAGTGTCCCTCGCTGTCGTACGAATCCTCTCTTACTTCTGAGGTGGTTTGCACTGGATTTCTTGGTTAGCAGCTAGTGTGAGATCTGACAATACTGTTTGCAGTAACAAGAACAGACATATATTTTAAATTTTCAAAAACATTCATTAATGTGTATGGACTACCATCCATCCATCATGTGCCACGCCGATAAGCTTGGGCGGTCATGTTTTGCTATCTCACTCGATCATCAGAGTCGTGGATCAGCTCCGTGTTTCTGTCTCGACCATGCCATCTGGACAAGCCATCCAGGTATTTACTTCTCGGTCTTCCCCTTGGTCTCTTCCCTTCGATCTTGCAAGTTGTCACCAAGTTCTCCAATTCATTTCTTCTCATAACATGCCCAAAAAATTTTTGACTGTCTACGTTTAATGTCTCTTATAAGTTTACGATCATCATTTGTTTCGTGAAGGACTTGCTCATTGGTTTTTCTGTCTGTCTATGGTATTCTTTGCATTTTCCACAGAAACCACATTTCCACAGCCATCAGATGTTTTTCAGCTTGTCTGGTTATTGTCCACGCTTCACATCCATACAAAAGTACAGGTTTTATGTAGCATTTCAACACTCTTTTTCTCGTTTCAATTGATTTCTTTTTATTGGTCAGTATGTTTTTTTCAAAACGAGCGAGCGAAAAAAAAATCAATTAATTATTAAATTATTTCCATCCACTTTCATATTCTGTTTACCTGGTCTGGGGTGCTAGTCAGATATCTACATGTGTTTGTATTTACTGATTCTTCGCATGATCAACGTACAAATTGTTTCATTATGTATTGTAATGTCGCCGTTTGTGGGGATGGAGTAGCGACCTCGATTCCCATGTGATTATTTTTAAACAAAGTTATGAGCGTCGGTCGTTTAGAAAGCAATGGCAAACTACTGAAGGTATACTTGGCTAGTAAATCAAAAACAGCTAGGAAATGCTGGGGTTGATTACTACGTCCGGCAATTTACACCATGTTTAAATTCTGGTGCCTTTCCTTTTTCGTTGTATCAAATATTCGTGTTCTGGCAAAATTATTGTTGATGTTGTGGTTGTTGTTCTCCTTCGTGTCCTTCATCATCATCATCATCATCATCATCATCATCATCATCATCATCATCATCATCATCATCATCATCATCATCATCATCATCATCATCATCATCATCATCATCATCATCATCATCATCATCATCATCATCATCATCATCATCATCATCATCATCATCATCATCTTCTTCTTCTTCTTCTTCTTCTTCTTCTTCTTCTTCTTCTTCTTCTTCTTCTTCTTCTTCTTCTTCTTCTTCTTCTTCTTCTTCTTCTTCTATCTTCTTCTTATCCTCCTCCTCCTCCCTTTTCTCCTCCTCCTCCTCCTCCTTCTTCTTCTTCTTCTTCTTCTTCTTCTTCTTCTTCTTCTTCTTCTTCTTCTTCTTCTTCTTCTTCTTCTTCTTCTTCTTCTTCTTCTTCTTCTTCTTCTTCTTCCTCTTCCAGGCTGTTACTGTGAACTCAACTCTTTTATCAAAACAATCTTATCAAACATCAAATAAATACACGTCTGAACTTCTCCTAGGTTTCAGCCGGTGTCAAATGTCATCACATATGCAGCTACATGTCTCCACAAGGATTCTCTTGTCGGCAATGTTGATTCAACTGGCATTGCTTCAGGAAAATATATATATTTTTTTTTTTGAAAGCACCTTCAGCGATATTCTCTCACTCAAGCGTGATCTCTAACCTTGCTAGTTGTCAACTCTCTACACTCGTAATTTCTTGGCTGGCCGCCAATGAGAAATCGTAATTGTATGTTGGCAGTTATAAGAACACAGACATACTTAATGTTACAAGAACACATGTTAAAATTTACAAGATAACAGATGTTTAAAATTACAGATTCACAAATATGGTTACTGTTATGACAACTCACACATAATTATAGTTGCAAGAATACATATATGCTTAAAGTTACAAGAACATGGGTTATTGAAGATACAATTCCACATATCTATTTAAAGACACTAGAACACAAATATAGTAACATATAAAGGCAGGAAATCAGACCCCTTCCAAATAACATCTGGCTTGAAACAGGGTGATGCACTATCGCCGCTACTCTTCAATCTGGCTCTAGAGAAAGTTGTAAGGAAGATAAAGGAGGAATGTGATATTGGAGGAACATCCAAGCTGTTGGTTATGCAGATGATATTATAGGGCAAAGTGAACAAAAGACATTGGAAATATTGACTCACTTAAAGGAAAAAGCCCAACAGATGGGGCTGGTTATCAACCAAGATAAGACAGAATATATGGTAATTTCAAGAGACGGAATGGCTAAAAACTCTGGCCACATACAAATAGATAATATGACCATTAAAAGAACGGAAACATACAAATACCTGGGTACAATCTTCAACTGCTCCAACATCATAAGGGAAGAAATACAAACTAGAATCAACTCTGGAAATAAGGTATACTATGCACTACAACATCTACTAAAATCAAAGGCGCTATCTCGTAACACCAAAATCACAATATACAAAACACTGATCAGACCAGTTGTGCTGTATGGCTCTGAAACCTGGAGTACAACGAAAGGAGACGAAGCCTTGTTACAAACCTTCGAGAACAAAATTTTAAGACGCATCTTTGGACCCATTAGGGATACACAAAGTGGAGAGTGGAAAAGAAGAAGTAACAAAGACATTTATGATCTGTTTAAGTCCCCGCTAATCACTGGTATCATGAAGGCTAATAGACTACAATGGCTGGGGCATATAGAAAGAATGGAAGATAATAGGGAAACAAAACTCGCTTACACTCAGGAACTAAATGACCGTAGACCCCGAGGTAGACCAAGAAGGCGGTGGAGAGATAATACATGTACAGACCTACAAGCACTTGGAATCAATGACTGGCAAGAGAAGGTCCACCAGAGAGACGAATGGAGACGGATTGTATTTGCAGCAAAGAACCTCAATGGCTCGGAAAGCTGAAGAAGAAGAAGAACACAAATGTGCTGAAAGTTACATGAACACCGTTCTGCTTAATGTTACAATAGCACGATGTTTAAAATTATAAAAACAAAAGATATTGACAGTCGCAAGAACATATATCTGTTTAAACATACAAGAATACTGGTGTTTACATTTACAAGAACATAGCAGTGTAAAGTTACACGAATACCGTTGGGAAGTGGGTGGGGGATGACTAGAACACAATAACATTTAAAGTTATAAGATCAGAAATATGCTTAAAGTTACAAGAATGCAGGTTCTTTTAATAACTAGAACCAAAAATAAAAAATGAAAGATACAAGAACACGTGATTTTAAAGTTATAAAATCAGAGATATTTATAGTTACAGTAAAACGTATGTTTAATTTTACAAGAACAGCGATACATGTATAGTTAAAAGAACAATGATATTTTTAGAGTTACATAAACAAATAATTTTAACGTTACAAGAAAACATATATTTAACGTTACATGTTTCAATATTTAATACATGTTTCAGATATTTAACATTAAAATGGCATAAATGTTTAAAGTTACAAGCATCCACTTGTTGATATTTAGAAACGCACATATCTGTTTAAATTTACAAGAACACAGATGGCTACATTTACAAATTCACTGTTCTGTTTGAAGTTTCAAGAATTGTTCTTGTTTAAAGTTACAACAACAAAGATCTGCTTATGGTTACAAAAACACATATCTGATTAAAATTACCAGAACACAAATGTTTAAAGTTATAAGAGCAGTTAGGTGTAAAGTTACAAGAACATAAATGTCTAACATTCAGCACAGAGATGGTTAAAGTTGCAAGAACACATATGTCTAAAGTTACAAGGACAGACATGTCTAAAGTTACAACAACAGAGGATATTTCAAAGTTACAAGACAACATTTTCAGCCAGCCATATCCCTATTTTATGTTGGGCCGTGTTGACTATGGACACAATCCGTCTCAGCTGTATTCCAGGCTTGTGAAATTTGGCAGGACCATACGTTTGGGGAGTTTGTGACCGACGCTGCACGAGCATGTTAGTTGTCCACTGATGAATTTCCCACTTACAAGTGGTTTGATGTCTTTCCTCCTTTTTTACCTCTAGGCTCTCCGACTGATTTCCTTTGGGAGCCGACTGGAATTTAAAATGATCCAATGAAATCGCTTCCATTTTAGACCGGCAGTCAGGCATGTCCACTAATATTACATTAAACCGCATGTCTAGTTTCACAATTACAAGGTGTTCTTTAGTCTCTCTTGGTTCTAATGAGTACTGTAACCGGTCTCTGTGGCTAAGGGCTTGCGAACGCGGTTTGTGAGCCCGTATACCCGGGTTCGAAACACGGCGGTGCTGGTTTTTTCGAAAAAGGTATAGGGGCCGGTCGTTCAGAAAGCAATGGCAAACTACTGAACGTAACACTTGCCTAGTACATCAACAGCAGCTGAAAAAATGCTGGTGTTGACTGCAACGTCCCGTAAGGGATACGCAACACAATTTGTTGGTCAGCGGGCAAGTTTGTTCAGAAGAATGTGGTATTAAAAAAGTAAAGTGCCATTTTGCACGCCTCATTTCACATTTGGGCATATGGTAATAGACATATATTTTTTACAGATGAATATAAGTCCAGAGGGCGAAGTGATCTTTGTCATATTGGCCGCCTTTACTTCCTAATAATTTTCCTGGTAGCCATTTTAAGCTGGGTCGACCTGAGACCGCATGTCCATTTTCAGGGGCTGAGTGGTCTCGAGGTATGGCGTCCGCCTCGAGAGCTGGAGGTCCCGAGTTCAAGCCTCGGTGAGGGCCGGGATTTTTTCACGTGGACTTCTAGTAGCAAAGTTTCCCCTGGTCTCTGGGTAGTGAGATCTGACACCCGTGTGTATTGTGGCGCACGTAAAATATCCCTTCGCAGTTGGAAATCGAAACAAGAGTAGCCTAATGGCGCTGCCCGGGCAGAATTTCGAGTTAAATACCTACCCAAAGAATTTCAGGATCCTCGCCGGTGCTACGTAGTTCGTGCACTGAGTTGAGTTCCCCGCACTCAAGTTTGAGTTAAGAGTACAACGGAGCACTTATGGGTTACACCCGTGTGCAGTGATGTTGATCCGTCGACTAAACTAAACTAAACTAAAGAAATAAAATGTCAATTTAAAAATCTGTCTCGATGCGGAGTAGAATCCATGAACACCATACGGCAGGTCTCGCCATTATGCTGTCGCGGCTTGCATTTTCTACCCGCGCTGACTAATTATGTCACGAGAGAATCTTTGCTGGGGAAATGTGTTTTGATTGAGACAATCTTTGTTTGTGAGCGCTCTGACACTCAAGCAAGTCTCTTGACATTCTTGAATACGAGGGTCAGGATGGCCGATAGTCCTCTCTCTCTCTCTCTCTCTCTCTCTCTCTCTCTCTCTCTCTCTCTCCGTCTCTCTCTCTCTCTCTCCCTCCCTCCCCCTCTCTCTCTCTCTCTCTCTCTCTCTCTCTCTAATTAAAATATAAAAGATTGCAGGTCCCAAACCTGATGTAAAGCACTTTTCTTTTCGGTAAGTTAGTTAGTTAGTTAGTTAGTCGACAGATCATCCTCGTTGCACATCGAACCATTGAGTCCATAAGTGCTCGGATCCCCTCCTCAGCAAATCCCGCAGCGTGTAGTGGCTAACGACGCCAGTTCTGTGTTGGTTTATCAATCTTCTTTGGCTTCCTGCGCAGTGTTCTTGTTTGGCCACCCCTCTTTTAATTTGCTGCTCTCGCAGTTTGGCCATTGGTAAGGGAAGGGCCATGCGGACGTCAATTACGTTATTCTTGGTTTCTGATCTATGGTGTTGCGACAACCACCATCATCATCGTCATCATCATCATCATCATCATCATCATCATCATCATCATCATCATCATCATCATCATCATCATCATCACATCATCATCATCATCATCATCATCGTCATCATCATCATCATCATCAAGTCGCATAATCGTCATAATCATCGTCATCAACGTCGGCATGGAACATGATGATGATGGTGATGATGAAAAATGATCTAAATTTCTTCGTAGGTACAGATATGATCAATTTGATTTTTGCAATGCTATTTGGTGATCCCCAAATTGCTATATCCATTCTATTTTATAGAGAAACACTCCCTCCTATGTAATTTATTCGCTGCGCAAGAACGAATACATAACTCTGCATTTTTAGTCGTAACCATAAGTCCGAGTTTCCCCATGATCTCTCAATAATCCGTGTTAACCGAGTTCTTTTGGTTGTGTGACATGTTTGGTTCAAACGTACTGTTCGTCTGGCACTGAGTCAGTTAATTTATACATAGTTCGAACATTCCAGGTGCCCATTCTGGCAAATTTTCTAGGGGATAGGAGTTTCGTGCTTTATCCCGACTCCTTCGGCTTTCTCTGCATCGTATCACACTTCTTCTGGAAGCGCCACCTTTCATATTAATCTCATAAATGAGGTATTAATGTATAAATGTATGATAGTGGAGCTACAAGTAGATCTGAAGCGTAACACTGAACCACATAAGTTTATTTTCTTTTTGTTCACTTTAAATATTGATGTTGTTGATTCAGAACTCACTTCTTCTCACTCTATCAATGCATTCTCTGCCTCCTTAGATAGCATTAGGGCCGCTCTTTCTGCGTGTTGTATTAAACCGATCTGTGTGTCAAATTCCTTACGTGTTGAAAATAAAGTTGATTGAATCGTTTGTTCGTTGGTTGAGATATTATTATCTCCTTATCTTTATTTATGTTGATGTTTGGTTCGATAATCCATATGAAGTTGTCTACAGAATGGATTATCCAGTCACGTGCCTACCTCCATTAACTTCCTTGTACGACACGCTTGTTTGGATACAGTGTTGCCATTATTTGTGCCGCTTAATTACACAGAGGACACAGGTCATGAAGAGGAAGGGTATATTGTAGCGGACCATGTGTGTGTCTAGACCAGTAAACTCTCGACTGATGTGTGGTCAATATTGTAGCGGTCCGTGTGTGTGTAGATCAGTGGTTGGAAGGTCAACCTGGAATCATAGATGAATTTTAATAAATCTTTAACGTTGTGGATTCAAACCACGTGAGTGCCAGGTGGGCAGGCAAGCGTGATAACCATTGCAATACCGACAATCTTAGTATAAACCATACAATTGAAGACTGGCGATCAAGGGGTAAACAGCGGTACAAGTGGGAAGATAGCATCTAGATATGGGACACACAGCAGGGTCTCTGTGTGTACGACCAGGGCTTGAAGCAGAGAATCTTGGAGATACTCTGATGGCGACCTTAATTTTGGAGACATTTCACTTACACACGGATACGTTGATAGAGAATGAGAGAGAAGAGAGAGAGAGAGAGAGAGAGAGAGAGAGAGAGAGAGAGAGAGAGAGAGAGAGAGAGAGAGAGAGAGAGAGAGAGAGTCTAGTGTGAATATTTAATCCAGAGTGTCCGAGATTCATTGTGGCAATCTTCATTATAGAGATGGAATTTCAGTGACACTCACAGAGAGGGACGAAAGAGAAAGAACGGACGAACCTTATTTTCCAAGGGTCACACGACAGCGCGAGAGAGAGAGAGAGAGAGAGAGAGAGAGAGAGAGAGAGAGAGAGAGAGAGAGAGAGAGAGAGAGAGAGAGAGAGAGAGAGAGAGAGAGAGAGTACGTGAATACTTTTGCCATACGATCCAGTTCTGCGTTGGGAGACTTCTTCTTCTTTCGTTCGCTTGAAATATGTCTATAACTGCAGTGCTGTCTCTTGTATGAATTGAACTGTCTTTTTCAGTTCACACAGCGGTCCATAGAGTTTATCTTCCACTGTAGTCTCTCTAGGCCAGAAGGTTTGCCTAGATATGTTATATTTTGGGCAGTCTTGGAGTATGTGCTCTGCTGTCTGCGACGCCAATCCACATGTACACATGGCTGTTTCACTAATCTTGAATTTTGTATACATGTGGTTGCGTAATCTATTGTGCCCTGTTCTGAGGCGCAGAATAATGACTTGTTCTGGTCTATCCATAACGTGGTAGTCATCTTGGGCAGGTTTTGGTGGCCTTCTGACTGATTTGATCATTCTTTTCTTTTGGTGGTATGTTACAGGCACATCAGGCTGTTCTTCTTTGGCTCCTTCCTTAGCCAATTGATCAGCTCTGTCGTTCCCGGGTACTCCACAGTGGGATGGTATCCACTGTATGGTGACCTTATGCTGACTGCTAAGTTCAGAAAGTAGTGTCCTTAGTACTGGCAATTTCCCAGACAGGAGCGCCTCGAGTACTGATTTTGCATCTGTCAATAGCACCACAGGTTGTGTACCATTGCTGGTATTTAGTAATTTCTCTGTTGCTATCTTGATTGCCTCAATTTCAGCATCGTAGTTATGGCAGTACTTTCCTGTCGGTACTCTAGCTGTGTCCCTGGTATTATTTGGGTATTCTATGTACACTCCCGCTCCTCCATTTCGAACAGCATTTTGTGCTGACCCATCTGTGTAGACTCGGATCCAGAGGTCCTGTGGGTATTCTTCATCAAGGAAGCTGAGAGTGGCTGTTCTGCGCTGCACACTGTTCTGATCTTCCTTGTCAAATATTCCTCTCACTTTTGTCTGGATTTGTAATGATAGTCTATGCTCATCTTTCAATGGAGTTCGCTCTGGAATAGTTGTTAGGGGGATACCAACTGTGGGCAGATCGGTGGTTTCTCTGCAGAGTCGTTTGGCCTGGTTCATAAAACTACTTCTTTTCAACCGCCCCATAGCTAGGTTTTCAAATTTGTTCTTCATAGGGTGGCCTGGCAAGCTGAGGAACTTTTCTGCTTGTATTAGCGTTTTCGTATCTCTGCGCTCACTCAGTGCGTGTGTCCTCCCCATCTTCTCCATTTCCACTATAGGGGTTGATCTCATCCCTCCTGTGGTGACTCTAAGTGCTTGATTTTGTACTTTGTCCAGCTCTTGTAGTGTGGTTTTTGCTGCTGAACACCATGCAGTTGACCCGTATTCCAGGTGTGGTCGTATGCTCTGTTGATAAACTTTGCTAAGTATTTTCCCACTGGCTCCCCATGTGGTTCCACTTAGCTTTCTCAGGATGGCTATTTTCCTTCTGGCTTTTGCTACTGCTTTGTTGATGTGCTTTCTCCATGTCAGCCTGCCATCAAATGTTACTCCAAGGTATGTTGGTTCTTTATCTTCTCGTAGGGGTGTTCCATTTATCTGGATGGTCCCTGCCTTTTGTTTTGGAGAGAGGGTAAATAGGGTGGTGCTGCACTTGTCAGTGTTTATGCTGACACACCATCTATTTGCCCATGCAACAAATGTATCTACAGCTCTTTGTAGTAATCTGGTGGCCACTGATGCATGTTCATTTGTGCTCCATAGAACCAAGTCATCGGCATACATTGCGGCTTTAATTCCATGCGGTAGATTAACAACGAGATCATTGATGAAGATTAGAAAGAGTGTGGGGGACAATACTCCGCCCTGGGGAACTCCGTGACGCAGTAGTACTTTCTTGCTCTTTAGTCCGTCTATCTGTTCTCGGGCTCTTCTGTTGTGCAAGTATGCTTTCACCCATTTGTACATTCTTCCATTGACTTTGCAGTTTCTCAGTTTATTCATCAGACCTTCTTTCCAGACTTTGTCAAAGGCTTTCTTCAAATCTATCCATGCCGCAAGCACCAGCTTCTTCTCTTGGAATGCATCCTCAATTTCTTGAGAGACGTAGGTTGTTTGATCTTCCGTAGAGTAGCACTGCCTAAAGCCAGCCTGCTGTGGCACAAGGATGTTTTTACTTTCAATGTACCACTGCAGTCTGTGATTGATGATGCGCTCCAGTGTTTTGCAGAGACAGCTGGTGAGGCTAATTGGTCTGTAGCTAGAGGCAATGGAACTATCTTTCCCTGATTTTAGGAGGGGTATCATGATTGCTTCTCTCCAGGCTTGTGGAACACTGCCTAAGGTCCAACTGTTATTGAAGATCTGCAACAGCTTTGCTTTGGCCTCTGTTCCTAGGTTCCTGATCATTTCATTGGAGATACTATCAGCTCCTGGTGACTTTCTCATTTTCAGTTTTGATATGGTTCCAGTTCGCTGATTGTGATGGGTGCCTCCAGAACATCATGTACTATTTCCTTCTGTCCTGTATGTTGCCGTTTCTCTTGAATCTCTTGTTGTTTCTCTGGACTGATTTTGATATTGTTATCTTGTGCGAATGAGTCCGCAAAATGGTCAGCTGCTTGCTTTCTTGTTAAGATGTTTCCATCTTTATGTAGTGCAATTTTTGAGTTTCTCCCTGTGCCCTCATCGTTAATTTGTTTTATTAGCTTCCACAATTTCCTTGTGTCTCTTTCACAGTTCAGAGACTCTGTTTTTTCCTGCCAGCTTTTCCGTCTAGCCTGCAGCTTGGCCCTTTGAAATTTGGCTTTTGCATGCTGGAATTTATTGTGGTGCTCTTGGCTGGGTGTGGCCTCTGCTTGCTTTCTACACACTTCCACATCATTATGCAACTGTTCCAGTTCACTACTCCAGTAGGGTTTATATTGTTTAGGGCTCCTCTTGGTACTGTTTCTCGCGCTGCCTGTAGTATGCATTTCCCAAACTCTTCAACTACTTTATTTATGTCTTTCTCAGTGTTCAGGTTTCTAACCAGTATGCTGGTGCGATGCTTGTACACTGTCCAGTCTGCTTTCTTGTAGTTCCACCTCGAGAGGGTGCTGCTTTCACTTACAAGCTCATTTTCTACAGTTAGAAAGACTGGTCCATGGTCACTGCCACCTAGTTGTTTCCCAACAATTCGTGTAATGTTCCACTCCAGGTCTGGTGAATGAAAAGCCAGGTCAGGTGTAGTTGTAGAGTGCCATGATCTCTAGTAGAAAGTATGTGGGTCGGACGGCTTGTTAACCAAGATGAATCTATTCTCATCCTGCCAGTCTTCCAGTCTCTCTCCTCTCTGGTCCATGTGATCATAGCCCCAACTCTGCGAGTGGCTGTTGAAATCGCCGCACACAATCATTTTTTCTGTTAATGGTAGTGTGTCCAGTGCCTGTGGACGGTCACTTGGACAGTAGTAATTGATCAGATGTAGGTCTGTATAGCCTGTTTTAAGTTTAAGTGTCTGATACTCAGCCCCTTCCATATAGACTTCGATTTGGGAAGCAGTGATGTTATTTTTTACAAGGGTAAGTATCCCACCTTTTCGCCTGTCCTTTCGGTCAGATCGGTAACACTGGTAGCCTCTGATTTTGAAGGCTATATTTTCGTTGAGGTGAGTTTCTTGCAAGCAACATATGCTTACTTTTTCTTTGTACAGGATGTTTTCTAATTCTACCTTTTTGTTGCTGACACCCTCCGCATTCCAGTGCATTATTTTAAGTCTTAGTTTAGTATGGCCAGCTGTTGTATTCTCATGTCCCCTGGCTCCACAGGACATCTGAGAAGGACCTCCAGTAATTGGGGTTGGACCCTTTCGAGACATAGGGCCCGGCACTGCACCTGCCTGTGGGTCCAAAGCAGGGCGAGCACCATAACGTTTAGCAGCTGTCGACATATTCCATTTTGCGTAATTGCGTGGCATCCTGATTTCTGTGGTGCGCCTCCTGGCTGGTTGCCTCCGTCTTCAGCACCTTTCCTTTGCTAGAGCAGACTGTGGTCTCACTCGAGTTTAGATGTGTACACACGCACACACGTGTCTGCACATGCATGTATGTGTATACACATCTAGAGCACACTGGTTATTTTCCGGCGCCAGATACTCGCCGTCGCCCCTTCTCCTGTTAGTTAAAACAGTTCCGCCACGTGAAGGCCAGGAGTTGGACTTTTGCTGCAGAGGTTATGTATTCACGAGCCATTGGGGTATTTAAGCAATGTTGGGCGCTCACCCCAACACTGCGCCCCGGCTACATACAGCAATTTGGAACCGTTGGGAGACTAACCACCAAAGTCTACACTCCAGTGTGAGCACTTTCCCATTGCAAAACGAACGCGCCTTTATAAAGTGCGCTTTAAAAAACAAACGAAAAAAAAAACGTATCAGTCACGCATGCGCACTTGCCGACGGCGGGACCAATGGGAATATTAGGCAAAGTGCCAGAAAGATAGGGAACAAATTTAACCCTGACTGCATGCGTGTGGGGGATTGCATCGATCATTGATCAATAAAGCCATGCAATTATCACCCCGGGTAATAAACACTGTTATTTAAATGATTCCCTTTTCCTAACCAACCCCACTCCATCACACTGCTGTAAAGCATCGATCATGGCAGATCGATAACAAATAAAAGAAAAGGCGTTTACAAATGATCAATAGTCCATCTTCTAACTTCATTACTAGGGTGTCTATTGATCGTTGCCAGTCCCGCCTATTCTCGTTTGGTTGCGCACTTTGTGTATGTCCTGTACTCCGTGTTCTTTTTCTGCATGTTACATTTAAAAAAAAACCTGTGTTCGCGGGAAGGGCGTTCCGTCCCCTGTTTGCAAAGGCCTGCTGAGTTTGTTTGTTGGCGTGTTTGTTTGTTTGAGAGAATGCATCTTTCATTATATTGGATCAATCCAATGTTGGAGAACAGTCCAGGCTAATGAAATAGCTTGAGAAATAAATTCAAGGTATTGATCAACACTCATAGTGAGGGAAAGGAGAATGAAGAAATTAGAGGACAAAATAGAAAATATATAGTCAGCTATAGTTGCCACTCTGGGTTTCGAACCTGCCTCCAAATTACAACAGTGCCACTCTGACAGGTCAAGTACGACGACGGACAACCAACTGTTATGGCACTTTGCCGTCTTGACAGACGATAACTAATATTTTTTTTAAAGGCATAATAACTTCTACATACACAAAGTCTGGATTGAATTGTAGAGACCACTTGTTGCCCAGCATAATCTCTTTCTCGGACTACCTAGTTTACTCCCTGGAACAAGACAAATTGCAGAAGCTGCCGGATCAGCAAACTAATGCTCTAACTGTATGCATGTCGGAGCTTATATCCTAGACCAATTTTTGACCAAGGCATAGGGCCTGGCCTGCCCTGCTATGACGTTTAGTCCTTTTGTGTCATTTCCTCGCAAGGATAAGGGTTCCACCTCCCAACTGCGTTCGTCCGCACGAAGTCGTTGGCACAATGGACGGAATGCCCGCCCGCAAAAGCAGATTTTTGTTTGGTGAGCGCCGCCCAACATTCTACACTAACAGAAATTAGGTAGTACCATCTACTGTCATACGATACCTCAGCCATATCTGACTACGAACTGGCTAAAACTTCGACGCACTACCAAATAGACACCTTATAAAAGGTGTCCGAGCTATCATCCACCTGAACCCACAACTATCCAATATGGACAGCATGCGCACCCAACCAATATTGTTAGTGCAACAGGATAAAATCAGTTGTAATAACCACGCATAGATCAAATAACAAGCACACAAACACATCAGGCCGAAATAGTGGGTCTAATATATTACAGTAAAGTAATGTCTTCTTCGGAAATGACTGAGGTACCATGTGACAGTAGATGGTACTACCTGCTTTTTGTTAGCGCCGAATGTTTGGCGGTGCTCACCAAACATGACACTCCGCATTGCCAACGGCGTCGTGCTGAGGAGAGCAATTGGGAGGGTACAAGATCTACCGTGGTGTGAGGAAATGCATCCTAAAGATTAATTACAACGGCAGATCATATCAGGCCTTGGTGAGCAACTGGTCTAGGATTAAAGCTTCCTTCAGGAGGACAGTTAGAGTATTGCTTTACTGATCCGGCAGCTTCTTCGGCTGGTCTTGTCCCACGTGTATTGGTGGTTCATTTCCTCTAGAGTAAGCAAGGCAGGCTGAGAGATGGATCATGCTGCATGGGCAACATATGGTCTCTACAATTCAGCCCAGGTTGTGTGGCATAGAGAGGTATAACCTCATGTCACTATCTATCGTCTGTCAAGACGGTCATGTTCCAGTTTGTCTATAACAAACAATAACACACTGGGAATGATTGAGTGGTTTAGTGTGGACAACGTAATATATATATATATATATATATATATATATATATATATATATATATATATATATATATGTGTGTGTGTGTGTGTGTGTGTGTGTGTGTGTGTGTGTGTGTGTGTGTGTGTGTGTGTGTGTGTCAGTTGCTGGAGAAATCACCAATCTACCATGGCAGGAATTCATTGAAAATAAAGATGAGTAATGCTAAGGGGACATAATAAACAATTTAAACGTTGAAAAGTATTGGCTCACAATAGATTGAAATCTGCAGTCAACCAAAACAATGATGGACAAAAGATAGTAAAGACATCTTTGGTGTGAAATGTTGATACAGAGGAACTGGCTGGAGAGCCTCCTGGTAAATCGTGAAGATGGTGACGATCTTTAAATATCCTGCATTCTTATCATGAAGATTAGGACTTCGGTATTCCAACACTATGGCATTATTTCGTTTCTCAGCATATTTCCACAGTCGTTAAATTCATGAAGAAGGTCAGAAGACAGTGGTGACTACCCACGGAAGACCAAGAAAATCAATAACCTGGTGCTGCCAGAGGTCAGCTCACACAGACGGACGATTACCCTCATCAGGAGAAGAATATCGCCGTTTGCTGGTCACTAGAAGGTTAGAGGAAAATTGCAACGATCGGAAAGATGGAGTGTGTGTTTGAGACAGAGGTTGGGGTGGGGTAGGTTGTGATACAGGGACAAATGGAGAGTTTCTTCTTCTTCTTCTTCTTCTTCTTCTTCTTCTTCTTCTTCTTCTTCTTCTTCTTCTTCTTCTTCTTCTTCTTCTTCATCTTCTTCTTCCTCCTCTTCTTCTTCTTCTTCTTCTTCTTCTTCTTCTTCTTCTTCTTCTTCTTCTTCTTCTTCTTCTTCTTCTTCTTCTTCTTCTTCTTCTTCTCTGCTTCCTTCTTATTCTTGTTCTTGTTCTTGTTCTTGTTCTTGTTCTTGTTCTTCTTCTTCTTCTTCTTCTTCTTCTTCTTCTTCTTCTTCTTCTTCTTCTTCTTATTCTTCTGCTTCTTCTTCTTCGTCCGCTTCCTCCTTTTCCACATCGTCTATGAACATTTCTCACTTACCCTTGGATTTCTGATTCTTCTGCATTCAGTTTCTATTAGCGTCCGATGTTCTCCGAATGTATATGTCTCAGTGTAATGCAGAGCTACAACTCCCTTCCACACAGTACAGACACAATGACCTTGTCATGACAATTTTATCCAAACCTGCTTTATGATATATAAACTAATTTATTCTGTAGCCACGGAAATTCCTTCCAATATTACCTAAACAAGGCCTGGCACTATATCAAAAGATATCCATCTATAACTGTAATTAACAGCATGATATTGATTGGGTGAACAAGAATTGTTTTTGCAGTCATTATTCTCCACCTCATTTGTACAACACAGGAAAATATTCATCATGAAATCATGGCCCTTCTTTCCTCGCACCATCTATCGTGAAGACATGCTGTCCCTTGTTGGGCTTTTAGCGGATTTGATTAAGTGCCAAACCAATTTCATCTCCGGGCGCCTACATATTCCCCGCCCACCAGTCCTGTGTACTGGAGTGTGTATCGATACACGAAAACTATTATTTCTGAGCTCACTGGTGTACCGTAACACGGTCAAACGTTGGTTAAGGTAACCTGTCCCACAAGGTTGGGTGTTATGGAAAAACGAAATGTCAAGTTAGCATATGTTTGTGTCACCGAGGTTAACAAGTAGAGATTTTAAGTTGTAAGGCAAAAACACTTACAGTTAGAGAGTAATTGAGAGAGGGGGAGAGAGGGGAGAGAGAGAGGAGAGAGGGGGCGAAATGAAGAGGGAGAGAGAGATGAGAGAGAGGGACAGAGAGAGGGACAGAGAGGCGACTGAGAGGGAAAGAGGTGGATAGAGAGAGGCAGAGAGAGACAGTCAGACAGCGACAGAGAGAGAAATACAGAGATAGAGAGAGAGGATTGAGAGAGGAGAGAGCAAGAGACAGAGAGATAAATAGGGAGATAAAGATAGACAGAGAGAGAAAGGAGAGTGAGAAAGAGATAGAGAGACAGTGAGAGAAAGAGGGAGAGCAAGAGAGAGACAGGGATAAAGATAGAGAGAGACCGACAGAGAAAGAGAGAGATAGAGAGAGGGAGATATACAGAGACAGAGACACAGAAATAGAGAGCCAGAGACACAGAGAGAGACAGAGACAAATGAGAGAGACAGAGACAAAAGAAAGAGACAGAGACAGACAAAGACAGAGACACACAGAGAGAGAGAGAGAGAGAGAGAGAGAGAGAGAGAGAGAGAGAGAGAGAGAGAGAGAGATGGAGAGAACGAAAAAGAGGATCAAATGGATCAATTCTATTGGAGGTCACGAGTGTGGAAAATAATAATAGCTCGCGCCAATTGGCAAAGCCTGTTTCATAAGCTAAGTGACGAACCATGTAAACCTACATAAAGTGTTTCTGTAAAAGAAACTATTTCACCGGTCTATGTCCGGGGTTCTATACGCGAGGAAGCGTTGTTTCTTGTACATCTTTGTATTTGAATATACTGATTGACACTTCTTTAACTGATTCATTGCCATGGGATGACTAATTGTCTTAAGTGACTTCCTGTGTCTTCAATGGTCTTATGTATCGCCGAAATGTTGTCATTGCGTTATAATACATGTCTGCTACCATATTGACAATTAATTGTGACACACCCCTACTTCCCATTTACCACCATCAATATGTCTTTGGTCTAAACTTACCTTTTGTTTGGCATAGACTCTGTGAAAATATGTTTGCTAGATTTTGGCAACTGGTTCTTCCACAGAAGCGCACGTATACATCAGTATTAAATCATGCTGGACATGTGATGTGTTCATTCTCAATGCCGCCTTTACTTTCCTGGACAATTCCTGGAACCAGTGCTAGATTCTGTGAAAATGGGAGCCAAGGTCAATGTTCTCAAATATCCCTGCCATGATTTGTGTTTGAACACACAACCACCGGCCCGAGAGGCGAATATTCTGGGCCACTGCACCACCGCCGCTACATAGTCACCTTCCACATCCTGCTCTTGTTGTCCATCTTGGTCTCTAACTCTCTTCTCCGATTGTTTCGGGTCTCCCCCGACTCCTCTTGCTCCGTGTGTTCCAGAGAGGGATTGTCTAGTTGTACTCTCAACAAGGCATTCTTGTTCCATGCCATATTAAGCGTTAATATTATTTCTTCATAGACTGATTCAATAGAGAGACAGAGATTGTGAGAGAAAGTGAGAGCGGAACGAGGTAGTGAGAGTGGGGAGAAGGTAAGTGAGAGAGGGAAAGAGTAGTGAGAGAGGGGGAGGGAAAGGGAGGAAGGGAAAGAGGTAATGAGAGAGGGGGAAGGCAAGTGAGAGAGGGAACGAGGTAGTGAGAGAGGGGAGGGAAAGAGAGGGAGGGAAAGAGTTAGTGAGGCAGAGGAGGGGGAAAGTGAGAGAGGGAAAGAGGTAGTGAGAGAGGGGAGGGAAAGGGAGGGAGGGAAAGAGGTAGTGTGTCAGAGGAGGGGGGAAAGTGAGAGAGGGAAAGAGGTAGTGAGAGAAGGGAGGGAGAGGGAGGGAGGGAAAGACGGGAGGGAGGAAAGTGAGAGAGGGAAAGAGGTAGTGAGAGAGGGGAGGGAAAGGGAGGGAAAGGGAGGGGGAAAGAGGTAGTGAGAGAGAGGAGGGGGAAAGGGAGGGAGGGAAAGGGGTAGTTAGAGAAGAGGAGGGGAAGAGAGAGGGAAAGAGTAGTGAGAGAGGGGGGAGACAAAGATGTAAGCAGAAACACACTGAGAGAGATGGAGGGAGAAAGTGAGTGATAGAGAGAGAAAGACAGAGATAGTGAGAGAGAGAAAGTTAGTGATAAAGAGAGATAGAGAGAGATAGTGAGAGAGAGAGAGAAAGTTAGTGATAGAGAGAGAAATAGAGAGATAGTGAAAGAGAGAGAAAGTGTGTTATAGTGAGAGAGAGAGAAAGTTAGTGATAGAGAGAGAAAGAGACAGAGATAGTGAGAGAGAAAGAAAGTGAGTGACAGAGAGAGAAAGAGAGAGAGACAGTGAAAGAGAGAGAAAGTTAGTGATAGAAAGAGAAAGAGAGAGAGATAGTGATAGAGAGAAAAAAAAGACAATGAGAGATATGGTGAGATGGTAAAAGAGGCAGCGAGACAGAGAGATAAAGATAGAAACATAAACACACTGAGAGCAACTGTGAGAGAAAGTGGTAGAGATAGTGACAGACAGAGAGAGAAAGACAAAAACAGAGACATGCCATACAGAGATAGAGAGAGAGTGAAGAAGAAACAGAGAGAGGTCTTGATTAGCCTCGTAAGGAAAAAAAATCAATGATAAGTATCTTCAACGTGCAAGCTCGTCATCGATTGTTCTTATCGTGTCCCGTCGATTGCCGTGATTCGACTCAGTCCAGCCGGCTCCCAGGCTCGGTGTACTCTGGAGGTCCCTGCAGGGCGCATTCTGTGGCGGAGGGTTTCTGCAGAAGACATTGCCTTACAGAGGCGCCGAGAAGGTCGGTTGGTAGGTTGGGTCATGGATTGTGAGACTAGTAGTCAGGGATGGGACATAATGTAGGTTGAGGTAATTGATCGGCAGGTATAAACATAGACAGGTTGAAGGGTGTTGAGAGTGAGAGGCAAAAAGACAGACAGATAGATTGACGAATTGACGGACGAACGGATGGGGTGACAAAAGGACGGATGGAGTGACAGGGGGACGGGTGGAAGTCCGAAGGGACAGACGAGCTGTCGGATAGTTGGGTGGATGGAGATATAGATACATAGATAAACAGATGGATGAATCACTGAATGGATCGACAGACAAACAGATAGTGCATAGTTTTCTGGGGGAGGGAGGAGGCAGGCAGTGTAGGGTAGACAGACAGACAAACAGACAGGCAGGCAGACAGGCAGACAGACAAGCAGGCAGGCAGGCAGACAGACAGACAGACAGACAGACAGACTGACTGACAGACAGACAGACAGACAGACAGACAGACAGACAGACAGACAGACAGACAGACAGACAGACAGACAGACAGACAGAGACAGACAGACAGACAGACAGACAGACAGACAGACAGACAGACAGAATTGCCACCCTCCCTCTTCACAAATCTGCCCGTACTGAACCACCAGCATCCCACATCTGGGGTCAAGAAAGCGGATACATATAGCATGTTTATCATTCAGCGTGGAATGCTACCGTTTGCGAACACCTAACCTCTGTTTATGTTGTATCCTGAACCACCCAGCCCAGCTAACGCATTTGTACCCAGCCGACCCCAAGCAGAAGGCTGGGTCCACATAGACACCTAAACAGAAATAGACATGTGGAAGCAAGTTTACGATATAAACACAAGACGCGCGTCAGAGAGTGAATGCTGCCATCGATCGCACACTCTTACTCTTAAAGTTAATTCCCACTCCAGGTCTGAATCTTGTCGCAGTAAATTATGAGATGGAAGGAGAGAAAGTTGCTGTCGCAAATTTATTAGCGCATATTCTCTCCCTTTGCTGAGGGACATTACTGGAAAAGGGGAGAAAACCAACCTGGCTGTCTCATGAATGATTAAATTGATTGAAGGAAAATTCCTCATCAATCATGCATCTCTAGAGATCGTTGTAATGAGCAAAATGTACTAGCGTGTTCCGTGCGGTTAAAATGTAAGTGGATTTAACATTCTGAGTGTCTAAGTTGCAACGCCAGCATGGGTTTATTATAATATTATTATGTCTACCTTGTTTCTTCGAACGTTTTCGATATATTTACTTGGCAGCGTTACTAGAAGGATTAGTAAACACCGAACAAGGCTCAGACAGGGATTAGTATAATCTGGGATCCTATCGCCAAGTGCTGAAACAATTTCTGGGATCTGTCGCTATCTCCATTGGAACTATATTGAGTTCCGTGATCTTTGTATTTGACTGATTGGTATACTGGCTCAATGAGATTATGGTTCAGAACTGTCAACGCTAACTATTGTTTGTTACGTATTCTTAGTATTGCGTGACCAACTTCGCGTGGCTTAAAAATAAACTATTATTTGCCATTAGTTCTTAGTATAGCGTGACCACCTTCACTTCTTCTTCTTCTTCTGCTTCAGCGTTCCGAGCCATTGAGGTTCTTTGCTGCAGATACAATCCGTCTCCATTCGTCTCTCTGGTTGACCTTCTCTTGCCAGTCGTTGATTCCAAGTGCTTGTAGGTCTGTATATATATTATCTCTCCACCGTCTTCTTGGTCTACCTCGGGGTCTACGGTCATTTATTTCCTGAGTGTAAGCGAGTTTTGTTTCCCTATTATCTTCCATTCTTTCTATATGCCCCAGCCATTGTAGTCTATTAGCCTTCATGATACCAGTGATTAGCGGGGACTTAAACAGATCATAAATGTCTTTGTTACTTCTTCTTTTCCACTCTCCACTTTGTGTATCCCTAATGGGTTCAAAGATGCGTCTTAAAACTTTGTTCTCAAAGGTTTGTAATAAGGCTTCGTCTCCTTTCGTTGTACTCCAGGTTTCAGAGCCATACAGCACAACTGGTCTGATCAGTGTTTTGTATATTGTGATTTTGGTGTTACGAGATAACACATTTGATTTTAGTTGATGTTGTAGTGCATAGTATATCTTATTTCCAGAATTGATTCTAGTTTGTATTTCTTCCCTTATGATGTTGGAGCAGTTGAAGATTGTACCCAGGTATTTGTATGTTTCCGTTCTTTTAATGGTCATATTATCTATTTGTATGTGGTCAGAGTTTTTAGCCGTTCATTCTCTTGACATTACCATATATTCTGTCTTATCGTGGTTGATAACCAGCCCCATCTGTTGGGCTTTTTCCTTTAAGTGAGTCAATATTTCCAGTGTCTTTTGTTCATTTTCCCCTATAATATCTATATAATCTGCATAACCAAGCAGCTTGGATGTTCCCCCAATATCACAGTCCTCCTTTACCTTCCTTACAACTTTCTCTAGAGCCAGATTGAAGAGTAGTGGCGATAGTGCATCACCCTGTTTCAAGCCAGATGTTATTTGGAAAGGATCTGATTTCCTGCCTTTATATATAAGTATCTTCCATGCATAGTCTGGTCATGTTGATTAACTTCCTTGGTATTCCAAATTCCTGCATAGCTTTCCATAGACTATTCCTATGGACACTATCATAAGCCTTTTTAAAATCCACAAAAATGTTATGGAGATCTCTTTTATATTCCCAATGTTTCTCGGCTATTTGTCGTAAGATAAATATCTGATCTATTGTTGATCTATTTTGTCTAATACCCGCCTGGTAGTCACCTAATATGTCTTCTGAATATGGTTTTAGTCTATTTAGTAATACTGCGGATAGTATCTTATAGCTTGTGGACAGTAGTGATATTCCTCTATAATTTCCACATTGGAACTTGTCTCCTTTCTTAAAGATAGGTATCAATAATGACTCTTTCCAGTCATGGGGTAATTCTTCTGTCCTCCAGATTTTTATTATTAGTTCGTATAGCTTTAGATGTAATGCATGGCCACCTGCCTTTATAAATTCAGCAGCAATTCCATCAGTCCCAGTTGCCTTATTGTTTTTAAGTCGTGTGATTACATATAGGATTTCTTCAAATGCAGGTTCTTCAATTTGTGGTTCACACGTTAGAACCTCTTCCTGTGGGAAAGTGTTACTTGGAGCTTCACAATTTAGTAATTCAACAAAATATTCTTTCCATGTGTTGCACATTTCCTCATTGGTATTTATCATATTCTCATTTTTGTCTTTTAAACCATATGCGTTTTGTTGGTGCCCTCGTCTCATTGACTTCAGTTCTTTAAAAAGCTTTCTGGATTAATTTTTGCTGGTGATTAGTTTCCATATCTTTGATTATATTACTCATACATTCTCGCTTCTGCTGTCTGACTATTTTTGTTGACCAACTTCACGTGGCTCAAAAATAAACTACTAGTTGCCATTTGTTCATAGTATAGCGTGAACAGTTTCGTGTGGCTCATAAGATACATTTATTTGTCGTTAATTCTTATTACACTGACATATATATATATATATATATATATATATATATATATATATATATATATATATATATATATATATATATATAGGAGCTCTTTGAGGCCACGAAGACAGTTCATAAATATAAACATGCGGGTATTGTTTGACACTTCATTGAAGAGAAGCTATAGTTACCGACCGGGATTCTTCTAACCTGTGACCTTCAAATGATGCTGCAGTAACAAGTGTACTTCGACGTATGACCAAATAGACATCCCTGAAAAGGTGTCTTCGTTAGCCAGGTCTATAATCCACATTGAAACCACAACTAGGGTATGTGGACATAATTCTTATCTAAACATTGAAATAGCACCATATATCTCAGAATTTTATATTACAGCAGGATATGTGAAATAATGTCTAATTCAGTGGTTCTCAGCCTGTTTTGGCCCAGCACGCTTCACCATATTTTCAGAACATCAGCCCCCTCCCCTTCGTATTTCCTCCCTATGAATCCCCCCCCCTTTTTTTTTCCTACACAGTATACGTAAAATCCATATGATCTTTTGTAGAGTCCATATTGTTTTATTCGAAAAGTCCATACATTTTGTTGCAAAACAGATATTTTCTTGTATACAGATTGTGCTTTCTATTATCGTTATTCGTTGTTATATAGCTGACATTTGCTCTTATAAAGTATCTTTGTAGCACAGCCCACAATACCAATTGTGAAACTCACACTTTCTGCTGTAACGCCGATAGATTCTTCTGCGTGTTCAATATTTTCTCCTACATATTCCAGCTTTAGTTATACAGCGGAACTTTTCTGTTCAAAGGTTCATATGGCGTCTTGTGAATGGAACAGTTTGCTTTACTAGTTTGTACAACCCATACACGGCCTCTCTGCACGATTTTTCACATATTCAAATCACAATTTTTAAAGCGTCTTTATTCCTTCACTTCACTCTCAGGTATGACTCATGCGTTCTCAGTCTTCATTCCTCAAATGTGTCTTCCGTCTAATTTAATTCATTCATTGCAAGTTGTCTGGCCTGATGTAATCCCAGCCACAAACCCGATTATCCTGTCAGATGATCTGTCCACGCTATGTCCTTAGATCCCGATATAATATCTCTCCCAATTGCTAATCTGCACGTCACCAAAGATACACGCCACAAACAATCACATTTTCGCGGTACAATCAATCAATCAAGTGTCGTCTCCACAATTAAGGTTGGCTGTATTAGATCTCCAACACTGTCTGTTTCTCGCCTTGATTGTACATTCTGTCAGACGGTTGTTGGTCCATCTCGTGATGTTATCTTCCAGTGTGCATCTTTGTCTATCTCTTCCTCCCTTGCCATCAATCTTACCCTCCATTATGGATTTTATAAGAGTGCTGTGTCTTTTAACGTGGCCAACATGTTTCACTTGCCTCTTGTTCATTTCTTTGTTTTTTTCAACTCACGTTACAACTTTGCCTTATTCTTATAGTCAATGCAGTGTGCTGTTAGTGATCATGTTTGTCCCCAGCCGTCTGTCGCGCGTACTGCTAGTCATGTCTGATACCAATCTTCCTCCACGTCATGACGTCAAACTGTCCATCTTCGTCTTCCTTGGTCTGTCCCTCCAACCTTCCCCTTTTGGTACGAATAACAAGTTTTCATTTTGTGTGAATTTCTTTCAAGATATCAGCATTGCTCTGTCCATCTTTCCACGGTTTTCTCATCATTCTTCTATAAAATCACATCTCCACATCTTCCACATAATTCCCCACTTGTTTCATAATTGTTTATGATTCGCTTCCATACATCAGGATTGGCTCGATATAGCTTTTAAGAACTCTTTTCCTCTTCGCCATTAACAAAGATCAATTACAGAGAAATTTCTTCACGTGTGAAATGCCGCCCTTAATTGGGCTTCTTTACATTTAAATTCCATAAAACATCTTCCCTGAAAGTGTTTAAATACTAAATACATTGACTTATTTCACATTTCTTCCATGCCCATCGATTTTGGATTTGTGTAGTACATTTTTCATTGTAATTACAATTACTTCTGTTTTTATGTTATTCAGACTAAGTCCTTTGTTATGACTGTCTGTTCTGTTACACTCACACACACACACACACATACACACACACACACACACACACACACACACACACACACACACACACACACACATACACACACACACAAGTTCCGGAGTTTTTTTCCCGTTCTCTCGCTTTGAACTCAAGTGTAGTCCACACACATGCTATCTAGTGCACTAGACTGATTTTTGCGGGGGGTTTAGCTTTCTCTATTAAAAGTGTCCCTCGCCATCAGGAGAATCCACTCCAACCTCTGAGGTATTTTGAATTTATGTCCCCATGTCAGGGACGAGAAAACGACATTTTAGTCCAATTGACCGGTACATGGATTGAACCCGCTACCTCGGCATCAGCACGCCGGATGTTTAGGAGTGAGTGGTCTTACCCATTCAACCAAGCTAACCTCCCGAATTCTTGTAACTGTATTTCATGTGCAGCCGCCATACCCACGTCATCAGCTGAACGCAGGATGTTTTCATTATGCCTGCCAACTGATATTCCTGGTGTGTCTTATATGGATTCGACCATTATTTCACTGCGCAAATTGAACAGATCGGGTCATAGTATATCACCGTGTCTAACTGCTTCCAAACATCATCCATCCGCTGTTATCAAAGTACCCAAGTACTTAAGTGCATTTGCTTGTTGTAGCCTACCTCCATTCAATCAATCAATCAATCAATCATGTGCCATGCCGGAAAGCGTAGGCGGTCATGACTCGCCATTTCACTCGATCACCAGAGTCGAGGATCAGCTCAGTGTTCCTGTCTCGTCCATGCCATGTGGCCAAGCCATCCAGTTATTTTCCTCTCGGTCTTCCTCTTGGTCTGTTCCCTTCGATCTTGCCAGTTGTCACTAAGTTCTCCAATCCATTTCTTCTCATAACATGTCCAAAAAATGTTGACTGTCTACGTCTAATTTCTCTAATCAATTTACGATTTTCATTTGTCTCCTGTAGTACTTGGTCATTGGTTTTTCTGTCTGTCCATGGTATTCTTTGCATTTTCCTCAGAAACCACATTTCTGCAGCCATCAGATGTTTTTCAGCTTGACTGTTCATTGTCTAAGTTTCACATCCATACAAAAGAATAGGACACTCTTTTTCTCGTTTCAATTGACATCTTCTTGTTGGTCAGAATGTTTTTCATCTTGCTAAAGGCTACTTTCGCCGTGGCGATTCTTGTTCTAATCTCTTCAAGGCATTTCCCATCAGATGTTATGACTGTTCCGAGATAATTGTACCGATTCACTTGTTGAAGAATATTCCCATTTACTTGCATATTACATTGTGGTACTTCGTTCTTCCATTCACTTTGTATTAATTTTGCATTTCTTTTGCAGAACGCTGCAATCAACCCCAACCACAAGTTCATCTATGAGGCAATGTTACGTTCAGTAGTTTGCCATTTATTTCTGAACGAGAAATCAACATTTTAATCCATCTGACCGTGTAACTAACGATTCCACTACCCCACAATCAAATCACCGGAAGTTTAAGAACGAACGCACTTTTTCATTCGGCCACACACTCGTCTGTCCCTAATAGTGCACGCAAATGTAAAATGTGGCGTGGTATGTGTAATCTTCTTCGGCAGTATTGTGTATGTGGTCTCTGCTTACAGAATCAATTCTGTCTCATCTTCTTCACTCCACAACAAAATAATGGCGCCATCGACAGACCGGCTAATCAAATGTGCGTACACCGACGCCAAAGGTAAAAAAAAAAAAAAAAGTCCAGTCTTATTTGCATCGGATCCCTGGGACAACAGGGAACGTCGAAGAATGACAAGTATACCGGATGAAAATATTGAGTCCACTTGTCTTGCGACAGGATTAGTCAACAGCAATCAGGCCTCAGACATGGATTAGGGTAATTCTGTGGTCCGATGAGGGCAAATCCTGCCGACGTAATCAGCGCGCAGTGACGTAATTCTCGTCTGATCTCCTTTGAATATCGTTAGCAGAGAAAGGAATGAGAAGGAAAGCGATGGACAAACAACCCCAGCTAGTACGTCTATTTGGAGTCAAAGAAGGATGGTGGCTAGACGCGGGCCTTGCAGCATTGTGGTCAGTGGTTCGAATCCGCATCCAGGCAAGTTTGACATTTGATGTGGGCTTCCAGGTCATCATCATCATGTGCCATGCCGATAAGCTTGGGGGTCATGTTTCGCCATCTCGCACTATCACCAGAGTCGTGGATCAGCTCCGTGTTCTTGTCTCGACCATGGCACATGACCAAGCCATCCAGATATTTACTTCTCTACGTTCCCCTTGATCTCCCATACCCCCTTAATCTTGCTAGTTGTCACCAAGTTCACGAGTTCATTTCTTCTCATTACGAGTCCAAAAAATGTTGACTGTCAACGTCTAATTGATCTAATGAGTTTACGATTTTTTATTTGTTCCTTGTAGGACTTACTCATTGGTTTTCCTGTCTGGCCATGGTATTCTTTTTCTCAGAAACCAGATTTCCACTGCTTTCTCTCCACTTACTTACCTGCATACATCTGGCTATCTGCCTACTCAGCTGCCAAGTTACCTAATTACGTAATTACCTACCTACCTACTTGTCTGCCAACATACCTACCAACTTTAGTCGATCAGCTCAGTTTCGTATCTAGCGATTATTGCTGGATCGTGGATCTAGCAATGCCTGTTTAGCTATGGATCTAGCCATGTTTACTTAGCTATTCACTTAACATTGTGTTATTCATCCACCAATGTTTGCTTTTCTTCGCGGTTAGCAATAATTACAATATTTACTAATCCAGGAGTCGAGAACTCTTTGTTCAGCTATGAATCAAGCAATATTCACTTGCTTATCTATGAATCGAATAAAGTTGACTTAGCCATGAACCCGAACAACGTTGACTCTAGCTGTAAATAGAACAATGTTGACTTAGCAAGGAGTCAAACAATGTTGACTTAGCAAGGAATCGAACAATGTTGACTTAGCAAGGAATTGAACAATGTTGACTTAGCAAGGAATCGAACAATGTTGACTTTGCAAGGAAGCGAACAATGTTGACTTAGCTAGGAAACGAACAATCTTGACTTAGCTAGGAATCGAACAATGTTGACTTAACTATGACTCGAACGATATTTGCATAATTATATTTTGCACACCCATGAATCAAGCGAGTGGACAATGAGCAGACAATCTGAAAAAACGTCTAATGACGGTGAAAATTTGGTTTCTGGAGAAAATGCAATGAATACTATGGACAGGCAGAAAAACCAAGAAGCAATTGAAAACAGTAAACTGATTGGAGAAATTACACGTAGACAGCCAAAGTTATTTTAGGCACGTTATGAGAAGACAGAAATAAACTAGAGAACTTGGTGACAACTGGCAAGACTGAGGGGAACAGAACAAGGGCAAGGCAGCAAAGTAAATATATGTACGACTTGACCACATGGCATGGTTGGGACAAGAGCACAGAGTTGATCTACGACTCTTGTGATCGTGTGAGAAAGCGAAACATGACCGCCAACGCTTACCAACACGGCACGGCACATGATGATCATGAATCAAGCGAATAATGAACTGCTTGTGCACTAGCAATTATCGTGTAGTTCACTGACTTCTGCACCAAGCAACGATCTCTTGGGCAAGCAAAAACCGACAAAAATAACTACATACTGCCATATTGTTTGGAAGTTCCG
>OY992879.1:157554945-157587445 GCA_963921405.1 Cepaea hortensis | reverse complement strand
TAGACTATTCATGTGGTCTTGTAATTCAGCTTCTGATTTTGCTATTAGTGCTTGGTCGTCCGCAAACAGTAGTTCTCTAATGGTTAGATTTGCAGATGGTTCTTCTTCTGTGTTCTCGTCATGTGGTATTCTTGCTATCTCTGCTTGGCTGGTTTCTTTACATATGTTGTCTATATATGTTAAGAACAAGAGAGGAGACAGGACACAACATTGTCGTACTCCAGATCTTATGGTGAAGGGTTCTGAGTGTGCTCCAGTTGCTCTCACTATGCATTCACTGTTGTTGTATAAACTTCTACATAGGTTTGTTAGATGTGTACTCACTCCATCTTGTTTAAGGATTTCCCACAGCTTGTTTCTATCGACTCTATCAAATGCCTTTTCTTGGTCGACAAAGGCTAAGTTGAGTGTTTCATTGAATTCCATTGATTTTTCTATAAGTTGTTTAAGAGCAAAAAGGGCATCTGTGCATCCTCTGTTTTTCCTAAATCCAAGTTGTGTTTTGCTTAGCTGGGGTTCTAAAGTAGTTCGTAATCTTTTTTCAAGAATTTTCAAAATATTTTTCCAGTATGACTCAACAGTGAAATGCCTCTGTATTGTGTGCAGTCTCTTTTGCTGCCTTTGTTTTTTCAAATTGGGATAATTATGGCATTTCCCCAATCTCGTGGTGTCTGTTGTTCTACCCAAACATGATTGAATAGACCATGTAGCCAAGCTGTATCTACTTCTCTTGCTGCTTTAATTAGTTAATTTGGTATTTCATCCTGTCCTGGTGATTTGTTCAATGGGGCTAATCTGATGGCTTCTATAATTTCTTCTTTTAGGATGTCTGGTTCTAGTTTTTTGGTGACATCTGTGTAGGTCTCTTGAATTCCTGTGACATCTGATGGGATGTTGAGAAGTTGTTCGAAATACTGCTTCCATCTTATTAGGATTTGTTTTTGTTCACTTATTGGTTCTCCATTTTCGCTATTAATTATTTCAGTTGGATCAAAGGGTTCTCCTCTGGCTCGCATTGCACCTATCTTTTTGTAGAAGTTTCTAGTTGCCTCCTTGTAGTTTTTATTTAGGGTTTCTCCATAATACTGCTCGTAGAAAAACTTTGAATTTCTATACCAGAATATTCTTTGAGTTTCCTTAATTCGTTCGTTCGTTCGTTCAATCGTGCGATCGTTGCCTCTTACAATAACGTACATTCGTCCGTTTGTTAGTTCCCTGCTACACTAAAGTTTGTTCGTTCGTTCTCTTTTACAATAAAGTTCATACGTTCAATCATTCGTTTGTTCCCATTAAGAATAATCTTATTTCGTTCCTTCGATTGTTAGTTAGTTCGTTCTTTAATACAATACAGTTCTTTCTGTTGTTCGTGCGTTGGTTCCGTTTTTTTGTTGTTTGTGTTCGCATATCCTTTACAGGACATCGCTGTCAACATCAGCATCTTTCAGCTGATTGTTGATTTCTTGGCAAGATTACGCTCAGTAGTTTACCATTGCTTTCTGAGCGGCCGTCTCGTATAACCTGTAAGTCACCAACTTGACGAGAACCGCTACCGATTCTCGCGCAAGTTACGTTCCTCACGTGGATATACGGGATTACGGAGATAGTCACTAACCCCTAGGCCACGGAGCGCGGCTGGTTCCGTTTACAAGATATTAATTTTTACATTCAACCTATATTTAACAATGACATATTCTGCCTTGATTTATTTTTCAGATCTGCGCAGTTAACATTACCCCTATAGACTGTCCCGGAGAATGCTAACACTCGTACGGAGAAAGTAACCACGCAACGTTAACAAAACAAAGACAATTGAACGTTTAAGAAAACAAAAATGTAACCACTATTGAAAGCTGATGTTATCATCAGCCACACCAGGCTGGGATCAGAAGCGCAACTCCAGAGCTCAAACATCTTCAAGATCCAGGGATTACGAAGTTCAACTTTGGACAGATTAGAGCTTCTCACGCCCTATGACGATGACTCGGGATCCATACGATGTTACTGCAAGACGGGCGAGTCAGATATCTCACCGGCTGGAGATCCTCAAGTCCTCGCCTCAAGGGAGAAGGCCCTCACGAGTCAGTGCATATGTGAGTATATGGTGCTCATCATCATCCTCATCATCATCATCATCATCATCATCATCATCATCCTCATCATCCTTATCATCATCATCATCATCATCATCATCATCATCATCCTCATCATCCTTAACATCATCATCATCATCATCATCATCATCAATTGCCCTCCAGCTGGCGTACTCGTTCATTATTCTCCACAAATCTCGGTCTTTGGTGTTCTGGATCAACTATGTTGATGATATTCCTCCATGCCACCGTCTCAATCCATTCAGCATCATTTCTCTTGGTCTACCTCTGCCTCTTTTCCCTCGATCTTTCCAGTTGTCACGATGTTCTCCAATGCCTCTCTTCCCATCACATGACAGAAGAAAACCGTTTGTATCTTTATAAAACCTACATATATAAACAGACAGACAGACAGACAGACAGACAGACAGACAGACAGACAGACTCGTATACACACCAAATCTGTACTTAGAGATACAAACGAAATCCTCTCTCTCTCTCTCTCTCTCTCTCTCTCTCTCTCTCTCTCTCTCTCTCTCTCTCTCTCTCTCTCAGTTTCTCCTTCTCCCTGTAGCTCTAGCTCTCCCTACCTCTTCATATCTCTTTACCTCACAAAATCTTTCTAGGTCTCTTTATATGCCTCTCTCTCTCTCTCTCCCTCTCTCTTTCTCTCTCTCTCTCTCTCTCTCTCTCTCCCTCTCTCTCTCTCTCCATGTCACTACCTATAAATACAACTCCACGCTGCATATTTCCCTAGCGTTGATTTCTTAGGCTATCAGATAACAGCTTAAGTAGCCAGTCCTTTTCCACGCTGCGTTTCTTTTGTAAACAGTTTCCAGAAAATTCGGAAACGAATCCAGCTCTCATTTTATGAAACTGTCTAAATTCCTCTTCTTAATGACCCCAAGCAAACGTCCTGCCACTGTTTCTCAATGTCGATGTGTGCGTTAATACAAATGATGTCATACTATGACCAAAGTCCCTCTCTTGTGTTGACTCACCCTCTCTCAGGTGACTCGTGAAAACGTTCTCGTCGTGCAAGGATGCAGCCGTGAGTGATCTGTGAGTCGGCGAGGTTGTGAGTCAGCGAGTCGGTGACTCAATTATCCAATGTCATTGACTGTGTCGCCCCAAGGTGATCTCAAATAGCATGGTTTATGCTGTTGCTTTATCTCCACCTTTCTATTTCTGGAGCACGCTTCGTGTCTCAACGCCTGGTTGTGTGTCTGTTTTGTGGCTGTGGGTGTTTATATGTGTGCAGTCATCTGTCTGTACGTGTGGGTGTTTGCTTGTGTGCATATATCTATTTGGATGTGTGTGTGGGTGTTTGAATGTGACAGGAAGACAAACAGACAGACAGACGGACGGACGGACGGACAGAGGGACGGACGGACGGGTGGATGGATGGATGGATGGATATAGATAGGTAGATAAATAAACAAACAGACAGACAGAAAGACAGACAGACAGACAGACAGACAGACAGACAGACAGACAGACAGGCAAGCAGGCAGGCAGGCAGGCAGACAGACAGACAGACAGATAGATAGGCAGGCAGGCAGGCAGGCAGGCGGACGGACGGACGGACGGACGGACGGACGGAGGGACGGACGGACGGACAGCGAACGGACGGACGGACGGACGGAGGGACGGACGGACGGACGGACGGACGGACGGACGGACGGACGGACAGACAGACAGACAGACAGACAGACAGATAGATAGGCAGGCAGGCAGGCAGGCGGGCGGACGGACGGACGGACGGACGGACGGACGGACGGACGGAGGGACGGACGGACAGCGGACGGACGGACGGACGGAGGGACGGACGGACGGACGGACGGACGGACGGACGGACGGACGGACGGACGGACGGACAGACAGACAGACAGACAGACAGACAGACAGACAGACAGACAGACAGACAGACAGCAGAGAGACTGTTTAACATATTTTTATGACTCATTTCGTCTGTCCCTATTTTCCGATCTGTCTGTTTCTCTGTCTGTCCAACGGTACGCATAAATCTGTCTGCCTATCTAGCCCCAAGAATGTCCCAAATTTGTGCCCGACCAGCATTCACTGTCACGATTTCAAGAGCTCGGCTCAGTAAATTAGCAAACAGTGGAATGCTGGGTACATCTGGTTACTATGGCGACCTGAGAAAGCTATCTTCAACATATAAGGCAGTTTCTGTTTGGGACATCTTCCGGCTGTTTGTTGAACCACCGCACGTGGAGAGATAAATTGCTTTAGAAATTGTAACTGCTTAACGATATGAAGAACCCACAGTAAAGTCTTCGTGTTAAAATATTTCAGTCAGGCATTTAGATGGTCTCTAATTTTGACTTTTCGTTCAGAAAGCAATGGAAAAAAGTGCCTAGAAAATGATCTCACGTACAGCATAGGACATACAACTTTTAAAGCGCTCAGTAAAGAAAAAAAGATAACCAGTTTGAGAACATTCATATTTGCTTTGGCAACATACGAATGTTGGTTATCGACAAATATCTCTAAGGTATAAAATTGTGGTGTTTTAATTTGCTGCTTAACTATATGGAGAACTTGAAGGCAAGTTTAGTTGTTCATATATTCCAGTCACACAATCTTTGGGCATGTCATGAGAAAGGAAAGATGGAGTATGTCGTCACAATTGGAAAGATGGAGTATGTTGTCACAACGATAAGCTGGAGGGGAGAAGAAGCAGAGGAAGGCCAAGAGAGAAGATGCTGTGCAGTTTGGTATCATGGCACGGATAAAAATCAGGAAAAATTGGCAGTACACGAGACAGAAGGCTGGACGGACATGATGACAAACTCCAAACGGCATGGACTATAAGAAGATTGGCAGTGCATGAGAAAGAAGGCTGTGTGCAGACATGATCACCAACACCACACGGCATGGACTGTTATAAGAAGATTGACAATACACGAGACAGAAGGCCGTGAGCAGACATGATCGCCAACGTCACATGACAAGGACTATGAAAAGATTCGCAGTACACGAGACAGCAGGTTGTGGAGTGACATGATCACCAACGCCACACGGCATGGACTATAAGAAGATTGGCAGTGCATGAGACAGAAGGCCGTGAGCAGACATGATCGCCAACGTCACATGGCAAGGACTATGAAAAGATTCGCAGTACACGAGACAGCAGGTTGTGGACAGACATGATCACCAACGCCACACGGCATGGACTATAAGAAGATTGGCAGTGCATGAGAAAGAAGGCTATGTGCAGACATGATCACCAACACCACACGGCATGGACTGTTATAAGAAGATTGACAATACACGAGACAGAAGGCCGTGAGCAGACATGATCGCCAACGTCACATGGCAAGGACTATGAAAAGATTCGCAGTACACGAGACAGCAGGTTGTGGACAGACATGATCACCAACGCCACACGGCATGGACTATAAGAAGATTGGCAGTACACGAGACAGAAGGCTGTGGACAGAATATCACCAGCACCACACGGCATGGACTATAAGAAGATTGGCAGTACATGAGACATAAGGCTGTGGACAGAATATCACCAGCACCACGCGGCATGGACTATAAGAAGATTGGCAGTACATGAGACAGAAGGCTGTGGACAGAATATCACCAGCACCACGCGGTATGGTCTATAAGACAACCTATGTTTAAGTGACCATGGTTGACCATCTGGGCCATGTACTCACCGTAACACAATTCAACATCGCGAGGAGTCTAATTCCAAGCCAGGGCAAGCGCACTAGACTTTACGCCACAGAGGAGCCTCTAGGTTAACGTTGTCATCATCATCATGTCTCTTGAGAAATTGAGTAGAACAAACGAATTAACTTTAATTTCAAAGGATTAAGAATCGGGCACCCGTCTGACCTTGCCTCCTTAGATCTCTGCTCTGCTACAGTTGTTGCCCAGTCTGTACTCGAAGGCCCCCGGTTACGTTCTTGGAAAACGCGACGTTAAGTGAAACGACGTTTAGCGAAACACTATTTCCCATAGAATTATATGAAATACAGTGTATTGTGTACTACAGTAATGTTTATTTTGATGGTTGTTGATATTTATTGGACATTTATTGGCTAAATAGAGGTGGGTTGGAGGGCGAGGGGTAGATTTATTGGGACTTAGAGGCATTACATTCTGCCTCTTCATCTGAGGTTGAAACTATAACCTCTTCCTGTCTCTTCTCCTGGCTCTTCTTTACTTGAACAAACAATTTGTCCCATGTCTGCTGTACAGTAACCACCCTCCTCAATCATGGCCTTTAACTCTGCAGGGAAACGCTCTGCAACTGCAGTATCAGCACTCGCTGCTTCACCTGTTGTCTGAATGTTGTGCAGATGTGAACGCTTCTTAGAGCGCTCAAAGCAACCACGACTCGCTCTAAAGCTATCATCAGCACTACTAGTACTGCTCTCACCCGCTTTCTTAGCTAGATCTTGATAGAGAGACTTTGCTTTCTCTTTTATAACCATCTTACTCATAGGCATATTCAGTTGTTTCTGGTCTTCAATCCAGACGGCCAATAGTGCTTCCATGTTCTCCATAAGAATACTTCTGGTACGAGTGATCTTGGAAGCACTCAAAAGGGTTACCTTTTTAGCATCCTCTTTGATTTTGTCAGCACCTGCATGAATTGACCCAGCCTCAAAACGACGTTATGGCGAAACGTAGTGACGTGAAGTGAAGTTAGTCCCCTAGGTGACAATGACGTTTTAGCGAAACGACGTATACCAAAGTGACGTATAGCGGGACCTTCCAGTATGGTTAATTACTGTTCACGTGCGATCAGTCAGCCATGCACGCGGGACTACAACGTGGGCGCCACAAGATCTGTGTTTATTAACGTGCTAGAACATTCGGTATTGGTTTGCTGAATTAACACAACCGACATGGCATCTGTGACCAATTGACCTATGGGCGTCAGTTCCGAGATCTTATAGCGACTAACAATTGAGCACGTTCTACAGTTGGTTTTTGGCGCCTATCCTCGCAGTTTGAGTTCCAGCCAAACTGCTCACTATGACCTATATCCCGTAGTCTTCTCTGGTCAACAACAACAACAACCTAGCCCAATCATCATCATCATCATTTCCACCGCAACAATAAAACCTCATTAATCTCGACTCTATATATGTTCAATCATCTTTCTGTTCTCTTGTTGTCTTAAATACCCTTACGTTGATGTCACTCGCTTTTCGAGCGCGCGCGCGCGTTCGCGCGCATGTGTGTGTGTGTGTGTGTGTGTGTGTGTGTGTGTGTGTGTGTGTGTGTGTGTGACATATTCTAGTTTCTAAATGTGCTTCTTTAACCTACCATATTTTTGAGAACATTGACAGGAGAATGTTCGAAACTCACGTTCTTCTATATTTTCCACATAGTAATTTGTGGACACCGCGCTCCGTGGCTAAGAGTATACGAACGCGATTCCTAAGCCCGCTTACCCGCGATCAAAACACAGCTGCGACCGATTTGACAGCAGACCGCGTTGCGTTAGGTTTTAACGTGTTGGTATGGAAGCCGGTCGTTCAAAAAGCAATGGCAAACTGTTTTTTTTTTTTTTTTGGCAAGATTACGCTCAGTAGTTTGCCATTGCTAATGGCAAACTACTGAACGTAAATCTGCCAAGACATCACTAACAACAGTAAAATTCTGGTGTTGACAATGATGTCTTGTAAATACGTTATGCGAAAAGAAAAAAAAATTGTGGACAGACATGATCACCACAAGTAATAAACTTAGTTGACCTCCTGTTTCCTTCTACTCAATTGCGCGTTTCTTATTAGTGCTTCGACCTGACTCAGAAATATTGACCTGTTTGTTTGGGGAACTGTGGAGAATGCTGACCTAGGTACGTTTTCCCTTGTACTCAAAGTACGTTAATGCCTTGTACTCAAGGTACGTTAATCCCTTGTACTCAGTGCCATCTGGTACACGTTATTTCATCCATACATAACTTATACAGCTAATAGTAGACAACAACAACAACAATAGAAACAATATACGTTAAAAATGCATGGAGGATGTGCAATAATCAATAATACATGACTTACTAAACCTAATTTGTGCATGGCAGTTATAATTAACCGAAGTAGATGCACATAACCACAGTTAGAAGAATGTTTACTATACTAGATGCCCCCAAAAATTATAATTTTTGTTAAGGGGGCATGTAATCTGTACTGAGATAGTGTTTAACCCTAGAACTACCAATGTCAACTTTTGTTTTCTCCACTTTTCTTAAATTAGCTTCAAAATGTTTGACATTTTATGAAATTGTTGACAATATATTCTCCAAAAGCATGCTAAAATATTTTTCAATCGCAAGAAAATTACATGTATTATAATAGGTTTATAAACTTGTTACCAGTGGGGACCGACTGAACACTAATGTACTTTCTATAGAAGATAAGCATATTTTCAGTATTAATTGATATTAAACTTGATTTTTGGCATTATTTCAGCAGATGGGCAAAACTTATTCCTAAAAGAAGACAGTATTTTTAATGAAGATGCAATCATTGATTGCATCTTCTCGCCAAAACTGAAAGTACTCAACTGTCCATTTGACATTTCCCTGCAAGTATTTGACACAAACGTTGTGTTAGAGTCATGGATGTAAGCTCTGTCTATGGCTGTACAAGTTCTGTTGCTTCAAATACTATTGACAAATGTGAGGAAGATTCAGAAAATGAGTGTAGTAGTGATGAATTTATTCCGCCAAGTAGTATTTCAAGTGTATCAAGTAAAGAACATCTATCCATTGACGAAAATAGTTGTGAAAGTGACATTGAACATGAAAATGATTATTCAAGTACACATACAAGCTCAGACTCGGCTAAAGACCAAGGACAAATGTCCTTTTGAAACATAAAGACATTACTTGGTATTCCACTCCAAGAAATTCAGCAACTTGCAGAGGAGCTTCTGAAAATGTTTTCATCCAAAATCATGGCTGATCTCGACATGAAAAAAGAAACCCTGACTCAATAATGTCAACATTTCAATTGTTTATGACAAAAAGTGTGTCAGATGACATACTGAAATGGACAAACGAAAACGGAATTAGTGTGTTTCGGGACAAACGGAAAATTGTGGAGATAATTGAACTGCAGCATTTTGTTGGACTTTTGATTTTGGCTGGTGTTTATAAATCACAACATGAAGCTATTGGTCAATAATGGAGTACAGAACATGGACGTGCAATATTTTCAAAAGCAATGCAACGAAATAGATTTACTGTAATTTCGAGATGTCTACGATTTGATAATGTCCAATAGAGAAGACAATATGAAAGAATTGATAAATTTGAGCTACTAAAGCAAGTATTCAACACATGGGCGAAAAATATACATGACTGCTATGACCCGTCGTGTAATGTAACAATTGACGAGCCGTTACTTACGTTTAGAGGAAGATGCCCTTTCAAGCAATATATTCCCTCAATACCTGACACATATGGCATTAAAAGTTGGTGTTGTTGTGAAAATGATACTTCAAATCTGTTCAATAAAGAACCTGGGAAACCACAAGAAGAAACAAAAACAACAACAAAGAGAAAGATGTACTAGACATGGTGAAAGGTTTGGAAAATCGTGGAAGAAATATTACTTTCAACATCTATTTTATAAACTGAAAATTGGGACAGAAGCTTACAATTTTAGGAACAATAAGAAAACAAAACAGAGTTGAACTTTCAAAAGAGCTGATGTCAGGACAAGATTCCACAAAATTTGCTTTCATTGGTGGTGCAGCATTAACATCGTATAGTCCAACGAAAGGAAAAGCGATTGTGCTTCTTAGAACAATGCAGAATCAGCCAGATGTGGATCAAAGTTCTGATTCAAAAACACACACAAAACATTGATGATCCTTGACTATAATCACACGAAAGGTGGAGTGGATACAGCCGATCAAATATTGCGCTGTTATTCAGTCAAACGCAAGACAAACTAATGGCCTGTAGTCATTTTCTATAACTTGTTTGATATTTCTTCCATGAATGCATTTATTCTGTGGATGCACACCAATCCTGAATGGAACAATCACAAGTCACATAAACGCCGACAGTTTTTAATTCAGCTTGCAGAAGGCCTCATCGAAATGGGCCAGAAATGTCAACCTGGGAATCTTCCACCTTAACTAGCAAAGAATCCTTGTGGATCTAGAAAATGAGGTCACTGTTACCTTTGTCCAAGGCAGATCGATAGAAAATGTAGAGATGTGTGTGGTACTTGCAATAACTTTGTTTGTGGCCAACATAAGAACATTGTTTGTGACCGCCACACCTTATAACTTTCAAGATTCTATGCTGGGTTCATGGATTACGTTAAATATTTAAGCATTCATCTTTCTAAACACTTTGTAACGATTAATAAATCAGAATAAAAAAAAAAAAAAACTGCATTAGAGGGGTCTAGTTTTAATTATATTAAGTGGTAGGCTCCGTGTGGACCCCATTGGTAACCAGTGATACTAAAAAATATCCTGGTAGTTCTAGAGTTAAATAGGTTGCTATTGTATGTATAGTAGTTGGTGGTGTCTTTGCTTTCTTGTGGAAGATTGTTCCAGGGCTGAGCTGCTGAGTACACTAAGTTTGTTTAGTAGTCTATCCTAGGTTTAGGGACATGAAGTATATTGGTCGTTAGCTGTCTAGGGTTATATTTAAACAATGGCCAAAGGTAACTTGGAGTACTTTAATATAGGATTTTGTGAATTAGTTCGGCCTTATTAAAGAGTAAGTATTTGTGGAGTGGCAGTAATTGAAGACGTTTATGTAGGCTAGAATTATCTGTAAGCTTTCTACCACAGCTCTTATCTGGAATGAATAAAAGCCCTTTGTGATTGAATTGGAACACCCATCCCAGATATAAAATATCTTTCTTGTGTTTTTATCAAGAAAAGTTTTAATTCCAGCAAGTTGGTAGACTTTGTGTTCTGTTTAACGAGCCCATGCACATGGGAATAAAAGGTTAGCTTTCTATCAATCATGTTACCCAGTGCTGTGTGCTCGGTTACACTTTCTACAGACATGTTACCCAGTGCTGTGTGCTCGGTTACACTTTCTACAGACATGTTACCCAGTGCTGTGTGCTCGGTTACACTTTCTACAGACATGTTACCCAGTGCCGTGTGCTCGGTTACACTTTCTACAGACATGTTACCAATGAGCACCTGAAAGTTCTTTGTGAGTTTACAAAGTGACGTCTTTGCTGGGTTGCCATTAACATAGATTATATTAGTAATTCTTATTTGCATAAAGTTTTCATAACTTCAGTTAACTACAATGTTTAATTCTGGTTGAAATGGCGAATCCAGCGCGCTAAAGTTTCTAGCGTGTGTATATATCGTACAGTGGTCTGCAAATAGATGGCAGGACGACGAAAGTTATAAAGGAAGAACATTTATATAAATGTCAAATAACAGCGGGCCAAGTATAGAGCCCTGAGATATTCTAGAACTACTAAGCGTTCAATTGTCTTTGGTGGGGAATCAGTCCCACTGCTGACATCTCCACATGTCATCGTCTTAGAATAGCAAGCTTCGTGTCTCTGTGTCTGCCCCTGCCTCATGTACCGCTGATATTTGCAGTTGTCACTATTGTCTTTGCCCCACTCCTCATCGCGTGACCAAAGAACACTGCTTTTTTCTTGTAATTTTTTTTTATAATGCTTACTTAGATTGATAAGACACATTAGAAGAATGGACGATGGCAGAATAAAATGGGCATACTTTTGGGTGAATTATAGATAGATAAAAGTTCGCGCCGCGCTGGTAACTTACGTGGGGTATGTAAGCCGGTCGCTCAGAAAGCAATGGCAAACTACTGAGCGTAATCTTGCCTAGTACATTAACAGCAGCTGAAAAATTCGGGTGTTGACTGCAACGTACCGTAAAAAAAAAAAAAAAGATCGCGGATTGGCCTCTACAACGGTACAAAGATATGTGTATGCTTAAGATGATTGATACAAGCATTGATATTGCACATAGGGATCAGGTCGCCGCTGATCGCGTTGCATGGAGGGCAACGACCAGAAGTGGAATAAAGACAAAGAAGAAAATGATTGCAGATAGGTAACACACTGAGTGTATGAGAAGTCAGATGGTTGTGATGCTTGCTTGAAATGACCATGTGTTCACATGCATCTATTGTGGACGAACATTTACAACAGGAATTAGTATGATCAGTCACATTTACTACAGCCATGGGTTGTAGTTATTGTGGCATGATGTCTTCAGACGTTCGCATCCCCAGTCCATTTACATTTCTCAATACTCAGTAGTTAACTACGTAAGCCGTCGTGATGCCCTAACTAAAAATAGAATCGTAGATTCTAGATCGAGAGAGGGTAGATGAATGGTGGGGTCTCAATTTGATTGGGTAACCCTTGGACTGGTAACGGTCCTTAATACATAATTAGCCCGCCAGTCGAAGCCTTGATTCCATCCCGTAAGGACATGTTCAAGATGCAGTGGTAAAATTTGCCCAAAAGCATTCTTTGGGAGGTGGTCATCTGCACTCCAGGTACCTAAATCATTTAATATGCTATGTGTAAACCTGATGAAGTGAGAGAGAGACGAATGGCCGAGTATTTTCTTGAGAAAATGTGAAAGAAGACAGGACTTCGTTGTACAGTGACTCTAAAACTGCCGCTCAAAACCTGTCATGTCTACCGCAGTGAAACATTCTTACCATGTCTATTGTCTGTCTGATTTGATGATTTGCATATGCTTATGACTGTAAACCACGCTCAATGCATATGGCAAAACCTTTGTGCGCTCTGAACATTCATTGAGTGCCTATCATGACCATTCTTAACCAAACTGTACATCGCTCTTGAGAGTTACCTTTGGCAGTTATGTTTCAGAATGTGTGATGCTATATACTGCATGTAATTTCTCCCTTATAATGGCTGAGAATGTTTGAGTGAATGAGATGATAATTATATAATTAACTTCTCATATTTGTAAAAGTAAAGACACTTATTAAATCCATGTTTGCAGGACTGCATTGCACTGTGGAAATTAACCTACAGTGTCTGTCAGATGAATACATGGGAAGGCTCATGCTATTTGTCAGGGAAAATTCATGTTTTCTTTCATTATGTGTATTCCACATGTGAAAGTATTTCTAGTGCATGATTTCTGCCATACAATGCCTACTTCTTGGTGCTTAATCACACTGTCTGTTCTCATTGTACACCGGTCCTTGTGATCTACTCATTGTGAGAATTTACAAGATAATTGTGTGAAGCTGCCTCTGATTAGGAGTATGTGCCTATGACTTCACGGTTTTGGGGATGAACCTGGAGAAAGGATATCACCCCAAACCCCCAAATAAAATTGCACTTCATCATCAGTGAGAGGCGGGTGTTCGAATATCACACTCCCCTTTCCCCTCCCATTCCTCTCTGAATCTGTGATAGTACTGTATAACTGTGACAATGGTTCAATAGATGTAAAACACATGTTGTGCCTTTGTTTGTTAACAGAGAATGAGGAAGATGGAGGAGGCCCTTTTCAATTACCAGGACAATCCAGGGAAGTCCTGAGCTCTAGCTTCAACTCCAGCTGAAAAGTCAGACTCCAAAAAGACCAAAATGAACAACAGGTTGCAAAGATTCAGCCTGAATCCACTAATTCTGGCCTATACAGATGGCACTGAAGAAAAGTCTTCCTTAAAAGCCTAAGACAGGGATACTCTCCAATTTTGTAAAAGCTCTAGGCTATATCTTCAAGATAAATTCAAGAAGAAACCTTAAGAGGAGAGATCACCTGGTCTTCAGCATGTCACTACTGGCTAAGAGTGGACATTAAAGGTGCACTTGGAGCTGACCCTATCACAGCTTAATATTAATAATGGCTGAAAGCTGAAGGAGCAGAAGTTAATAAATAGAGCAAATTCACAAAATGGATGGGTGTTAAGTCGGTGTGGTGATTCAGTTCCATCAGAAATCTTAGGAGTGATAGACTGTGAAGAAAGACAGCTGGGACATATTGTTTCTTTTTAGATCTTCCTCCACTGGAAAAGTAAAAGAACAGTCTTGGGTGTCAACTTCATGAACAGTCAAATTTAGGTGAGATAGACAGAAAGAAGAATGCTAGGACATATTGTTTCTTTTTAGATCTTCCTCTACTGGAAAAGTAAAAGAACAGTCCTAAGTGTCAACTTCATGAACTCACCAGTGAAAAGATAGAGCTTTAAAATTTCTTTCAAGATTGTGACAGCAGGGAATAGCCTGAATTGGAAAACCATCATGGGGAGAACTGTAACCTGAGCTGTCCAACACCATCATAGGTGCTAAAAGGATTCAACAGACCAGTGGAGCAGAACGTCCCTATGCTTGCCCCAATTTATGGCTTATCTTGTGTTTCCCTCATTAACAGTCGAAGAAAGGATTTAAGTCTAAAGTGTGGTGTAGGATAACTTATGGAGTAGAGATGTGAAGGAGGAGAGTTTATTTAGATTGATGTTTCTGTGGGGATATTGAGTGATGTGTTTGGGTTTTCATAGATAATGTCACTATATTTTGCATATAAACATATTTGAGATGTAAATTGTTGGCAGAATATGAAGCCTGAGTCTTCACTTGACCTCATCAGACATTAATAAAGTATTAGTAGTAAGAGAACAGTTTTTGAGATACATGTCTCTGTGATTGTCTTGTACATTGTTGAGAAAGAAATGTCCAACTGGTGTCAAGCATCTTCATGGTGACTGTTACTCTACTGTTGTGGTTGGTTACAGAGATTGTGAAAGTCTGTGTGGTTGTTGTCAAGTATCTTCCATGATGTATGACTTGTCTAACCTGTTGGTGTGATCATTCTTTGTGAATGTTTGTCCAACTGTTGTCAAGATCTTCTCATGTTGTCTTGTTCAACCAGTGTAGAATACAGTCATTGTTGTTTATGTTCACTACAATGGTACAATTGTCAATGTGATCATTTGTCCAAGTGTCTTGTGTCACTTGAAATAAGTAATGAGATCAAAAATGAGGTTGGCGACCAGAGCACAGTCAGCTGGAAGATGAGAGAACTGCTTTCATCGGTTACTGTGGCTAACTGCCAAGATCTCTCTCTCTCTCTCTCTCTCTCTCTCTCTCTCTCTATATATATATATATATATATATATATATATATATATATATATATATATATATATATATATATATATATATATATATATATATATATATATATGGCCTAGAAGAGAAATCATCTATAAATAATTCTGTGTAGAACTTAACTTGTGTCTAATTTCTCACAGTGGGGGGTACTCGATGAGCCAAAATTCTGAATGGTTTCTCTACAAGGGTTATGCGAGAATAAATATCAATACCTCTAGACAACACTTGCTGTTATAACCTGTATCTTTTATAGAGAGATATACTTTATAGAACTTCACTCATTGGAACTTCTGTAATTCTCTATAAACCCACAAAAAAACCTCACAGTTATTATGCCTCTCTTTAAGCACAATGTAACAAACTATCGTCTGTCAAGACGACAAGATGCCAATACATATAATGTTACACTTTAAATATCCTCCACTAGGCAATCGTTGTTAGTTACTCTAGCAGTCCAGGGTATGTACATTAGTCTCAGAAACCAGATCTCCTGTGATGGCAATCTCCTTCGGATTTGTTCGGTCACATTTCAAGAATAACTACTATACAGCAGGACATTTCAGATGAAACATTGCTAGCGTGGCAGAAGTGATTACACGTCGTATGAATTGATGGGAAACCATGGAGGTGTTTGGTTAGCACGCTTGTATATCGACCCGCTGAATGTGGGTTCGGATTCACATCGAAGTGGATCCCAGGTTGACTCAGCCAAATACTGGCACCAGGAAATGTCTTGGAAAGTAAAGTCTGCGGGATAATGCTGACCTCGTCACTCATTAAATGCCGATTATCTATCAAATTTACGTTTAAAATTATATGCACAATTCTCCATAAGGGGTGTAAGATGTTCCTTTTCTTACAGATTCTACTCACAGCGGCATTCCGCTGGTTAGAGGAGACCCCTGCAACACATATTGTCTTCATAACGGACTCAAGGAGTATGTTTGGTAAAGTGGAGAAAGGAATGTTTCGTGTGGAATGGCTCACATCGTTTTAGAGATGACGGATTGTAAGAATTGTATGGATGTTTTGCCCTGGCCATGCGGGAGGGTGGGGGAATGAGCAGGCTGATAGGCTAGCAGGGAATGCACCTCTTGGTGGTCGATTATCTATGCACAGGGGAGAGGCGGTCGTGCGCCTGTTGGACCAGGTGGAGAATGTGGGGGAACATATTGAGAACTCGTATGTGGAAATGATGAGATTGCGGGGGATTGGCGGGAGTTCTGGTGGAATCTCAGAATTGAGAGGGAAGTCCAGGAGAACTTTCAATCAGATATACGTGGGAACGATTAGTAATGTGACTCTTCGCTGGCTGTTGGACAAGAGGACGGAGCGCATATGGGAATGTCCTGAGTGCAGTGATGTCGGTTCTTAGCTCAACTCAACTCAACTCAACTGATAGTATCTTTCATAGACAAGACTGTAATTAGTATCAACCTCTTCTTAGAGTCCACGCGGTGTTATGTTGGTCCTCTTATTTGTCCACACTCTCTTGTCTCTTATATTGCCTTTGATGTCCAATTCAACAGTGGTTCCATGCAGCGATATCATCCGTCTGATGATCTCTCGGACCCTTATCCCCGTCAATTGTCTTATTGTCTTGGTGCTATTAATTTTCGACATAAATGTCCTTCTACGCAATGGTGTCATTATCATGCCTTTGAGCATTGTCTCTATGGATCTTTCCCTACAACTGTTTTGTTGTCTCTATAAATAAATAAACACAATTTAAAGGAAAAAAACATAATAACAAAACTCAAATAAGCCCGATAGCAGTAGTCTGGTGTAGGTATGGGAAGTGTTACAGCCATCACATCTGTTAGGCCTAAGTGCTCTGGGAAATTGGTGGTCAGTCTCTTTCTAGTGTAGCGAACATCGAGTGCAGGTATCGAACCCGTGCCCAACTGCCATTGTCGGCAACAATACTTAACCATTACACCCACACGCCCGCTTGTTTTGTTGTCCGGACGTCAATAATCCCGATACAAATGTCTCCATGCAAGTATTTCACATACAGAACGTCGTCTCAGGCGAATGTCGAGCTATCTTTCCTTCCGACTGGTGTGTTGTCTGTAGGACGTTACTGTCAGTCCAAGTGTCCTTTCACTGAACCATGAAAAGTCCTCCAGCATTGCCTCTCTGGATCTCCCGGATTCTCCTCTCCTCCCACTCAGTTGGTTTCTTGTTTCGGTGTCACTAATTTCCAATTCAAATGTCCGTCTGTGAAAGGATGTCATGTCATCCAGCATTGGCTCTGTGGATCTCCCTGGCTATCTTCCCTTGTAACTGTTTTGTTGTCTCGACGTCATTCATGTAGGATACAGATAGACTTCCATGGAAATATTTCAAGTCTACAGCAATGTCCCATACGATCTTCAAAGCTATCTTTAAATTCGACCTTTGTGTTTTCTGGTCGCCATATTACCATTACAAGTGTCTGTCTGTGCAACCATGTTAAGTATTTGAGCATTGCTTCTTGAAGATCATCTGGGGCCTTTATCCATTCAAGGTTTCTGTTTTCTCCACGTACCACAATTCCTCACTTCCCGTGATGTGTTCAAAAAATACAAGGTTCAATGCAATGATTTCGCACGATGAACATTCAAACATAGTTCGACATTACAAAGGGTAGGCTGTAAGACCACAACACTGGCAACACTTGAAAAGTTTAAAACCTTCTTATACAGTAAGGACATACAGACTAAACAAATGCTCGTGTTGATATCGAATGACTAGAGTTGACAGCTGAAAATATCGCAGCTTCAATGCAGACAGGCCCATGGCAATTTACGTTTCGGGAATAGCGAAAAGGAATAAGAAGAAATACAAGTATAGCCCATGCGTATTTCAGAAAGAGCAAAAATGTGCTCATCCACAAGCAAAAATCCGATATGAATTGCTTGTAACTGGTGGTATTTGACAGTATGAAATAAATATGTATTGTTATTTTCCTGTAGAAAAGTATGTGCGAAACATGGCAATTAAGGCTGGATCGATGTGACGGGAAGGGCGTGGCGGTACCTACATCAGGTGATCATATTGAATAAAGCGTAGGTTTTTGGTTTCTTCTCAGCTTAATGCCATCACAACTTGACAGAAAATTGTAGTTCACTTAGCGCTATCAGGAGAACTACTTGGTAGACGCGACTGCTTGTTCATTGCAAAGTTGGGATCACACTCTATGACGTCAGCAGGCAACTAAATGCCACTTCTGTTTAACAGTCTGCGTACGCTATGTTAAGCAAATAGCCTGACAAATTGAAGGAAGATTTGTTGGAATTGAAGTGTCATGTGTGAATGTCAAATGGCATCCGTTCTTGAGAAAGTGGTGGTCGCCAGTAGCTCCCAGTGAGAATGCTCACAGTTGTGTTCTCATAAACCTACCATGGATGGGGACAACATGGTGGATAGTCAAAGATGTCAAAGTCAATCAAAGACGGAAGTCTGTTCCCGTCACATAAAGCAGGCCTGTTTGTAAACAATTCAATAAGTACAGAACCTTTTATAGGCCTTAATACGCATTGGGAATATGCTTAGTGGCAGACATCATGACCGGGCAGGTACTTTAACATATGCGTTATTAACCACAGAAGCCACAAACAATATGTTGCAGATTTATGGCCTGACAGGTTGACGGAAAGAGTCTGGGACAACAGGAAGCTTACTGCCAAAACAGAACTCCTTGGCTATCAAGCCTGTGTACTTGGTACTCTTCTTTATGGCAGTGAAGCCTGGTCAACTTACTCACACTAAGAGAAACGTTTCAACAGCTTTCATATGACGTGTCTGCGAAGAATTACTTCGTACTAAGTGGCAAGACAAAATCACAAATACTGAAGTATTGTAAAGATCAGGTTGTGTTGTGACGGTGTATTCCATGCTCAGTCTCCGTAGACTTAGATGGATAGGACACAGGGGGATGGATGATGGTAGAATACCAAAGGACATCATTGTTGGTAAATTACAGATGGGTAAGAGATCTCGGGGTCGGCCTCTACTACGATACAAAGATGTGTATAAGTGGGACATGATTGATACAGGCATTGATAATGCACATTGGGAGCAAATGGCCGCCGATCGTGTTGCATGGGGGGGGGGGGGGAAGCAAACATCAGAAATAGAATAAAGACAAAGGAGAAAATGATTGCAGAAAGGTCACATACTGAGCGCGTGAGACGTAAAATGGTGCTTGATGGTAAATATAACCATGTCGCATGTTCACATGCATCCATTGCGGACTAACATGTACAGCGCACATTGGTCTCATCACTCACATTCGCCACCGCCATGGGTTGTAGTTATTATACCTTTTTGATGCACAATGTAACAAACTATCGTCTGTCAAGACGGCAATGTGCCAATAATTACTTTAGCAAAAACAATTATAAGACCTAGTCATAGGTACTGTTCGAATAAAGAGTATCTGTTATCCCCTTGATAATTTCAAATTTAACGCGCTCTTTCTGATTGCATAAAACAGGCTGAAATCGCATGATTACTAACGCCTCACTATATTTGAGCACTTGTTTATTGTTTGTCGAATACAGCATTTAAAAAAAAAAACGCTGTTTATTTGTTCACTTTATGGTCGTAGTTTATGAGATATTCAGACACGGACAATGACGGCGTGTTATAGCCGTTCGACTGCACAGGAATTCCTGAAGGCTGATTTCTTTCTCTCTTGTCCACCCACTCTACTATATGTTCTATTTATTAGTTGACAAGTGGCAAGATCGAGGGGGAAGAGAAGAAGGGGAAGGCAGACAAGTAAATACCTGGGTGGCTTGGCCATGGTGTATGGTCGAGACAGGAACACTGCCCTGATCCATAACGCTGATGATAGTCTGAGATGGCGACACATGACCGCCCACCCTTATAGGCATGACACATGATGATGATGATATTTAGCGAGGATTTAAACACAGAAATGATTTAGACTCCACATTTGATCCAGCCTAATATGTACAACTGGACACGTTTGGTCAAGTAAATGCGACAGATTTGATACTGACCGCATAAGGCATCGAGTTCCGATTGGTCCATACAAGTATTCCTGGCACTCCTGAAAAAAGTTAAATGTCAGACAATAAAATTCATTGCCCCGGGGTCTATCCCGTATACTTCGGACTTTGTTTCTGTAGAACGGCCTGCCGAAAGCGTCGACACGGAGTAATATTCCAACAAGCTTCAAATTACAATCATCACAAATTCCAATCAGCCTAAAATTCCAATAAGCCTAAAAAAAAACAACAACAAAAATCCCTCGAAGTGCAGAAAAGGGTTCTTGGCGTTATACTGCTAAGAACATGTAAAGAGATTGTTTTGAGTGCATTCTCCAAGTGTTAATACCAACAATCGAACGTAAACTAATCGATGCCATAATTCTAACTAGACCCACTCAGCTAACTTCCGTTTCTAGCAAACCGTTGGCTCACTGGGGTTGTAACCCCTGCAAGTTTCCAGTGCTCACGCAATCACATCACTGCATTAGCTTTCGTCACGGAACTGGGTTTAAAGTACAGTTCCCGATCAACCATTCTTCACATCCTTCTTCCATTTTTTATCGTTTCAGTTTGTTGGTGTCAATTTTTGTTTTGGCATTTCACCATAAATTAGCTGCATAGTTGGTGTGGCAAGGTTTGTTTTAGCTGCAGTCTTGATTAAATTCTGACTAAACATCCCAGTTACGCTTCTGTAATGATTGGGAAAAACAACGTGACTTTGGGTTCTTGATGTCGTTGTTGTTTTGTTGTTGTTATTGCCATTTTTGTAATTGTTGTTGTTGTTTTGTTAATGCTTTGCTGTTATTATTGTTGTTGTTGTTTGATGTTATTGCTATTGCTGTTATTATTGTTGTTGTTGTTTTGATGTTATTGCTTTGCTGTTATTATTGTTGTTGTTGTTTTGATGTTATTGCTATTGCTGTTATTATTGTTGTTGTTGTTTTGTTGTTATTGTTATTGCTGTTATTATTGTTGTTGTTGTTTTGTTGTTAATGCTATTGCTGTTATTATTGTTGTTGTTGTTTTGATTTTATTGCTATTGCTGTTATTATTGTTGTTGTTGTTTTGTTATTGCTATTGCTGTTATTATTGTTGTTGTTGTTTTGTTATTGCTATTGCTGTTATTATTGTTGTTGTTGTTTTGATGTTATTGCTATTGCTGTTATTATTATTGTTGTTGTTGTTTTGTTGTTATTGTTATTGCTGTTATTGTTGTTGTTGTTGTTGTTGTTCTTCTTCTTCTTCTTCTTCTTCATCTTCTTCTTCTTCTTCTTTTTCTTCTTCTTCCTCTTCTTCTTCTTCTTCTTCTTCTTCATCTCCACCTTCTCCTCCTCCTCCTCCTCCTCCTCCTCCTCCTCCTCCTCCTCCTCCTCCTCCTCCTCCTTCTCCTACGGTCAACATTTGCCGTGCGTCTATCCCAGAGGATGGTGCTTAACATCCATTGTATTCTGTAGATGTCAGATTTCTGATCCCGTTCCACTTCGGCCAATATCTTCCGGCTTGGATGGTTGAGGTTTCTTTTCTGGTCCCTCCTCCCATGGCCATATTGCCTTCCCTGGCTTGTGAGCTCACATTGTCTGATTTTTTAATTATGGGTTTGATTTCTGTAGACAATAGTTTTGTGTTTTGTTTCCAACAACGAAGAAAAGAGCTTATGTTAAAGTTATTCATTCCGAAGCAAACATGTAAGCTATTTTGTTATTCTCTTTTGTTATGTTTCGTTTTGTTGCAGGGGTTGGGGAGGGGAGAGAGAGAGAGCGAGCGAGAGAGAGAGAGAGAGAGAGAGAGAGAGAGAGAGAGAGAGAGAGAGAGAGAGAGAGAGATTTACTGAAAAATAAACATGTCTGAATTTATTTTTCAGCCGTATATACACTCGTCATGTGTTGGGAGTAGTTTGGAATAAAAACTATGGCCATGCGTGGAGAGACAACAGGAAAAACAAGATATATAATACAAACGGAATGTGTGAATACTTGACAAATCATGGCACATTCTGGCCTGGACAGAAGCTTATAGCTAGCTTTATGGGCAAAAGGAGGATATGATCTTCTGAATGCTCTTGGGATATGACAGACTTACATATTATATATTAGATGAGGTCAAAGTTAGTTAATTGCACCTCCGACTGATATAGAGATAACCTGTAATGAGGCCAGGATATTGGAGTAAATTGGCTGCATATAGTTTACAGGACATGGCAGTCACCCCAGCATTTTTTGAATGTTTGTGATTAGGGAAAGCTTAAGTTCAGTAGTTTGTCACTGCTTTCTGAACGACAGGTATACTTGTGTATGGGAACCAACGCAATGCGGTCTGCTTTCAACTGCACGCAGCTGTGTTTCGAACACGGAATGCGGGATTGCGAACTGCATACGTAACCCATTCTCCACAGATCAGGTGGGACATTAATAAGAAGCAATAATAGAACTAAGTGGGAACCACAGAACCCTAGCCACCAGAAAGATGGTGCAAATGACAATCTCAACCATAAATAACAAATAAAAATCTTCAGACTTCGGCCAAGTCTCTACAAACTGAAATATAATGTTTACACAACTAGACATAGGAGACACTGATGCATGTGACTGTTGAACTGGTAAAAGGATAGCTAGATATTTGTTAAAGGAATGTCCACCACATGCAGAACTAAGAAGAGTATTTCGACATGCACCCGCTCCAATTTAGGACAGTCTGTGAGGATATGTCAACAAGCTTCTGTTGACTGCTGCTTTTTGTACACTGTTTTATTCGGGGGTCAACTATACCCGCGTGCACCCAGGCTTACAGAAGATTATGGCATTGACAAGAAGAAGAAGCAGAAGAAGAAGAAGAAGAAGAAGAAGAAGAAGAAGAAGAAGAAGAAGAAGAAGAAGAAGAAGAAGAAGAAGAAGAAGAAGAAGAACAACAACAACAACAACAACAACAACAACAACAACAACAACAACAACAACAACAACACGAACAAGAAACAATAACAATATAGGAACAAGAAGATGAACAAGACAAGAACGACAAGAGACGAAGAACACGAAAAATAGAATGTGCATGATATTCCAACTATAAATATTTTTTTCGCATATCCTTTACAGGACATTGCAGTCAACACCAGCATTTTTGAGCTGTGGTTGATGTCTTGGCAAGTTTGACGTTCAGTAGTTAGCTATAAATTGCGATTATTAAATACAAACGGTCATTGGGGCAAGATGTAGAATGGATAAGAAGAAATAATTCATAATAAAGATATAGAAAATAGAGAGTCTAGCTGAGAAGATAAACATTGTGTAGCACGTTCTTTGCAGAAAGTCGATCTCATTACGGCCAGCCAAAAAGTCTCTTGATCTCTGGTCATTTCTCCTGTCCCATGCATCTTCATTCCCAGTATTGTCTTCAATCTCTTGTGTCCTTCTTCAGGCTGTTTGACTCGTGCTTCTTTTTCCAGGAACCATGCATCCCATGGCTGTTGCTTCTAAGACTTTCAATATGGCCAAAGTATTTCAGCTGCCCAGACATGATACTTTTGATGACACAGTTGACTTCTATGTCCACATCTCGTAGAATGCCAGTATTTATCATCCGCTTGGTGCGAGATAGACTAAACATGCTCCTGTAACATCGCAACTCATTAACTAACGCTAGTTATTTTCTTCTGGGACGATTGTGACTTGGTCCATGACTCATATCGGTGTGTTGCCACTTGAAAGATGCATGTGTTGAAAGATGCGTGTGTTGCCACGGGAAAGATGCGTGTGGTGCCACGGGAAAGATGCGTGTGTTGCCAAGGGAAAGATGCGTGTATTGCCACGGGAAAGATGCGTGTATTGCCACGGGAAAGATGTATTTGTTGCCACTGGAAAGATGCATGTGTTGCCACGGAAAAGATGCATGTGTTGCCACGGGAAAGATATTATGTATACAGATTCTACGGGTGTCATTTATCAAATACAAGTCAATAATTCAATCATCAACATGTTCCTCTGTTTCTATTACGCGTCGTGGGGAGGAATAGTTGACGATCCAGCGCCTAATGGGCGGCACTAGATAGTGTCATTCCGTGTGTTGTAATATATCTTTGATGTCGTCAAAACCCATTTTATTCTCGGGTGTCCTCCTCCTCTCGTAGCAGATGTTCTTTGATGTAGCGCCAGTGCTGGTAGTTGATGGCATTCAAAGAAGATGACAGAACCACGTGACCTTCTGCCTTTCAATATATGTGACACGAGGTGCTGATCCCATTGTCTGTCTGGTTACATTATTTCTTACTCGATATCTGATAGTTAAGGTGTCAGCTATTCTCAAGCATCTCATATCCCAGATGTTGATTTTGCGTAGGTGATTTGGAAAATGTCCAAATTTGAAATTGGTAGCAGTGTGTGGGTGTGAATATGCTATTTATTATCTATTGTTTGGCGGACGTAGTATATTTTGATGTTTCATTATGGGTGATAGTTGATATGTAAGCTTAATTGCTTTTTGACACAGAATGACGATTTATATGTATATTGAAAGTAGATATGAACATTTAAAACATAGAATAGACGAATGTATCTAGGCTACCAACAAACAGTATACTACAACACACATTGATGTACAGACCAGATGGAACCAGAAGAAGAGCCCGACCATGTAAGTGATGGACATACTGAATATTAAAAGAGTCCATGGGAATCTCGATATATGAAGCCCATAAACGGTCATTCTCCAACTGTTTATGCTTCACTTCGACACCGCAAGGTACAAGAGGAACAATATAGGTAACATGAGATGAGATAGGGTGAGATGAGATGAAATGAGGTGAGGTGGGATGAGATGAGATGAGATGAGGTGAGGTGATTTAAGATGAATGAGATGAAATAACACTAGAAGAAAACCCCTACAGAATAAAATACCACACAAATAACACGCTCAAAGAAAACAGTCATTAGACAAAGAAAGATGAAGAGCCGGTATTGTCACGCCTGCTCCAAATATGCTTCACGTCTGTGATGTCAACCAACAAGGACAAGACGAGAAACAACAAAACAGTAGCTGTGCAAATTGGAACATAAAGGAATGTGAGTGGATCAATATACTTGCTATTTCTGCATGAATCGACTCTACCACAATCAATAAAATAACTGAGATTCTGTGGAAATTATTTGCGTTGTTATGTTTTTAAGAAAATTATGGAGAACCCATCTCGTGTGATGTAATTCAATTCACCCATTTACATTTTCTTTCTTCTGATCATTACGCATGTAGTTATTTTTTTTTTCTTTGTATTGGTTGTCCGTGTGTCTCTTTTTACTTTTTCTTAGGTTTGTTCCGGATGTGGACTTTACATCCGGTTTTTATTATCGCCACAAGAGGCCATTTGGTTCAGATAACAATTCATATTTATTTCAATCCTTGACTTCATTTCCTATGTGATACCATAGCCACACAGTTACACCCGTCTCCGTGGTGAAGTATTTAACCCTCGCCATCTGAAAGCTGTGGATTCGTTTCAGGGGTGAAATTTTCTGAAAGACTTCTGGAAGTCGTCGCTGGAGCTACGGAGTTTGGGCTTTGTGCGGCGCCTTCTACAGACCACGAAAAACTACCGAGTCATATGGGATTAAATCCGGTCCAATGAAGTCGATCCCCATCCTTATAACCCGCTTAAACCTGGTTACATCAGTTGAATATATAGATAATAAAAATGTATGTGACTCGACCGATATACTGAATGCTCTACGAGAAGTAAGACTTTTGCGAGAACCAATTGATGACTGTGAACCTACAACCATGGTCAGACTGCGAGAACAGCAAGTTAAAAGAGGTTTGGCTAGACAAGAACACTATGTTGGAAGTCAAAGAATATTGATAAACCAACACAGAACTGGCGTTGTTAGCCGCTACACGCTCTCCCCATCTCTCCTCCCCCTCTCTCTCATACCTCTCTCCACATCTCTACCCCTCTCTCATCCCTCTCCCCTCTTTCTCTCTCCCCATCTCTCCCAAGAGAATAGATGCTCCTGGTGTACTCCTTCCGATATACCGCTAATGACAACCACTGAAGAATTTACCTACCTCAGTAACCTAAAAATCAGTAACTCATCCGGGTTAGATGGCATCAGCAGTCGTATTCTCCGTTGTGCTGCGCCAGTGATCTGAGTGTCATTAGCATATGTATATAACCAGTGACTCGCCAAAGGCCACTTTCCTTCAGCTCTCAAAATCGCTAAAGTGTATCCTCTTCTCAAATATGGCTCATTGGACGATGATCCCCTGAACAATTATAGGCCCATTTCATTACTATCATAACTATCTAAACCACCAGAAAAACACATTCATAAAGCGATTTTACAGTATTTAGTTCGCAACAAGCTTATAGTTGACAGTCAATCAGGATTTCGGGAAGGGTTCCAAATGTTGCTGTATGTAGCCGAGGCGCGGTGTTGGGGTGAGCGCCCAACATTGCTCAAATACCTCAATGGCTCGTGAATACATAACCTATGCAGCAAAAGTCCAACTCCTGGCCTTCACGTGGCGGACCTGTTTAAACTAACAGGAGAAGGGGCGACGGCGAGTCTCTGGCGCCGGAAAATAACCAGTATGCTCTAGATGTGTATGCACGTACATGCATGCGCAGACACTCTACACTCGAGTGAGACCACAGTCTGCTCTAGCAAAGAAAGGTGCTGAAGACGGAGGCAACCAGCAAAGAGGCGCACCACAGAAATCAGGATGCCACGCAATCACGCAAAATGGAATATGTCGACTACTGCTAATCGTTATGGTGCTCGCCCTGCTTTGGACCCCCAGGCAGTTGCAGTGCCGGGCCCTATGTCTCGAAAGGGTCCAACCCCAACTACTGGAGGTCCTTCTCAGATGTCCTGTGGAGCCAGGGGACATGAGAATAGGACGACTGGCCATACTAAACGAAGACTTAAAATAATGCACTGGAATGCGGAGGGAGACAGCAACAAAAAAATAGAATTAGAAAAAATCTTGGACCAAGAAAAAGTAAGCATATGTTGCTTGCAAGAAACTCACCTCAATGAAAATATAGCCTTCAAAATCAGAGGCTACCAGTGTTACCGATCTGACCGAAAGAACAGGCGAAAAGGTGGGATACTGACCCTTGTAAGAAATAACATCATGGCTTCCAAAATCAAAGTCTACATGGAAGGGGCTGAGTATCAGACACTTAAACTTAAGACAGGTAATACAGATCTACATCTGATCAATTACTACTGTCCAAGTGACCGCCCACAGGCACTGGACACTCTACCACTAAAAGAAAAAATGATTGTGTGTGGCGATTTCAACAGCCACTCGCAGAGCTGGGGCTATGATCACATGGACCAGAGAGGAGAGAGACTGGAAGACTGGCAAGATGAGAATAGATTCATGTTGATTAACAAGCCGTCCGACCCACATACTTTCTACTCGAGATCATGGCACTCTACAACTACACCTGACCTGGCTTTTCATTCACCAGACCTGGAGTTGAACATTACACGAACTGTTGGGAAACAACTTGGTGGCAGTGACCATCGGCCAGTCTTTCTAACCGTAGAAAATGAGCTTGTAAGTGAAAGCAGCACCCTCTCGAGGTGGAACTACAAGAAAGCAGACTGGGCAATGTACAAGCATCGCACCAGCATACTGGTTAGAAACCTGAACACTGAGAAAGACATAAATAAAGCAGTTGGAGAGTTTGGGAAATGCATACTACAGGCAGCGCGAGAAACAGTACCAAGAGGAGCCCGTAAACAATATAAACCCTACTGGAGTAGTGAACTGGAACAGTTGCATAATGATGTTGAAGTGTGTAGAAAGCAAGCAGAGGCCACACCCAGCCAAGAGCACCACAATAAATTCCAGCATGCAAAAGCCAAATTTCAAAGGGCCAAGCTGCAGGCTAGACGGAAAAGCTGGCAGGAGAAAACGGAGTCTCTGAACTTTGAAAGAGACACAAGGAAATTGTGGAAGCTAATAAAACAGCTTAATGACGAGGGCACAGGGAGAAACTCAAAAATTGCACTACATAAAGATGGAAAAATCTTAACAAGAAAGCAAGCAGCTGACCATTTTGCGGACTCGTTCGCACAAGATAGCAATATCAAAATTAGTCCAGAGAAACAACAAGAGATTCGAAAGAAACGACAACATACAGGACAGAAGGAAATAGTACATGAGGTTCTGGAGGCACCCATCACAATCAGCGAACTGGAGCTAGCCATATCAAAACTGAAAATGAGAAAGTCACCAGGAGCTGATGGTATCTCCAATGAAATGATCAGGAACTTAGGAACAGAGGCCAAAACAAAGCTGTTGCAGATCTTCAATAACAGCTGGACCTTAGGCAGTGTTCCACAAGCCTGGAGAGAAGCAATCATGATACCCCTCCTAAAATCAGGGAAAGATAGTTCCATTGCCTCTAGCTACAGACCAATTAGCCTCACCAGCTGTCTCTGCAAAACACTGGAGCGCATCATCAATCACAGACTGCAGTGGTACATTGAAAGTAAAAACATCCTTGTGCCACAGCAGGCTGGCTTTAGGCAGTGCTACTCTACGGAAGATCAGACAACCTACCTCTCTCAAGAAATTGAGGATGCATTCCAAGAGAAGAAGCTGGTGCTTGCGGCATGGATAGATCTGAAGAAAGACTTTGACAAAGTCTGGAAAGAAGGTCTGATGAAGAAACTGAGAAACTGCAAAGTCAATGGAAGAATATACAAATGGGTGAAAGCATACTTGCACAACAGAAGAGCCCGAGTACAGATAGACGGACTCAAGAGCAAGAAAGTACTACTGCGTCACGGTGTCCCCCAGGGCGGAGTCTTGTCCCCCAAACTTTTTCTAATCTTCATCAATGATCTTGTTGCTCACCTACCGCATGGAATTAAAGCGGCAATGTACGCCGATGACCTGGTTCTATGGAGCACAAATGAATATGCATCAGTGGCCACCAGATTGCTACAAAGAGCTGTAGATACATTTGCTGCATGGGCAAATAGATGGTGTGTCAGCATAAACACTGACAAGTGCAGCACCACCCTATTTACCCTCTCTCCAAAACAAAAGGTAGGGATCATCCAGATAAATGGAACACCCCTAAGAGAAGATAAAGAACCAACATACCTTGGAGTAACATTTGATGGCAAGCTGACATGGAGAAAGCACATCAACAAAGCAGTAGCAAAAGCCAGAAGGAAAATAGCCATCCTGAGAAAGCTAAGTGGAACCACATGGGGAGCCAGTACGAAAATACTTAGCAAAGTTTACCAACAGAGCATACGACCACACCTGGAATATGGGTCAACTGCGTGGTGTTCAGCATCAAATACCACACTACAAGAGCTGGACAAGGTGCAAAATCAAGCACTTAGAGTCACCACAGGAGGGATGAGATCAACCCCTATAGTGGAAATGGAGAAGATGGGGAGGACACAGGCACTGAGTGAGCGCAGAGATACGAAAACGCTAATACAAGCAGAAAAGTTCCTCAGCTTGCCAGGCCACCCTATGAAGAACAGATTTGAAAACCTAGCTATGGGGCGGTTGAAAAGAAGTAGTTTTATCCACCAGGCCAAACGACTCTGCAGAGAAACCACTGATCTGCCCACAGTTGGTATCCCCCTAACAACTATTCCAGAGCGAACTCCATGGAAAGATGAGCATAGACTATCGTTACAAATCCAGACAAAAGTGAGAGGAATATTTGACAAAGAAGAACAGAACAGAGTGCAGCGCAGAACAGCCACTTTCAGCTTCCTTGATGAAGAATACCCACAGGACCTCTGGATCCGAGTCTACACAGATGGGTCAGCACAAAATGCTGTTCGAAATGGAGGAGCGGGAGTGTACATAGAATACCCAAATAATACTAGGGACACAGCCAGAGTACCGACAGGAAAGTACTTCCATAACTATGATGCCGAAATTGAGGCAATCAAGATAGCAACAGAGAAATTACTAAATAACAGCAATGGTACACAACCTGTGGTGCTACTAACAGATGCAAAATCAGTACTCCAGGCGCTCCTCTCTGGGAAATTGCCAGTACTAAGGACACTACTTTCTGAACTTAGCAGTCAGCATAAAGTCACCATACAGTGGATACCATCCCACTGTGGAGTACCCGGAAACGACAGAGCTGATCAATTGGCTAAGGAAGGAGCCAAAGAAGAACAGTCTGATGTGCCCTTTACATACCACCAAAAGAAAAGAATGATCAAATTAGTCAGAAAGCCACCAAAACCTGCTCAAGATGACTACCACATTATGGACAGACCAGAACAAGTCATTATTCTGCGCCTCAGAACAGGACACAAAAGATTACGCAACCACATGTATACAAAATTCAAGATTGGTGAAACAGCCATGTGCACATGTGGATTGGCGTCGCAGACAGCAGAGCACATACTCCAAGACTGCCCAAAATATAACATATCTAGGCAAACCTTCTGGCCTATAGAGACGACAGTGGAAGATAAACTCTATGGACCACTGTGCGAACTGAAAAAAAAAACAAACAGTTCAATTCATGCAAGAGACGACATTGCAGATATAGACATATTTCAAGCGAACGAAAGAAGAAGAAGAAGTAACCTAAAAATCAGTAACTCATCCGGGTTAGATGGCATCAGCAGTCGTATTCTCCGTTGTGCTGCGCCAGTAATCTGAGTGTCATTAGCATATGTATATAACCAGTGACACGCCAAAGGCCACTTTCCTTCAGCTCTCAAAATCGCTAAAGTGTATCCTCTTCTCAAATATGGCTCATTGGACGATGATCCCCTGAACAATTATAGGCCCATTTCATTACTATCATAACTATCTAAACCACCAGAAAAACACATTCATAAAGCGATTTTACAGTATTTAGTTCGCAACAAGCTTATAGTTGACAGTCAATCAGGATTTCGACCAAAATATTCTTGCCATACGGCCCTAACTAACATGATAGAAAAATTGACACCAGAATATAAACAACAATCAACTCTGTGGAGCGGTGTTATGGATTTCAGAAAAGCTTTCGATATGATAGACCATGTTATTTTTAATTAAACAACATGAACCGATGAAACTTGACCCTAATGTAGTGACTCTAATTAAATCTTTTCTGTGAAACAGAAAGCAGGTAGTATCACACAATACATCTCTGTCTCAAACCACTACCTGCAATATTGGGGTACCCCAAGACTCTATTATTGGCCCCCTATTGTTCGCAATATATATCAACGATCTACCTTTGTATCTTTCGTCGTCCTGTGATCTATTTGCAGACGACCGTACAGTGTATACAAATGCTGAAAGCAGTCATTTTTCTGGGGTATTCATTGCAACAATAATTAAATAATGTACGAACGAACGAACAGACTTTATTTTCAAAGGGTAATAAATTGGGCACGCAGGCCCATCTTACATTCGGCCCTTCCAATCACTCATCTTTCTTTCAACAACATTGCATAGGAAAAAACATTGTCAAATGAATTTTGTAAACATAAACAATGCATATTACTATGTTATGAGACATATCCATCACCCACCCACACATCCCCCATTCACCCCAACTCCCCCACCCAACCACACACATAACCCACACACACATACATCCCCCACCCATCCACCACATTCCTACACCTACACATCTCCCCACCCACACACACCTCTCACCCACCACACATCAAATCCACCCACACCCCAAGCACACATACATTCCCCAACCCACACATACCCCACCCACACACATCCACCCACCTATACACATCTCCCCACCCACTCACATATCCTCTACCCATCCCATTACCCACCAACAATCACTCACCCACATATCCTCCTCCACACACACACCTCCAACCACCCAGCCAAACACACAATCCTCAGCCACACATCCCCCACGCACACACACATCTCCCCGCAACTCACATATCCGGCACCTACCCACACACAAATTCCGCACCCACCCACATAATCTCCCATCTCCCCCAACCCACTCAAAGATCCACCCCTACAAACATCACCCACCATCTCCTAACCTACACACACTCACACACCCACATATCCTCTAACCACCCACACATCCTCTACCCACCCATCCCCCAACCAAGTATCCCTTAACCACACACCCTTATTCATATACAATCACCCACCCACACATCCTCTACTCAACCACACATCCTCCACCCACCCATCCCCCAGCCACACATCCCTTAACCACACACCCCTACCCATATACACACACATCCCCACCCACACACAATCTCCCCACCCATACACACATCCCCACCCACCAACACATCCTCCA
>OY992879.1:157494945-157549945 GCA_963921405.1 Cepaea hortensis | reverse complement strand
CTACTACTACTACTACTACTACTACTACTGCTGCTGCTGCTGCTGCTGCTGCTACTACTACTACTACTACTACTACTACTACTGCTGCTGCTGCTGCTGCTGCTGCTGCTGCTACTACTACTACTACTACTACTACTACTACTACTACTACTACTACTTCTACTACTACTACTACTACTACTATTACTACTACTACTACTACTATTACTACTACTACTACTACTACTACTACTACTACTACTACTACTACTACTACTACTACTACTACTACTACTACTACTACTATTACTACTACGTGACAACAACAACAGCAACTTCTGCTACTTCTACTACTATTACTTTAACACTGGCACATGTACTGCTATTACTACTTATGCACGTACAACAGCTGCAACAAATTCTCGTACAATAACAAAAAACAATAACAACAGTAATGTCAAAACCAACATAACAACAACAACAACAAAATCAACAACAGCAACTACCACTACAACAATTACTAATACTTCTACTGTAACTGCTACTGTTATGGTAGACTTGGCTGAGAGGTTTAACACGTTTGAACTTTCACTTCTGATGAAGGCTTAATTAATTCATTCCACACACCCCGCAGTTGCACTTAAACGTTAAATTCTCGTCCTTAATTTTGAGCGTAAATTACAAGTATTTTAGAAATGGAAGAGGGTTTGCTTAATAGAAATGGTCACTGTTAACAGGGGAAGCTAACCGTCACGCAATACCTGTCCAGTGCCGCTACCATTAGTAGTAGTACCTATATCTGTAGTGAGCTAGAGGTCTCTAATGATAGTTATATCTCTCGCCCGCAGGCAGGCATGAGATCTCTAATGAATCTTATATCTCTATTTGCAGATAGTCAAAAGGTCTCTAAGGACGATTATATTTCCTGCCCGCAGATTATCAAAAGGTCTCTACTTAAAATAATGTTTCATGCGCGGAGACAGCTAAGAGGTCTCTAATGATGATTATATCCCTTGGCTGCAGATAGCCAGATGGTCTCTAATGATGTTTATATCTCATGTAAGGGGATTGTCAGATGGTCTCTTATGATGTTTATATCTCATGTAAGCAGACTTTCAGATGGTCTCTAAGGATGTTTATATCTCATGTAAGCGGATTGTCAGATGGTCTCTTATGATGTTTATATCTCATATAAGCAGACTTTCAGATGGTCTCTAATGATGTTTATATCATTTGCAAGCACATCGCCAGATAGTTTCTAATAATATTTATATCTCCTGTTCGCAGATAGCTAAGAGGTCACTAATGATGATTCTATCTTCTGTCCTCAGATTGCCAAAAGGTCGTTGATAAGAGAAGACTTCCAGGGTTCAGACCGTACATTAGTAGCCAGCAGTTTAGACAGCAACAACAGCAGCCGCAGCAACATCCACACCTCCGCCTCCTCCTCCTACTACACCAACAGCAGCACTGATGTTGCCGGCAGCGAGAAGGCCGACGATGACGCGGACTTGGATGAAGACGACGATGCGGACAGCAGGGAGAAGCCCGAGGAGTTGGAGACAGACAAAGGGATGTGGGATAAGAAAGCACACTATGTCTTTCTGTCGTTTGGTGCTGTCTTCGGGGTTCGGAACATTCTGAGCTTCCCAGCCTTAGCTATGGAGCACGGGGGAGGTAACAACCAGTGTGTCTCTACATATTTCTTCTGGTCCCTATGTTGGTCTTATTTCTCTTGGCTTGTGCATGTTTCATATTTTGTTAGCAATTTTATGGTTCCTGCGTACTTTCTTATTTCTGTCAGCCTGTACACCTTTCACATTTCCGTGTATTGATATGTATTTTATTGTATATATTAGAGGTGGTGACCCCCCATTGACCACTTGACCACCTCTTGACCACAGCATCGGTCACTTTAACCACCTCCACGTCACTACACGTACCCTCACCTACAATTTAAGGGGTCACTTGATCACCGCTTGCTCACTTGACCACGTCTTGACCACCTCTTGACCGCGTCATCGCTCACTTTAAGCACCACCGTGTCACTACACGTACTCTCCCTTACAAGTTAAGGTGTCACTTTATCACTTCTTGACAAATTGACCACATCTTGACCACCTCTTGACCACGGCATTGGTCACTTTAACCACCACCGTGTCAATACACGTACCCTCCCCTACAATTTACAGGACAATTTAACCACCACTTGACCATCTTTTGACCACCTCTTGGACACGTCACCACTCACTTTAACCACAACGACGTCACTACACTTACCCTCACCTATAATTTAAAGGGTCACTTGACTACCCCTTGACCACCTCTTGACCATTTGACCACGTCATCACTCACTTTACCCACAACCATAGTCCTAATCACACTCTTCCCTACAATTTAAGGGGTCACTTGACCACCCCTTAACAAGGGATGTCACTAAGTCATACCCATTGCATCCAATAATAACCGTAATCTTTGCAGTAAAACTTTCAATAAATAAATAAATAATTTTTTTTAAAGGGCCGTATTATCACAAAAAACCTGGCGATTATTTATTCATGAATTATATCTTCCCGACCTCCTTCTTTGCACTTACTATTTTGTCCGTATCCTCCCGCACCTCCTTTATTCTTAGTATACCTTCCGATTTACTCCCTGTTTTCAACTTATACTACTACTGATAGATGGTTTGACAGAGGTCAAGAGGGAGAACATGCATAATGATTTGACAGAGGTCATCAGAGGGCGAACATGCTGGATGGTTTTACAGAGGTCGAGAGAGAGAGAGAGAGAGAGAGAGAGAGAGAGAGAGAGAGAGAGAGAGAGAGAGAGACACACACAGAGAATGCTTGATGGTTTGGCAGAGAGCAACAGAGGGAGCCAATACTGGATGGTTTTACAGAGGTCTAGAGGGAAAACATACTGGATGGTTTGACAGAGGTCAAAAGAGGGAGGGAATGCTGGATGGTTTGATAGAGCTGCCTGGAAGACGATTAGGGAAGAAACACACATGTATTATGTGGTACTCAAAGAAGTAGAAGAAGGAAGTATAGACTAGAGATGTCTAGTTGGTCATTTATCGAAGTACACTTGTTCCTGCAGCGAGGCACCGTCGTCATTTGGAGGTGACAGCTTTGAATCCCGGTAGGTAATATAGCTTTCAATGTTTATGTAGTCTAATACATCCTCTAGTCTCTACTTCGGTCTTCTATTTCTACAAAAGCCAATAATACTTGTGTGTTTATTTACGAACTATATTAGTGGCCTCAAAGAGTTGTCCAATTGTTTAGAGAAGAAACTTGTCAAAAACATTTAGATCAAACGTTTCTGAAGGAACGTGATCGCCTGTACCGTAGGGCTTCTCTCAACAATGGTGTTGCTAATGTGCCTTTGTGTCCACCTGTACGTTTGGTTAGATATATTTTAGTCATATATTTCCAAACACAAAAATACATCCTCGTAACAGCGTTATTAATATTTGGCACCATTTATCATATATGGATAACAAAAAACGATATTGCTATGTGCATTTTCAAAAACTTGAAGCTGTTAAACAGTGCTGTAAAATATTTTAAATAACCTAGGTCGTAAACTACTATTGCTAATTTCAAAACCGATAAATCACACGCTAAGAACACTTCAGAAAAAATGGAAATTTCCAGACACGTCTTCACAATAGCATAATTCCTTAGTCAGTTATTGTATTTGAATTATGTTTTGACGATTGTGGAGGTAATTTGAAATGACATTCGTGGATCAATATATTCACTAAGCTCGTAACTTGGGCGTTAGTGTTAGCGTCAAAGAATATATAAATAAAGATGGGGAATTAAATAAGAATCTGTTATATGGCGACTTCGTAGACAAGCGTATGGTTTAGTCAGAGAGTGTTATGGGCGAAATGAATGATGGAAAACAGAGAAAACGACCATGCGCTAAGAAGGGTCTGTGTTGGGTTTCTGGACAATGAAATGAAATATATAATACCAGAAAATATTAGCAACCTAGAAGTAAAACCAGCCAGTCATTATGTCAGGCGCTCAAGCAGTGCATGTTTATATAATAATATGCCTCTAAGCGGATGTAAATTTTTAGTTAACTGTATTGCACACCCAGATAGTTACTGGGTTTTTAGAGGGTAGGGGAATTCCGCAACTTTGTATCGCTTGGGAAGACAAGTCTGATCAATAAGCTCACTCCGAAAGATGTAATCATTTTAGGATTTGGATGGCCTAGACACCTGCTGATGTAAGCACTTTAGGGATTTGATGACCAACACGCCGACAGATGTAGGTACTCTAGGGCTTGGATGACCTACACGCAGACAGATGTAGCCACTTTAGGACTTGGATGACCTAGACACCGACTGATGTAAGCACTTTAGGACGTGAATGACCTAGACACCGACTGATGTAAGCACTTTAGGACGTGAATGACCTAGACACCGACTGATGTAAGCACTTTAGGACGTGAATGACCTAGACACCGACTGATGTAAGCACTTTAGGACGTGAATGACCTAGACACCGACTGATGTAAGCACTTTAGGACGTGAATGACCTAGACACCGACTGATGTAAGCACTTTAGGACGTGAATGACCTAGACACCTGCTGATGTAAGCACTTTAGGGATTGGATGACCAACACGCCAACAGATGTAGGTACTCTAGGGCTTGGATGACCTACACGCAGACTGTGGAAAGAAGAAGTTGCTTCCTTGTTGTTGTTATTTTTTTTTTTTACAATCTGAGAATGTAACATTACGATATGGTCTGGTTCTTTACTGACTGCCATCAATTGTCATTCTGTAATCACAACTCCCGCATACATTGAACACCCAGTGACGCCACTGCATTCTACCTTCCAGGGGCGTTCCTGTTCACCTACATTATGCTGACCTTTGGCCTGGGACTGCCCATTGTGTACCTGGAGGTCAGCCTGGGCCAGTATGCCCGCGGTGGAGTGGTTAAAACTTGGAGGATTTTATCACTCGCTAAAGGTAAGTTTTCTATTATTCATTTACCTTTTAAAACACATCACAGTTTGGTTCAGTATATTTTCTCTTTCAGATCTATGTTACTCATAAAGATGTAAATATGAAGGTTAGTTAATGTGCATGCCGGTAAGAGTGGTTGAGCATTGTTTGCCTTTTCACACAATCACCAGTCTCGGATGTGGTCTGTGCTCAAGCTGCAGCTGTCATTTCGCCAAGCCATCTAGTTATTTATGTCTTTCTCTTCATCTTTGCCCATCCAGTCTGTAAGCTGTCACTAGTATGCAAAGTCTATTTCTCATCACAACATGTTGTAGATTTATTGACTGTCTCCATCTAATTTGTCTAATCAATTTACAGTTTTCATCTTCGTCTTCGAGGATTGCCTTTTTTTTTTGTTCCGACCATCCATCACACTCACTGCATTCTCATATGAAACGACATGCTTACTGTCATTAAATGTTTCTAGGTTTGAATAATAATGAGTTGCTACGATTGTATAATTGAATGACAGGGACGGACTTCATCGATCATCTGATAGCTCGTCATGAATGTTCAATAAATGTTATATTTTGATGCCTTGCCGATTGTCCCCTGACTGCCGTGTTGAGCATTATCGGTGGACAGTCTCAATCGGAGATCTTGCATGTTTGACTGTGAGCCACATATTTGTTATTAGTCTCTAGACACGTGGTAACTTTAATTCGTCACACTGACAAACATCTAATGGCAGTACAATGGTGTTTCCAAGGTAAATTTTAAAAAATGCTATCATGGGAAAAATCATGATAAGTCCTCCATGAAAGACATTATACCCATAAGTTGATAAAGAAATTAGAAATAGACAGTCCTTTTTTTTGGACAAATGTTATGAATAGAAATAAACTGTGAAGCTAAATAACAACTGGCAAATTTGATGAGAACTGAGTAAAGTAAAGACAAAAAGATAAATACCTTGAAACATGCCAGAATCTGAATACGAAGACATCACTGATGCAAGAAGCTTGTGTTCGTTTGAAGTGGCGATCCATAACCTTCCACACCAATCGGCATGACACATGATGATGATGAGCTAAATTATCATTTGTTAGTGTTCAGAGGACATGCTACTGAATGAATGAATGAATGAATGAATGAATGAATGAATGAGCACTAACTGAGCACTAACTTGCACTACTGACGAGCTCAAACGAAAGCGAAACTCGAGTCTAGTGCTTCCACATTGACGTGGATAAGCATTAGGTTCATACCAGAATACGATCAGCGTTGCCATTAGTGGGCTGTGCTCAATATTTAAATCTCAAATCCCGAAACAACCAAATAAATCAATATTTTGGTCACTTGAAACGTCATGAAAGTTTGGAGAGATCAGTAATGGAGGGGTATATATCTGGGAAGAAAGAAAAATGAAGACCAAAGAGAAGATGGGTGCAGGATGTGGCGGATGATCTCCAAATGGGTATATCGGACGCGGGACATCTTGCTTATGATCGAGAGGTTTTCCGGAAGGTTGTTATGGGAGCGAATTTCTGCAAAGGACATGCTGCTGAATGAATGAATGAATGAGTCAACAAGAGAACCGTTCTTGTCGAGGAAAACAAACTAATTATATATCTGATAAGGATTGAACCCCGACCAATGAATGTTATTGATCTGTGATCTTTGTTCCACATCTGACAGGAATCAGTGTCTGCAGTCTGCTGTTGACTCTAGTCAGGGCATCTTACTCAAGTACTCCAGTCGTGTGGTCCCTATACTACCTCTACTCAGCCATTGTGGGATCCCTGCCTGGTCAAAAGCCGATCCCTACAGGTCAGTGGTCAACACCACCAAACATACTTTATACTGACTGTCTTTCTCTTCTTCTTCGTGCCTCTTTAGAGGGAAGTACATTACACAGACTCATACACCTCAAAGATAAGTGTGAGTGACTTCGGCATACATTTCATAATCTTAATATAGTTATGTATATTAGTGGCTGCCGGCTTCCTAGCCACGAGGTATACGTGATGACGGTGAGAATTAGCAGTGGTTCGAATCGCGTCGGTAACTTACGGGGTATGTGAGCCGGCCGCTCAGAAATCAATGGCAAACTACTGAGCGTAATCTTGCCAAGAAATCAACAATCAGCAGAAAGATGCTGATGTTGACAGCAATGTCCTGTAAAGGATATGCAAACATTTTTATATTAGTGGCTGAGCGCAGATGGGAGGGTAGAAGCCTTATCCTAGTGCGAGGAAATGCAACATGAAGACTAAATATCATGGCTTTTCGGGTATCTCTACTTGGTCTGTCCCGCAACACTCTCTACCCGATCCCAGAGGTCATTCAACACATCATCGTTATCATAAATTAGCTCTCCATTCAGAAGGACAGATTGTTGGGAATCCCCGTGGCGAGGTCTTTAAGCAACTCGCCTCGCGTTCAGGGCCGGGTCATCCGGTTCATGAGTGCAATATTTCCGCAGACTCGGGAGTTTTCGCTAAAGCTACGGAGTTCGTGCTTTGTGCGACGCTTCGACAGGACACCCTGCAGAAAGAAATCGAGCCACCTGGGATAAAACCCGGTGCAATGAAGTCAATCGCCTTGCCTTTTAAACCCCTTTTTCCCAGAAGGGCAGCAACAGTTTAACTATCAGTCCGTTTAGTTCCCCCGCACACCTGCCTGCTTTATAAGCATATAAATAAATGTACAAATTATACACACGTCCTCCTCTTTACTCTCTTAGTAAAAATTGTCAGTTACATTTGTCATATTATTATTCTCTTCATCATTGTCATTACCAAGCACCTTGTGTGGGCTTTCATGTCATTCCATGTCTGCCGATCTTGAACATAAAGCATCAATTAATGTGCTGATATTGTTGTAGGGTCTGGTTTTCCTCTTCCGATCGCGTAGCCGCACACTGCGACAGCTTCCCTACTGTGTATGTAATAAGCTGTCCTTCTAGATTAGTCCCTGTCCACAAATGTTGATTACTCGTGTTGATAGTTCGTGGTATGTTCAGCATTGTTCCGTAAAATCACACTTACTCTGGTTATCTGGATAGCTTTGCTTGTTTACGAAGTATCCCAGATGACAGCCAAATGAGTAAAACTTTGTTCTGTATAACACGCAAGGATTATTTCCCACAATAAAATAACAAGTGGAGGTTTTGCTTGTTTTTTTTTTTAATGGCTGTTATATGTGAGTATACTTAATGCAAACACACTATTGACATATGCTATTCTTTCTGTAGTCTTTTCTCTCTACTTCTTGGTACCATAATACTTTAATCCGTTCTGCTTGTACACATACATACACACTGATTTTCCTGGATTCGTACTTATGTGAGAAGCCTAGGTGTCGATCCGCTAACCTAGGTACAGTGAATAGTATAGCTTGCTTTGGGTCCATATTTTGCAAAACATGTCCCATTGGTGGATTCTGATCGGCCACTTCTCTGTAAAACTGAACACTGAACAGTCATGCACTGCAAGTGAACCAAAACCATGAGGCGTATTGGGTTAAATTGTAAAATGGTACGAGGCGCGTCTGGCCGCTTAGCTAGAACACCTGCATTAATTTGGGACAACCAGGTTCGAATCCTCGGTAAGATGATGGAGAGTTTTGGTTATTTTTTTTTTTTGCTTTTTTTCTGATGGGGCTAAATGACAACAGTAACCTGCACAGTTTGCGGCGCTGCACTAGCCAGGCGGACTTAAACGAATGTAAACATGCCAATAAATCACAAACAGCCAAAGAATGGTGGAGTTGACAGCTACGTCCTGTAACAGATATGCAGTTAACGTAATTCATCAGGATCAAGAAATTCCCACCCCTTGCCCTACATTGCAAGGTACTAATGGCAGTAATGATAGTGATAAGATAAGGCAATGGACCTTTTAGGGTGTATACTGATAGTCATATATTTGCTTAAACAAATCCACACTCGGTATCCCGCCACCGCTTTTACTTTCCAAGACATTTCTTAGTGTCCATTTTAATCTAGGTTCACCTGGGAGCCTAGGACAGTGAAACAAATATGTTCACCTCCAGTGGGATCTGAACACAAGACTACCGAACCGGCAGGGTCATGCACTAGCCACTACACTCCTTGACTTCGTGTCCAGGGATTATACCTCAATACAATTATAGACTTAAACACCACGTCTCATTGATAAGTTTGACCTACTGAGAACCGTTCTTTTCTCTCCAAATATGAATGTTTCTTCTCTCTTCATGTTTGAATCTTTCTTCATGGTCCATATGAGATTAATTCTTCTGTCTGCACATCTGAATATTCCCTCTATCTTCATATGTCAATATTTATTACGTCTTCATATGTGAATATTTCCTCTGTCTCAATACGTTAACATTTCTCACTTCTCCATATGTGAATCTTTCTTCCTTCTCCATGTGTGAGTCTTTTTTTCCTTTGCCATATGCAAATTTTTCTTATTTCTCCATACGCGAATCTTTCTTCTTTCTTCATAAGTGAAACTTTCCATCTTCCCCACATGTGAATTTTTCTTCCCTCTTCGTTTGTGAATATTTCTTCCACCTTCAAATGTGAATCTTTCACCCTCCCCATATGTGAATCTTTCTTCCTTCTTCATGTGTGAATATTTCTTCCTGCCTCATATGTGCATCTGTCATTATTCTTAATATGTGAAATTTTCTTCCTTCTCCATAAGTGAATGTTTCTTCTTTCTCCGTGTGTTAATATTTCCTCTATCCCCATCAATCTTCCATCATAATTTTCAATGTAAGCCTCGGCACTGATGTCGAATTTTGTACCGAAACGCTCCTATCCTTCACAATTGCTCCTAACCTTTCTGCCAACATTTCACAGCCCACATTTCCCTTTCCACTTCTTCCGTTCCATCTATCTCTTATTTTGATGTGTAGGCTCGTCTTCCCAGACATTTAATGTTACGGCAGTTAGCTTCCCATTCTTCATCACACTTTACAGGGTGGCTCCAGACAACCAGGATGTTGATGGCTTCATTTCCACGGCCCAGGTCGCCTGTCAGCTGACCTGCCACAGCAATAACTGACAGACATTACTGTCAGCAATAACCGACAGCAGTAACGGCTTTCTGGGAGGTAGGGAAATGAATGGAGGAAGTCATAACGCTAATGGGAGCGTGGAGAGAAATCAATAGAAGGACATGGCCAGGCTCGATGAGTCATCTAATCCGGAGGTCCTGCATGTACGTCATATCTTTGAAACTTATGTCTGGGGCTTTCGTCGTAGTTCGTATCTTTGCTTCTAATTCTCTTCAATGTTTTTTTTTCTTCCACACATGACTTTTTCCTGTCTCTTTATGTGACTCTTCCTTCTGTCTATACGTATGACTCTTTATTCTGTCTATATTTGTGAATATTTCCATCGTCTGCATCTGTGAATATTTTCCCCGTATCCAAATGTGAATATTTTCATGTCTCCATATGTGAATATTTTCCCTGTCTACATATAGGAATATTTCACCTGTTTCCATTTGCGAATTTTTCACCTGTCTCCATATATGAATATATCCCCTGTCTCCGTATGTAAAAAACTTCCCTTTTAATATGGAGATATGCGAAATTTTCCGCTGTCTCCATATGTAAATACTTCACTTATCTCGATATGTAAATATTTCACAATTCTCCATATGTGAATATTCCCTTTATCTCGATATGTGAATATTTCACATGTCTCCACATGTGAATAGTTCCCCGGTCTCCGCAGCCAGCTAGCCCAGTACACCCATTACACGTAAGGCGTTTAACATGTTTTTATTTGATTGAAAGATTGATTTAGGAACCGACATCACAGCATTCGGGGCATTCCTATAAGCGCCCCGTCCCCATCTTCAGCAGCCAGCGAACAGTTCCAACACTAATAGTGCCAGTAGCAATCTGATTATATGTCCGTCTCGCCTTTCTTCTGAGCGTCGACCGTCGGCCACAGCCCCTCGTCACCTCCGCTGTCGAATTCTTGCCAGACCATGGTGATCCATTTGCACCTCCGAGTTGTACACGTGCTCCCACAAGGCTGCAACCACGTCTGCCTTATCATGCATCAATACTCTACAAAGTTTTGCAGAGTCAGCCAATCTGACCTCCTGTTCATTCCCCATCACACCAGCATGCTCGGAGAAAAGATCCAGACGATGCTTGTCACCCGTGACTTCCGAAGCGAAGCAAGCACTCTGCGCGAAGCTTGCCTGTCCTCATCCTACTCAGCATGCTTTCTGAGTCAGTTACAATCACGATGTGTGTGTGTGTGTGTGTGTGTGTGTGTGTTTGTGTGTGTGTATCGTATTCTCCATCCAGCGGAAAGCTGCACTGACCGCCTCCACCTCCATTCTTAAGCTAGATGTTGCGGTATCATATGCCAGGCTCTCCTGCACCAAACGGCGACCATTAGCTTTTGATAAGAATCCCCAGGCACTTCTCCTACCATCTGTGTATATAATTACATCCCAGGGCGAGCATTATCCTGAATTAGTTGCTGGATTTCGACTTCTGTGGCCTCTGCTGGCCACTCCCTGCACTCCCGGCTCAATGTGATTATAACTTTGCACAAGTCTGACTGCTCCGCTGGCACTCTGACCCACTCCTCTCCTCGCCTAATGTTCTCCAAGATGCACACCTGTCTGATCGTATCCTCAGCCTTCCCCTCTTATCAGTCACTGACACTTAACTACGTCCAGCGCATGATGCAACGGATGATCAGAGTCAGCGATTACTCTGAGGTATGCCTTCGCCTGCATCACCTTGAGCTTACCAGCAACAGTCGGAAAACCAAGGATGTAACGCATACACACTACTGGGGTGTCTCTGGTGCATCCCAGAATGACCCGCATAGCTTCGTTCTGTATGCGCTCTAATTTTACCAATTGACACTTTGAGACAGTGAGCAGTCCTAGTCCATAACCAATCGCTGAGAGGATCAAGTGCTGATATAGTCTGAAAAGCATTCTCTGCTCTGTGTCCATTGCAGCCATAGTTTTAAGTGCATTGAGTCCCTTTTGAGATCTTGTCACAACCGTCTCCACATGGTCCTTGAAGGACAGGCTCCTGTCAAATGTGATTCCCAGATACTTTAGTTTGTTCTCTCTGTTGACGCTTCTACCATCTATCGTGAGGCTTGGGACATCAGTTCTTATATTTTTTTTATTTAAGGCTTATATACATCATTCACTGACAGAACAACGAGTGAGTCTTTTAAGAAACAAAAAGCAATCATCAAATGATTAGAGAAATTATTCAAAGAAGGCGTAGATCATTTGGGCACATTAAACGTTTCTTGCATTTCCTTTGAACGTCGCAATAAACCCCAGAATGTTTAGATGTTTGTGATTTGACTAGGCAAGTTTACGTTCAGTAGTTTGTAACTTTTTTTTCTAAACAGCCGACGCTCAGACTTTTGTTCGAAATCAGCACAAGGTGTTCTGCTTCCAGATCCTCTACAGCTAATTTCGAAGCGGTATGCGGGATTGCGAATCGCGTTCATTACCCTTCAGCCACAGATGCCGACTTGGGGACATTACATGGAGAAATACAGTGACATCTGGCACATTTTTTTTTCTTTGCATATCCTATTTATAGGACGTTTTAGTCAACACCATTATTTTTCATCTGCTGTTGATACCTCGGCAAGTTTTACGTTCAGTAGTTTGTCATTCTCCCAGTCTCCTTGGTCAAGGGATTTAACAACATTGTTCGTAATCCCGTATATCCACGTGAGGAAAACAGCAGCTGCTAGATTCGGCAGAGGATCGCGCCGCGGTGGTAACTTACGGGGGTATGTGAGTCGTTCAGAAAGCAATGGCAAACTACTGAACGTAAAACTTGCCTAGTCTTAACTGTGCTTAACTGTGAACTGTACCTTAATTGTATCTAAATGTACCTTAATTGTACCTTAACTGTACATCAACAGCAGCTGAGAAACGTCCTGTAAGGGATATGCAACATTTAAAAAAAAAGTTTGCAATTGATTTCAGAACGTTCGGCTCACATACCTTTCCGTAAGAATCCAACATGACGCGATCCGCTGCCGAATCTCGCTCAGCTGCATTTTGTACGTGGGTATACGGGATTACGAACAGCGTTCTTAACTTCTTCGCAAGGAAGACCGGTAACTGGCACATTGCAGGGAGAAATATAGTGACCACTGGCACATTACAGGCAGAAATATAGTGACCACTGGCACATTACAGGGAGAAATATAGTGGCCACTGGCACATTACAGGGAGAAATATAGTGACAACTGGCACATTAGAGGGAGAAATATAGTGACAACTGGCACATTAGAGGGAGAAATATAGTGACAACTGGCACATTAGAGGGAGAAATATAGTGACAACTGGCACATTACAGGGAGAAATATAGTGACAACTGGCACATTAGAGGGAGAAATATAGTGACAACTGGCACATTAGAGGGAGAAATATAGTGACCACTGGCACATTACAGGGAGAAATATAGTGACAACTGGCACATTAGAGGGAGAAATATTGTGACCACTGGAACAGTACAGGTAGAAATATAGTGACAACTGGCACATTAGAGGGAGAAATATAGTGACAACTAGCACATTAGAGGGATAAATATAGTGACAACTGGCACATTACAGGAAGAAATGTGTCAACTGGCCCATTACAGGGAGAAATATAGTGAAAACTGGCACATTACAGGGAGAAATATATTGACCACTGTCACATTACAGGGAGAAATATAGTGACCACTGGCACATTAGAGGGAGAAATATAGTGACCACTGGCACATTACAGGGAGAAATATAGTGACCACTGGCATATTACAGGCAGAAATATATTGACCACTGGCACATTACAGGGAGAAATATAGTGACCACTGGCACATTACAGGGAGAAATATAGTGACCACTGGCACATTACAGGGTGAAATATAGTGACCACTAGCACATTGCAGGGAGAAATATAGTGACCACTATCAATTTGAATGGAACAATCAATCAATCAATCATGTGCCATGCCGGAAAGCGTGGGCGGTCATGACTCGCCATTTCACTCGATCACCAGTGTTGTGGATCAGCTCAGTGTTCCTGTCTCGTCCATGCCATGTGGCCAAGCCATCCAGGTATTTTCCTCTCGGTCTTCCTCTTGGTCTGTTCCCCTCGATCTTGCCAGTTGTCACTAAGTTCTCCAATCCATTTCTTCTCATAACATGTCCAAAAAATTTTGACTGTCTACGTCTAATTTCTCTAATCAGTTTACGATGTTCATTTGTCTCCTGTAGTACTTGGTCATTGGTTTTTCTGTCTGTCCATGGTATTCTTTGCATTTTCCTCAGAAACCACATTTCTGCAGCCATCAGATGCTTTTCAGCTTGACTGCTCATTGTCCAAGTTTCACATTCATACAAAAGAACAGGCTCTATGTATCCCCTCAACACTCTTTTTCTCGTTTCAATTGACATCTTTTTATTGGTCAGAATGTTTTTCATCTTGCTAAAGGCTACTTTCGCCATGGCGATTCTTGTTCTAATCTCTTCAAGGCATCTCCCATCAGATGTTATAACTGTTCCAAGATAATTGTACCGATTCACTTGTTGAAGAATATTTCCATTTACTTGTATATTACATTGTTGCACTTCTTCCTTCCTACTGACGACCGTAACCTGAGTCTTTCTACAATTTAATTCTAACCCCAGTTGCTCACTGTGTACAACAACCGCGTCTACTAATTGTTGCAGGTCCTGCTCATTGTCTGCAATTAATACTGTATCATCTGCATATCTAATGTTATTGATGTTTCGTCCTCCAATGCTGATTCCATTTATATCCTCTACATTTCTGAAAATATTTTCACTGTGCAGGGAAAAAAGATCTGGAGACATCACACATCCGTGCCTAACACCTCTCTTAATTGGCTGATGCTGTCCCACTTCATTATCAATCCTTATTGCAGCTTGTTGTTTCCAATATATGTTTTTTATAAGTCTAATGTATTTCCCATCAATTTGTAGATCTGCAAGCATATCCACCATGCTGACATGTCTAATGCTATCAAAAGCCTTTGTATAGTCAATAAAGCAAAGATGTATATCCTTGTTTACTTCTATAGCACGTTCAATAACTGTTCGCAGCATATACACAGCATTTACTGTACCCTTTCCTTCTACAAACCCACATTGTTCTTCCCCTATTTCAGGTTGTATCTTCTTCCTCATTCTTTGCATGAATGGAACATTTGGTACATTTTTGGATGGTTTGGCAAACTGGCATAATGAGGACAAGAACACCGACCTGGTTGCAATAATATGTTGATCACGTGACCTTTCTTGCAGGGAATATCCGTGGCCAAGTTGTTAAACCGCCTGCTTCGCTATCCGAAGATTGTGGGTTCGATTCCGGGCTACGTCGTTCTGTTCACGACTGCAGTTTTCACGGAGACTCCTATGGGTCGTCGCTGAAGCTACGGAGTTCGTGCTGTGTGCTACGCTTACCGCAGGACGCCCTGCGGAAAGATACAGATTCGTATGGGATAAAACCCGGTGCAATGAAGTCGATCCCCATGCATTGAAAACTATTTTTTTAAACTCCTCTTCGAGGACCACGGACGGACGCCATTACCCTGTTTTTGAAAGCCGCTGTGGCGTTTGATGTGTCCAAAGTAATGAAGTTTCTGCGCCACGATGATGAATGCGATCTAGTTCTCTTTGATGTTTCGATCTAGCAGAATGTCAGATTTTTTCTTATTATTACTCCACAACATTCTCTGGATGTTTCTGTAACATTTAAGATCAAACGCCTGGAAACTATCGCATTATTTAGATCAAGGCGCTCATCCTCGCGGCGTGAAACAGTACGCCTTACCATTTACAACCATGTCCTTGGCGATACCTTCACCTGTGAAGACCTACTTTACAAAGGTCACCCAGTCTGGAAATATTACCACATAAATCATGTACCGTCTTCAGAAGCGAAGTTGGTAGCAGCGGTTCTGCAACGTGTCCTGTTATTTGCTCTAATGGTATTTACTGACAGTCTTTTCATATTATTTGTCCACTTTTGTCTTGTATGTCTCGCTTGTCTTCAGCATTTTATTTCCAGGAAGTTTCTGTTGTTGTTGTTGTTGTTATCTTCCACTAATGAGTTAGACGTTGTGGGGAGGGTTAATTGAATTTGCAGCAAATGTTATTAGTGCCTTTCTCAAATTCCCCCCATGATTCGTGGCAGTATTATTCTAGGAACAAGTAAATTCCCTAACGGTGTGTTAGACCTGGTGTAGTTTCCTGACCTACTTAACCCTTTTACATTTGCTACAAGCACCATGTCACCCCCCAGAAGAATGTCAAAGGTCAGGCAGATCGGTCACGCGGACTGGGGAGGAGGCCGATGAAGAGCTATTCAGGGTACCAGAGATGACGGGTTGTACCTGAAGGTACACATAGGGACAGCTCTGCCTTGGGGGTTAACGATGAAACCGAGGATGGGAATGTGGAATGTCAAAAGTCCAAACCAGGGTCAAATCATCACGGCTGGGAGAGAATTCATCATCATCATCATCCTTATCATCATCATCATCATCATCATCATCATCATCATCATCATCATCATCATCATCATCATCATCATCATCATCATCATCATCATCATTATTATCATCATCATACTCCTCCTCATTCTCCTCATCAGCATCATCATCATCATCATCCGCATCATCATCCTTGCAGTCATTCTTATCATCATCATCATCATCATCATCATCATCATCATCATCATCGTCATCATCATCATCATTATCGTCATCATCGTCATCATCATCGTCAACATCATCATCGTCAACATCATCATCATCATCAGCATCATCATCATCCTTATCATCATCCTCACCATCATCCTCATCATCATCATCACCATCATCCTAATCCTCATAATCCTCATCCTCATCATCATCCTCACCATCATGTACATGGTAATTTGCAGAACATCGTTCTCATCACGCCCGTCGAAAGACTCTCTATCCCTAGCCAGCTCCCCTGCCTCGTCCACCCCCATGCCCAAGTTACCTGCAATATCCTGTGTCGTCTTCGTGCTGGACGTCCTCTGCCTCATTTCCCAGAAACCAGGCTTGCCATCGCTGTCCCCTCCCAACCACCGTGGTCTTTAACATGGCCTAAGTATTCCAGTTTCCGTGATGTGAAACTGTTTATGCGATAGTTTTCTTCCATGTTCAGATCCTTTCTTCTTCTTGGTTCTCGAAATTCTAAGAACTTGTCTGTAGAGCATGGAATTACTACTGCCACGCTGCCGTCTTGACAGGCGATAGTTATTGTACTTGTAACACGGGCATAATAACCTTCCCATAATACAAAGCCTTGACTGAATTGTCCCTCTCTCGGTCTTCCTAGTTTATTCCAGAGGAAAGGTAATACCAATTCATCTGGAACAAGACATGCTGCAGAAGTTGCCGGATCACCCAAGTAATGATCTAACTGTCCACCTATCAGAGCTTCCATCTTAGACCAGTTGCCGACTAAACCTTAGAGTCTGGTCTGTCCTTCCTTAACATTTAGTCTTAGGTTGTATTTGCTCGCACCGGGAAAATCTTGAACGTTTCCAGTTGCCCAGGGAATTAGCCATACATCCAGTTGGTGTGCTGGGAAGTTTATAACACATATGGGCTGGACACGGCGACTTCCTGACTCATATAGGAGACATATTCATATATCCAGGGACAGAAAGAGGTGCACAGAGCGAGGTGGTTAAATCTTGACATAAAAGTATATTCAGGACTTCTGGAATATAAAGCCGTCAGCGATCGACTTCTCAGTATCGTAATTAAAGCAAAGAAAAGAAACATAAACAATTTAAAGTCTAAGCGCCAACAACTGTAGTAGAAGAGGATTAAATTATTGTGTTATAGGTAAGTCCACGAGAGATATTATTAACGTTGCAAACAAATAGACTTTGTGACAATCATGTTGGATTGCAATATGACAACTGGAGGAGAAAGAACACGATAAAGAAGAACTTGTTGATTGCAAAGTTCTATTAATGACGTGCAACTTGAATTTTTTTTTTAAATACAGTCTTTGTTGCAATATATGAGGCCCATAAACTGTCATTCATCCCTCTGTTTATACTTTACCTCGACACCGCAAGGTACAAGAGGAACGAGATGAAATACGAAGATGAGATGATCCGATTTGGTAAAATAGTATTCAAATAGATTGCGACTATATATATAGCAACATGAAATAGCCTGTTATTCTCGACAGAGCTCCACTGGGCACAACTGTCTATTCTTCCCCGCTTAACACAGAAGTACCCAAATTTAAATCAGTGGCTGGGATAATAGCCACGTAACAACGCGCCATTGATTTCCCCGAGTGCTACTATTTAAAACCTCCATCTCGTTTGACATCGTCAAGCATTGGTTATCTCCAGAAAATTATTTGGTTGACCCAAAGGGCCATGTCGGTTTGTGGGTTCCGATTATCCCTGATTGACCTGTTTGATTTGTGCCTTCTAAATCTTCTGGAAATGTCAGTTTGACCACTTCGGTTACAGTTTTTTTTCCTACTGTTGTGCTCTTCTTTACCAAATATCCTCGTTTATTCTTCCTGAATGGATCACATGCACTGCATTAGGATCATTTGCTCATCACACGAAACACAGAACTTTTAACCTAACTGTACTTTAACTGTACCTTAACTGTAAACTGCATATTGCCTCCACATTAATAGTACCTTAACTGTAAACTATATCTTAATTGTACATACACTATGGGTTGTACCTTAATTGTAAACTGTACCTAAATTGTAAATTGTTCCTTAACTGTAAACTGCACACTAACTGTAAACTGCACCTTAAGTGTACCTTAACTGCTATCTAAGCTGTACCTTAACTGTAATCTTACCTTAACTGTAAACTGTACCTTAACTGTAAAGTGTACCTTAACTGTACCATGACTGTATCTAAATTGTACCTTAACTTTAAACTGTACCTTAATTATATCTAATCTGTACCTTAACTATAAAGTTTACCTTACTGTAAAGTGTACCTTAACTGTAAACTGTACCTTAACTATATCTAAACTGTACCTTAACTATAAACTGTACCTTAACTGTACCATAACTGTATCTAAACTGATCCGTAACTGTGATCTGTACTTTGACTGTGAACTGTATCTTAATTGTATCTAAAATGTACCTTACCTGTAAACTGTATCTTAACCGTATCTAAACTGTACCTTAACTGTATCTAAAGTGTACCTTAACTGTATCTAAACTGTACCTTAACTGTAACCACAATGTACCATAACTGTATCTAAAGTGTACCTTAACTGTATCTAAAGTGTACCTTAACTGTATCTAAACTGTACCTTAACTGTATCTAAAGTGTACCTTAACTGTATCTAAACTGTACCTTAACTGTATCTAAAGTGTACCTTAACTGTATCTAAACTGTACCTTAACTGTATCTAAACTGTACCTTAACTGTATCTAAACTGTACCTTAACTGTAACCACAATGTACCTTAACTGTATCTAAAGTGTACCTTAACTGTATCTAAACTGTACCTTAACTGTATCTAAACTGTACCTTAACTGTATCTAAACTGTACCTTAACTGTATCTAAAGTGTACCTTAACTGTATCTAAACTGTACCTTAACGGTATCTAAACTGTACCTTAACTGTAACCACAATGTACCATAACTGTATCCAAACTGTACTTTAACTATATCTAAAGTCTACCATAACTGTATCTAAACTCATTCTCCACACCGGTCAGTTGAACTTAAACCTTGGGCTCTCGTTCAGAAAGCAGTGGCTACTAAACTACTCATTTATTCATTCAGTAGCATGTCCTTTAGAGAACCTCGCTCCCAAAACAACCTTCCGGAAAACTTCTCGATCACGAGCAAGATGTTCCGCGTCAGATACACTCATCTGGAGATCATCCGTCACATCCTGCACCCATCTTCTCTTTGGCCTTCCTCTTCTTCTCTTCCGAGGCATATACCCTTCCATTATTGTTCTCTCCAAACTTTCGTGACATTTCAAGTGACCAAAGTATTTCAATTTTCTATGTTTTGTCATCTTTAATAGCCAACCTTCTTTAATATTTAGCTCTTGAAGTATGGATGCATTTGTTCTTTTCTTTACCCAAGATATTCTTAGAACTCATCTATAACAGTTCTATTCAAAGGCATTTATGCGCTTTTTAGCTTGTTTAGTAAGTGTCCAGGTCTCACTGGCGTATGTTGCAATGGGAAAGATGCATGCTGTTAAAAATCAAATTTTTGTAGTTCTATCTGTCCCACTCCATAATTTATTCAGTTGTTTTAATCTTTGAAGAGCAATTGACAGTCGTCGTTTAATTTCTTTCACTGTGTCACCTTTGTTGGTAATCAATGACCCAAGATATTTGAAATGTTCCACCACCTCCAATCTTTCCAAATTAACATAAATTTCTTTTTCCATAGTAGTTTTATCTGTATGCATTATCTTTGTTTTGTTTCTTTGTTTTTATGTTAAGATTTAAGTTGTGATTTTCACTATTTCTTTGGTTTTAGGTTATTAAGTTTTCTATACTATTCTGTGATGTGGATAGTAATACTGTAACATCAGCATATCGAATCTCTGGTATTTCATGACCACCGATATTTACGGCATCATATTGCTCCCTGGTTATATCATCTCTGGTATTTCTCATTATATTTTCGGCGTACAGGTTAAACAAATAGGGTGACAGCACACAGCCCTGACGGACTCCTTGCTTGATGTCAAACCAATCTGATGTCTCGCCATCTATTCTAACTGCTGCTTGTTGGTCTAGATAGAGCATTTTTATGAGTTGTACTACATATGGTGGAAAACCCACATTACTCGTGATTTCCCAAAGTTTCTGATGTTGTACACAGTCAAATGCCTTTGAATAATCCACAAAACATGAGAATAGGTTTACATTAAATTCTCTGCACTTCTCTATTATTAAACGCATGTTGAGTATGTGATCTCTTGTTCATCATCCTTGTCTAAATCCAGCTTGAACCACGTTAATCTCTTCTTCCATTTTCTTATGAAGTCTTCCTATTATGATTCTTAGTAGAATTTTACTTGCATGACTGATCAGGGCAACAGTTCTATAGTTGGTGCATAATTTCAGGTTGCCCTTTTTTGGTATTGGAATGAAGATAGTTCTCTTCTAATCTTTTGGCTATATACCATATTTCCATATCTTTTTACATAATGCATGATAGATTTGTATGCTCTCTTCTCCTCCCGCTTTAATAAGTTCAGTGGTATCTCATCACATCCGTGTGAGTTACCATTTTTCAGGCTCTTTATTATCCATTCAATTTTTTCTAATGATGGTTCTTGTTCTGTCTCTGCTGTCATTGTTTCATGTATATCATTCATATCCTCACAGTCATTCATATCATACATTCCACTGCAGTATTCCTGCCATCTTTCTAGAATTTGTCTAGATTATGTTAAGGTATTTCCCAACTTGTCACAGATAACATTTAATTGACGTTGAACATTTCTTGTCAATAACTTCATTTCTTTGAACATTTCGTAATCTTTTCCATTGTATGATATTGCTCTATTTTAACACAACAATCTTTTACATAGAAAAACAACCAAGGAATAATCGCTACGTCATGCAACCGACCTACATTTAAAATGAACACGTTATAACATGAAATATGCAAATGGTTATAATTTTATTCCTGATCTATTTCTGCTTCTCTCCGACAACTGACAACACAGCGGATCCAAACCATGGAACGGAGGTCATCACCCTGAACCAGTCAGCCAACATATCAGCCACCTATCATCGCCAGATTTTCAACGACAGCAGTTTGTTCTTGTAAGTACCTGATGTTCTGGCGTCTACGTCATTTCCTTCTACAACACTTCTGTCTCCGTGTTAAAGCTAAGCGTGGTATGATTATCTGTTGTTTCTTCTCCGTCATCGTTATCATAGACGTCATCTGGAAGTCACGTGGGCGAATGAATAACTCTCGCTCTCAAACTTTCGGTGAGGAAGTGGGGCTGATGGCGAGGTAAGGGGTTCTCTCCCTATGCCGATTTGTTGGATTTAAAAGTTGTCATCACGTCCATGACTTGAGGGCGTAAATTACCAGTACCTCAGAATTCGGAGTGAGTTCGTCGGATGTGGGGGTCACTGTTAATAAGAAATATTAATCCACACGCAAAAATCAATCCATTGTGGATTTCGCTCGATTTCAAAGCAATCGGAAAGAAATCAACATCATTATCATCATCATTATCATTATGTGCCGTGCTGAAATTAAACTCAGCTCTTCTCAGTCTGCAGAGGGAACATTGGTGTGGTTGACAGAGAACTACGCTGATAATATCATGTGCACGGTAGACGATGGTTCAACGCCTTGATTCGTCATGCGCCAACAACGGAAATCATAGCCACCTAATCATCCGTGATGATACACCATGTGATGTCCTAGCACATCACTGACCCATACTAGGCTTCTGCTTCATCATCATGGGGTGGGAGATGTATGTGTGTGGGTGGGGAGATGAGATATGTAGGGATGTGTGTGGGATGTGTGGGTTGGGGGATGGGTGGATGGATGGGGTCATGTATGTATGTGCCTGTGGGTATGTGTGTGGTTGGGTGGTGGATGTGGAACACGCGGATGGATAGGGGATGGGTGGGTGTGTGGGGGATTTGTCTCATAATATGGTAACATGCGTTGTTTATGCTTACAACATTCATTTGACAATGTTTTTGTTCCTATGTGAATGCACTATGCACTGATGAACGAAAGATGAGTGATTGGAAGGGCCGAATGTAAGACGGGCCTACGTGCCCAATTTTTTATCCTTCGAAAATAAAGTTCGTTCGTTCATCATCATCATCATCATCATCATCATCATCATCATCATCATCATCATCATCATCATCATCATCATCACGTGCTGTGCTGATAAGCGTGTGCTCTCATGTTTCGCCGTCTCACACGATCATCACAGTCGTGGATCAACTCCGAGTTCCTGTCTCGACCATGCCACTTGACCCTGCCATTCAGGTATTAACTTCTCTGAGCTCCCCTTGTTCTTTTCCCCTCAATCTTCCAGTTGTCACCAAGTTTAGCAATTTATTTCTTCTCATAACGTGATAAAAAATTGTGGCTCCCTACGTCTAATTTCTCTAATGAGTTTATGGTTTTCATGTGTTTCTTGTAGGACTTGCTCACTGGTTTTTCTGTCTGTCCATGGTATTCTTTACATTTTCTTCAGAAACCACATTTCCACAGCCACTAGATGTTTTTCAACTTGTCTGCTCATTGTCCACATTTCACATCCATATAAGAGTACAGGTTCTATGCAACACTTCACCACGCTTTTTCTCATTTCAGTTGACACCTTTTTATTGGTCAATATGTTTTCCTTCTTGCAAGAGGCTACCTTCTGCATGGCGATCCTTGTTCTAACCTCTGCTAGGAACCTCCCATCAGATGTTATGACTGTTCCGAGATAGTTGTATCGATTGCCAGGATTGTCCTTGGGACATAATTTTCTATCCCATCCCATCCCATTGTAATTTATGCCTATCCCATCCCATCCCATGGGACCTTTCCTGTGGGATTCCCATGATTCCCATGGGAATAACATTCCCATGGCAAAGCCCGGCAGGCTTGTCCATGGGAAATATTCTTCTGTCCCATCCAATCCCGTGGTAATTTATGCCTGTCCCATCCCATCTCATCCCATGGGACCTTTCCCATGGGAATAACATTCCCATGGCCAAACCTGTCGATTCCTGCTTCAGTACACGGTTTTGGACAATGTGCTTATGAGTCTGCAACGCATTCGTTATACGCAGACTTGGCCATGGGAATGTTATTCCCATGGGAATCCCATGACCAAGCCTGCGTATAACGAATGCGTTGCAGATTCATAAGCACATTGTACAAAACCGTGTACTGAAGCAGGAATCGGCAAGCCTGGCCATGGGAAAGGTTCCATGGCATGAGATGATATGGGACAGACATAAATTACCATGGGATTGGATGGAATAGGACAGAAAAATATGTCCCATGGACAAGCCTGGTTACACGTAATGGCTGATGAGTGATAACAGATTTTATATAACTGATAAAGTGATAACTGATGACTAATGACGTATGTTTTGTGATTTGTGATTATAATGTATTGATAATCATTACGATTAATGATTATGATTGCGAGAAGTTTGTGAAAGCCAAAAAATGCTGGAGCTTACTGCTAAGTACTGTAAAGGGTATGCAACTAATATTCCCATTGTAAATGTTGAAAAATTGGTCCCTCTGAAGCAAGCACATCAGCTCTCCCGTTTCCACAAAACTATGTATGCCACGAATGTAGTTCGACCCGAGTTTCTGAAGGTTTGAAGTCCCCATAAATTAACGAAGATATGGGGTCCCCATAAATTATCGATGGTAACAGGTCCCCACAAATTCTTGAAAGTCACATGTCCTCACATATTCTCGAAGGTCACAGGTCCTCACAAATTCTCGAAGATCACAGGTCCTCACAAATTCTCAAAGGTCACATGGTCTCACAAATTTACAAAAGTCACATGTCCTCACAAATTATCGAAGGTCACAGTTCCCCATAAATTATCGAAGGTCACAGGTCCTTACAAATTCTCAAAGGTCAAAGATTCTCACCAATTTTCGAAGGTCACGGGTCCTCACAAAATCTCGAAGGTCGCATGTCCTCACATATTCTCTAAGATCACAGGTCCTCACAAATTGTTAAAGGTCATAGGTCCCCACAAATACTCGGATGTCACAGGTTTTAAAAAATTCCAGAAGAATTAGGGTCCTCACACGTTCCGAAAGATTTAAGGTCCCCACATGTTCCAGAAGATATGAGGTCCCCACAAGTTCCAGAAGAATTGAGGTCCCCACATGTTCTAGAAGTTTTAAGGACCCCCACAAGTTCCAGAAGATATGAAGTCCCCACAAGATCCCGAAGGTCTGAGGATACCACAAATTCCTGAAGGTTTCCACATGTCACATAAAAGCTGAGGTCCCCACTGGTTCTTGAAGATTACATGTTCCCACAAATTACCTTAGGTGTGAGGTTCCGCCATGTTCCCGATAGTTTCACATCTCTCACAAGTTCCTGAAAATTTGAATTCCCCACACATTTCCGAAGGTTTGAGTTTTCCACACATTTCAGACGGTTTGAGTTTCCCACACATTTCAGAAGGTTTGAGTTTCCCACACATTTTCGAAGGTTTGAGTTCCGCACACATTTCCGAAGGCTTGAGTTCCGCACACATTTTCGAAGGTTTGAGTTCCGAACACATTTCCCAAAGTTAGGTATGTAGTTAGTTAGGTAATTAGTTCGTTAGTTCGTTAGTTAGATAGTTAGTTGGTTAGACAGTTGATTAGTTAGTTAGTAAGTTAATTTAACTAGTTTAGTTAGTATGTTGGTTGGTCTAGTTTACCTGAATTTAGTTAATGAAAGAATCACTAAAAAACAAGAGTAGATTGTGAGCTTTAATAAAACACGATTACAAGAAAAGAATTGGACGTTGCCGCCCAAGCCTTCGTCAGCACAGAACAAACAAACACAAACCGACACAAAACTACACGAAAAACACTACATGACAATAATATTATCAGAATAGTAGAACAGTACTTTTCTGAATCTGTATCCTAGCTTGGAGTGACTGACGACTGAGTTTAGTTACTACGTTAGTTTAGTTAGTTGGTTTGTTGGTTGGATGGTTAGTTTAGTTACTAAGTTAGTTTAGTTTGTTGGTTAGTTAATTAGTTAGTAGGTTGAATGATTAGTTAGTTGTTTGGTTAGTTGGATATTTAGTCAACAGATCATCCTCATTGCACAAGGAACTATTAGTCAACAAGTGTTCAGATCCTCCCCTCAGTATCTCTCTCATCATGTAGTGACTGACGACGCCAGGTCTGTGTGGTTGACTGCTCCAAGTGTCTCTCTCTAGTGAACTGATTAATCCGCCGGCCTCGCGCTCCAAATGCTGCGGATTTTAGGACTCCGCCATTCGGTTAATGAGTGCAATTTTCTTGGAGACTTCTCGGGGTCGTCGCTGGAGCTACGGATTTCGTGCTTTGTGTGATGCTTTCGGTAGGTCGCCCTGTTTTTCAGACACCGAACCATATGGGATAACACCCAGTGCAATGAAGTCGAAGGCATCGCCTTTAAATCCTCCTTTAACCCTTCAAAAACTATTATTCTTTGGCTCCACGCAGTGTTCTTGTCAAGCTTGACGTTGTTTTATTGGTGGTTTTCCATTCTGTACATAACCAACCTGTAAATAACACCAAGTCACATTCTGCTTAAACACCTCACTAACATGTCATTATCCATAGTGTTTTTTTACATCTACCTTGTTCGTCCTTTCCGAGAAGACTAGATACACTATACACACTCCAGGTATCAAAGTGTACTCTTACATCATAAGATGTTTCTAAAATGTCTTTCAATTAAATATGAACCCGGCATTTTTACAGCACAGTGCCGAAGATACACCTCCCAGCCACAAGCAAAAGTTTCAACATACAAAAACTGGAAACTTTGCCTATGTCAACATAAATAGAAAATCCATTTCATAATATGGTGAATTATCACACTTTACAGCAATCTATGAATGTTCTGGCTTCCACTACGCCCTGCATTGCTGTGTATCGATCTCTCCCCCCATGTAGACACAGCTCCTACATGTGGCCACAGGTCGATATAATCTGGTATGTTCATGCGTGTTGCATCTGTGCTTCTTTGCTAGTGATATCGCTATAGAAGCCAATGAGACACGGACCTATCGAAGAACTGCCGAGTAACACATGACAAGACAGCAAGCCCATCCACCAAGCACGTCGTTCGTAGATACCTGGTTTGTATAAGATATTGGACAGGATGACTCTCCAATTCCTTGTCCTAATATATATAATTGTTTTCTCGCCTTGAACTCAAGCGTAGTCTATACACGTGCTACTACTTCTAGGCATTGGACTGACTTTTGCATGAGGATTAGCTTTCCTTATGACCAGTGTCCTTCGCAAATAGGCGAACCTACTCCGACTTCAGAGGTACTTATGATTTACTCCTCCAAGTCAAGAAGGAGAAGGCAACATTTTAGTAAACTGGCTTATGTTAGTATTTTCTGCCGTTATGTGTGTCACATACAGTTATCTATCACACATTAACTAAGAGAGTTTGGGAGAACAATAGACTAACAGAGCGTACAAAAGCTCAAGTATTTAAAACATTATGTTGTTAGAACACTACTCTGTGGGTCTTAATCCTACACCTTGTACTTACGACAGGAAAGAAAGTTGAACTCCTTCCACATGAGATGTTTGAGAGGTATCTTGGGCATATCATGGAAAAACCACATAACAAACAAACAGGTGATTGAAAGAGCAGATATTACCACAGTGCACTCCCTCCTCAAGCAGCGACGCCTTCAGTGACTGGGCCACGTATCTCGAATGGAGGACGAACGTATTCCCAAAGATCTCCTATACGGAGAACTAGCCACTGGGAAGAGACCACCAGGAAGACCCCAATTGTGATAAAAAGATTTGTGTAAATAAAATATGAAAACCATCGGCATAGATCCAGACACGTGTGAAAGAGTTGCAGCAGACAGATGTTCCCGTAGAAGAGATGCATGAAACTGACAGGGGCGCTTTGAGCGCAATCTGATCCAAAAATCTGAGAATAGGAGGCACAGGCATAAACTACAGTCACTTATTGCGGGTCATGCATCCTCTTACAGATGCGGAAACTGTGACAGATACTGACTGGACCTCTCGCATTGGACTATACAGCCACCAGCGGCGCTGTCTGGTGCCTCATCGGCGGCGCAGCTCTATACTCCTACAGGACTGAAAGAGGCCTACTACTACAATTTGTCACATCCAATATTCGTCTAGCCGTAAACTGTACCGTATGTGGCTAATTTCTTTAGTACGAATGTAAGAACGTTATTGTAAAGCGTTAAGAATTGGGCACGCTAGCCCATCCAACATGCTGCACTTCTGATCTCTCTCATTGCACACATTACTTTATTCAGACATAACTTATGAAGATAATCTATATCAACAACAACAGTAACAATAAGTGCGTTATAAATGTACGAGCAATGTACAACAATCAGTACAACATAGTAAATAAATCGTCTCGAATCAGTTTTCTGCTGTGTCTATCATGTGATAGCGCCATTACATTTTGTTGGCCGGGAGCAAGGAGGATCATGTGACTAGTCATTCTATGACTTTGGCAAGCGACGAGTTCAGGCGTTGAACCCGCGGCCGATCGTGCTCATGGAATTACAAACGCCGTTCATTATCAACTTCGCTAGGACGGCCGCCCATTGCAGCTTCACTGACTAATGTAAACGATTGACATAGCAACTGTAGCTTGCGCTGTGAGGTATACCGTACCACAGACATGATTAGTATTCTAGCATTTATTTTATTATTATTTTTAAGAGGGAAAGTAGTCTGTACTTAGATAGTGTTCAAATAGCTGGCTTTTGTACGTATGCGATTCATAGTTTCTTTGATTTGTTGTGGAAGATTGTTTCACTCAGTTGAGCTGCCGAGTACGTTAAGATTGATTTGTATAAGTCTATCCTAGGATTTGAGAAATGTAGTATATTTAGACGTTCGCTATGTCTTTTGTTATATTTAAACAACGGCCAACTAAGACGAGGCAGGTCCAGGATAGCACAGACAAAAATATCTATACATCAGGTGTGTGATTTAGAGACCATCAATAGTGACAAAGAGTGGGTTGAAGTAACGGAAGACATGACCGATTGGCACAATGTAATAGTAACACTGGGTCGTGAGCGCAGAGAATGGGCAGCTGGCGGCACTGAGTTTGAGGTGCAACAACTGATCCAGAGTAGCATGGTGATATATACCGAGGGTCAAAGGTGAGAAATAGACAGAGTGGTTGGAGTTTCATTGCTAAGGCTAATGGGCGATTCTTTAAACAAATGTTAGTATGGCATATGAGGCTGCGACCTCTAGCATGAAAATGGAGGTGGAAGCAGTCACAGCGGCATTCCGTTGGTTAGAGGAGACCACTGCAACACAAATTTTCTTCATGACGGACTCAAGGGGTACGCTTAGTAATGTGTAGAAAGGAATGTGTCGTATGGAACAGCTCATCTCGCTTCAGAGGACACAGATTGTGAGAACTGTATGCATTATTTGCCCTGGCCTTGTGGGAGTGCGGGGGAATGAACAGGCTGATAGTCTGGCAGAGAACGTACCTATTTGCGGTAGATTACCTATGGACGGGGGGTGGGGGAGGTCGTGCACCTGTGGGACCAGGTGGAGAAGGTGGGGGAACAGACTGAGAACCCGTGTAACAAGCTACGTGGAGGGTCCCAAATAGCCCGGTCACAATATTTCAAATATCTTCTATAGCCCTGGCTGGGATAGGTCTTTACCTGCCAACCCTCCTCCGTTTTCCCTGGACTCACTGTCACTCTTTCTTTCGACCTATGGACCTATTTCCTGCAGTGTTCTTCTGGCTGACGCATAAATAACATGGCAGTCGTCAGAACAACTTGGAAGTAATTTTATTAACCTAATCAAGAACAGCACAGGAACACATAAAGGCAGATAAACAGATAGATCTACACAGACACTACACTGGTAAAGTTCCAACACAGAGCCTCAAGTCGCCACAGTCACAAATCCAGCTTCAGATACTGTCTGATCTGTCCACACACTTCTCACCAAAGATGTCCGAATCTCCTTCCTTCTCCAGCAACTGGGTGTAGGTTCAACCGGCTTTTGTAGAATCCAAGCGACTGGTGTGTTGAGGACTTCTGTTCATTGTCATCTGAATTAGTTCGGCACTAGGTCTTCACTGACCTATGAAAGGCTTTAGTGTTGCCGATAAGGTGAGGTGTTTGTGAAGGATAATGGATGGGTCCTTCTAATGTCCGGTATAAAATGGGTAGGCCCGAAAATCACTCTCAGGCTCCCTCCAGACAACAACTGCTCTCCGGCGTATGTTGTTAAAACAAAACCGGCAATGCACCAGTCATACAAAATGTCCTTGCCTCAAGACCTGCACCTTGCCTCTGTCTCAGAGTTAAGCACACCAAACCTTGAGTTGGCCTCGTTGGACATATTGGCGTTAGCCTAGAAGCACTGGTGATAATGTCCCTTAGAAGACATAGTCACTTCCCATAGAAGAGGACCCTGGAAATGATAAACAAAACCTGAGCGACTGGGCTGACTCATGTATCACACAAATACACTATATTTAATACCTGAATGACCAGGCCTGACCTGTCAGGTAGCCCCTGGATTGGCCACGTCCGGGTTTGAGTAGACCTCCAGCTGGACGAAGTCCGGTTGTCTTTTTGGCCACACGACACACCCTCCACACTCATACCAAGCCTTTATTATGATTGGGCACATTCATTCCCATGCTTCCCTCTCACTTGCAACCATGCCTTTCTCACCCGCAAGATCTTGTGGTGTGGTGCGCCTAGTAATCTGTGTGTTACATCTCATTACCTAATAGTATAGTAATGGGGTTGTATGGCACGCAGTGTAGTTCCCCACTCCCTGCAAGAATAGGAAAGAAGATACTACCCCCTCCCGGCTCTGCTCTTGTTTGAACTGTCGCCGCAATGTACCAGCAGTGCCCCACAGAACACATAGATTTAGCGGAATGCAGGTTCTCTAAATGAGATAAAGAAGTCCATTATCTTCCCCACATCATCCCATCTAGTAACAGATGAAAGAGATAGTCCTGTGAATAGCCTCTTCTGGCTCAAGAAGATAGATCAGAGATTGGTGTACCCCATCCCCAAGAATACCATAGCCATCCACTGAGTATATACAACAGAAAGATGACAATCTGTCCAATTCAAGCCGTAGATAGAAAGACAGCAACAGCTCATCTGACGCCAAGAACAAATGAAATCCTCTTGGGAGATATATGGTTTAGATTCACTTCCCCGGCTATGCCAAGGACAAGACGCGCAGCCAGATCGGCTAACGGTCACCCAACTCGTCATTGGTTATGATTGGCCTTTCGCCAATTCATCTTCCCCTTCAACACATTGTATATTTATAACTCCATGTTTGGCTGGAGTACCCACAACCTAAGCCCTACCTTTCTTCACCACTTCAGTAGGATGTTGCATCTCTGTCCCAATCTTCAAATCGACTTGACAAGATGCCACTATCCAACGGTAGGTGTGTACACGGCCATGAATTGCTTAGCAGCCGCACCAGCGCACATTTGGCGCAAGGCGCTCCATCGGGTTTACCCGATGTGAAAGACATTGGCTACTTGCTCCATGTAAAGATTGTGATAGGAAGATAACCCAAAGAACCATCTTTCATGGAGATTTGAGAGAACAAGAGAACTGAGAGCTTCCGAAAGCCGTTCCCCCTTGTCTACCCAAAATAAAAGAATGCATAAGGACATGGACCACTGGCGTTTCGCTACATAGGCCCCCTCTTAAGAAAGTCGAACCCTACGAACTTTCTACTGTCAGTGGTTCTGTTCGAATGACCCCACCCTCACATTCAACCATAGGATGCCGTGATAAAAAATCTGCTCCCACATTCTCCCTTCCGGGGATGTATTCGACCGTGAACTGATACGGTTGTAGGAGCAATGACCATCTCATCAACCTCGCGTTCAGTTTCTTAGAAGTTGCCAAGAACGTCAGAGGTTGATGGTCGGACTGCACTTTGAACTGGACTCCATACAGATAAGGTTGAAATTTCTGTACCGCCCACACTAGAGCTAGACATTCCCGTTCGACGGTGGAATAATTCCGTTCGGCGGGTAACAGTTTTCTACTGGCATACGCCACCGGACACAACACCGAAGGATTATCTCGCCCTTCCTGCAACAGAGTTGCTCCAATCCCTATGTTACTCGCGTCGGTTCTCAGAACAAACGTTTTCTCCAAATTCGGGAGTTGCAGGACTGGCCTATCCACCAACGCCTGTTTCAGCTTCCCATAAGCCTCTTCACAGCTCGGGGTCCAGACTATAGGATCTGGCGATCCTTTCTTCAGGGTTTCGGTTAACGGCGCCCCAATTTCATTGAACTTTGGAATGAATTTCTGGTAAAACCCACACAGAGACAAGAAAGACCTAACATCCTTTTTGGATTTAGGACAGGGTGCGAGACGGACCTTCTCAATATTCTTTTCTTCCGGTACCAGTCCCCCGGGGGTAATAGTGTGTCCCAGAAATTCCAAGGATTGATATCCAATCATGCATTTGGCTGGACGGGCGGTTAACCCCTCCTCTTTCAATCTTATGAAGATCTTTTCCAAGGATTTCAGGTGATCTTTCAGATTGTCAGACGCGATGAGAATATCATCCATAAACGAGACGACAGAGGGATCCCTTAAAGGGTCTAATAACTTTCTCATCATGCGTGTGAACACACTGGGCGCATTGCTCAGCCCAAAAGGCATCACCTTAAATTCGTAATGGCCGCTCGGAGTACTGAAAGCGAGCATGGGCCGAACCTCAGGCTTCACAGGGATCTGATAATATCCCCGGCTTAAATCAATTTTTGAGAAGTACTTTGCCCTATTTAATCTGGCAAACAATTGATTTGTGTTTGGTAACGGCTCAACTTGGAATGTCGTACAACTATTTAAATGCCTGTAATCAATACATAAGCGGTGTTCCCCGCTTGGCTTCCTCAACAAGACAACCCCGGCATTATAAGGAGAAGTCGAAGGAGTGATGATGTCGTCGTCCAGAAGCTTCTGGATTTCAGTTTCCAGGGCCTTCTCTTTCGAAAATGGCACTGGATATATTTTCTGGCGAACGGGGTCTTGGGTAGTCAGAGTCATATCAAACTCGACCAACCCTGTCCGCCCTGGCCGATCGGTAAGAATCTGCTGATGGGACTCCAACAAACGGATGACACGGTCTGTTTCTTCAGCCGACAGATCAGGATTTATATGTACATCCCTATAGGTTTCCCCAGGGTGTAATGGATACCCCCTATCCGTTTCTTCGCCCGATTCAGTTTCCATCGCGACCGCCATAGTCATGAGTGGGAGAGAAGTACCATCAGATCGTTCTTCATACTTTTTGAGAAGGTTAATGTGGAAGATTTTGGATTTCCCCCTGATCCGGATGGCATAGTTGGTGCGGGAGACAACCCTTTCCACCGGGAAAGGCCCCTGCCAACCAATCTCGAGTTTATTGGAACCTACTGGAAGTAACAACAGAACCCGAGCCCCCACCTTAAGAGACCTATCTTTCGTCCTTCTATTGTAGTAGGCCGCGTGTCTCTTTCTGGCCGCCCTCAGATTCTGAGCTGCCAAAGCCCAACCCGTCTGGAGTTTCTTCTTTAACTCTTCGACGTATTTATATGAGGATACAGCTTCTTCAGAAGTTTCCTCCTCTGTCCAACATCTCAATAAGGCTTCTAAGGGACCCTTGATTGGCCTCCCGAATAGTAGAGTGGCTGGTGGCAACCCGGTCGACCCATGGGGAACCTCCCGATAGGCGAACAAGGCGGCTGAGATATACTCATCCCATCTGTCTGGTTTCTCTTGTGCCAGCTTCCGAAGCATGGTCATCAAGGTACCATTAAACCTCTCCACTTGCCCATTAGACTGAGGGTGATACGGGCTTGTGTGAATGTGGTTGGTCTGGAAGATACGAAAGACTTCTTCCATCAGCTTACCACAGAACTGAGACCCATTGTCCGTTAGGATCTGGTTGGGAAATCCCAACCTAGTAAAGGTCTCCATCAGTGCATCAGCCACTCGCTTAGAGTCGATTGTGGCCAAAGGTATCGCCTCGCCCCACATGGAACAGCAATCCACCATCGTGAGAATGTACTTATTCCTCTTCCTAGTCCTAGGAAGAGGACCAACAAGATCGATGGCAACTCTCTCGAAAGGAGAGTTCATAATGGGCATGTCTCCCAGAACTACCGGAGCTGTCCAGTGTTTTGGTGCCACACGCTGGCACTCTGGGCACGACTTGACGTACCTACGCACGTCTCCAGTCATCCCTGGCCAGTAGTAATGGCAGGAAATGCGCTGGAGAGTTGCCCCGACACCCATATGTCCACTGAAAGAAATGGTGTGTCCCATATGAAGAAGCTGTTCCCGATAAGCCTTAGGAACTACCAGCTGTCCATGCTGGCGATCCTCCACTCCGGCTCTCCGGTACAGTAACCGATTCTTCATATAATACTGACCCCGTCTTGGTGGGTCAGAACTTTTTGGCAACTGGTTGAAGCAGGGTTGCAAAGTAGCATCCTGGCTTTGAGCAGCTCGTAACTCCCCAGGCAAGGGATTCCCGATCAAGGCCGGCGTCTGCTCATCCTCCGATTGAGATCTGGTTTGCATTGCCCCTACGTACATGGGTTCGGTTGGAATCCCTAGAAAGACGTAGCGACAACCCAAGATCATTGGAAAGATAGGATCTAGCAGAACGGCTGCCTGTATAGTGCCGGTAACATATTTTGATTTGATGTCCACCTTCGCAATTGGAAGAGACATCGCTACCGCACTCTTTGTCGCCGTTTGAATCTCAATAGATTCCCCGGTTAGCTGCTCTGGGCTCACTAAATGTGATGAAATTACAGCCTCAAACTGCAGACCTGTGTCGTAGAGACACTCAACTGGTTGACCGTTCACAAGTACCGTTTCTACTACTGGTGGTTTTTCTAAATCTTTGTTCCCAAGATCCCTCCCTTCTACCTCCTTGTGAGACCCTTCCCCGGTTTCTACAAGACAAGCAGCATAGTGAGAGTCTTTCTGTTTACGCCGGCAATCTACCGTATTGTGTGTGGGAGATTTGCAATAGGCGCACCACTTTTCACTCCACTTTCTCTTAGGAGATCCAGGTGGACTCTTACCAGAGGGTTTCTTACTAGGAACTTTATCGAAAGGATCCTCCTTCTTGGTGTGAGCTGTTTTAGGGTTCTTCTTCTTTCCAGCCCATGTGTCTGGTGGTCGGGGATTGGGTTGTGACAATTCCCCATTATCCCCATGAGCTAGCACATACCTTTCCGCCAACGTGTTCACTATGTCTAACCTTTCTGCCCCATTTTCAAGCAAGAAGGTTTGCAATGGCTTAGGCATCATTCTCTTCATTTGGTCCACGACCACCAATTCTTCCAAACTTTCATAGTCGTTAGCAAATCCAGCTAAAGACATCCACTTCAAAAGGTAAGACTTCAATCTGACACTGTAGGCTGCGAACATCTCTCCTGGCTCTCTCTTCGACTTTCTGAACTGTTGTCGATAAGTATGAGCTGTCATCTGGAACCTTTTCAACAGTGCTTTCTCCAGAGCTTCATAGTCATTCTCCATACCAGGTGGCAACCTAGAATAGACCTCGTATGCGGTCCCCCTCAGGCCCTGTGAGAGTTTCAAGTTCCATTTCCCTCGTTCCAATCCCATAGCCAAAGCCATCGACCGAAATCTGTGAAGATACTGGTCGATCTTATCTTTGTGTTCATCGAACGGGAGTAATGGGAACTTCATTGCCTGGTATGGACCGCCACCAGAAGTTGTTGAGTCAGGGAGAACTGCGTCTCCCACTGCACCGTCTCTTTCCTTGGCAGTTTGAGCTTTCAGCTCCAACTCTCTCATACGGAACTCATGGTCTCTGACTGCCTGCTCGGCCTCCATCTTCCTAGCCTCAGCCTCCATCCTCTTAACCTCAGCCTCCGCCTCAATCCTCTTGGCTTCGCGCACAGCCTGTCTGTAGTCTCTTTCCACCTCCTGCACATATTTCTGTAACTCCGCTCCATCATATCCCATCTCACGCCCTGTAGCCTGTACGTCAGCGACATTAAACCCAGCTGATGCCATCTTAAACTCAGAGGGTAAGGGAAGAGGTAATTGTCTAATAAAATTTTTCTCACAATTACACAACAAGTTACATTACACGACCACAACACGTCGTATGTCGGTCAGTCTGTGTCAGGAAGAGTATAGACAATAGCCAGGCACGGTAGGCAGAACCTATTGATAGAAAACAAGGATATCTGTCCCCTATCACTAAATCAGCCAGAACTCCACCAGGATTACAAATATCCCGGACGAGCCCCCAGAAATTGTAACAAGCTACGTGGAGGGTCCCAAATAGCCCGGTCACAATATTTCAAATATCTTCTATAGCCCTGGCTGGGATAGGTCTTTACCTGCCAACCCTCCTCCGTTTTCCCTGGACTCACTGTCACTCTTTCTTTCGACCTATGGACCTATTTCCTGCAGTGTTCTTCTGGCTGACGCATAAATAACATGGCAGTCGTCAGAACAACTTGGAAGTAATTTTATTAACCTAATCAAGAACAGCACAGGAACACATAAAGGCAGATAAACAGATAGATCTACACAGACACTACACTGGTAAAGTTCCAACACAGAGCCTCAAGTCGCCACAGTCACAAATCCAGCTTCAGATACTGTCTGATCTGTCCACACACTTCTCACCAAAGATGTCCGAATCTCCTTCCTTCTCCAGCAACTGGGTGTAGGTTCAACCGGCTTTTGTAGAATCCAAGCGACTGGTGTGTTGAGGACTTCTGTTCATTGTCATCTGAATTAGTTCGGCACTAGGTCTTCACTGACCTATGAAAGGCTTTAGTGTTGCCGATAAGGTGAGGTGTTTGTGAAGGATAATGGATGGGTCCTTCTAATGTCCGGTATAAAATGGGTAGGCCCGAAAATCACTCTCAGGCTCCCTCCAGACAACAACTGCTCTCCGGCGTATGTTGTTAAAACAAAACCGGCAATGCACCAGTCATACAAAATGTCCTTGCCTCAAGACCTGCACCTTGCCTCTGTCTCAGAGTTAAGCACACCAAACCTTGAGTTGGCCTCGTTGGACATATTGGCGTTAGCCTAGAAGCACTGGTGATAATGTCCCTTAGAAGACATAGTCACTTCCCATAGAAGAGGACCCTGGAAATGATAAACAAAACCTGAGCGACTGGGCTGACTCATGTATCACACAAATACACTATATTTAATACCTGAATGACCAGGCCTGACCTGTCAGGTAGCCCCTGGATTGGCCACGTCCGGGTTTGAGTAGACCTCCAGCTGGACGAAGTCCGGTTGTCTTTTTGGCCACACGACACACCCTCCACACTCATACCAAGCCTTTATTATGATTGGGCACATTCATTCCCATGCTTCCCTCTCACTTGCAACCATGCCTTTCTCACCCGCAAGATCTTGTGGTGTGGTGCGCCTAGTAATCTGTGTGTTACATCTCATTACCTAATAGTATAGTAATGGGGTTGTATGGCACGCAGTGTAGTTCCCCACTCCCTGCAAGAATAGGAAAGAAGATACTACCCCCTCCCGGCTCTGCTCTTGTTTGAACTGTCGCCGCAATGTACCAGCAGTGCCCCACAGAACACATAGATTTAGCGGAATGCAGGTTCTCTAAATGAGATAAAGAAGTCCATTATCTTCCCCACATCATCCCATCTAGTAACAGATGAAAGAGATAGTCCTGTGAATAGCCTCTTCTGGCTCAAGAAGATAGATCAGAGATTGGTGTACCCCATCCCCAAGAATACCATAGCCATCCACTGAGTATATACAACAGAAAGATGACAATCTGTCCAATTCAAGCCGTAGATAGAAAGACAGCAACAGCTCATCTGACGCCAAGAACAAATGAAATCCTCTTGGGAGATATATGGTTTAGATTCACTTCCCCGGCTATGCCAAGGACAAGACGCGCAGCCAGATCGGCTAACGGTCACCCAACTCGTCATTGGTTATGATTGGCCTTTCGCCAATTCATCTTCCCCTTCAACACATTGTATATTTATAACTCCATGTTTGGCTGGAGTACCCACAACCTAAGCCCTACCTTTCTTCACCACTTCAGTAGGATGTTGCATCTCTGTCCCAATCTTCAAATCGACTTGACAAGATGCCACTATCCAACGGTAGGTGTGTACACGGCCATGAATTGCTTAGCAGCCGCACCAGCGCAAATTTGGCGCAAGGCGCTCCATCGGGTTTACCCGATGTGAAAGACATTGGCTACTTGCTCCATGTAAAGATTGTGATAGGAAGATAACCCAAAGAACCATCTTTCATGGAGATTTGAGAGAACAAGAGAACTGAGAGCTTCCGAAAGCCGTTCCCCCTTGTCTACCCAAAATAAAAGAATGCATAAGGACATGGACCACTGGCGTTTCGCTACATAGGCCCCCTCTTAAGAAAGTCGAACCCTACGAACTTTCTACTGTCAGTGGTTCTGTTCGAATGACCCCACCCTCACATTCAACCATAGGATGCCGTGATAAAAAATCTGCTCCCACATTCTCCCTTCCGGGGATGTATTCGACCGTGAACTGATACGGTTGTAGGAGCAATGACCATCTCATCAACCTCGCGTTCAGTTTCTTAGAAGTTGCCAAGAACGTCAGAGGTTGATGGTCGGACTGCACTTTGAACTGGACTCCATACAGATAAGGTTGAAATTTCTGTACCGCCCACACTAGAGCTAGACATTCCCGTTCGACGGTGGAATAATTCCGTTCGGCGGGTAACAGTTTTCTACTGGCATACGCCACCGGACACAACACCGAAGGATTATCTCGCCCTTCCTGCAACAGAGTTGCTCCAATCCCTATGTTACTCGCGTCGGTTCTCAGAACAAACGTTTTCTCCAAATTCGGGAGTTGCAGGACTGGCCTATCCACCAACGCCTGTTTCAGCTTCCCATAAGCCTCTTCACAGCTCGGGGTCCAGACTATAGGATCTGGCGATCCTTTCTTCAGGGTTTCGGTTAACGGCGCCCCAATTTCATTGAACTTTGGAATGAATTTCTGGTAAAACCCACACAGAGACAAGAAAGACCTAACATCCTTTTTGGATTTAGGACGGGGTGCGAGACGGACCTTCTCAATATTCTTTTCTTCCGGTACCAGTCCCCCGGGGGTAATAGTGTGTCCCAGAAATTCCAAGGATTGATATCCAATCATGCATTTGGCTGGACGGGCGGTTAACCCCTCCTCTTTCAATCTTATGAAGATCTTTTCCAAGGATTTCAGGTGATCTTTCAGATTGTCAGACGCGATGAGAATATCATCCATAAACGAGACGACAGAGGGATCCCTTAAAGGGTCTAATAACTTTCTCATCATGCGTGTGAACACACTGGGCGCATTGCTCAGCCCAAAAGGCATCACCTTAAATTCGTAATGGCCGCTCGGAGTACTGAAAGCGAGCATGGGCCGAACATCAGGCTTCACAGGGATCTGATAATATCCCCGGCTTAAATCAATTTTTGAGAAGTACTTTGCCCTATTTAATCTGGCAAACAATTGATTTGTGTTTGGTAACGGCTCAACTTGGAATGTCGTACAACTATTTAAATGCCTGTAATCAATACATAAGCGGTGTTCCCCGCTTGGCTTCCTCAACAAGACAACCCCGGCATTATAAGGAGAAGTCGAAGGAGTGATGATGTCGTCGTCCAGAAGCTTCTGGATTTCAGTTTCCAGGGCCTTCTCTTTCGAAAATGGCACTGGATATATTTTCTGGCGAACGGGGTCTTGGGTAGTCAGAGTCATATCAAACTCGACCAACCCTGTCCGCCCTGGCCGATCGGTAAGAATCTGCTGATGGGACTCCAACAAACGGATGACACGGTCTGTTTCTTCAGCCGACAGATCAGGATTTATATGTACATCCCTATAGGTTTCCCCAGGGTGTAATGGATACCCCCTATCCGTTTCTTCGCCCGATTCAGTTTCCATCGCGACCGCCATAGTCATGAGTGGGAGAGAAGTACCATCAGATCGTTCTTCATACTTTTTGAGAAGGTTAATGTGGAAGATTTTGGATTTCCCCCTGATCCGGATGGCATAGTTGGTGCGGGAGACAACCCTTTCCACCGGGAAAGGCCCCTGCCAACCAATCTCGAGTTTATTGGAACCTACTGGAAGTAACAACAGAACCCGAGCCCCCACCTTAAGAGACCTATCTTTCGTCCTTCTATTGTAGTAGGCCGCGTGTCTCTTTCTGGCCGCCCTCAGATTCTGAGCTGCCAAAGCCCAACCCGTCTGGAGTTTCTTCTTTAACTCTTCGACGTATTTATATGAGGATACAGCTTCTTCAGAAGTTTCCTCCTCTGTCCAACATCTCAATAAGGCTTCTAAGGGACCCTTGATTGGCCTCCCGAATAGTAGAGTGGCTGGTGGCAACCCGGTCGACCCATGGGGAACCTCCCGATAGGCGAACAAGGCGGCTGAGATATACTCATCCCATCTGTCTGGTTTCTCTTGTGCCAGCTTCCGAAGCATGGTCATCAAGGTACCATTAAACCTCTCCACTTGCCCATTAGACTGAGGGTGATACGGGCTTGTGTGAATGTGGTTGGTCTGGAAGATACGAAAGACTTCTTCCATCAGCTTACCACAGAACTGAGACCCATTGTCCGTTAGGATCTGGTTGGGAAATCCCAACCTAGTAAAGGTCTCCATCAGTGCATCAGCCACTCGCTTAGAGTCGATTGTGGCCAAAGGTATCGCCTCGCCCCACATGGAACAGCAATCCACCATCGTGAGAATGTACTTATTCCTCTTCCTAGTCCTAGGAAGAGGACCAACAAGATCGATGGCAACTCTCTCGAAAGGAGAGTTCATAATGGGCATGTCTCCCAGAACTACCGGAGCTGTCCAGTGTTTTGGTGCCACACGCTGGCACTCTGGGCACGACTTGACGTACCTACGCACGTCTCCAGTCATCCCTGGCCAGTAGTAATGGCAGGAAATGCGCTGGAGAGTTGCCCCGACACCCATATGTCCACTGAAAGAAATGGTGTGTCCCATATGAAGAAGCTGTTCCCGATAAGCCTTAGGAACTACCAGCTGTCCATGCTGGCGATCCTCCACTCCGGCTCTCCGGTACAGTAACCGATTCTTCATATAATACTGACCCCGTCTTGGTGGGTCAGAACTTTTTGGCAACTGGTTGAAGCAGGGTTGCAAAGTAGCATCCTGGCTTTGAGCAGCTCGTAACTCCCCAGGCAAGGGATTCCCGATCAAGGCCGGCGTCTGCTCATCCTCCGATTGAGATCTGGTTTGCATTGCCCCTACGTACATGGGTTCGGTTGGAATCCCTAGAAAGACGTAGCGACAACCCAAGATCATTGGAAAGATAGGATCTAGCAGAACGGCTGCCTGTATAGTGCCGGTAACATATTTTGATTTGATGTCCACCTTCGCAATTGGAAGAGACATCGCTACCGCACTCTTTGTCGCCGTTTGAATCTCAATAGATTCCCCGGTTAGCTGCTCTGGGCTCACTAAATGTGATGAAATTACAGCCTCAAACTGCAGACCTGTGTCGTAGAGACACTCAACTGGTTGACCGTTCACAAGTACCGTTTCTACTACTGGTGGTTTTTCTAAATCTTTGTTCCCAAGATCCCTCCCTTCTACCTCCTTGTGAGACCCTTCCCCGGTTTCTACAAGACAAGCAGCATAGTGAGAGTCTTTCTGTTTACGCCGGCAATCTACCGTATTGTGTGTGGGAGATTTGCAATAGGCGCACCACTTTTCACTCCACTTTCTCTTAGGAGATCCAGGTGGACTCTTACCAGAGGGTTTCTTACTAGGAACTTTATCGAAAGGATCCTCCTTCTTGGTGTGAGCTGTTTTAGGGTTCTTCTTCTTTCCAGCCCATGTGTCTGGTGGTCGGGGATTGGGTTGTGACAATTCCCCATTATCCCCATGAGCTAGCACATACCTTTCCGCCAACGTGTTCACTATGTCTAACCTTTCTGCCCCATTTTCAAGCAAGAAGGTTTGCAATGGCTTAGGCATCATTCTCTTCATTTGGTCCACGACCACCAATTCTTCCAAACTTTCATAGTCGTTAGCAAATCCAGCTAAAGACATCCACTTCAAAAGGTAAGACTTCAATCTGACACTGTAGGCTGCGAACATCTCTCCTGGCTCTCTCTTCGACTTTCTGAACTGTTGTCGATAAGTATGAGCTGTCATCTGGAACCTTTTCAACAGTGCTTTCTCCAGAGCTTCATAGTCATTCTCCATACCAGGTGGCAACCTAGAATAGACCTCGTATGCGGTCCCCCTCAGGCCCTGTGAGAGTTTCAAGTTCCATTTCCCTCGTTCCAATCCCATAGCCAAAGCCATCGACCGAAATCTGTGAAGATACTGGTCGATCTTATCTTTGTGTTCATCGAACGGGAGTAATGGGAACTTCATTGCCTGGTATGGACCGCCACCAGAAGTTGTTGAGTCAGGGAGAACTGCGTCTCCCACTGCACCGTCTCTTTCCTTGGCAGTTTGAGCTTTCAGCTCCAACTCTCTCATACGGAACTCATGGTCTCTGACTGCCTGCTCGGCCTCCATCTTCCTAGCCTCAGCCTCCATCCTCTTAACCTCAGCCTCCGCCTCAATCCTCTTGGCTTCGCGCACAGCCTGTCTGTAGTCTCTTTCCACCTCCTGCACATATTTCTGTAACTCCGCTCCATCATATCCCATCTCACGCCCTGTAGCCTGTACGTCAGCGACATTAAACCCAGCTGATGCCATCTTAAACTCAGAGGGTAAGGGAAGAGGTAATTGTCTAATAAAATTTTTCTCACAATTACACAACAAGTTACATTACACGACCACAACACGTCGTATGTCGGTCAGTCTGTGTCAGGAAGAGTATAGACAATAGCCAGGCACGGTAGGCAGAACCTATTGATAGAAAACAAGGATATCTGTCCCCTATCACTAAATCAGCCAGAACTCCACCAGGATTACAAATATCCCGGACGAGCCCCCAGAAATTGTAACAAGCTACGTGGAGGGTCCCAAATAGCCCGGTCACAATATTTCAAATATCTTCTATAGCCCTGGCTGGGATAGGTCTTTACCTGCCAACCCTCCTCCGTTTTCCCTGGACTCACTGTCACTCTTTCTTTCGACCTATGGACCTATTTCCTGCAGTGTTCTTCTGGCTGACGCATAAATAACATGGCAGTCGTCAGAACAACTTGGAAGTAATTTTATTAACCTAATCAAGAACAGCACAGGAACACATAAAGGCAGATAAACAGATAGATCTACACAGACACTACACTGGTAAAGTTCCAACACAGAGCCTCAAGTCGCCACAGTCACAAATCCAGCTTCAGATACTGTCTGATCTGTCCACACACTTCTCACCAAAGATGTCCGAATCTCCTTCCTTCTCCAGCAACTGGGTGTAGGTTCAACCGGCTTTTGTAGAATCCAAGCGACTGGTGTGTTGAGGACTTCTGTTCATTGTCATCTGAATTAGTTCGGCACTAGGTCTTCACTGACCTATGAAAGGCTTTAGTGTTGCCGATAAGGTGAGGTGTTTGTGAAGGATAATGGATGGGTCCTTCTAATGTCCGGTATAAAATGGGTAGGCCCGAAAATCACTCTCAGGCTCCCTCCAGACAACAACTGCTCTCCGGCGTATGTTGTTAAAACAAAACCGGCAATGCACCAGTCATACAAAATGTCCTTGCCTCAAGACCTGCACCTTGCCTCTGTCTCAGAGTTAAGCACACCAAACCTTGAGTTGGCCTCGTTGGACATATTGGCGTTAGCCTAGAAGCACTGGTGATAATGTCCCTTAGAAGACATAGTCACTTCCCATAGAAGAGGACCCTGGAAATGATAAACAAAACCTGAGCGACTGGGCTGACTCATGTATCACACAAATACACTATATTTAATACCTGAATGACCAGGCCTGACCTGTCAGGTAGCCCCTGGATTGGCCACGTCCGGGTTTGAGTAGACCTCCAGCTGGACGAAGTCCGGTTGTCTTTTTGGCCACACGACACACCCTCCACACTCATACCAAGCCTTTATTATGATTGGGCACATTCATTCCCATGCTTCCCTCTCACTTGCAACCATGCCTTTCTCACCCGCAAGATCTTGTGGTGTGGTGCGCCTAGTAATCTGTGTGTTACATCTCATTACCTAATAGTATAGTAATGGGGTTGTATGGCACGCAGTGTAGTTCCCCACTCCCTGCAAGAATAGGAAAGAAGATACTACCCCCTCCCGGCTCTGCTCTTGTTTGAACTGTCGCCGCAATGTACCAGCAGTGCCCCACAGAACACATAGATTTAGCGGAATGCAGGTTCTCTAAATGAGATAAAGAAGTCCATTATCTTCCCCACATCATCCCATCTAGTAACAGATGAAAGAGATAGTCCTGTGAATAGCCTCTTCTGGCTCAAGAAGATAGATCAGAGATTGGTGTACCCCATCCCCAAGAATACCATAGCCATCCACTGAGTATATACAACAGAAAGATGACAATCTGTCCAATTCAAGCCGTAGATAGAAAGACAGCAACAGCTCATCTGACGCCAAGAACAAATGAAATCCTCTTGGGAGATATATGGTTTAGATTCACTTCCCCGGCTATGCCAAGGACAAGACGCGCAGCCAGATCGGCTAACGGTCACCCAACTCGTCATTGGTTATGATTGGCCTTTCGCCAATTCATCTTCCCCTTCAACACATTGTATATTTATAACTCCATGTTTGGCTGGAGTACCCACAACCTAAGCCCTACCTTTCTTCACCACTTCAGTAGGATGTTGCATCTCTGTCCCAATCTTCAAATCGACTTGACAAGATGCCACTATCCAACGGTAGGTGTGTACACGGCCATGAATTGCTTAGCAGCCGCACCAGCGCACATTTGGCGCAAGGCGCTCCATCGGGTTTACCCGATGTGAAAGACATTGGCTACTTGCTCCATGTAAAGATTGTGATAGGAAGATAACCCAAAGAACCATCTTTCATGGAGATTTGAGAGAACAAGAGAACTGAGAGCTTCCGAAAGCCGTTCCCCCTTGTCTACCCAAAATAAAAGAATGCATAAGGACATGGACCACTGGCGTTTCGCTACAACCCGTATGTGGAAAGGATGAGATTGCGGGGGGATTGACAGGGATTCTGGAGGAATCTCAAAACTTAGAGGGAAGCCCAGGATACCTTTCAATCAGATAGCGGTGTGAACGATTAGCAGTGTGACTCCTCGCTGGCTATTGAATGAGAAGTGCGTGTGGGAATGTCTTGAGTAAAGTGATGTAAGCTCTTAGCTCAAGTCAACTAAACAACGGCCAAAGGCACTGTGATATAGGATTGTGTGATGTTGTGCCATGTTGGGAAGAAGTGTATGAGCCTCGGTCAGATTGTACCAACACAATGCCCACTGCTCTTACATGCAGTTGCCTGGGAAACGTTGACACCGCTGAAATAGCATGGGAAATAGACTCAGAAATCATGATAGGCACTCACAGAAAGATAGCCAATAAGTAGAGATGATAGGATATACTGGGTATATACGTTAAACTGGATATATTGTTTTCTGGGTGAATATATTCTGAAAAAGTAAAGAACAAATGTATCATTTCTCGATGTAAGTCCTCCAGCGCCGATGAAGTGCTTTGATTCCTGCAGAAAAACAATTCTTGTGGTCGCTCTGATGGTCACTACTCGGCGTGCCTGACCCGGTCATTAACAGACTGTCACAGAAGTCAGGCAGTTTTGAAATTCCTGCTCCATTCATACACTTGCTGGACTGACAGGCATGCACCGCCTTACTGGACCTTCATTTGCCTATCAATTTCTATACGTTTCACCCAATCACTGATTTAAAAAAGGACAGCAGAATATTCCACCTCTTTGGTGCATGTCGTACATGCCCTTATGGAGCGATGTGTGGGTTGGTGGGGGATGTGTGTGCGTGGGTGGGGAATATGTGGTCGATGGAGATGTGGCTGGGGGATGGGTGGTTGGAGGTGTGGGTGGGGGAGAGGATGTGTGGGTTAGGATGTGTATGTGGGTGGGCGTGGGATGTGTGGGTTGGTGGGGGATGTTTGTGGGTGGCGAGTGTGTTTTGGTTGGGGGAACAGGTGAGGGTAGTGTGTGAGGGTGGGGGATGTGCGGGAGGGGGATGGGTTGGTTGGTGGGGTATGTATGTGTCCCTGGGTGTGTGGGTGGGTGGGGTTGTGTGTATGGGTGGGGTTATGTATGGGTAGGTGGGAGATGGGCCTCAAAACATGGTAATTTGTCTTGTTTATGTTTACAACATTCATTTCACAATGCTTATCTTTCTTCCTATGTAAATGTATAATGCTCTTGATGAACGAAAGACGAGTGATTGGAAGGGTCCAATATAAGACAGGCCTGCGTGCCCAATTTGTTACCCTGTTAAAATAAAGTTGATTTGATTTGATTTGATTTATGTCAAAAGTGGGGCGGCTATCTTTAATCTGTCCTTATAACGTCACCAATTTTGTCTGTATCGTGATGTCACTTGTTTAATACCCTTGACATCCGTAACAACAACACTGACACAAGACAATATCATGGTTGTTGTAATTGCTATCACACGTTAAAGCTTTTATTTGAAGCTCCCTCGTACATGCTGTAAGCTCCATACTTCTAAATTCCATACTTGGACATTTCCACAACACCCTTATGGAAAATCAACAACTGTGAGATGAGATCCTTGAGGAGAGCTGCCAACTTAACTATCCGAACCGAAATAAGAAATGATTTTATCAGACAGACAGCGGAATCAACACCTTGTGCCACAAATATCAACAGGCAGAATATCAAATGCAAATGGTTCTGCCATCTCGTTATAATGCAACACCATTCGCTATTAGCACTGACACAATTTAAAAAAGATCTGCTACTAGAGCAGGGGGACGCCAGAGAAAAATATGTATTGACGACATCAAAGACATTTTACAATCACACGAAATGACATTATCCATTACCACCCGTCGGGCGCTGGAACATCAATTATTCTTCCCCACAACGCTTGACGGCAAAAGTTGAAGACAATGGTGAAGATCACGATAGCTTGATAAACATGTGAATTCGAGCATGCGTCTCAAAATAACGACAAAATGTAGGTTGTCTAGTTAGTCGTGCGTCTATATACACGTCTTCTTTCAGCACGGTGTTATCGTCACTTGAATGCTTTACACTGTTAGTATATGCTTGTGAAACCTGGACTGTTTATCAGCGACATGCTAGGAAATCAAACCACTTCCACATAGTCTGCTTGACGATTAAATGGCAAGACAAGATCACAGACAATGAAGTCCTAGAAAGAGCGTCTATGCCCAGTATCCACACTCTACTAATGAACAATTAGATTCGCTGGGCTGGTCACTTGACGCGCATGCCAAATCACAGGATCCCTTAACGAATTTTTTAAGGCGAGCTGTGTTTTGGTAAGAGCTCCCAAGGCGGTCAGAGGAAACGCTTTAAAGACACTCTGAAGATCTCACTAGAAGCTTTTGGAATTCATCACGACACCTGGGAGACTGCTGCCAAAGACCGACATTCGTGGCATACATCATTACGCAAGGGTGCAGTCACTTGTGAAGCAACCAGGAAAGCAAGAGCTATGGGGAAAAAAAAGACTAGTCGGAAAAACCACTGCAGGAGATCCTCCTCCTGGAACGTCAAGCAATCTTTGTCCACATTGTCAAAGAACATTACGAGCCAAAATAGGCCTTATCAGCCATCTAAGAACTCACGGCTCCATACCTTCAACTCCACTGGATTAAATTTGATGGACAAACAACAACATGGTCACCTGAAGGCTTCAGATCAGGATCCCTGTGTGCTTACAGCATTACATTTTTAGTGTAGTTTATAATTCCATCACTACTTATTTCATTAACTTCTGCTCATCTCATCTCATCATGTTCCTCTTGTACCTTGCGGTGTCGAGGTGAAGTATAAACAGCGGAAGAATGTCTGTTTATGGGATTCATGTACCGATATTCTCTTGGACTCTGTTAACTTCTGCAAGTGACAATAAATACCGGAGCATGTATTTGTCACGCTAGTCCTAAGCATGTAATAGGATATGCTGTAATCTCTGCACGCCATAAAAACCAACAACCAAAAAAAAAAAAAAAAACATACAGCCCTGCCTGCACAGACTAGAAACTCACGAATCACCGTCACCAGCGGAAAGTTTCCCATCAAATCAACAATGATGTTATCGATTTTATAATGTGTCGGCCAGCCAGGTCTCGATGTTATTGGTAGAATGCCAATCACGCTTCGCGGTCAGAACACACAGACAAACACACAAATGCTCACAGACTAATCAACAAATGCAGGCGAGATGAGGTTTTGATGAAGGGGAAAGAAATCTCGGTACAGTACTTGAATGGCGAGGTTAGTCTGAGTGTAGAGAATTTCCAGAGACCGCAGGGAGTCGACGAGCTATTTCAGAGAAAAGAACTACAGACACGGCAGTGATCAATAATTAAGAGAAGAATTAAGGGATGCATAGTTGAAGATGATAAGAGATAGCAACTGTGGAATCGACTGGAGAAAGATTAGATAACGCGGGAATTTAAACAATGAACATTCACTATAAGTACAAGACAGATATATATATATATATATATATAAGTACAAGAGTGGGTGAAACTATAGGAGCAATGAGGCTGTATTGTGAGTGGATTGTGACTGTATAGTGACTTTATTCTGAGTGTATTGTGGGTGTTTTGTGACTGTATTGTGAGTGAATAGTGAGTGTATTGTGAGTGTTTTGTGACTGTATTGTGAGTGAATAGTGAGTGTATTGTGATTGTATTATGACTGTATTAAGACTGTTGAAGACTGCAGAGGTAGAAGGTACTATGTACACTTATATAAAGATGAATGGATTGGTGGATTGGTGGATGGATGGCTAAATGGATAGATAGGTGGAAGAATGGATGGATGAACGGGTGGATAGAGGAATCAATGGGTGGATGGATGGGTGGACAAATGGATGGATGGATGGATGAATGGATGGGTGGATGTATGGATGGGTGGATTGATGGATGGATGGCTAAATTGATAGATGGGTGGAAGAATGTTTGGATGAACGGGTGATAGAAAAATCAATGGTTGGATGAATGGATGGACAAATGGATGGATGCATGGATGGATGGATGGGTGGATGGATGGATGGATGGATGGGTGGGTGGGTGGGTGGATGGATGGATGGATGGACGCATCGATGGGCGGTTTGACGGATGGACAAATCAATGGGTGGATGGATGGATGGACGAATCAATGGGTTGGTGGATGGGTGGATGGATACATGGAAGTATGAGTAGATGGGTGGACAGATAGATGGATGAGTTGATGGATGGGTGGACGATTCAATGGGGTATGGACGAATCGATTAGTGGATGGATGGGTTATGGATAGATGAATGAATGAACTGATATATGGATGGATGAATAGATGACTGTGTGAAAGGACGAATCGATGACTAGATGGAATCCGATATGGTGACCTACTGGTGATATCAGATGATGACATGGAAGAACTGGCCAGAGAATTCAACACCAGTATCCAGAGGGGTCAGATCAAAGAAGAATGGCTACACAGCTACTTGCTGCCGCTGCCAAAACCGAACAAAGACCATCCCAAGATAAGCGGCTACAGAATCATTACGATGCAGAACACTGCGGGCAAGTTACTGGAGAAATTTGTAGCACACAGACTTGCTTGTGACTTGGAACAACTCAGCTGCTTCCCGCCCACACTTGGAGGGTACAGACGCAACAAAGAGTCATGGCTGAATGCGGCGGTATTTGCTCAAGATGTTTACGAAGGATTTCAGGTCAGAGAAGAGACTCCTCAGGCTGAAAGTGCACCCTCACCTTGTACGATGGATAGCTGCAGTTCTGCTCCAAAGGAAGATGGTGCTAAGATGCGGAAGTTGGTCTTCTGAGCCGATAACGATATGTCCAGGATTGCCGCAGGGTTCACCACTGTCACCAGTACTATTCAACGTGTATACGGTGCCGATCACTGAACAACAGTTGGACGGAAGGGGTAGGACTCTGTCATTCGTTGACGACATCCTCGTGTATCGACAGGGTCGAGATAGACAGGCGGTTGCCAATGATATGCAGGGCGAACTAGATCGTATTTCCTCATGGTGTGCTGATGCCGACGCCCTTGTCAACCCTGCAAAGGCATCGGTTACATGGTTCTCCCTAAAGAACCATATTGTGAAAACAGACCTGCCGGCAGTAAGAATGGATGGGAGCATTTTGAGTAGAACCCAGCCAATGACATATCTTGGCGTGAGGCTTGATCGTAGCCTGTCCTTCGGAGATCATGTCGATTATGTCATAACGAAGGCTCGAAAAGGTTTGTCAGCAATGAGAGTCATGGCGACTGCCAATATCGAGCAAAGACTGCTAATACTTCTGTTCCAAGGACTTGTGCTTTCACGCATCGAGTATGCCCTGGCCATCCTCACTGTCAGCCCTACACAGATTGGAAGACCTGAAAAGGTACAAAACGAAGCCATGCGCATCATTTTGGGCTGCACGAGAGACACCAGCTGTGTAGCAATGAGATACTTCCTTGACTTCCCGACAATGGAATACAGGATCAAGATCTGGAGAGCTCGTGCATACTTAAAAATAAGTGCAGATGAGCAGCACCCTCTGCATGACGCTATATTCAGAGAAAAGGGTGACAGACTAAAGAGGGGCAAGTCATGGATGGGTCGGGCGGAAGATGTCGTCAGACAGGTCTGCAGTCTTACCAGTATCAACCCCGGCAAGGAGTGAGTGCCGGTGCCTCCAGCTTTTAAGTGCACTTTCTCCTGCATTATCACACTCGACAGACGGTGCAGAGAGCAGAACCCCGCCGCTGTCAATGCAGAGGTTAACGCGCTCATCTATGAACACTCAGATAGCCCCGAAGTGCTCATCTATACAGATGGGTCTGTTGTAAAGCAGCAGAGAAGTGCGTGGGCATTTACAGCCCGTTCAGCGGGCCGAACAGTTCAATAATCCAGTGGTGCCCACTCTATGACCACGAGCAGCATGACGATGGAGGTGATGGCAGTTACACAGGCTTTCATATGGCTGGAATCACAGCTTTATACCAACGTGTGTGTACTAAGTGATTCAGTGAGCATGATTCAGAAGGTCGAAGCTGGATCTGTACGTAGACAGTGGACTGAGTCGCTGCGGAAGTCTGTTGTCCGTAAAGTCACCTTCATCTTCGTCCCGGGACATGCAGAAGTCGAGGGAAATGAACGAGCTGATAAACTTGCTGGCTCTGCACCCCCTGTAGATGGCCAGCCCATGGATCGTGCCGATGTTATTAACGTCCTCAAAGATATGGCGAGAACAGAGGACTTTGACGTCAGTGATTCCACATCGCTGTCCAGGATGAAAGACTTGGGAGTAAGAATCGGCACAGCAAGACGCGAGAGGTACATCGGGAAAACAAAGCGCCTCGTCAACCAACACAGAACTGGCACTATTAGCCACCGGACGCTGATGTATATGCTGGGGGGAGGATCTGAGCACCTATGGACATGTCCGGAGTGCAATGAAGATACCCCAACTGATAACTGATAACTGATGACTAGATGGAAAGATGAACTGATAGAAGAACGAAACGATCGGTGGATGGACGAATCAATGAGTTGATTGATGGATGGATGGATGGATGGATGCAGGGATGGATTAACCATTAGGCAAACAAGGCACGTGCCTAGGGCACCAAGCATTTGGGGGGGGGGGGGGCACCACAAGTCCTCAAGAAAAATGTGTATATTGTCCCGGTAGCGTAATTGCATGGCATAAGCAAATCGCAAATGTAATATTGAATCGCACATTATTTAACCTTGGTCCCACAACCCGGGGGTAAAATACCCCCCACCCAGTTGTTTTTTGCTTTTTTTGGTTATTTTTCTTCAAGGGTTTTTTGTACTATTTTTTGACTTTTCTGGGATATGTTTGTGCTACGTAACGCACTAATGCGTAGCGACAAATTCACTTCCCTTTTGGTCTGCTAGTGAAAACAATTGTGAATAGTGCTAATTTGCAGTACTTACGTGAAGCTTGCAATATTGATTTTTCGAAATGCAGAGGTTAGTCCTACGACAACGCAGCTAATATGTCTGGGTGCTACAAGGGCATGCAGAAAAAAATTCTAGAAGAAAATGAGTTTGCTATATACATACCCTGTGCTGCCCATTCACTAAATCTGGTAGGCAGAAGTGCCTTCTTCCATACAGTGCAACTGATCTATACTTTTTTCTCAGCTTCAACCAAAAGATGGAAGATTCTGAAAGGATGCCCTGTGAATGAAAAGCTGGTAAAGTCCTTTTCCGATACTAGATGGGAAGCACATGCTGTTGCAACTGAAGCCATTCTAATGTCTCATCCTCAGATTATAGAAGCGTTAGAATGTTTACAAGAAGACCAGTCACAGAAGGGGGACACCAGAAGAGAAGCAGAAATCATTGCAAAGAAGATGCAAGAATTAGAATTTGCTTTCATGCTTGTCTTTTGGGAAGAAGTGTTACAACATTTTCACAGGGTCAGTCAAGCTCTACAAAATGAGCACGTGAACTTGAAAACGTGTGCTGATTTGTATTCTTCACTAGCAGATCACTTGCATGAATCTAGGAATGAATTTGAAAGATTTGAAGAAGCTGCAAAAGAAATAACACCAGGTGTGGATTATAAGTCAACTTTGACCCGTAATCGTAAACGAAAGACAGTGGTCATTGATGGTGATGCCCCTGAGGTATCTCAGAATGCCAGAGACAAATTTCGTATATCTGCTTTCTACACCATTGTTGACAAACTTGAGACAGAGATGAGTAGACGAGGACAGGTATATAATGATCTAGCAATTGATTTTCTTGTTTGTTCGATGTACCACAAAAATCTCAGTATTGTGAAGGACTAATAAATGCTTATCCTGAAGATCTAAACAATAATTTATATACTGAACTACAACAGTTCCACTCATATATTCGCCACAAGTTTCGTGCATCAAAATCTGACAACAACACGTTCAGTCATGCAGAACTCTACAAAGTAATAGTTAGAGACAACATCGAGTGTGCTTTTCCAAATGTAGAAATCGCCTTGCGCATATTTTTAACATTAATGGTTACGAACTGTTCAATTGAGCGCTCTTTTTCTCAGTTGAAACGTACAAAAAATCCAAGTAGATCGACAATGAAACAAGAAAGGCTTGATTCCTTATCTTTGCTGATGATTGAGGCAGACTTGTTGCGCAAAATTAACTTTGATAATGTACTCAAAAACTTTGCCAGACGTAAATCTAGAAAAAAGAACTTTAAAATGTAAATGTGTGCTCTCTCTGACTTTCTTATCTATCAAAAAAGTTACAGTATTTTTGTCTACTATTATTACAAAATTAATTAACTATTAATTTTAATACAGAAATACCTTATTGTAGGTTTTATATGAGTGATAGTAGTACAAACATATGTGTTTACATTTCACAACTGTTTTTCTTTGTTATTTTTTTTGCATAATATTGAACATACCAGCAGTCAGTGGAGGATCGGGGGCCCGGGGCAGTAGGGGGCACCCATGTGGGTTTGTGCCTAGGGCACCAAGATGGCTTAATCCGGCCCTGGATGGATGGATGGATGGATGGATGAAAGTATGAATTGACAGTTGGATGGAATTATTGATTGATTGATAAATCGATAGATGGATGAATGGGTGGATGGATGGATGGATGAATGGACGGTTGGATGGATGTATGGACGGATGGACGAATCGAACGGTGTATGGAATGAGTGATGCATGTTGGGATGAATGAGCTCGTTGACGGATAGATAGATGGATGGGCAAAAGAAGGGTGGATAAACGATTGATGAATGGATGGATGGATGAACGGCTGCTGGCCAGACAGACAGACAGACAGACAGGCAGGCAGGCAAGCAGGCAGGCAGGCAGCAAGCAGGCAGACAGACAGACAGACAGACAGACAGACAGACAGACAGACAGACAGACAGACAGACAGACAGACCGATATTTGGGAGCTATGGTAGCGTAGCGACGAGACGCTTGCCTATCGGGCGTGTCGTTGTGGGTTCAAATACGCAATGGGATTTTTGGACACCCATGCCTACACTTTTCTTTGATTGTAACACATTTTTCCAACATAACCCTAGTTAAACTGTAAACATTGAACATCCCTAGAGAAAGAACAAGAAGCCCAACTGACTACATTATGATTAGAAATAGATTTAAAAACAATGTTAAAAATACAAATACATACCCTGGTGATGATATCAACTCTGACCACAATCCTGTAGTCTTAAATGAAACTTAAAAGCACAGGAATAAGGACATCAAAGACACCTTAAATAGATATATCAGCTTTGAAACAACCAGACATAAGTCACTATACCTGGTTGAAGTAAAAAAAAAAAAAACAATATGATAGGCTAATCTTTGAAAGTATGGAACAATATAGACGTGTAAAAATCAGTATAAAGATTACAAATACTACCTTGCCACTGAAGATTAATAAGAAAAAGAAAAAAAAGCAATTATGGATAATTGATGAAATCTTGAGCAAAATGACTCAAAGAAAGAAACCAAAGAACACTCCAGATTATTCATTAACAGATAGGGAAATACGTCACATGTGCAGAGTTGCCAAAGAAGAGTGGTTGCAGAAAAAAAATGCAAAATAGAGGATTTGGAAATAAAACAGAACTCGAAAGAATAACATGAACACATAAAAAGATTTACAAAGAAGAAATATAATATAACATCAAATGGTTGTATCAGAGGAAAAAATTGACAAATTGTAATTGATAACACCGACATAGTAAAAAGATGGACAGAGTACACATAAGTTTTATTCTGGGACAGCAGGGTCAATAAACCAACATTTTATAATACTCAAGTTGGACCAAACATATTATAGGCTAAAGAAGAGAAGGCTATTAAAAAGATGAAAGAAGGAAAGGCTGTAGGTCCTGATAAGATAACAACAGAGGTGATAAAATCCTTATCCAGCTGTGGCCTTTTTAGTATCACATAATTATGTAATCTTATATATAAAAGGCGATCTCCGTCTGTCTGTATGTCCGTATGTCCTTTATGCGCTCGCGAACGGCCCATCCGATTGAGATGAAATTTTCTACACGTCTTCA
>OY992879.1:157457445-157492445 GCA_963921405.1 Cepaea hortensis | reverse complement strand
TTCAAAGTTTTCATAAAAATAATGCATAATGCATAACATTGTAACTCATCTTTTTATGCTTAAGAAGTTATTTACAGTCATGTCGGTGATTAAAAACGGTTTTCATTAAAAATAATGGATGGTGTGTGGAAGGACATTCTTTTAAGTAACTTTTTTTGTTGTTGTATGAATTTAATGAGACGCTCCCTGCCAGGAACTGGTCGAAGCCACGCGGGTCAGATAGATAGACAGACCCACCTTTTCGCTGAAGTTATCTACAGGCATATGCGTTATAATCCTCCTCCTCCTCTCCCCTCCTCCTCCTACCCTCTTCCTCTTCCCCTCCCCCTCCTCCCTCTCCCTCCTCCATCCTCCTCCTCCCTCTTTCTCCTCCTCCTGCCTCCTCCTCCCTCTTCCTCCTCCTTCCTCCTCCTCCTTCCTCCTCCTCCCCCCTCCTCCCTCTTCCTCCTCCTACCTCCTCGCCCTCCTCCCTCCTCCTAATCACTCCTCTTCCTCCCTCCTCCCTTCTCCTCCTCCCTCCTCCTACTCCCTCCGCCTCCTCCCTCCTCCTCCTCCTACGTCCTCCCCCTCCTCCCTCCTCCTCCTTCTCCTCCCTCTTCCTCCCTCCTCCTCCTACCTCCTCCTCCTCCCCTCGTCCTCCCTCCTCCTACCTCTCCTCCTCCCTCCTCCTCATCCCTCCTCCTCCCTTCTCCTCCTCCCTCCTCATCCTCTCTTCTCCTCCCTTCTCCCTCTACCTCCTCCCTTCTCCCCCTACCTCCTCCCTTCTCCCTTTACCTCCTCCCTTCTCCCTCTACCTCCTCCCTCCTCCTCCCTCCTTCTCATCCCTCCACATCCCTCCTCCTCCTCCCTATTCCTCCTCCCTCCTCCTCCTTCCTCCTCCTCCCTCCTCCTTCTCCCTCCTCCTTCTCCCTCTTCCTCCTCCCTACTCCTCCCTCCTCCTTCTCTCTCCGCCTCCTCCCTCCTCCTCTCTCCTCCTCCTCCCTCCTCCTCCCACCTCCTCCTCCATCACCCTCCTCCTCCCTCTCCACCTCCCTCCTCCTCCTCCCCCTCCTCCTACTCCCCCTCCTCCTCCTGCGTTCTTCTCCTCCCTCCTTCTCTCTCCTTCTCCTCCTTCTCCTTCCTCCTCCCTCTTCCTCCTCCCTCCTCCTCCCCCTCCTCCCTCCTCCTCCCTCTTCCTCTTCCTCCCTACTCTTCCCCCCTCCTCCTCCCCTCCTCTTCCTCCCTCCTCCTCCCTCCTCCTCCTTCCTCATCCTCCTAGCTCCTCCTCCCTCCTCCTCCCCCCTCCTCCCTCCTCCTACCTCATCCTCTTCCCTCCTCCTCCTCTCCCCTCCTCCTAATCCCTCCTCCTCCCTCCTATTCCTCCCTACTCCTCCTCCTCCCTTCTCCTTCCTCCTCTTCCCTCCTCCTCCTCTCTCCGCCTATCTCTTCCTCCCTCCTCCTCCCTCCTCCACCTCCCTCTTCCTCCTCCCAACTCCTACTCCTCCTTTTTCTTCTTCTGCTGCTGCCGCCGCTCCATTTACCCAAGTTAATTGTTGGGGAAGATGTAAAGATCTTTCAAGTGCTCTTTCTAATGCTTTTTGTAAGTTGGTCTTCGTTTATCTAAGGTTGTTCTAACTGCAACCAATAAATGATTAGACGGACAGACAGACAGACAGACAGACAGACAGACAGACAGACAGACAGACAGACAGACAGACAGACAGTCGGGAACGGGAACTTATATGACTACTTATATGAACCCGGGCCGGGTCAGCTAGTGATATATATAATACTGGGTACATCCCCAAGGACTTAAAAACGTCCATTTTAATCACACTACCGAAGAAGCCAAGAGCTGTTAATTGCGAGGATTACAGTCCTATTAGCTTAATGAGCCACATAAGTAAGATACTAAAGGTCATACGGGAAAACATTCAACATACAATAGATGAGAAAATAGCTGAAGAACAATTTGAGTTCCTCACAAACAGCGGCACCAGAGAAGCAATTATACCGACCGCCTCACCCAGTTATTGCCGTTATACCGACCACCTCACCCAGTTATTGCCGTTATACCGACCACCACACCCAGTTATCGCCGTTATACCGACCACCTCACCCAGTTATTGCCATGATACCGACCACCTCACCCAGTTATTGCCATTATACCGACCACCTCACCCAGTTATTGCCGTTATACCGACCGCCTCACCCAGTTATTGCCGTTATACCGACCACCTCACCCAGTTATTGCCGTTATACCGACCACCTCACCCAGTTATAACGACCACCTCACCCAGTTATACTGACCACCTCACCCAGTAATTGCCGTTATACCGACCACCTCACCCAGTTATTGCCGTTATACCGACCACCTCACCCAGTTATTGCCGTTATACCGACCGCCTCACCCAGTTATTGCCGTTATACCGACCACCTCACCCAGTTATTGCCGTTATACCGACCACCTCTCCCAGTTATTGCCGTTATACCGACCACCTCACCCAGTTATTGCCGTTATACCGACCACCTCACCCAGTTATTGCCATTATACCGACCACCTCACCCAGTTATTGCCGTTATACCGACCGCCTCACCCAGTTATTGCCGTGATACCGACCACCTCACCCAGTTATTGCCGTTATACCGACCACCTCACCCAGTTGTTGCCGTTATACCGACCACCTCACCCAGTTATTGCCGTTATACCGACCGCCTCACCCAGTTATTGCCGTTATACCGACCACCTCACCCAGTTATTGCTGTTATACCGACCACCTCACCCAGTTATACCGACCACCTCACCCAGTTATTGCCGTTATACCGACCACCTCACCCAGTTATTGCCGTTATACCGACCACCTCACCCAGTTATTGCTGTTATACCGACCACCTCACCCAGTTATTGCCGTTATACCGAGCGCCTCACCCAGTTATTGCCGTTATACCGACCACCTCACCCAGTTATTGCCTTTGTACCGACCACCTCACCCAGTTATAACGACAATCTCACCCAGTTATACCGACCACCTCACCCAGTTATTGCCCTTATACCGACCACCTCACCTAGTTATTGCCGTTATACCGACCACCTCACCCAGTTATTGCCGTTATACCGACCACCTCACCCAGTTATAACGACCACCTCACCCAGTTATACCGACCACCTCACAGAGTTATACCGACCACCTCACCCAGTTATTGCCGTTATACCGACCACCTCACCCAGTTATTGCCGTGATACCGACCACCTCACCCAGTTATTGCCGTTATACCGACCACCTCACCCAGTTATTGCCATTATACCGACCACCTCACCCAGTTATTGCCGTTATACCGACCACCTCACACAGTTATTGCCGTTATACCGACCACCTCATCCAGTTATTGCCGTTATACCGACCACCTCACCCAGTTATTGCCGTTATACCGACCATCTCACCCAGTTATAACGACCACCTCACCCAGTTATACCGACCACCTCACCCAGTTATTGCCGTTATACCGACCACCTCACCCAGTTATTGCCGTTATACCGACCACCTCACCCAGTTATAACGACCACCTCACCCAGTTATACCGACCACCTCACCCAGTTATTGCCATTATACCGACCACCTCACCCAGTTTTTGCCATTATACCGATCACCTCACCCAGTTATTGCCGTTATACCGATCACCTCACCCAGTTATTGCCATTATACCGATCACCTCACCCAGTTATACCGACCACCTCACCCAGTTATTGCCGTTATACCGACCACCTCACCCAGTTATTGCCGTTATACCGACCACCTCACCCAGTTATTGCTGTTATACCGACCACCTCACCCAGTTATTGCCATTATACCGACCACCTCACCCAGTTATTGCCATTATACCGATCACCTCACCCAATTATTGCCATTATACCGACCACCTCACCCAGTTATTGCCGTGATACCGACCACCTCGCCCAGTTATTGCCGTTATACCGACCACCTCACCCAGTTATTGCCGTTATACCGACCACCTCTCCCAGTTACTGCCGTTATACCGATCACCTCACTCAGTTATTGCCGTTATACCGACCACCTCACCCAGTTATTGCCGTGATACCGATCACCTCACCCAGTTATTGCCATTATACCGACCACCTCTCCCAGTTATACCGATCACCTCACCCAGTTATTGCCATTATACCGACCACCTCACCCAGTTATTGCCGTGATACCGACCACCTCTCCCAGCTGTTGCCGTGATACCGACCACCTCTCCCAGTTATACCGATCACCTCACCCAGTTATTGCCGTGATACCGACCTCCTCACCCAGTTATAACGACCACCTCACCCAGTTATTGCCGTTATACCGACCAACTCTCCCAGTTATACCGACCACCTCACCCAGTTATTGCCGTGATACCGACCACCTCTCCCAGTTATACCGACCACCTCACCCATTTATTGCCGTTATACCGATCACCTCACCCAGTTACTGCCATTATACCGATCACCTCACCCAGTTATTGCCGTGATACCGACCGCCTCACCCAGTTATTGCCATTATACCGATCACCTCACCCAGTTATTGCCGTGATACCGATCACTTCACCCAGTTACTGCCATTATACCGATCACCTCACCCAGTTATTGCCGTGATACCGACCGCCTCATCCAGTTATTGCCATTATACCGTTATACCGAGCGCCTCACCCAGTTATTGCCGTTATACCGACCACCTCACCCAGTTATTGCCGTTGTACCGACCACCTCACCCAGTTATAACGACAATCTCACCCAGTTATACCGACCACCTCACCTAGTTATTGCCCTTATACCGACCACCTCACCTAGTTATTGCCGTTATACCGACCACCTCACCCAGTTATTGCCGTTATACCGACCACCTCACCCAGTTATAACGACCACCTCACCCAGTTATACCGACCACCTCACCCAGTTATACCGACCACCTCACCCAGTTATACCGACCACCTCACCCAGTTATCGCCGTTATACCGACCACCTCACCCAGTTATTGCCGTTATACCGACCACCTCACCCAGTTATTGCCATTATACCGACCACCTCACCCAGTTATTGCCGTTATACCGACCACCTCACACAGTTATTGCCCTTATACCGACCACCTCACCTAGTTATTGCCGTTATACCGACCACCTCACCCAGTTATTGCCGTTATACCGACCACCTCACCCAGTTATAACGACCACCTCACCCAGTTATACCGACCACCTCACAGAGTTATACCGACCACCTCACCCAGTTATTGCCGTTATACCGACCACCTCACCCAGTTATTGCCGTGATACCGACCACCTCACCCAGTTATTGCCGTTATACCGACCACCTCACCCAGTTATTGCCATTATACCGACCACCTCACCCAGTTATTGCCGTTATACCGACCACCTCACACAGTTATTGCCGTTATACCGACCACCTCATCCAGTTATTGCCGTTATACCGACCACCTCACCCAGTTATTGCCGTTATACCGACCATCTCACCCAGTTATAACGACCACCTCACCCAGTTATACCGACCACCTCACCCAGTTATTGCCGTTATACCGACCACCTCACCCAGTTATTGCCGTTATACCGACCACCTCACCCAGTTATAACGACCACCTCACCCAGTTATACCGACCACCTCACCCAGTTATTGCCATTATACCGACCACCTCACCCAGTTTTTGCCATTATACCGATCACCTCACCCAGTTATTGCCGTTATACCGATCACCTCACCCAGTTATTGCCATTATACCGATCACCTCACCCAGTTATACCGACCACCTCACCCAGTTATTGCCGTTATACCGACCACCTCACCCAGTTATTGCCGTTATACCGACCACCTCACCCAGTTATTGCTGTTATACCGACCACCTCACCCAGTTATTGCCATTATACCGACCACCTCACCCAGTTATTGCCATTATACCGATCACCTCACCCAATTATTGCCATTATACCGACCACCTCACCCAGTTATTGCCGTGATACCGACCACCTCGCCCAGTTATTGCCGTTATACCGACCACCTCACCCAGTTATTGCCGTTATACCGACCACCTCTCCCAGTTACTGCCGTTATACCGATCACCTCACTCAGTTATTGCCGTTATACCGACCACCTCACCCAGTTATTGCCGTGATACCGATCACCTCACCCAGTTATTGCCATTATACCGACCACCTCTCCCAGTTATACCGATCACCTCACCCAGTTATTGCCATTATACCGACCACCTCACCCAGTTATTGCCGTGATACCGACCACCTCTCCCAGCTATTGCCGTGATACCGACCACCTCTCCCAGTTATACCGATCACCTCACCCAGTTATTGCCGTGATACCGACCTCCTCACCCAGTTATAACGACCACCTCACCCAGTTATTGCCGTTATACCGACCAACTCTCCCAGTTATACCGACCACCTCACCCAGTTATTGCCGTGATACCGACCACCTCTCCCAGTTATACCGACCACCTCACCCATTTATTGCCGTTATACCGATCACCTCACCCAGTTACTGCCATTATACCGATCACCTCACCCAGTTATTGCCGTGATACCGACCGCCTCACCCAGTTATTGCCATTATACCGATCACCTCACCCAGTTATTGCCGTGATACCGATCACTTCACCCAGTTACTGCCATTATACCGATCACCTCACCCAGTTATTGCCGTGATACCGACCGCCTCATCCAGTTATTGCCATTATACCGTTATACCGAGCGCCTCACCCAGTTATTGCCGTTATACCGACCACCTCACCCAGTTATTGCCGTTGTACCGACCACCTCACCCAGTTATAACGACAATCTCACCCAGTTATACCGACCACCTCACCTAGTTATTGCCCTTATACCGACCACCTCACCTAGTTATTGCCGTTATACCGACCACCTCACCCAGTTATTGCCGTTATACCGACCACCTCACCCAGTTATAACGACCACCTCACCCAGTTATACCGACCACCTCACCCAGTTATACCGACCACCTCACCCAGTTATACCGACCACCTCACCCAGTTATCGCCGTTATACCGACCACCTCACCCAGTTATTGCCGTTATACCGACCACCTCACCCAGTTATTGCCATTATACCGACCACCTCACCCAGTTATTGCCGTTATACCGACCACCTCACACAGTTATTGCCGTTATACCGACCACCTCACCCAGTTATTGCCGTTATACCGACCACCTCACCCAGTTATTGCCGTTATACCGACCATCTCACCCAGTTATAACGACCACCTCACCCAGTTATACCGACCACCTCACCCAGTTATTGCCGTTATACCGACCACCTCACCCAGTTATTGCCGTTATACCGACCACCTCACCCAGTTATTGCCATTATACCGACCACCTCACCCAGTTATTGCCATTATACCGACCACCTCACCCAGTTTTTGCCATTATACCGATCACCTCACCCAGTTATTGCCGTTATACCGATCACCTCACCCAGTTATTGCCATTATACCGATCACCTCACCCAGTTATACCGACCACCTCACCCAGTTATTGCCGTTATACCGACCACCTCACCCAGTTATTGCCGTTATACCGACCACCTCACCCAGTTATTGCTGTTATACCGACCACCTCACCCAGTTATTGCCATTATACCGATCACCTCACCCAGTTATACCGACCACCTCACCCAGTTATTGCCGTGATACATATCACCTCACCCAGTTATTGCCATTATACCGACCACCTCTCCCAGTTATACCGATCACCTCACCCAGTTATTGCCATTATACCGACCACCTCACCCAGTTATTGCCGTGATACCGACCACCTCTCCCAGTTATACCGATCACCTCACCCAGTTATTGCCGTGATACCGACCTCCTCACCCAGTTATAACGACCACCTCACCCAGTTATTGCCGTTATACCGATCACCTCACCCAGTTACTGCCATTATACCGATCACCTCACCCAGTTATTGCCGTGATACCGACCGCCTCACCCAGGTATTGCCATTATACCGATCACCTCACCCAGTTATTGCCGTGATACCGATCACTTCACCCAGTTATTGCCATTATACCGATCACCTCACCCAGTTATTGCCGTGATACCGACCTCCTCACCCAGTTATAACGACCACCTCACCCAGTTATTGCCGTTATACCGACCAACTCTCCCAGTTATACCGACCACCTCACCCAGTTATTGCCGTGATACCGACCACCTCTCCCAGTTATACCGACCACCTCACCCATTTATTGCCGTTATACCGATCACCTCACCCAGTTACTGCCATTATACCGATCACCTCACCCAGTTATTGCCGTGATACCGACCGCCTCACCCAGTTATTGCCATTATACCGATCACCTCACCCAGTTATTGCCGTGATACCGATCACTTCACCCAGTTATTGCCATTATACTGATCACCTCACCCAGTTATTGCCGTGATACCGACCGCCTCATCCAGTTATTGCCATTATACCGATCACCTCACCCAGTTATTGCCGTGATACCGATCACCTCACCCAGTTATTGCCATCATACCGACCACCTCACCCAGTTATTGCCATTATACCGATCACCTCACCCAGTTATTGCCGTGATACCTATCACCTCACCCAGTTATTTCTTTATGATCTATACAACTACTGCTCTACCTCTATGCCTAATGCGCCTCAGATGTGTAGACGAAACTTTTCCTTGTTACTTCAATTGTATTACCTGTATGGGCATTAGATAGGGGAACAACATAGATGAATATACCATCAACGCTCTGCGTGAACAATCAGCATTCCACACGTTAACATCTGCTGGAAAAAGCTGAATACTTCCATATCTGTTGAAGGAATTTGAACAAATACAGGTTTTGTATCCTGTGATAACAAAGCTGAACTATCCTGTGAAATTTAGAGTATAGATCAACGAATTATTCAGTCATTCAATCAGACATTAAGTAGTAAGTCAAATGTTGGGCCGTTGCGTGTTTTCAGATTACACGCATCTCATGTGTATGGGGATAATACTGGGTCCATATTTGTCGTGTATTACCGGGGATTATAAGGACATTGGAAAAGGGGGAGGGGGGAGGGGTCGCAACACTGTATTATAAAATTCGTGTCTTACGGGGTGGGGAGCTGGTGCGAGACTGACTTCTTTAACATTTGTAAACTGTAGTTGCATAATCCGGAAAATCATAACTAAGTCTACAAAGAACAAGAACACGAAGAACAAGAACAAGAGCAGCAGCAGAATGGATCCAATTTGGCAATAACAGGGAATAACGTAGTTAGCAGTACTGTTGCGTGAGCAAGCTCTGGCCGCTGTAACAGATATTACCTACACCCTTCTACATCTTGTGTGGGAGACAAGCAGAATGGGCAAGCCTTGAATGATATGGCGTCAGTATAGCAGGCGAGATACGTGGGCGTGTGGGTTAGTTTAGAAGAGAAGATCTCTTAATAGGAGCAGGAAAATTCTGTGGACTGGTTGTCATACGCCGAAGGATTGCCAATCACTACCGTCTACTCATCAAATCAGTAGACACAGAAGCGGATTTGGCGGGTCTCTGTGCGTTCGCCTGTCTGCAGTAACAATGGTTCCTATATTTGCTTGACGACGTAACTTTTGTGATGGCATTTTATACAAAAATCCATCTCTGTCCATCCGTCTGTCTGTTTTTCTCTCTGTCTGTCTCTTGATTTGTCTGTCTGTCTCTTTATTTTCAATACATGAAGTAAAGGATACATTTTACGACATGAATATTAACTGATTCAGTGCAACATCAACAAAAAAATAAACAAAAAAAAATTAAGGTTTGGACCAATTATTGTACATTGTACATAATCAAATTAACAAGTATTATAATGTAAATTTATGTTCACTGGGCAGTGAAATTGTTAAAAGATATCATGAAACAAAATTACCACGATGACCACAGCATGGTGATATATCGTTCTTCTGTCCAAATAGGAAGTCACATTTGACGATATATTATCCTTCGGCACTGAATCGGTTAATATGAAATCAAGAATCATCACCAATGCACTCGGACACTCTTACACATGCTCAGTCTACTTATTATGTAGCCATTGACGAGTCCCAATGCGGATCGTACCAGTGACAACCTGACCCAACGTCCCAATGCTGGTTTTATCAGCGACAGCCTGACCGAACGTCACAATGCTGGTTTTATCAGCGACAGCCTGACCGAACGTCACAAAGCTGGTTTTATCAGCGACAGCCTGACCGAACGTCACAATGCTGGTTTTATCAGCGACAGCCTGACCGAACGTCCCAATGCTGAGTGTACCAACGACAGCCTGACTGAACGTCCCCATGCTGAGTGTACCAGTCATAACCTGACCAAACGTCCCCATGCTGAGTGTACCAACGACAGCTTGACCGAACGTCCCAATGCTGAGTGTACCAACGACAGCCTGACTGAACGTCCCCATGCTGAGTGTACCAGTCATAACCTGACCAAACACCCCCATGCTGAGTGTACCAGTCATAACCTGACCAAACGTCCCAATGCTGAGTGTACCAACGACAGCCTGACTGAACCATGCTGAGTGTACCAGTCATAACCTGACCAAACACCCCCATGCTGAGTGTACCAGTCATAACCTGACCAAACGTCCCAATGCTGAGTGTACAAGCGACAGCTTGACCGAACTTCCCAATTAGTTTTCCCACAAGTTTTGGGTGTTGTCCATCCCCTCTGCCGACCCACCCCGCCCCGCTGAATCAGCCGTTCCAGTTGTGGCTCTCTTGTTTGTGTTTCTGTGGAAATGATGCAGACACAGTATGAACACAAAATGTAACTAGACTGCTAAACACAATCAAAGACACATAGATGCTAGCTCGTTACGACAGTAATCTTTATCGTGAAACATGTATGTATTCAATGGCTATATTATAATTAATACATATTATTTGTATATATAATGTATAATAATTTATATAATAATATTATTATATTATAATGTATTATAGGAGACTCACATGTGATATACACATTCTTTCGTATGTGTGTGTGTGCGCGCGCGCGCGCGTGTGCGTGTGTTTATACGAGAATTACATATGCTATAAAGATTATTTCTTATGTGGTGTGTGTGCGTGCGCATGTGTGTGTGCGTGTGTGTGTGTGTGTGTGATTAATCATTAGTTATTAGTCACGGTTCCAACATCACAGCAAAGGGTCGTCAACATTATGCTCCCTTCCCGTGCCAGTGAATATCACATAAAATGTTCCTCACTGCCCCATATGTGTGTGTGAGTCTGTGATTATACGAGAATTATATATGCTATAAACATTCTTTCGTGTGTGTGTGTTTATGTTTATACGGAAATTACATACGCTATAAGCATTCTTTCGTGTGTGTGTGTGTGTGTATGTGTGTGTGTAAATGTATACGAGAACCACATATGCTATAAATATTCTTTCGTGTGTGTGTGTGTGTGTGTGTTTGTATGTGTGCCTTTTTTTAACTGGTTTTAATTTTAATTGTTTTTTTCCCTAGAGGCAGAGGTCTTAAGACAGACTCAATTCATGTGATCTTCATTGTTTGTTTGGCATTGTGTAATGATAATGATATGCATGTGAAACATGGGCAATGAGCTGAGAAACTGAGGAACATATACTGACGCTGGAAATGTTGTGTCTTAGGACAATGCAATGAAATCTATGCACGAGCAAGTCCTTCAAGAAAACAATGAAAACCGTAAATTCACTCGGGAATTATAATTAGACAGTCGAGAATGTTTGTGTGCACTGTGCGGTGGGTGGAATAAACTAGAAACGTCATAGACAACTGGCAAGATTGATGGGAACACAGCAAAGAGGACGGCAGAGAGATAAGTAGCAGGTTGGCTTAGCTAAATGGCATAATCGAGACGAGAACAGGGTCCTAAATCCATGACTCTGATGAACTTGTGAGATGGCGAACCAAATGTGGCCATGCTTATTCGCTTGGCGCATGTTGATTATGAATTATGATGGTGTTAATACCGTGCTTACGTACTGACCGAAAAGGAAAATACCACAAAAACGTAACTAAGAATTGATCCCAAGCTCACCGCACTGTGAAGTATACTGTTCATCCCTGCGGTTTATCACCTGGCTACCATGCACTTTAAGAACCCTGCAAATTCTTAACATAAAAAGTGCAAGAACATAAAACTGACATGCGTTGCCAAACGAACTGTAAAAAAATGTCGTTTCTAGTGTAATAAAACACCTAAGGAGAGAACAAATTACATCAACAAGCACTAAAGAAATGCACACTCACAAGAAGATTCTGACTAGCTGATCGGCTGTCGACTCGAACAGAAATAAACCAGACAAAACTGCCGATTGTTTCCATTTGCTGTGTGAGGATTTTTTTTTTTTTGGTGTTTGTTTTCTGTGCCCATCTTTGAATTACTTATAGACCAGGTGGGTTTGTTTTCCCTGAAGGATTCTGGCAAAATTTGATGTTTTAAACAACATGTTTATCTATCTATCTATCTATCTATCTATCTATCTATCTATCTATCTATCTATCTATCTATCTATCTATCTATCTATCTATCTATCTATCTATCTATCTATCTATCTGTCTGTCTGTCTGTCTGTCTGTCTGTCTGTCTGTCTGTCTGTCTGTCTGTCTGTCTGTCTGTCTGTCTGTCTGTCAGTGGGTCGGCTGGTGGGTCAGTCGGTCGGTGTTGGGTGGATGGGTCTGTCGATCGGGGGGTGGGTCGGTTGGTGGTTCGGTGGGTCGGTGTGTTTGTGGGTGGGTCGGTGTGTTTGTGGGTGGGTGGGTAGGTCGATCGGTGGGTCGGTGGATGCCGTTACTATGTTTGTTTGTAGGTAGTAAAGTGTATCTCTATATGTGTCTATCAACATATGTATTTACCCGTTTGCCTGCAGTGTTATCTGTTCCTCTACTTCTCTGCTCTCCCATCCTCCCATCTATATATGTATGTATGTATCAATCCATTTAAAAATCTGTCCATCCGTCATTACATGCATGCTTCACCAAGTCTTTACAAACATATGGGTGAACGAGACCATGCCACAAGATTTCAAGGACGCGTCAATAGTCCACCTTTACTACCGTGAAGGAAACTGCCAATCCTGTGACAACCACCAAGGCATCTCCTTGCTCTCAATTGCAGGGAAGATGCTCGCCAGAATTCTTCTCAATCGCATCACGGCCCATCTCGATCAAGGTCTTCTTCCTGAGAGTCAATGTGGCTTCAGAAAAGAACGTGGAACTGTTGACATGATTTTCGCTGCAAGGCAGCTGCAAGAGAAATGTCAGGAACAGAACTGCGAAATGTTCTCCACTTTCATTGACCTTACCAAGGCTTTTGATACAGTTATCAGAGAAAGACTGTGGAAGATTATGGCGAAATATGGCTGTCCACGAAAGTTTTTCCAAATAGTGCGGCTATTTCATGATGGCATGCAGGCAAGAGTACAGGAAAATAGTGAGCTGTCTGAGTCCTTTCCTGTCACCAATAGATTGAAGCAAGGATGTGTCCTGGCACCAACACTGTTCAGCCTCATGTTTTCAGCTATGCTGACGAATGCCTTCGAGAACGACAACATTGGATTAGACATCAACTACCGCATTGATGGAAAGTTGTTCAATCTCAGAAGGCTGAAAGTCAAAACCAAAACCAACAGCGACACCGTCAGAGAGCTCCTGTTTGCTGATGATTGCGCTCTATACGCCAACTCAGAGGAAGACATGCAACTAATGTTTCAGCTTTCAGGTAGTCAAGAGGTTTCAGATTGGTCACATTTATCGGCTCATTTATTGCGGCAGGAAGCCAGTGGAGAATATATAGAAAACTGTAGAAAGTCATGTGGATTAATGTCACAATTTATGTAATTTTCTTTCTTAATTTTGATAAATGAATGCAGAGGTAATGTAGAAAGCATGCTGTGTTTTAGATGTGGCCCCTTTTAATTGAACAGGATGAACACGTTATCAGGCTATTGATAATCTTGAGCTCTGATAACGTATATGATTTTGAACAGTGGAATTGCCGATGTGACAGACCGAACTTAACATATTTATCAAGTTTCACTTAATTTCATTATTTCCTAATATGTTTATAGCTTGGGGAAATCTTCTGTCATTACCAGTTAGTGTAGCATCAGGAGAGAGGAGTTTTACCAAATTTAAACTAATTAAGACATATTTAAGAGCTTTAACGGATCAAGAGAGGTTTTGTGATCTAGGACTGGTGGCTTTAAAGAAGGAGCTGTGTAACAGTTAGAAGTTATCAGACTGGCAAATAAGAAAGCAAGAAGAGTGAACCTTTAACACTGTGAAAACATACATAAATTGTGTTAAGATACTGTAGATGTGTTTATTTTCTATGCCTGAATACTGTGTACGACACGCAATATTATTGTAGAATATTGTTACCCCTGCCAACTATATAGAACAGTGGAAAGAACACTCCCATGCCGTGTGCTAGGTTAGTAATCTAATAGCATATTGACTTCCACTCCATTCGTTTTGGCATGGACAGCCAGCTATCTGTGACACGCAGACGGCTTACAGCCCAGAACCTGCACTGCTTTCATCCACACTTCTGTCTGTGAGTACTATATCCATTTGTGACGTAAACTGCGTCTACCCAGCACATCATCATCATCATGTCAATACCGATAAACGTGGGCGGTCATATTTTGCCATCTCACTCGATCACCAGAGTCGTGGATCAGCCTAATGTTCTTGTCTCGAACATACCACTCGGCCAAGCCATCCAGGTATTTACTTCTCTGTTTCCCCCTTGTTCTCTTCCCCTATATCTTGCCACCAAGTTCTCCAATTTATTACTTCTTATAACGTGTCTAAAAACTGTGACTGTCTACGTTTAATTTCTCTAATCAGTTTACAGTTTTCATTTGTTTCTTGTAGGACTTGCTCATTGGTTTTCCTTTTCTGTCTGTCCATGGTATTGTTTGCATTTTCCCCAGAAACCATATTTCCACAGCCATCAGGTGTTTTTTTTTTTTTTTTTTGGCTTGTCTGCTCAATGTCCACGCTTCACGTCCATACAAAAGTACAGGTTCTATGTAGCATCTCAACACTCTTTTTCTCGTTTGCAAATTACATCTTTTATTGGTCAGTATGTTTTCCATCTTGTAAAAGGCTACCTTCGCCATAGCGATTATTGTTCTAAACTCTTCAAGGCATCTTCCATCAGATGTTATAACTGTTTCGAGATAATTCTACCGATTCACTTGTTTAAGAATATTCCCATTTATTTGAATATTACATTGTGGTATTTCCTTCTTCCTTGTTACGACCATAATTTTTGTTTTCTTACAATGTAATTCTAACCCTAGTTGGTAAGTGCAACAACCGCATTTACTAAGTGTTGCAGATCCTGCTCATTGTCTGCAATCAAGACTGTATCATCTGCATATCTAATGTTATTGATGTTACGTACCCCAACGCTGATTTCCTTCATATCTTCTACATTTCTTCAAATATGTTCACTGTACATGGAAAAAAAGATCTGAAGACATTACAATCCCTGTCGCACTCCTCTCTTAATAGGCTGATATTTACCTACTTCATTATCAATCTTTATAGCAGTTTGTTGTTTCCAATATATATTTTTTTTGTAAGGTTTTTCCCATCAATTTGTAGAATTGCAAGCATCTCTATCATGTTGACATGTTTTACTTTATCGAAAGCCTGTGTGTTCTCAATAAAGCAAATATGTGGGTCTTTGTTTAATTCTATAGAAAGTTCAGTTAATGTTCTCAGCATGAACACAGCATTTACTGTAATCTTTCCTTCTACGAATCCACATTGTTCTTCTCCTATTTCGGGTTGTATTTTTTTCCTAACTCTTTGCATTGATAATTCTTAGCAAATTCTTTATTATATTAATTGTTCGATGTTTATCACATTCCAAAGCTCCTGATTTCTTCGGGATTACAATAAATATAGAATTACATAATTTAGAAGGTATCATTTTTGTGTTCAGTAGTCTGGTGACTTTGTCTATTTCATATTCTTCTATGGCAGTTATAATTTCTGTTGTGATGTTGTCTGGGAATTGATGATCCTTCGTTATTATTCCGAATATCATACTGTTCTTCTCTTCTACCCAGCTATTCCCGCAAAAACAGTCTCCTTGTGTTGCCAGAAATCGCCAAGTTTCCCCAACTTCACATCTGAAAACGATTTGAAAAACACTGAATTATATTCTTGTCATACCCACATTTACGAATACAAACAAATTTCCAAACCGGGAACAAACGAAGCCACCAAACTAATCGACCCCCGCGTTGTTAAGCATTCGGGAATCTCCTGTACCTCACATGTCTTCAATCAACATCTATTTACAACTTAACAGTGTGAATATTCTTATTAATTTGTTTATCTTAGACACGCGAGAATTTCAGTGTGTTCATACTTTTATGGACTAATTATTTTGTATTGGAAAACGTTGTTCACTGAAGTCTCTGTTCATATTAGTTATGTAATAACGGTGTGAGACAAAAGCAGTAAACTCGAGAGCGATTGAATAAAAGGAAGTTACCAGTATGTTGCACGATGATACGAGAGTTTGGCATCGCTTGCTAAATTAGAGAAAGATTTGCCAGCTACTCCCCTGATCGTTAAGGCCTATAAAGTGTGCTGGCTTTATCACATCATTGACCCATAAAATGAAAGAACTTCGGGACAAATATATTCCAACGTTTGTTGTGTGAAATAGTAGGCAGTGAAGTTAATGATTGGCGTGGAATGGATAGCAACTTCCAGCGGATTCGCCTTCATTTTCTAACTTACGTCTCGCTTCAAGCTGATGACTGTAACTTTAAGTGGGTACGGTAACTTAAATAAGTTATGTAACTTCAAATGAGTCCGTCTTATTCACCTCCGTTTCGTCTCCCTTCTTTAAGTTAATTAGTTAGTCGCGGTTCCAACTTCACTGCAAAGGGTCTCCGCCATTATGCTCCGTTCCTGTGCCAGTGATTATTACAGAAAATGCTCCTCATTGCCCGATGTGAAAAGTGGAACAGACAGAAGTCTAGACAAATCAAAAGCCCGCACAAGTATACTATACATAATGCCGCTGCCAGAATACCAACAAAAAAAAGTCCGCCACGAAAGATACAGTTCATCGTCGATGGAAACGACAGTTATTAGAAAACCAGCAGCCATGCATTACTGCATAAGGCAAACCCAGATAGTTCAGCAACCGGCGGCAGCCATTTTTTTTAACATGCAGTTCACGCTACAAACAACCGCGGACAGATGTACAAGCACTCCGCACGAAATTCAAAGCTCACAGTGTCGAGCCACTCACTCAACTCAGTGGCAGGGCGACAAATTATACTTTGTTTAATCCCACATATGTATTTACATCAACATTTGCTTGAGATAAAATGATTCACAGCCAAAGTGCAAATATAATTCCCTAGATAACAATCAATCAATCAGGTCCCGTCTCCACAAGGAAGGTTGGCTGCAATGGATGTATCCAACACTGTCTGTCTCTCGCCTTATGTGTACATTTTCTCAAATTGCCGTTCGTCCATCTCTTGATGTTACCTCCCTAGCTGTATCGTTGTCTGTGTTTTGCTCACTTGCCTTCAAGCTGACCCTCCAGTATTGTTTGATAAGAGTGTTATGTCTTTTAACGTTGCCGAGATATTTCACTTGCTTCTTGTTTATTCCTATTATCAGCTCTGTTTTTCATTTTTTTTTTCTTTCATCAAAGTCGATGGAAAATTTCTCTTGTCAACATTCGTCTCAATAAACCTGTTTATTGTTATTTCTCAGTGGAAAGTTTTGTGATGTTATAGTTAAGTATGGAACACTGCGTCGCCATATATTTCCATTATAGATTTTTGTGGACATGTGCCTTTTATCTTCTGTAGTTTTTGCTTCTCATTTCCCTTGTGCTAAACGTAATTTATTTTATTTCTCCATTTTTATTGCATTAGATTCTACAGAATTGTTGGTATAAGTTTGATGGCGTTTGTTTGAAATCGGTGGGAGTGATTTATGAAGATTTGTGATTGTTGGTGAAGAGTTGGGATAGTAGAAGCAGTGGAGATGTGGTGTTTGAGAAGAATGATAAGAATATCGTGACCAACGAAGAAAGTAAATGTCGAGGCGATGGCCGTGGCAGGTGTTACAGGGGCAGTCAGCGCGGCTGTAAGGTGAAGATGACATGAAAGGTATGGAGAATAACAACAGAATAGGTGGAGGGGAGCAGGGAACGAATTAACATGTGAAGCAGAGGAGGGCGGGGCAAGATGTTTGTGCAATTCTTAAATCACCGGGCAATACCACTAATAGTAATAATAATACAAGACGAAAACGAAGAATGAAGAAGGCGAAGGAAGAAAGAATAAATAGAAGAAAAGCGGGGAAGGAAGAAGAAGGCAGAAGGACGAAGAAGAAGGACGAAACAAGAAGAAGAGGAAGAAGAAGATGGAAAAAAGAAGAAGAAGAAGAAGAAGAAGAAGAAGAAGAAGAAGAAGAAGAAGAAGAAGAAGAAGAAGAAGAAGAAGAAGAAGAAGAAGAAGAAGAAGAAGAAGAAGAAACAGAAGAAGAAGAAGAAGAAGTAGAAGAAGAAGAAGAAGAAGAAGAAGAAGAAGAAGAAGAAGAAGAAGAAGAAGAAGAAGAAGAAGAAGAAGAAGAAGATTAAAGAAGAAGGCTAAAGGAGGAAGAAAGAAGAAGAAAAAGAAGAAGGAAGAAAGAAGAAGAAGAAGAAGAAGAAGAAGAAGAAGAAGAAGAAGAAGAAGAAGAAGAAGAAGGCGGAAGGAGGAAGAAAGAAGAAGGGAGAAGAAGAGGACGGAAAAGAAGACGAAGAATGACACGAGAAAGAGGAGAAGTATGAGAAATATGAGGAGGAGCGTAAGGAGTCAAGTTAAAAGTTGTTACATATACTTTACAGGACGCTAAAGTCAACACCAGCATTGTTTGCTGTTGTGAACTCTTGATAAGTTTACGCTCAGTAGTTTGCAGTTGTTTTCTGAACGACCAGCACCCATACCATTTACGTAAAAACTCAACGCAATGCGGTCTGCTGCCAAATTACGCGCAACTGTGTTTCGAACGCGTGTATGTGGTAGTAAGGAGTAGACGAACAAAAAGAAGGGCAACAAAATGATGAATTCTGTTTGCTTCAATGTAATGCTGGAACTCTCTAGTTTTACTCCATCCACCTTACCGGACTCAATCTGTTCGCATATGCGTGTATGTATGTGTGTGTGTGTGTGTGTGTGTGCGTGCGTGCGTGCGTTCGTGCGTGCGTGCGTGTGTGTTTTAGCTAACAGTCTTGCCAGGGCAATTTCTTTACGACCTACTTTATTGCCCATTGATTTTTAATGTTCACAAGTTGCCCATTATAACGGCAAGTATATACGTTTATATAAGATTATATACGTTTATATAAGTTTATAAAATGTATGGTTCTCGCTCCACAGTCAATGTGTGATGTGGTCAATATCATGTCTTTGCTTCTTTTATAATATTATGGAACCCATTTTAAGCTGGGTCCACCTGGGTCAAGGCCAAAAAATCCTACCCCGCCGAGATTCGAACAAAAGATCAACAGGTCCACAGCCTAGCGTGTTAACTGTTGTCTTACTTCGGCTCTTGCACACATGGCCTCGTGTTTTAGTACTTATTCTTAAAGGCTAAGTATGGAAGCTCACTACCCAGGCGAAGGGAACGTATGGTTTTCATTTGTTCCATGTAGGACTGGCTCGTTGGTGTTTTTCATTTCCTCAGACATCACATTTCCATCACCAATCGATGTTCATCAGCTTGTCAGCTAATTGGTTCACATACATTTTATCACCATTACGCGATGCCAAATTTGCAGTGAAATGAGCTGTATTGAGTCTTGCTAAATTCAAAATAATAAATAAACACAGACATGAAAGAATGAATAAATTCAAAATATTAAATAAACTCAAACACGAAAGAATGAATAAATTCAAAATAATAAATAAATTCAAACACGAAAGAATGAATATATCATGTCCTCTGGTTCCATTTGGTCTGTACATCATTGCTTCTTGCGGTCAATTGGTAGCCTGGTTATATGGCCGAACAATTTAACTTGCTGTTTTCTAATGAAATCTAGCACTTCTATTTCCTTCAAGTATGTTTTAAATTAATGGCTTCCAGCTATGTAAAGAATTACATTAAGACCTGGCTAAGACATAGTTTAAATATGCAATGGCAGAGATGATTGGAGAATCATAACAGAGAGAAAGGTTGAGAATATAAACTGACAGAGAGAAAGGCTGAACAGATAAACTGACAAAGATGGCTGGAGAATCCTAATTGCCAATTTCCGCTCCACGTCCGACAAGTGAAAATGAAGACAGATCAGTTTCTCTCTCTCTCTCTCTCTCTCTCTCTCTCTCTCTCTCTCTCTCTCTCTCTCTCTCTCTCTCTCTCTCTCTCTCTCTCTTTCTTTCTCTTTCTCTCTCTTTCTTTCTCTCTCTCTCTCGCTCTCTCTCTCTTGTTCTCTCTCTCTCACTCGGTCTGTCTCTCTCTTTCTTTGCGTGTGTCTCTTTATCTGTCTCTTTCTTTCTGTGTCTCTCTTCTTTCTTTTTTCTATGTGTCACTCTCTGCCTCTTCCTCTCACTTTGTGTGTCTCTCTCTCCCCATCTCTCTCTTTCTGTGGGTGTGTTTCTTTCTCTGTCTCTTTCTTTCTGTGTCTCTCTTCTTTTTTCTATGTGTCACTCTCTGCCTCTTCCTCTCACTGTGTGTGTCTCTCTCCCCCTCTCTCTCCTTCTCCTCCTCACTCTCTGCCCTTCTCTCTCCTTTCCCTCTCCCCTTCCCCCTCTCTCCCCTCTGTAACTATCTCATCCTCTCTTCCTTCTCTGTCCCCTTTCTCCCTCTTTCGCTCCTTCTCTCCCTCCCTATCGCTCTCTTCCTCTCTATCCCTCCACTCTCTCTCCCACTCTCCACTCTCACCCCTCTCTCTCCCTCTGTCTCCCCCTCTCTCTCCGTTCACCTTCTCTCCCTCCACTCTCTCTCCCACTCTCCACTCTCACCCCTCTCTCTCCCCCTCTCTCTCTCCACTCTCTCTCCCACTCTCCACTCTCACCCCCTGTCTCTCCTTTCCTCTCTCTCCCTCCACTCTCTCTCCAAATCTCCACTCTCACCCCCTCTCTCTCACTCTCTCTCTCCCTCCCTCTCCCTCCACTCTCTCTCCCTCCACTCTCTCTCTCCCACTCTCCCCCCTTTCTCTCCCTCGCCCTCTATCTCTCTATCTCTTTGTGGGGGTATGGTAAATGATCGCTTTCATTGCGCATGAATAACCTCACAATAAGACAATCGTGATACAGACCCCCTTTAGATCACACACGGAGCAGCTTAGCTCAGTAACACTGGCGAGGACCCAAACGTGCGCCTACTAGAATCATGCATCATATAAGAAATCATGTGTTGGTATGTTGTTGTTGTTGTTTTTTTTTCATTTTAAAATGTGACTTTGTCAAATGCATATTCAGTTTGCTCTCTCCAATTTCCAAATAGCAAAGTTCTTTGACGTATACAATGCGCGCACAAGCTCTCCTGGATATTTTTGCCCTTTCCGAGAAGGTTGGACTTCGATTTAACACTCTAGGATCAAGGGGATAGGGTGTATACTATCCTTTTTAAATATTGTTTTTTATCAAAATGCACATAATCCTAGCCTTAAATTCAACTATGTCTGCGCGAGTCTGAAGCGAACAGTGTAGCCTTTAAGTCGCTCCGTCATTGAGAAGATAGATTGAAGAGGATGAAGAGAAGACATTTCAAGAATATTTCCATATTACTTGTTTCCCAAAGAGGAGTTGATGTCGCTTAATTATCTTCATTGTCTGATTCTAGGAGTGAACGTAGATTTGAAATAATTCCAAGGAATGTATCTAGATGTCTGTTACATGTAGGGCCTTGCCGAGCTGTTAGCCTACTTCTTTTGAGATCAGTCTAAAGAAAGAGATGAGTTGACGCCATGAGACTAGTTGTCTGCAGAAGGTCAGCGATCAATTCTCCAAAACGAGGGAAGATTAGGTGTTTGTATTATATCAGCAATTAAACTCTTTTTGGGATTGGAACATATAGACCAACAGAGGTCAGAATGTAAAAAGCTTGCGTAATTCCGGTGGCGATATATGGGCGAGAGACTTGGATGCGTGACAAACAAGAAGAGAAACTCAAAGCTGGTGGATTTATAGAAGCAATTATAGAAGCACGTTTAGACTGTCAAGGCCACCAGAAAGACGATGCGCATTAGCAAATCCACAGAAGAAAACAAGTGAGAATATTCCGATTCAGCACAGGACAAGAAATTATGAAATAACACACATGTAACAAATTGACTACCAATTTAGGAACTCTTTATAAGGCCACCAAGACAGTTCATAAATAAATATACATAGGTCCCTGACTGTTATATTATACCTACACAGGTAAGACACTTTCGACGGGTTGCCCTGCGGTAAGAGACCCAGCCATGTGAGAAAACCCGGGTCAATGAGGTCTTTCTGGTGACTGCCGAGTCCATCGACGATGAACTGTGGTATTTGTGGGTGAATTTTGTGTTGACATTCTGACGGCGGCATTATGCACAGTGCACCTGTGCGGGCTGTTGGATTGCCGAGACTCCTGTCTATTCCACTTTTCACATTGGACAGTGAGGAGCATTTTGTGTGATATTCGCTAGGACGGGAATGGAGCATAATGGGGACGACCCGTTGCCGTGAAGTTGGAACATCGACTAACTAAATAACTAACTAACTAACTAACTAACTAACTAACTAACTAACTAACTAACTAACTAACTAACTAACTAACTTGATGATTCCGTCGCCCTGCTACTGAGTGAGTGCGTGGCGCGACACTGTGAGCTGTGAGTTTCGTGTGAAATGCTTTTGAATCTGCCTGAGGTTTTTTGGAACGTGACTGCATGTTCGGAGTGATGGCAGGTGGCTATGTCCCAGAGTTGACCGGTTTTTGCCTTATGCAGAAATGCGTGGCTGCTGGGCTTCCGGTTGACTGCCACTGCCATCAGCGATGAACTGTATTTTCGTGGACTGTGTGAATGAACATCTAGGAAACATTCAGATAGGAAAATAACTGCCGATTCCATCAGAGATTAACAGGGTGTTTCGTGGGGGACTGGTGTGTTGACATTCTGGTGGCGCCATTATGCACAGTGTATCTGTGCGGGCTGTTGTTTGTCGAGACTCCTGTCTTTTCCATTTTTCACATTGGGCAGTGGGGAGCATATTGTGTGATATTCACTGGCACAAGAACGGAGCATAATGGGGACGACACGTTGCTGTGAAGTTGGAACTGCGTCTAATTAACTAACTAACTAACTAACTAACTAATCACATAGGTCAAATAAGAAACACACAAACACATCAGACCGTAATGCTGTGGCCAGTATGGACGAGGGCGAGTCAATAAGTAAGTCACACAGTTCTGTGGGATGGCAGGTAAATATAGTAGGTGTTTTCTACAGGTGTCATTAGGTGACAGCAAAATCGAACTTTATATTCCCATTGACAGGTGGCGCTAAGTATCTCATACGTATGCGCAGCGCATAAACAAAATGGCGACTGTACTTACGGGGTGTACAACCAAAGAGCATCGTGCTGTTGTGCGTGTGCCTGCCTGCAAAGGACATTCATAAGGAAATGCTTCCTGTTTATGCTGACAAATATTTTTCCGTAAAGCGGTGCATAGCTGGGTAGCAAAATTTTCTCTAGCACGCTCTAAAATTGTTGATGAAATCCGATCTGGTCGTCCTGTTGAGATTGTAACAGAAGCATCCGTGCAGCGGGTGGAGGAGATGGTTAGAGGTGACAGGCGAGTAGCGATAGACTCTGTAACATCTGCAGTAGGGTGGTCACATGGTTCAGCATAAAGCATAATGCATGATCGATTGAAATTTCCAGGACTGCTGACTAGAGAAGTGTTGCTTCTTCATGCAATACCAGACTACATACGGCTCGATTAACTCAGGATAAAATTAGCCAACTAAGGTGGGAAGTTCTGACACATCCACCTTACAGCCCCGACTTAGCCCCTAGCGATTTCCACCTTTATGGTCCACTGAAAACACACCTTGGCGGGAGACATTTCGCGAATGACGCCGAAGTTGAGTGGGAAGTGAAAACGTGGTTTAGAAAACGAGTACGCAGTTCTATGCAGCCGGTTCTGGAGAACCGATAAAACGATGGGATAAATTCATCAATGTTGGCAAAAATTATGTTGAGAAATAAAGGGACAATGTATGTATACAAATAAACTGGTTTCAAGTTGTTATCAAAGTTGGTTATTTTTCTACATCATTTGTGACTTACTTATTAACTTCCCTCGTATATATGGTGCTAGATACGAATTCTGTTCAAATTCCATAGTTGTGGGTTCATGTGGGTGATAGACCTGGATAATGAAGATACCTTATCAGTGGTGCCGTGTTGGTCATGCGTCGAAGTACACTTGTTCCTGTAGCGAGGGACTGTCATCATTTTGGATATGACAGGTTGGAATCCCCGTCAGTAACTATAGCTTTCAATTGTTATGTTGTCAAGTGGGTCATCTAGTATCTAATTCTTTCCCCTACGTCTATGAGTGCCAAACAATACCGTGTGTGTTTATTAAAGCTGGGAGATATTGATGAATGTAACTATGGAACTGTTAACAGGGCAGCTAAACGTTTGTTGCAGGAGGGTCCAATATATGCATAACAGAGAAAACTGTTCTGGCCTATACCCGCTCCATTTCCTGGCAAACTCTCACTCACTGGCACCTGGCCGATTTGACAGATGATAGTTTGTTACATTGTGCTTTACAACAGACAGATTAACTACAACCCAAGACACGTAAATCAGGGATGGCGTTATACTTCCCCATAGCACAAAGCTTGGTCTGAACTGCACAGACCAAGGGTTTCCAGTGCAGGATGATCCCTCGGCAGGCCTACTTAGTTTTCTCTAGAGGAAAGGCAACATCAATGTCTGGAATAGACTAGCTGCAGAAGCTGCCAACAAAGCAATGTCCTGCAGACGGCCTGTCGGAGCTTCGATCCTAAACCAGTTACCGACCAAGCCCTAGGGCCTGGTCTGCCCTGCCATTACATGCAATCGTAGGTAGCATTTTCTCACACCAGGATAAGGCTTGTACTCTCCCAATTGCGCTCTCCACCCGAAACCGTTGCACAATGTGGGGTGTCGGGTTTAGTGAGCGCCGCCTAACACTCGGCGCTAACAAAAAGCAGACAGTACCGTCATAATACTATCTCAGTGTTATTTGACTAATATCTGACTTATTATGACTAGATGTCAAATAGTTACAGATGACTGCTACTTTCTTTGTATTTATATTTTTTTTTTAAATCTGAAAATGAACGAAGAAATGAAGGAAGAAGATGTAACTGAAAAGCACGTTTGTGCATTTCAATATAAGTTACACAAAAATATACACATTTATTGACGGAGACAGAACGAACGAACGAACAAACTTTGTTTTTAAAGGGTGAATCATAGGGCACGCAGACTCGTGTGACATTTTTCCCTTTTCTCTGTCTGCTCTCATACAATATTTCATTCATACATAAATTATGAAGCCAATCTGAGAAAACAACAGAATAATATGCATTACAACGCATGTAAAATGTACAGTAATCAATCATTCATGACTCATTAAATCTAATTTTAACATGACTAGTATAATATATTGCAAAAACAAAGATATTGCATACAGATAAAACTAATATGGAGAAAGAAATATATGCTAATGATGAAAAATTGGAGGTGGTGGGAAATTTTGAATATCTTAGGTCATTAATTACCAGCAATGGTGACACGATGAAAGAAATTAAAAGACGGATATCTATTGATCTTTAAAAACTAAAACATCTGAATAAATTGTGGCGTGGGTCGGATAGGAAAAACAATGCATCTTTCCCATTGCAACATACGCCTGTGAGACCGGGACATTTGCTAAACAAGTTGAACAGCGTCAATTGCTTTTGAATATAAATGATCAAGACGGATTCTAAGAATATCTTGGATTCAGAACAGAGCAAATGCACCCATACGACAAGATCTGAATATTGAAGAAGTTTGGCTACTAAAGACGATACAAGAAAGAAAACTGAAATATTTTGGTCACTTGAAACGTCACGAAAGTTTGGAGAGAACAATGATGGAGCGGTATATGCCCGGGAAGAGAGAAAGAGGAAGACCAAAGAGAAGAAGGGTGCAGGATGTGGCCGATGATCTCCAGATGGGTGTATCGGATGCGGGACATCTTGCTTATGACCGGGAAGTGAACAGGACAACGGAAAAGAGGAAGTAATTAAGCTGCCTGCCTCGCTCTCCGACGTTTTGGGTTCGATTCCGGTCTGCGTCATTCTGTTCACAAGTAGTTGTTTTCGGAGACTCCTGGGGTTCGTCGTTGGAGCTACGGAGCTAGTGCTTCGTGCAACGCTTTTAGCAGGTCGTCCTGCAGTAAGAGATCTAGCTGTATGTGACAAAACCAGGTTCAATGAAGCTGACCCTCTTGCCTAGTAACATCCCCCTCCCTGATTTCTCCAAAATCACATGCCATAGCTTGTGTTAGTGAGACCCTGTGTTAAAGTTGCTGCTTCAGTTAAGATAAGACTGTTATCATAAAAAAAGAGGATCCTGTTACTGAATTTTCATCACCATTAGTCATACCTGTTGGTTGGGCAATTATGATTCGACATCTCACGCAATCGCCTGTCTCATGGGAGGTCTGTATCCTCATCCCGATAATGTCATTTTTCCATGCCTGTCCATAAATGTTATCTTTATGTCGCCCATTTGCTCGTTTGCCATGACATGTGCCAGTTAAAAGATACTTAATGTCGATGTTATACGTTTTAGGCATGCGACTCTGGAGGTGACAGACAGCGTATCCAAGGTGGGACACCTGGTACCCCACATGGTGGCCGCCCTACTTCTGGTCTGGGCCATCGTCTTCTCCTTGTCAGCTCTAGGACCTCGTTTGATAGGCAAGGCAAGTTTTCTACTTACATCATTTACCTGTAGTCACATCACACTAGGGGAGATATAAACCTTGTCTACTTACATCATTTACCTGTAGTCACATCACACTAGGGGAGATATAAACCTTGTCTACTTACATCATTTACCTGTAGTAATATCACACTAGGGGAGATATGGACGTTGTCTACTTACATCGTTTACTTGTAGTAACATCACACTAGGGGAGATATCAGAGATGTCTACTTACATCATTTACCTGTAGTAACATCACACTAGGGGAGATATGGACGTTGTTACTTACATCATTTACCTGTAGTAACATCACACTAGGGGAGATATGGACGTTGTATATTTACATCATTTACCTGTAGTAACATCACACTAGGGGAGATATCAGAGATGTCTACTTACATCATTTACCTGTAGTAACATCACACTAGGGGAGATATGAACGTTGTCTACTTACATCATTTACCTGTAGTCACATCGCACTAGGGGAGATATGAACGTTGTCTACTTACATCATTTACCTGTATTAACATCACACTAGGGGAGATATGGACGTTGTCTACTTACATCATTTACCTGTAGTAACATCACACTAGGGGAGATATGGACGTTGTCTACTTACATCATTTACCTGTAGTAACATCACACTAGGGGAGATATGAACGTTGTCTACTTACATCATTTACCTGTAGTAACATCACACTAGGGGAGATATGGACGTTGTCTACTTACATCATTTACCTGTAGTAACATCACACTAGGGGAGATAGGCAAGACATGTTTTCTACTTACATCATTTACCTATAGTAACATCAAACTAGCTAGGGGAGATATGCAAAGAACGTTTTCTACTTACAGATTTACCTATAGTAACATAAATTAGGGGAGGTATGAACGTTTTTTTATTTACCTATACGTACATCAAACCAGGGGAATTATGAACGTTTTCTATTTACCTATAGTAAATCAAATTAGGGGAGTTATGATCGTTTTCTACTTAGATCATTTGCCTATAGTAACGTCAAACTAAGGGAAATATACAATGAACGTTTACTATTTACCTATAGTAACATAAAACTAGGGGAGATATTAACGTTTTCTGCTTACATCATTTACCTATATACATGTTATAGACGTGTTCTAAGAATATTTTGGTTAAAGAAAAGAACAAATGCATCCATACTTCAACAGCTGTATATTGAAGAGGATTCGCTATTAAAGACGATAAAACAAAGAAAATTGATATATTTTGGTCACTTGAAACGTCATGAAAGTTTGGAGAGAACGATAATGGAGGGGTATATGCCTGGGAAGAGAGGACGAGGAAGGATAAAGAGAAGTGGGTGCTGGATATGACGAATGGTCTCCATATGGATGAATCGGACGCGGGACATCTTGCTTATGATCGAGAAGTTTTCCGGAAGGTTCTTATGGGAGCGAGGTTCTGAAAAGGACATGCTACTGAATGAATGAATAAATGAATGAATGAATGAATGAATGAATGAATGAATGAATGAATCATCAAATTAGAGGATATATAGAATGCACTTTTTCTGCCTATTTCATCATTTATCATATTGATAACAAAACAACGGAGGTAGCTACCAGAAATGCTCTGCCGTTTTTATTTATCTATATTAATATCAAACAAGGGTAGATATGCACCATCTACATACAACTGTTATCAATCATCATCATCAGAATAGGATTCTTTTAAACAGGCGTAGGCGTTCATGTCTCTCCATAAATCACGGTCCCTGATTTTATGAATCAACTCTAGAGATAATATTTCTCCATGCTACCTTCTCAGTCTATTCAGCATCATGTCAGTATGCCTGTCTTCCTCATTATTCACTGATCTGTAAATTTGTCACCTTATTCTTATCACATGACCAACAAAACCTACTCAAGACGACTACCACGTTATGGGTTTAGGGGGCTGTGTGGTCTCGAGGCATGGTGTCCGCCTCGAGTGCTGGAGGTCCCGGGTTCAAGCCCTGATGAAGACCGGGATTTTTTCATGTGGACTTCTCGTAGTAAAATGTCCCCTGGTCTCTGGGTAGTGAGATCGGACGCCCGTGTGTATTGTTGCACACGTAAAATGTCCCTTGGCAGTTGGAAATCGAAACAGAGTAGCCTAATGGCGCTGTCCAGGCAAAATTTCGAGTTAAAAATCTACCCAAAGTATTTCAGGATCCTCGCCGTTGCTACGGAGTTCATGCATTGAGCTGAGTTTCTCCAGACTCAGGTTTGAGTTAGTAAGAGAACGGAACACTAATGGGTTACACCCGCGTGCCGTGATGTTGATCCATCGACTAAACTAAACTAAACTAAACCACGTTATGTACACACCAGAACAGATCATTCTTCTGCGCCTCAGAACAGGACACAATAGATTACGCAACCACATGTATACACAATCCAAGATTGGTGAAACAGCCATGTGCACATGTGGATTGGCGTCGCAGACAGCAGAGCACATACTCCAGGATTGCCCAAACTACAACATATCCAGGCGAACCTTCTGGCCTAGAGAGACAACAGTGGAAGGTAAACTCTATGGACCGCTGAGTGAACTAAAACAGAATGTTAGATTCATACAAGAGACAACGTTGCAATTATAGACATATTTCAAGCGAACGAAAGAAGAAGAAGAAGAACATGACCAGAGAGAGCTGTTTGTCTCTTTCTTATAGTTGCATATAATGTTCTAGTTTATTTAGCCGTTTGCAGATAACCGTTGTTAGTTACTATGGCAATCCAAGGTATTCACAACATTCGTCCCAGGAACTACATCTCTGTTGCTTCCAAGACCCTCCTAATTTACTCAGTCACGTCCCATAATTCAATCCATACAGCAAAACAGGTTCTATATAACATTTCCGTACTATCTCTTTATTACATTCAATGATAGTGACTAATCTTGTATCATTGGTAACCTTAATTAATGCAGTGACTAGAACTATTGTCTTCCAACCCTATTATCTTGCGTTCGAATCTCTGTGTAGGCGAGAAAGTCTTTTTGTTTTCATTGGTCCCCCAGGTATACCCAGCCAAAAATGGGTACTATGAAATCTCATGGAAAGCGAAGGCGTTCAGTGAGTGTCGATTGGTCAATATGGGGCTGACATAATACAGGGGAATTATGAACGTTTTCTATTTACCTACAGTAAACCAAATTAGGGGAGTTATGAACGTTTTTTACTTACATCATTTACCTATAGTAATGACAATCTAAAGGAAATATACAAAGCAACTCAAGAAGTGGACAAGAGTCCTTTACATGTTGTGTTAAATTAATAAGTGGAACGGGTTGGTAATGAACAACAAAGAAAGTAATAACCATGACCATATTGTGTACTTCTCAGATCTCAGTGTGCTTCACCGTCATTCCGTCCATTCTTATAGCCATCATCTTCATCGCCGTCTGTACCATGCCTGGCTCGGTGATTGGGCTCCAGTCGTTGCTGAACCCTCGCTGGCACCACCTGGGCAACTTCAAGGTAACAACGTAACATCAATGTCTTCATCCGTCACTGGGCTTCCACAAGTTGTCAATTTACATTACAATAGTGTCATTATTAACTGGGTTTCCACAAAATGTCTCGTGTGCTTAACCTTTAGTTACCTTTACATTACATCAATGTCTCACCCGACACTGGACTTCCACAAGTTGCCCATTGTGTTCATGTTTAACTTATCTTTACATTACATCAATGTCTCACCCGACACTGGACTTCCACAAAATGTCCATTATGTTTACCTTTTAGTTACCTATATGTGGCCAAGGGCTTACGAACGCGATTCGTACTCCCGTATCTCGTGTTCGAAACACAGCTGCAGACGACTTGAAAGCCAATCGTTCAATGACATGAGTGCCGGTCGTTCAGAAAGCAATGACAAACTACTAAACATAAACTTGCGAAGAAACCATAAGCAGCCCAAAATTGCTAGAGCTAACTGCGACGTCCTGTAAAGGATATGCAACTAACTAATCTTGACATTACAGCAATGTCTTCATCCGTTATTAGGGTTCGACACATTCCCTAGTGTGTGTATGTTTAACATAAGTGCACATTACGTGAATGTCTACATTCGCTACTGGGGTTTGTCAAAATGTCTGTTGAATTGTTGTTTAAGTAACCCTTACCTTACATGGATGTCTTCATCCGTTATTGATATTCCATAAATTGTTTAGTATTGTTATCTGTAACTTAGCTTTCTTCTTCTTCTCATAGTTCATGCCGTAAGGGGTTGGCGAAGATGTCGGTCCACAACTTTCTGTTATGTGTGATTCCAATCACTTCTGATACTGATCTTCTTCAAGGCATGACGTCAACATGTCCAGCATCTTCTCTCTTGGTACTCTCTTCCCTTCCAGCCTTCCCTTTGTGATGACATACTTCAGCTTTTCCATTCTAATGGCATGCCCAAAGAATGTGTATTCTGTTTTCTGATGCGATTTCTCGTTGTGATATATCTTTTTTTAAGATCATTTACTTGTGTTTTCCTCATTGCTATCTATCCGTCAAATTGGAAATGCGTTATACATTAGTTTCATAAATCGGGGGATATGTGTACTTGTTTTAACCACGTTTTTAATTAGATTTTTGTTTTCCCCATTTATTTGCATGTTTTGATAGTGCATTAATTACCGTGTACTATGTTGCTTCTATGAGCTTTTTGATGAATTCATTATTGTGTACATGGTACTGATGCTGTAAACAAAGTGTGCCACTGTGTCTAATATGTGTACGATGCTCATATTACGTCGGCTTCTACTATACCCACATGCCATCACTTCTGTAACTTGTCTACCTACCCCAGCCCTGGCTTGACGTACTCGACTTTGTGCTATCCAGTCTCAGTTGCGGAACTGGAGTCCTCATTACGTTGTCGGGTCACTGCAATTTCCACGGGAATACATTCAGGTAAATACATAGGTAGATATACCTTATATTATGTTGTAAATGATGACGCTTGGAAAAGAATGATCGGCCTCTACAGTTGGCATTACACTTAATGATTATGATCGTTATGATTGTAATGATTATTATGATGATTATTATAATGAAGCTGATCATAATGATGCCGGTCTCCCTGCCCTAGGAGTTACACGACTTTCTCCGTAATCCCGTATACTCTCGTGAGTAACGTGACGTACGCGAGAATGTAGAGTAGCTACCAGGAGGGCCTCCCAAGCAGGACAGGTCAAAGGGTAGAGTAGACAAAGAGAAACACCCTGGTACTCCAAGTTGGGGGTTGAAGGGTGGGGTTAACATCCCCACCTTTGTAAAAACCATTTTGTTACGGAACAGATACATGAGCCTCGAATTCGGACTGTAAAGGATATGCGAACACAAAAAAAAAGATCATAATGATGGTGATGACATATACCTTGGTTTGAATTGCTGCAAGTTATAAACGCTATGTTATATACATATATTTTTTTTTTTAGCATATCCTTTACAGGACTTAGCTGTCAACACCAGCATCTTTCAGCTGTATGTTGATATCTTGGCAAGATTACGCTCAGTAGTTTGCCATTGCTTTCTGAGCGGCCGGCTCAGTATCCGCAAGTCACGAGCGGGGGTCGAACCGCCTCAGCTCTCGCTCCGCTACGAGACTCTGCGTGATAAACGGGATTACAGAGAGAAAGTGTTGTAACCCCACAGCCAGAGAGACCGGCATATACATATATACATACATATATATATAAGTTTGTGTTCTCTTGCTGTGAACTCAAGCTTAGTCTATACACGTGCTTCTTCTTCTAGTGCACTGAACTGATTATTGCGTATGGATTAGCTGTCCTTATTATCAGTGTCGCTCGCCATCGGGCGAACCCACTCCGACTTCTGAGGTTCTTGTAATCTGCATTCTCATGTCAAGGACGTAAGGAGGAGAAGTCAACATATTAGTCCAACTGACCGGTGTAGAGGTCGAACCAGCTACCTCAGCATCAGCACACCGGAAGTTTAAGATCGAGTGCTTTTATCCCGCAATATGACATTCATTTAAGGATGTGAGGGTTTGGAATTAAGTGTGGTTCTAGCAAGGAAGGCCTTGTGGGTGGGGGGGGGGGGGAGGGGAGTTTACAACCAATGTTTACTGGAATAAAGCTTGGGAGCAAGCCGTGCTGATTGCGTTGCATGAAGAGAATAGATCGGTAATGGAATACAGACAAAGGTGAAAATGACTGCAGATCGGTCAGGAATTGAAACTGTGAGACGTCAGATGGTGTGTAATGATGAAAATGACCATATGTTCACATGCATCCATTGTTGACGAACATTTACCGCGCGTATCGGTCTGATCAGTCTCATTCGCCACTGCCATGGGTGGTAGATATGACTTTTTAAAGCACTTGTAACAAACTATCGTCTGTCAAGACGGCAAGCTGCCAGCTGTTACTACGACGATCAGCTGAGAAAAACTAAGCTTTTATCTGTTTGGCCGAAGTATTATAATGTCCAGTCTGCAATAACCTTTAACCTTAAGTTGTCAAGCTTTACAGAGATTTTTGCGTTAATTCCTATTTTATTCGTCCAGATTTTATAACAACGACAATTTCCTTTCAGTTCGACTATCATAATTAGAACAAGTCAAACTAAATACATTAGCATCAAACTTTGAATACTCTATTCTTTCGTAAAATCAGTGCCACTGTATGCGTCACAGACACAGAGAACGACTTCATAGATTACTAATAAACTACAAGCACACACTAAGTAGTGAGCAGAATCAACAATGTGGAGCTCATGAAGAGAACAAAGCAAATACTAGTGAACCAATTGGTGAGGAAAGGACGCTGGATAGTCCATACATTGCGGAAACCTGAGAATAGTATAAGTAGTCAAGTCTTAGTCAGGAACAGACAGGGGAAAAGAAATAGGGGAAGACCTAAAAACTCATGGAGAGAAGTAGAAACAGAAATGAATAAATTGGGGTGAACACGACGGATCTTCATGTGATACAAAAGGATAGGATGTCGTGGAATGTGATGATTGAAGTGTGTGCCTCAATGGGGGGGACATTGTGAAAGAAAGAAAATCATACTTAGAACAAGTCCAAAAACAGATGAAATCATGCAAACAGCCACAACAACAAAATACAACAATAAACACACGTTGACATGTCAAAGCAGCAATGTAAATAATCTAATAATACACTTATGAATCATTTGGTTGGCAGGAGCGCCATCATCTCCCTGACCTTAATGTCAGTGACCATGACGTTTATATCTGGTTGTCTGATGTTCTCACTGCTGGGGTCGGAGTCCCGCTTGTCTGGCATCCACGTGCATCAGGACAACATGACACGCCTGTGTGAGTGCTCGTCTACGACATCTGTGGATTGTGTTTCCTTTGTGTGTACTGTGCTGTGTACTCACTGTTTGTTTCTGTTGATTGGGTGTCACATGTGTGTGTATTGTGTACTCACTGTTTGTTTCTGTTGGTTGTGTGTAACATGTGTGTGTACTGTGTACTCACTGTCTCTGTAGGTTGTATGTCACATGTGTGTGCACTGTGTACTCACTGTCTCTGTAGGTTGTGTGTCATATGTGTGTGTACTCACTGTTTATTTCTGTAGGGTGTTTGTCACATGTGTGTGTATTGTGTACTCACTGTTTGTTTCTGTTGGTTGTGTGTAACATGTGTGTGTGTGTGTGTGTGTGTGTGTGTGTGTGTGTGTGTGTGTGTGCTGTGTGCTGTGTACTGTGTACTCAATGTTTCTCTCTGTGAATTATGTGTCAATGTTTGTTTCTGTGGATTGATGATGCATTTATTTAAATATTTAACATTATCATTGTCATCATCATCAATATAACGATAAGCAGCAACAGCCCCAGCAGCATCATAAACAACATCATTCCTTCTTCTTCCTCCTCCTCCTCCTACTCCTCCTCCTCCTCCTCCTCCTTCTTCTTCTTCTTCTTCTTCTTCTTCTTCTTCTTCTTCTTCTTCTT
>OY992879.1:157404945-157454945 GCA_963921405.1 Cepaea hortensis | reverse complement strand
TTCAAAGGTATAGTCGAACGACCGTACCATTTTCCAGTTCCAGTCTTGAGATAGGAAACCATCTCTATGTAAACCCCATTTGTAAAGGAAACTGTACTTATAGCATCATCAACATGTACCATGCCGATAAGCGTAGGTGGTCATTTTCGCCATCTCACACGAACACCAGAGTCGTTTATCAGTTCCGTGTTCCTGTCTAGACCGTGCCACGTGGCCAAGCCATCCAGGTATTTACCCTTGTTTTCCCCCTAAATCTTTTCAGTTGTTATTATGTTCTCTAGTTTATTTCTTCTCATAACGATTCCAAAACAGTGTGACTGTCTATATTTAAAATATATAATCAGGTTTCGGTTTTCATTTGTTTCTTGAAGGTCTTGTTCATTGGTTTTTCTGTCTGTCTATGGTATTCTTTGCATTCTCCCCAGACACTACATATCTACTGCCATTAGATATCTGTCAGCTTATCTGCTCATTGTTCACACCCATACAAATGCACTTGTATTTACATTTAGTTGCCTGTCCTTCACAAGATGTAGCAGTCAACCCCAGCACTTTGGATGTTCGTGATTCCTGGGCAGGTTTTATGTTTAGTTGTTTGCCATTGCTTTCTGAACGACCGGCATCTATACCTATTTTCGTAAGAACTAGCACCGCTGTGTTTCTAACCCGGGTATACGGGATTACGAAGCTGAGCTACGGAATTTGCGTCTTTCGGACGACACATCGACATCTCCGGGCGTTTGTTGACCGGATTAACCTTCCCGTATATGCTGGGACTATCTCGACGACCTGTAAAGAACATGCAACTAATTTGTTTTAACACTTGACACTCCAAGGAAAGTAGTTGCTATAGTATCACATGTTTCATGTTGACGCTAGTCAGGATCTCAATATGTTATCTACTTGCAGCTGATGTGGAGCTGGGATTCGTCCTTCTGCCAACGGTGATGACTGACCTTCCATACCCCAACCTGTGGAGGACCATCTTCTACCTGGCCATGCTGCTACTGGGGGTGATCCAGGCCACTCTAATGGTCTACAACCTCCAACAGGGCATCATCGACATGGCCCACTTGGAGAAGGCCAACCTGCACTGGAGGACTGGTGTCCTGGGTTCTGTCGTTGTCGTCTTGATGGCGTTGAACATCTTCACAACTGCCCAGGTGTGCTATTCCTTGTCTGTGAATTGTATATATAGTCTTTCTGAAATTATGTAATCAGGACTAAAGTGTGGGTTTAACAGCGCTGGATTTCATTAGCAAAGAGCAAGTGAAATGCTCCGGTCATATAACAACCCAACTTACAGTATACCACAACAAGCAATGATATACCGACCAAATGGAACCAAAAGAAGAGGCCTATCATGTAAACGATGGACAGAGGGAATAACAGAGTCCATGGGAATCTCGATATATTAGCTTTTCTAAGTTTGATAGCGTGCCTAGACAGCGGTTTATCTGACCTGTTCTTTTGGATTTCCAAGTTACCGAGGTTTTTTTTATCTACGTGCGCAGAGTATAAACCAGACCTCCCACATTTTTCGCCCTAATCCGTGACGGCTAGGTTGCCTATCTACTACTCCAGGATCACAAGGTGTATAGAGTCCATTTTGTAAACATCATTTACACAGTGCACATCGTGGATGGATCCAGGTCTTCATTAGCTAGAAGCAGGCATCGGATCCTCAAAGCCAGTCCTTCCCAATGATGTTGATGATGATGGTGATAAAGGGATCATGATGATTATGATGATCATGATGGCTATGTGAATAATGATGAGGACGACGACGACGATGATGATAATGGAGATGGTGATGTTGATGATGTTGATGATGATGATGATGATGATGATAATGATGATGATGATGATGATGATGATGAAGATGATGGTAGTGGTAGTGATGGTATCATGTCTTTCATGGTGAGAATAATGATGATGCCGATGAGATGATAGTAATGACGATTATGATCATAATGATAATTATGTTATAACATAATCCAACAGTGTGCAGATATAATAAACCTATATATTATCTGTAATATTTGTAGATGTTAGTTCCGTATTTGTAGATGTTAGTCTTGTATTTATAGATATTAATCCCACATTTATAGATATTAGTCCCGTATTTATAGATATTAATCCCATATATATTATCCGGTATTTATATATATTAGTCCCGTATTTATAGATGTTAGTTCCATATTCATAGATTTTAGTCCGGTATGAGCATAGTAACTTGTAGACGCCTACAGTTGCGGAATGAGCAAGTCATTTCTATGTGTGTACCCACAGAATGGACTGCACATCTTCCGACTTCTGCAGCAGTCCGTGAGTCGACTGAGCATGCCGCTGGTGTGTGTGGCCCAGTGTTTGACCGTCGGCTGGGGCTACGGAGCACGGAGGTTTGCTGGTCGAATCACCGAGATGACTGGACGGAATAAAAGTTTCCTCTGGAAATTGTTGTGGAGATGGGGTTGCCCAGTGTTCCTGTCGGTGAGATGCGGTTATTTATCTGTCTGTCTGTCTGTCTGTCTGCCTGTCAGCCTGTCTGCCTGTCTGCCTGTCTGTAAAGTTCGTTCGTTCTGTCTGTCCGCCGGTCAGTTCGTCTGTGTGTCTGTATGTTTATACTCTGTATGTTTGTATATCTGTATGTCAATAAAATTCGTTTGTACTGTCTCTTCGTCAGGCCGCCCGTCCGTTTAGCTATATGTCTGTCTGTATATCTATCTGTCTCTTTGTCTAATATATATAATCTGTCTACCCGTCCGCCCGTCTGTCTGTCTGTTTAATGCATACATATATATATATATATATATATATATATATATATATATATATATATATATATATATATATATATATATATTGCGTATCCCTTACGGGACGTTGCAGTCAACACCAGCATCTTTCAGCTGCTGTTGATGTACTAGGCAAGTGTTACGTTCAGTAGTTTGCCATTGCTTTCTGAACGACCTGCTCAAATACCAGCACGTTATAACACAATGCGACACGGTCTGCTGCACAAACCGGTCGAAGCTGAGCTTACGAACCGCATTCGCAAGCCTTTAGCTGCGGAGCCAGCTGTATATATATGCCTGTCCATCTGTCTGTCTCTCCGTCTTTATGTATGTCTAATAGATCTTTATAACTGTAATTTTGTCTCTGTATAATTCTTGACTTTCTCTTTGTCAGTCTGTCTGTCTCTCTGACTCTCTTTATTTCTCTATGTCAGTATGTCTTTCTTTCTGCTCATCAATCCACCCATCCGTCTATCCAGCCACAACATTGCCCACTCCTGCCACCCTTTTTATTTGTCTATCGGTAGGTGTATCCATCTGTCTGTCTCTATGTCTCCTATCCTCCTACAGACCTACCCACCCTCCCATCTGTCTGTTTACTAACCTGCCTTTCAAATCAACTACCTATCTACCTACCTAACCACCAATCTACATAAACTCATATGCCTTTCTTTCTGCCTACTTGCTTCTAGTATATATATATATATATATATATATATATATATATATATATATATATATATAATCATGGAGACGGAACTTTCCCTAGTGAATACAAACTATCTGTTCACCTAACTACTATCCCATTTACCCACAACTACTTACCTACCTACCTACCTACCTACCTACCTACCAACCTACCTACCTGCCAACCTACCTACCTACCAACCAACCTACCTACCTACAAACCTACCTATCAACCTACCTACCTACCAACCTACCTTCCTACCTACCTGCCTACCAACCTACATACCTATCTACCAACCTACATACCTACCAACCTACCTACAACCCATCTGCCTGTCTCTCTATCTGCTAGCTCCTCGCATAATCTATTCACCAACAAGGAACGTAACCCATTGAATGCCACCTCCCTCTCCTCCACGAACAGCTGGTCATGATCACATCCCTCCTGACGGTCAACATCCTCCATGACCTGCCACAGAAAGACAAAAACAAGACGTGGCTTCACGGGTTTGCCTGGTCCTTAAATTTAATCATCCTGCTGCCGGGAATCGCAATGGCAGTGGCCTCACTGTTCAGTGTCCGGGGCACGCTGAAACAGGTATGTGTGCCGTATTGTGAGGTGCTGAAACAGGAATATGTGTCTTAGTGTGAGGTGCTGAAACAGGTATGTGTGTCTTAGTGTGGGGTGCTGAAACAGGTATGTGTGTCTTAGTGTTGGGTGCTGAAACAGGTATGTGTGTCTTAGTGTGGGGTGCTGAAACAGGTATGTGTGTCTTAGTGTGAGGTGCTGAAACAGGTATGTGTGTCTTAGTGTGGGGTGCTGAAACAGGAATGTGTGTCTTAGTGTGAGGTGCTGAAACAGGTAAGTGTGCCTTAGTGTGAGGTGCTGAAACAGGTATGTGTGCCGTATTGTGAGGTGCTGAAACAGGAATATTTGTCTTAGTGTGAGGTGCTGAAACAGGTATGTGTGTCTTAGTGTGGGGTGCTGAAACAGGTATGTGTGTCTTAGTGTGGGGTGCTGAAACAGGTATGTGTGTCTTAGTGTGGGGTGCTGAAACAGGTATGTGTGTCTTAGTGTGAGATGCTGAAACAGGTATGTGTGCCTTAGTGTGGGGTGCTGAAACAGGTATGTGTGTCTTAGTGTGAGGTGCCGAAACAGGTATGTGTGTCTTAGTGTGGGGTGCTGAAACAGGTATGTGTGTCTTAGTGTGAGTTGCTGAAACAGGTATGTGTGTCTTAGTGTGAGGTGCTGAAACAGGTATGTGTATCTTAGTGTGGGGTGCTGAAACAGGTATGTGTCTTAGTGTGAGGTGCTGAAACAGGAATGTGTGTCTTAGTGTGGGGTGCTGAAACAGGAATGTGTGCTTTAGTGTGGGGTGCTGAAACAGGTATGTGTGTCTTAGTGTGGGGTGCTGAAACAGGAATGTGTGCTTTAGTGTGGGGTGCTGAAACAGGTATGTGTCTTAGTGTGGGGTGCTGAAACAGGAATGTGTGTCTTAGTGTGCGGTGCTGAAACAGGAATGTGTGCTTTAGTGTGGGGTGCTGAAACAGGTATGTGTCTTAGTGTGGGGTGCTGAAACAGATATGTGTGCTTTAGTGTGGGGTGCTGAAACAGGTATGTGTGTCTTACTGTGAGGGATCCTGAAATAGGTAGTGTAAGGGATCATGTAGTAGTAGTAGTAGTAGTAGTATTAGTATTAGTAGTAGTAGTAGTATTAGTAGTAGTAGTAGTAGTAGTAGTAGTAGTAGTAGTAGTAGTAGTAGTAGTAGTAGTAGTAGCAGCAGCAGCAGTAGGAGGCAGCAGCAGCAGTAGGAGAAGAAGGGGGAGGAAGGGCATCATCACAATCATCATGAACATCAACGTCATCACCACCACCACCATCATCATTATTACTCATACTGCATTCATTACTTGCTCGCACAGAGGTTAAAACACACATTACTTGCTCGCACAGAGGTTAAAACACACATTACTTGCTCGCACAGAGGTTAAAACACACATTACTTGCTCGCACAGAGGTTAAAACACACATTACTTGCTCGCACAGAGGTTAAAACACACATTACTTGCTCGCACAGAGGTTAAAACACACATTACTTGCTCGCACAGAGGTTAAAACACCCATTACTTGCTCTAACAGAGGATAAAACATTAATTACTTGCTCTTAAAAGTCGCTTTAAAAAAGTCGACAGGGTCGGCTTCATTGCACCGGGTTTTATCCCATATGGCTCGGTCTCTTTCCGCAGCACGGAAAAGCGTCGCATAAAGCACGACCTCCGTAGCTTTCAGCGACGACCCACAGGAGTCTCCGAAATGTTTAACTCGTAAACCGAAGGATCCCACCGGGAATCGAACCCACAACCTTCGGAGCACGAGTCAAGCGGCTTGACCACTTCGCCACAGAGACTCCCTTGCTCTAACAGAGGTTAATACATTCATTACTTGCTCTAACAGAGGTTAAAACACACATTATTTACACTAACAGAGGTTAAATACGGGGGAATAAACAGGCTGATAAACTAGCAGGGAATGCACCTCTTGGTGGTACCTTGCCTATGGACAAGGGGGAGGTGGTCGTGCGCTTGTGGGACCAGGTGGAGAAGGCGGAAGAACAGATTGAGAACCCATATGTGGAAAGAATGAGATTGCGGTAGGTCGGCAGGGTTTCTGGAAAAATCTAACCACTGAGAGGGAAGACCAGGAGAACATTTAATCAGATAGCGGTGGGAAGGTAGTATGACTCTTTGCTTGCTGTTGAACGAGGGGACTGAGCACGTATGGGAATGTCCTGAGTGCAGTGGTGCCGGTTCTTGACTCAACTCAACATCTCTTAAAACACAATTCTTGCTCTAACAGAGGTTAAAACAGCTTCGGGCAACACCTTCTACCTGGGGACCCGGCCACCCGGAGCACGAGCCCCAGGCCGACCTACCCGACTACGTCATCTGCCACCCGGATCCTTTCCGACCGGCCAACGCCCTGGCCATGCTGACCGCCAACCTGTACCTGCCCAACATCGTCAACTTTGTCAACATGCGGGTAGGTGACGTTGGTGTATCTTGGGGTATGTGCACGTGGGTACATTGTGGGGTAATTGTAAATGGCTGCATTGTGGGGTTTGTGCACGTGGGTTCATTATATGGTGTGTATTCATGGGTTCATTATATCTGTGCACATTTATGCGTACATGTGTTCATTACGTGGTGTGCGTACATGTGTTCATTACGTGGTGTGCGTACATGAGTTCATTACGTGGTATGTATGAGTCATGAGTTAACTATCTGGTACGTGTACACAGCCCCACGGGTATTTCCCCTAAAATTTTCTGGTACCCATTTTAATCTGGATCGACCTGAACCCCCATGTCAATGTTGAAGCCTCACCTCGATACGGAATTGAGCCAACCCACTTTGGTCGCCTCCTGAGACCATCAGTGTGAGCATTCTTTACTTCCCCTCTAGGGCGCTGTTACCAGATGGGGAATTTTAGCTACAGCCGGGATTGAACTGTCAAAATGTGTATTAGTTCCACAACCTGTCTATTGACCTAGACTCCCGGCGTCCATTTTCTCCGGCCTGTACAACAATGGTGGCAGTTGTCGTGGCCAAGAGGATAACAGCGGAGTAGTTCTTACACTTCCGGTTTGCTAATAGCGGGGTCGCAGGTTCACCCCCTTCACTGGTTAGTTGGACGTCAAAGTCTCGTCGGGAAAGCAATGACAAACAAATAACCGTAAAATTTAGACATTGAGCACAACCTACTACTGACAAAGCTGATCGTATTCCGGTACGAATCCGTAGTCTAGGATTAACGACTTTCTCCGTAATCCCGTATATGCTCGTGAGTAACGTAACCTGCGCGAGAATCGGTGGCGGTTCTTGCCACGTTGGTAACTTAGGGGTATGTGAGCCGGTCGCTCAGAAAGCAATGGCAAACTACTGAGCGTAATCTTGTCGAGTACATCAACGGCAGCTAAAAAATGCTGATGTTGACTGCGACGTCCTGTAAGGGATATGCAAAAGTTTCGCTCTCGTTTGAGCTCGTCAGTAGTGCATGTCCTTGACTGGACCCGGGATCAAATCCAGATGCCTGGCGTGTGACGCGGGTGTGTAACCACTAGACCACGAGGTACACGCTAGACGCAACCAAATTATCACACTAGAATATCACAACGTCACCCATCGTAGGCTATAGTTCAAAATGTTCCCGATCACCGCGACTGACATCCGTCAATCAATGTGGCCCCGAATGATCAGGTCTTCTGATCTGGCAAGGCGACTCGTCTAGCTTTCTCGACTGGCCAATGATCGGGTTAGATCTCGGGTCCAATCAAGGATATGCACTACTGATGAGCTCAAACGAGAACGAAACTCGAGTCTAATGCTTCCAAATTGACATGGCCAATGTCTTTGGTTCGTGCCGGAATACGATCAGCGTTGCCTGTAGTGGGTTGTGCTCAATGTTTACATCTCAAATCCCGGGAAAAAACACCAAATAAATCAACCGTAAAATTGCCTAAAAGATCAGCCTGAGCTTGATCGCAACGTCTTGCAAACGACATAAATTGTTTGTTACCACAAACATAGAGCACCTGAGCTAGGCTTCCCGGGTTCAGATCTAATTCTACTGCAATGGAATATTGGGAGGTGCCTTAACGAGGTTAGAAAACATATCACTGTACCAATGGTGGCCTTTTGTGAGATACAAGAACATACTGACCAGTAAAAAGATGTCAATTGCAACAACAAAAATACTATAGAAGCTGTACTTGTGTATGGGTGTGAAACATGGACAATGAGCAGGTTAACTTTAAAAACATGTAATGGCAGTGGGAATGTGGTTTCTTAGGAAAATGTAAAGAATGCCATGGACAGATAGAAAATCCATTGGGCAAGTCCAACAAGAAGCAAATTAAAACCGTCAACTGAGTAGAGAATTTAGACCTAGACAGTCAATATTTATTTGGGCATGTTATGAGAAGAAATAAAGTGGAGAGCTTATTAACAACTGACTAATTTGAGGGTTAAAAAAAAAACAATGGGAGGACAGAGAAGTAAATACCTGGATAGCTTGACCACGTGGCATAACCGAGACAAAACCACAGCTGATCGACGAATCCGGTGATTGTTTGAGTTGGCGATACATGTCCGCCTACGCCTGTCGGCATGATAAAGATAATGATGAATGCAACAACTAACCACGGCATAGAACTGCAGAGAAAATACACCTGCTTACTTGTGACATAACCATAATTCTCGTCTGAGACTGTCAGTATGATAAGTGTGGCGATCGTTCATAAAGCAATGGCAAACTACAGAAAGTAAATTTGCCAAGAAATCATACAGCCAAAAAGTGATGGGGTTGACTACAAAATCATGTAAAGGATATGTAACTAACGTTTTAACAGTGTGCACCTGAGGAGATGCAGAGGCAAATGCCAGGCAATAAATCGTGCACAGGCTACACCACCACGTAGATAAACTCAACCACACAACCAACCAACCATGAACAAAGCACGTAAATAAAAATGAATTGTTTCATACACAAAATAGTCGTTTGTTAAAGTTTGCAGAAGCGATAATGATCCATCTGCACAAGCCAACTTTGTGCAAACAGAAAGGCATGATAGTCAGTTTAACATTACCATGTTAAACAATTGATATTACTGTGCGAACATGTGTATATTTCAGCTTGAACTAAGTATTTTACTCTACGTTGTGTGACATCTGCAGTAAGTACCTGACGAGGTGCAGCGAAATGTGCCAGGCAAAAAATCGTACTATATATGGTTTGTGTCTTCGTTATTCAAAAAGGAATTACTCAGCCAACCAAGAAAAAAGAAGGCTCTGCTAGAAGAGATATGACTCAAGCGGAGAAAGTTACAATGAGTCCGTGGCGCTGGTTGCATTTCTGTCACCGAGGACAATCTCCAAGATTGGTACCTGGAATGTTAAACTATGTGTACATTAGGAAAGACAGCATATGAAGTAGATGCTATGAAATACTATCATATTAGAATGTTCGAATTGTGAACGAACAAGATCAATGACCTAGAGAAGAGAATTACAGAGGTGAATGCTGTTTGGCACTTATGGAGGGACCCCAGGTGATAGAAAAGACAGAAAAGTTTGACGTGGTTTTGGCTGAGGGTGTATGCCTCACAATGGTTTAACAGACCAGAGGGTCGACTTCGTTGGGGTGTCATCACCGCTCGGTCTCTTTCTGCAGGACAGCATGCTGAAAGCGTAGCATAGAGAACGAACTTCCTTGCTCCAGCGACGACCCCTGGAGTCTCCGAGAACACTGCACTCGTGAACAGAACAACGTAGCCCGGAATCGAACCCACAATTTTCGGAAGGCGAGGCAGGAGACGTAACCACTTCGCCACGGAGACTCCCTGCCGTTTCTCTCAATGAGGGCATAATGGAAAGAAGAAGGAGGAGGAGAAGGAGGGGGAGGAGGAGGAGGAGGAGGAGGAGGAGAAGAAGAAGAAGAAGAAGAAGAAGAAGAAGAAGAAGAAGAAGAAGAAGAAGAAGAAGAAGAAGAAGAAGAAGAAGAAGAATTCGTGCAACACACTGTGTTTTGTCTATTTTTAAATAGACTACAAAAACATGCCGGTGTTGACTGCAACATCATGTAAAGGATGTGCAACTAACTATATAAGTGAATATATCGTTGTGAGTACACAGTTGAATGAATGGCTTCTCTCCCTCAGTCGTCGCCGACCCCAGTGCAGGAACCCGCCCCAGCATTCCTGTCTGACGTAGCTACATTGACAAGTTCAGAGGATGACGCATCAATGGGGTCGCCATCTTCCAAGGAGAGCTTCTTTACACGTTGCCAGGCAACAGTTTCCTGTTTGAGTCACGTGGTTGGTCTTGGGAATGTGGTGCGTTTTCCATACTTGGCTTACAGGAACGGGGGAGGTAAGGGGTTGTGGATCTATCTATCTATCTATCTATCTATCTATCTATCTATCTATCTATCTATCTATCTATCTATCTATCTATCTATCTCCATGCATCCATGCATCCTTCCTTCCTTCCATCCATCCATCCATCCATCCATCTGTCCGTCCGTCCGTCCATCCGTCCCTGTCTGTCTGTCTGTCTGTCTGTCTGTCTGTCTACGAGGGGGCTTAAAATGAAAACCTGAAAAGTGTGATAGAAATTACAATAACCATGCCATTGTCTTGTAACCTGTCAATATTGTTGTTAAGGGTGTCAAGAATGTTAAGCAAGTGACATCAAAGTGCAATCGAAATCGGTGACGTCATAAGGACAGTTTAAAGATGGCTGTCTCTCAACATGCACCAAAGAGGAGCAGCGTTCTGTTATCCGTGTTTTTTTTTTTTTTTAATTCTTTGAAGGGGTGAAACCTTCAGAAATTCATCGGCTAATAAAGGTCAAGTATGCTGATGCATGTCTGTCAGTCCAGTAAGTGCATGAGTGGAGTAGGAAGTTTCACAACGCCATGACTTCTGTGACAGACTGTTCACGACCGGGTCAGTCACACCCAGTAGTGGCCCCAGAGTTGATTTATCTACAGGAATCCAAGCATTTTATCGGTGCTGGAAGACGTGCATTGAACGCAGTGGTGACTACATCGACAAATGGTACATTTGTTCTCTACTTTGTTTTCAGAATATATTCTCTCTCTCTCTCTCTCTCTCTCTCTCTCTCTCTCTCTCTCTCTCTCTCTCTCTCTATCTCTCTATCTCTCTCTCTCTCACACACACACATACACACACAATTAATGCTTGCATTTGAAGCCCTTTCGTATCTAGCTCCCTACCTACCTATCGAACTATCCATCTATCCATCAGTCTTTTTCTTCAGCCTCTGCATCTTCTCCCAACTATCTTTCCAGTTGTCGCGGTGTATTCCAGTGCCTCTCCTCTCATTATGTGGCCAAAGAACGCAGCTATGTGGACCGAGCATTGACCATCTAAGTGGACAACTGTACAACAAAGCAGGAGCCCCTTGTCCTGACAGTGAGATCTTGCTATCAAGAACCACAGCATTATCTTCCCCAAGATACCATATGTTTCTATATTCCTTACAGCCAACCCGAATTTCTCGCCAATCAGTAGGACACATAAATCGACCAAGTTTCGTCTAATTGTTACACGAGATCTAAAAATTACTTACGCACGTCATTCGTCCATAAACATATCTCGTATACTCTCATTGCGTTAAAACGCATAAATGGTTGTGAAGATTGGTTCTTTAAGTTTAACATTAGTTGAATGTCCGTTTACAGGGCATCGCAGTTAACCCCAGTATATATTGACTGTCTGTGATTTTTTAGACAGTTGTACCTTCAGAAGTTTACCATTCTTTCTGATCTGCGGACGGCCATGCCGTTGTGAATATCATCGTAAAGAGATCTGCCCCCACAGCATCTGTGGATGACTCTTAATCCGGCATGTCGGGTTTGTAAAACTGCCCTCACTATCCCCAAGCCACACTCACCGACAATGGTTCTTTTCTTTAGCTGTGAATATTATATGAGAAAATGAATTTTAATGAGTTTTATTGGTCAATCCCCAGGGGCGTTTCTCGTGGCTTACTTCACTGTGCTAGTGGCTTGTGGCATTCCGTTGGTTGTAATAGAAACTGCCATTGGTCAGTTCTCTAATGTTGGTCCAATCAGTGTGTGGCGTGCTGTTCCTATTTTCAAAGGTGAGCATCGTAATGTTTCATACTATTTGTCGTATTATGTCACGTGATCACTTGCATTCAAGTCTTTTTTTACTTCAAAAACATTTGACTTGAATAATTGTTCATGTATTGATTGCTTGGGGGTTGGCAGAATGGTTAATTAAGTGATTGCCTGAATTATTAATTTTAAATGAATGGGTGAACAATATGTTGAATTATTGATTAATTTATCCATGTATTAATGTAACTAAAAGAAGAGAATGATCAAATCAGACAGAAAGCCACCAACACCAGCTTAAGACGATTACCACATTATGGACAGACCAGACAAAATCAATATTCTGCGCCTCAGAACAGGATACAATAGATTACGCAACCACATGTATACAAAATTCAAGATTGGTGACTTAGCCATGTGCACGTGTGGTTTGGCGTCGCAGACAGCAGAGCATATACTAGTAGTTATATATGATGCCTACTCCCCCCAAAATTGTGGAGCCTCCACGCGGAGCTTGAGGAGCGCTCCGTGTGGAGCTTGTGGAGTGCTCCACGTGGAGCTGGGTGGTGTCTGGTGGTGCTGGGATGATGTGGAGTTTGTGGAGCCTGTGGAGGGTGGTCAAGGGACCCCTCCTAGTTGTGTCTTTGGCTTGTTAAGCTCGGTATTTTTGGCGGGTAAATTTTTTTAAAAAAGAAAACAGTCTGATCTAATGGGTGATAGGTCTCATCATGTATGTCTGTGGTCAGGGTGGAGTGGAAGGAGCCGGCGTAAAAGGTAAGCGCAAAGAAGGTGGTGGCCGGTGGTGCGACGTGTATAGTGACGTCATCGGTCCCTCGTAGTTGTATGTTTGGGCTATTAGGGTCGAATTTTTGGTGGAAAAGTATGGTCTAAGGGGTAGCGGGGGTATTAGGGGTGATGTCTCCGCACCTCCTTGTCGCATCTTTACCATGTTAAGATCGTTGTTTTGGCAGGAAAAGTATTTTTTTTTTAATTAAAAAATAATTTAATTTTTTTTTTTTAAATTTAAAAAATATTTCAATGGAAAATAAAAGATATTGGTTAATAGTGGTTGGGTGGGGCATAAAATCTATTATCAAACGGTGTTAGCTCATTAAATGAAAAGCTTAAAAAGAGTAAAGATGGCCGCTAGTTCGTGTTGTAGTGGTATGGCTTAGTGTTATTTGATGTTAAGGGGTGGGTGAGTGAAAGCGTATCTTGATGAGTGCTTCCAAACAATATCATCATAGGTATCAGATCGTTAAAGAAACAAGTAAAGATGGCCGTCGGTGTCCTCCGTGGGTGCCGGGTTCGAATGCCGGTAGGGCGGTTTAGTGGTAGAAGAAATATTGATAATGTTTTTGTTACTTAGTTGTGATGGCGATAGCGGGTGGTAGTAACCAGGCTATGTGTAGCAAAGGAGAGGTGGTGTGTTGGTTGAAGCTTAGGTGGTACCCCAGACGAGATGACAGGGTCGAATCTCGGTGCTGTGCCACTGGTAAGGGTAATAGTCGTCAGAGTGAGTGGGGTGTCTAGTTAGTCATACGGGTTAGGATTAGGGACGGTCTGTCTTTTCATGTCGCTGTGTCCACACGTCCAAGGGGAAAACAGGCAGCCGATTTCACCTTTGTACCTACGAGTCACAAAATATAACCTAACTTAAAAATCAGAATATGATTCATAACCTCAACAGGTGTTGCCAAAAATCAATACTCATTTTCATAACGGCTAATCCAGGGGCTTATCGTCATCGTAAGGAAGTAGGTGGTTTATTAATGTTATTGATGTATCCGCCATGGCAAATAGTTCGCAAGATTAATAAAAGTTCATATAAATGTCGATAGAGGATTAAGAGATTAACACCTATTGTCGGGCTATCCACAGAAAATCAATACCGCCACCCTAGATTCTTCTCATAATTGCAACCAGTGGGTTATAGATATAACCATTATTGCAGACGCAGCTATGTGCAGACTAATCTAACAGGTCACAGGTCTATGCCGTATCGACAAAAACGGTGAATGAAAGCTAAGGAATATTCACTGTACAAAGCAGTCTCTACCAATCTAGCAGATCGGGGAAACCAGACAGGGCAACCTCTTGTTACGAGTCCACAACAGCAGATATCGTGTATAAAAGACGACCAGCCTATGTCATGCAGAAGTACCTCTTTTTGACAGCATCAAAACAGATCTCATCAAGTAGCAACTCGCTAATGTTAAGTTGGATGTCGATAAATCTTTCACATTTTCGTTATGATTCTTCATGTCGACACTGTCCTGTTATTCCCGAGAGGAGATTGGAATCAACAAGCACATCTTTAAACTTAGTATCTGTTGGGATTATTGACTGACTTTGGTCTACACTCCTCTCTTCTGTCTTCCATTCCATATATCTATTTCTTTCTCTCTCTCTCTATTATTCCCTCAACACATACTCCGACAACAGTTCCTTTCAACGATACGATAAAAGATTTATTAATAAAAAACTATGTCTGGTGTATGTATGGATATTGTCTATGTTGTTGGTATGTTCTTCTAGTGTGGTTGCCAGATATGAACTCTGAATGTCTATCAGCTGTGTTGCTTCTCGTCCTTTCATTCTTCAAGATCACAGGACAACACATCAAACAGGACAGAGCTCACCCGGGATGATCCGTATGCTTGAATCTGATGGTAAATCCGTTATTGAATGAAACAAAAACTGTTCACCACTGAGTCAAGGTACCGTAATAAAAGTCCCGTAAGTTTATGAATGCTCCTGACTCTGTTTCATGAAGGTAAGTATCCAACATCGAAAAACCACCACATCGTCACGGTTCTTCCTATTGTCTTTTATTATTCGCACTGTTTTTTAATTGTCTATTCTTTCTTCCGTCTGCATACAAGACGTATGTAGTTTTAAGTATCCCTGCTTGTCACAGGTTAACATCTTTTCCTTTTAAGTGTTTTAGTGGTATATTCATTTGAGCATACAGTGTTCTGTATTTGAATTGATTATTTCTTCATCTTAAAACCTGCTCATATTCTGTTTGGTCCCATGTAAGTATGTTATTTACTCAAGGGTATTCCTCTTCATCTCTTCTCTGCTTTCACTAGGAGATTGGAACCTGGAGAAGTATACCAAATCCAGTGATAAGGGTCTGCCCCTTACTACTACTTATGCAAGTGTCCTTCTCCAGCCATAATGACAAGGCTTCCGAAGTGAACACCCGCATAAGACATATGAATTCACCAAAGTCTAAACTATCCACTAATAGAAAGCCATGGTAAATGCTATTCACTTACATCTATATTCCTATGCTAAACTATACTCTAATATATTAATACCTTATAAACATCCTAGTCTGAATTGGGAGTACTAATGCACAATAGATACACAAACGTTCATCCGAACGCAGCACAACCCTTTACATAATCCTTCTCTCCCGAAACCTAAGAAAAACACTCTCTCGACACAAAGACGTAGCCACTCTTTTATAGGTCATCTTTGCCGCATAGTCCTTGACATTGCTGGACACCTCACATCCAGACTTCATTATCATCGTTAGTGGAAAATTACAGCTCTGAACCGTTTCACATCCATACCGCAATCTGCTGTCCAATAATACTGTCTGCCTTTGTCGCAAACCAATTTTTCCACTCGACAGTTTACTTGGGCGGTTAGCGGCCCCTTCTGTCTTGACCTATAAACACCTGTCTGGTCAACCCGTTGTTTGTTACCCTTACTGCTTCGTTTGTTAACCCTTCTTCTACCTGGGTGGTCGGTGTATACAGTCGTCCATCTGGGAATCATTAACTCTCAGTATTTCACGACATAGGCCCCCTCTTAAGAGATTAGACCGCGTCGAATCTTTCTCACTGTAGGTTTGATTCCCATGATTCACAACCCTAGTCTTCTTCCTCCGGAGCTGGATGTCTGGATAAGAAATCTGCTCATACCTTCTCCTTACCAAGGATGTATTCCATTGTGAAGTCCAGTTGCAGCAACAACGTCCATCACATCCACCGTGCGTTGAGCTTCTGCGAAGTAGCTATTAACATCACGTGTTGATGATATGATTGGATCCTCACATGGCTCACCTCATTATCCCGTAGGCGCTCTAATTGACACCCTACTATACTACTCACGACTGAAACTAGTGTTGGCTCCTCGCTCCTGTACGTCCGGTCGACCTACTTTCGACTTGCGTCAGCGACGGCTCACAATACAGACGGATTGTCCCATCCTGATTGTAACACTGCTTCCATGTCCTCTTAGTTTCCCCCGGCTTTGCCTCTGGGGATGTTTCGCCTCGTCCTCGTTGGACCGAGTCGTCTTTCCCAAACCTCCTGGGCTTTTGCTTCCAGGACCATCTTGGGCGATATTGCATCTGGTCAGCCAATCTTCGGTTGGAGTCCTGGGTAATTCTCGCTTTTCCCGACGTTACCCACCCCTTCTTAACTTGGTTACCGGTGAAACTTTCACTCTTGTCCTTTCCCTGACTTTTGATTTCCCTCCTCCTGTCGTTGGGTAAATCTGACCTATCACGTACTGTCCCATAGGCCCTCCTATGTTGTACTGGCGATCTCTGGTCTTCGTCTGGACTGGTAACCTTTGTCCCAATGGCTGCCATCACCATAAAGTGCGAAGCGTTGCTCCCGGATCTCTCTTCATATTTCCTAATGAGATGTCTAGGGAGATTTTTCTTCTCTTCCCCGATCCGTATTTTGTAGATGTTCTTGAACACAACCTTTTCCACAGGATAAGGTCCTTTCCATCCTACTTGGAGTATATTGGTCTCTGCTGGACTCCACACTTCCACTTTGTCTTCCACTTTAAGAGCTAGTTTCCTCTTAATTCGCTTGTTGGGTGGTGCTTTCTGGCACTCCGAACAAGACTTCACCCACCGGCGTACATCACCGGTCATTCCTGGCCAGCAATAATGGCCGGAAATTTTCTGCAAGGTCTCTCTGACACCCATATGTCGATTCTCGCCTATGATGTGTCCACTCTGAAGAATGTGAGGACGGTGGGTCTCTGGAACCACCCACTGCTCATGCAGGTTATCTCCCCTCCCAGCTCTCCGATAGAGTAGTTGATTCTTCAGAAAGTACTGTCCCCGTTCTGGTGGCTCAGCACTTCTTTGCAGCTTCCTGTAGCAAGGATGCAACGTAGTATCCTTCCTCTGGGCAGTATGCAATTCTCCTATCCCTGAGTTGTCGCATAGTGTCTCTGCCTCTTTTTCCTTCCCTTGAGATCCACTGACTACTGTTCCCTTGTGGGCTTGCTGTTTGGGCATCCCCAAAAAGACATATTTCGTGCCAATGATCATTGGAAATAAGGAGTCAGATAATACAGCAGCTGGAATAATGCCCGTGACGTACCTGGATTTAATCTCCACCTTGGCGATTGGCAGCGTCATGGAAACAGCACTCCTCATTGCCGGCTGTATTTCTATGGTCTCCCCTGTAAGTTGGTCTGGGCTTACCAAGCTGGCGTCCACCACCGCTTCCCCATCCAAACCTGTATCGTAGAGACAAGCAACCTGTTGGCCATTTACTTCAATCAGTTCCACCACAGATGGTCTCTCTTGGTCCTGAGTGTCTTTCATCTCCTTGACCGTTTCCTTGCCTTCCTCTTTTAATTCCTCGAGGTTGGTTATGCAATTGGCGTCGTTTGCCTTGCATCTGCAGTCCACAGTATTATGTGTTATCGACTGGCAGTGTGTGCACCCTGTTCCCTTCCTAGGTTTCCGTGTGTCCTTTTTGTTCCTTTCTCCTTCGCCGACCTCAGCCTTGTCTGTGATCACCGATGTAGGAATCACTTTGCATGCTGCGAAGTAAGAACTTTTAGGTTTCGATCTGCAGTCTTTGGTGTTGTGAGAGGCCGCCTTGCAAAATGAACACCACTTCTCAGACCACTGTCGTTTCGCTTGAGAATTCGAGGTGCTCTGGTTTCCTACCTTCACCTTCTCTGAACTCTCCTCTGTGTGCTTTATATAAGGTTCCACTTTTTCTCCTTCCCAGTTTTTAGGTTTCTTTTTCTCTGGTTTCCCCTGACCTTTGGTTTGTGTACTTAGTTCCTCAGTTTCACCATGTACTTCCACAAACCTTTCCGCCAGCTTATTCACAACATCAATCCGTTCCGCCTCTTGTTCTCCCAAGAAGGTTCTGAGAGGTTTCGACATTTGCTTTCGCATCTGGTCGACCACCATCATCTCTTCGAGACTCTCATAATCCCTCTTGAATTCTGCCAAGTCCATCCATTTCTGAAGATAGGATTTAAGCCTTAAACTGTAGGCGGCGAATAGTTCTCCCGGCTCTCGTCTAGACGATCTAAACTTCTTCCTATACGTTTGTGCTGTGATGTCAAAATGTTTCATCAAAGCGGCTTTTAATTCCTGGTAATTATTTTCCTGTCCTGGTGGTAAGCGTGTGTACACGTCAAATCCCGAACCGATTAATCCCTGGGATAATTTAAGAGCCCATCTGCTCCGATCCAGCCCCATAGCGACTGACATTGCTTCGAAACGAGATGCGTACTGGTCAAAGCGTTCCTTAGACTGATCGTAGACAGCTAAGGGAAACTTCATGGCATGGTAACCATGTCCACTCATGTGGGTTGCCCCAGGTGACGAAGAACTTCCTTCTGCTGCATCTATTTCACCCTTAGTTTGTGTCTTGAGTTCTAACTCTTTCAAGCGGTATTCGTGTTCCATTTCTTGTCTCCTGGCAGTCTGTTCCATTTCCAGTTTCTTGGTCTCCTGGTCCATTTTCTTGGCCTCTTGTTCCATTTCCATTCGCTTGGTCTCCACCTCTATTCTTCTCACTTCCAACTCTGTCTTTCGATCTTCTCGTTCCGCTTGACGAATCTCTCGCTCTCTTTGCTGTATGTAATCAGTTAAGTCTGAACCAGCCAACCCAATTTCCGCTCCGTTTGCCCTCAGTTCGGCGGTAGTTAGTTTGGGAGTGGCCATAGTTAAAGCAGGTAAGTCAGCACGTTGAGTAAAGACACCTCAAGGCAGTAAAGAGTACTCACTATAAACAGATAATCTACCTAGAACCTATATCATTTATCTATGTCTATTAACTATTATTAATCTACAACACCACACAGTACATCACAACCACTCTCTCATCCACAAGAGGAGATATAGGATAAAGACTTATGTAGACGTGTGACCGTGTGACTAGGTATGTAATGTGTCTTACCACCTATCCACATTCACTCTGTCTGGAACTTTCTCACTGTAAAGTCACCAGCATTAATGAAATGTTTCTACCATAAATGTAATGGCACCATATATCCAATGGACGTCCTTCCATTAAAAGTCATCAATATACACTTATATTTCTTCCAATCAGTATGTCCCAACATGCAGGTACTCCGCTATGCCTGTGCCAATATGCAAGTACCCCTTTATGCATATGCCCTGTTATGCCCAGGTCATATGGGTATTTTTACTACCCTGCTCGCTCCACCAATTATGTCCTGTTATTCCCGAGAGGAGATTGGAATCAACAAGCACATCTTTAAACTTAGTATCTGTTGGGATTATTGACTGAATTTAGTCTACACTCCTCTCTTCTGTCTTCCATTCCATATATCTATTTCTTTCTCTCTCTCTCTATTATTCCCTCAACACATACTCCGACAACAGTTCCTTTCAACGATACGATAAAAGATTTATTAATAAAAAACTATGTCTGGTGTATGTATGGATATTGTCTATGTTGTTGGTATGTTCTTCTAGTGTGGTTGCCAGATATGAACTCTGAATGTCTATCAGCTGTGTTGCTTCTCGTCCTTTCATTCTTCAAGATCACAGGACAACACATCAAACAGGACAGAGCTCACCCGGGATGATCCGTATGCTTGAATCTGATGGTAAATCCGTTATTGAATGAAACAAAAACTGTTCACCACTGAGTCAAGGTACCGTAATAAAAGTCCCGTAAGTTTATGAATGCTCCTGACTCTGTTTCATGAAGGTAAGTATCCAACATCGAAAAACCACCACATCGTCACGGTTCTTCCTATTGTCTTTTATTATTCGCACTGTTTTTTAATTGTCTATTCTTTCTTCCGTCTGCATACAAGACGTATGTAGTTTTAAGTATCCCTGCTTGTCACAGGTTAACATCTTTTCCTTTTAAGTGTTTTAGTGGTATATTCATTTGAGCATACAGTGTTCTGTATTTGAATTGATTATTTCTTCATCTTAAAACCTGCTCATATTCTGTTTGGTCCCATGTAAGTATGTTATTTACTCAAGGGTATTCCTCTTCATCTCTTCTCTGCTTTCACTAGGAGATTGGAACCTGGAGAAGTATACCAAATCCAGTGATAAGGGTCTGCCCCTTACTACTACTTATGCAAGTGTCCTTCTCCAGCCATAATGACAAGGCTTCCGAAGTGAACACCCGCATAAGACATATGAATTCACCAAAGTCTAAACTATCCACTAATAGAAAGCCATGGTAAATGCTATTCACTTACATCTATATTCCTATGCTAAACTATACTCTAATATATTAATACCTTATAAACATCCTAGTCTGAATTGGGAGTACTAATGCACAATAGATACACAAACGTTCATCCGAACGCAGCACAACCCTTTACATAATCCTTCTCTCCCGAAACCTAAGAAAAACACTCTCTCGACACAAAGACGTAGCCACTCTTTTATAGGTCATCTTTGCCGCATAGTCCTTGACATTGCTGGACACCTCACATCCAGACTTCATTATCATCGTTAGTGGAAAATTACAGCTCTGAACCGTTTCACATCCATACCGCAATCTGCTGTCCAATAATACTGTCTGCCTTTGTCGCAAACCAATTTTTCCACTCGACAGTTTACTTGGGCGGTTAGCGGCCCCTTCTGTCTTGACCTATAAACACCTGTCTGGTCAACCCGTTGTTTGTTACCCTTACTGCTTCGTTTGTTAACCCTTCTTCTACCTGGGTGGTCGGTGTATACAGTCGTCCATCTGGGAATCATTAACTCTCAGTATTTCACGACAGACACAACACTAACCTAACAAAAGAAAAACCTAGTATAATACAGGGGGATATATAGGACTAGATGCATATAACTGATGAGGAAACAACAAAACATTGTCTTAATATTTCATATTAGGTTATGTCTCCCTTCTCTCGATTTTCTATGTCCGAGTCATCCTGGGACTACCGAGTAAAACCAAAGAACACCTCGACATCAATATAACATAAACCGGTGTCGAAAAGCAGCATAGGCGCGTGTAAAAATTCATCACATTGTCCGACTAAGCCTTTCTCATAGTCATAGGGGAGAGATGTGATCACCGACGCTAGTCAGGGCAATACGTCCTACGACAGTTAATATAATGCGTGAAGTCAAATATGTGACTGCAAAATATGTTTTCATGCCATATGTATATAAGAAGCTATATACAGGTGCTTTCTAAGGACAAATTTCCTCATGTCACGGTGTAAACATTACAGATGTCGCTTAAATTTATACATTAAGAGGGGGAAAACAAAGTCTGTTGTAGACACGGTATTTCATATTTTCTTGTGGGACTTGGTCATTTGTTGTTCTATCTTGTCATGGTATGTATATTTTCCACACATCTCCACTGATGTTTTTAATTTGTCTACCCATTGTCCTCGCTTCATATTCATACAATAGTATAGGTTCTATGTAGTGATTAAACACTCTTTTTCTCCTTGTAATTGACATCTTTATATTAGTCATGTTTTCCACCTTACCAAAGACTATCTTCAACATATCGAACATTGGTCTATCCTCTCAAAGACAACTTCTTCTTGTAGTCTCTTGGCTACATTTTCCCCTTGTCAAGCTTCATGTCTCTACTCGTCTGTATTAGTGTGTTAGAAGTAAACCAACATCACATAAGACAACCATATATTACCACAATGTATACAAAAAAGAAGCAATACACATAGACACAGTATATAAATATAGTACTAAATAGACAGTAGTTTAAAGAATTCAAGTATTTTATTACAAGGTAAATTACACAAATTAAATACAGTGATTTGTATAAAATATCACACACCTGTGTTACATTAGCAAATAAGTACAAAACACAAGGGAATGAATACGTTGGTGTATTAGTTACATACATATGGACCATACAATACACCGGCACGTCCGCTATGGGACCTAACTCGTGTGAAGGTATGTCTATAACATACAGAATTGTGTGTGGGGTAATAACTACGATGTCTGTCTTTCATCATGTATCTGACCTGTTTGCGTACCACCGCAAGACTTCGTTCACTTGTGGTCTACAACCAATCAGGTTAAATGTCTTAGAATTTACTCACATTTTATGTTAGACAAGTATTGATTGGGTGTCAACTATGCGGTAGGCGGGGCTTACTGTATGTAATATAAATCCCACTCACCACATCTCACTCACTTTGTGATGTACGCAAGAACGACGAAAGATTGGATCTTCAGATTTGTGGTTATTAGGTGACTATGTGCCTTCAAGTATAGAAAGGTTGTCAGTCACCGTTTTGTTTCAGTATTCACGGACTATCAGCCATATACGGACATATGGATGTAGCGTCTCTTTCTTCCAGTTCTTAGACATTCACAACTGCCTTGGAAGATTTATCAACCAGATTCTTACCCACACGCATCCGAAGTGTAAGCAACCTCATTATTCTGCCATAGTTTACAACGTCATCTGTAAAGAAGTCATCGGTGCTTGAAACAAAGACAGAGAAAAAGTGCTCAGGATTGATACAGTTTACTAGACTAGTGAACATACATCTTGTTGTTTGAGTATTTGACTTTCCTATCTAGCCAACATCGTGTCAGCTACCTTTGGTGAAAGATAGAAACTAAATATATTCAACGCTATATTCATCGGCTCGCTGTGAACGTGTATCAAGTCGACTGTTGCTTGTCTCAGTAGCAAGTCGCTAGTGAACATGCCTAAAAAGACAAAGATGTCAATTAGGGAATCATCTGAGAACCACTTATGTGCAACCTGTGGGAAAGGTTTCACTGAAAAGCGCAATCTGCTTCGCCATACTCTGACCAGTCACAATACCAAGGAGCAAGTGTATTCGTGTCACACTTGTGGTCATATATTTAACAGGAAAGACAATCTACAATGCCACATTACAAAGAAACACACTACACCAGGAGTATCACCCAGTGTAATACCAGCAGACGCTTCAACACCCGCTTCAGCAACACTACGTAAGAGACATGTGGGTACTAATAGTGATATGGCAGTCAGCGAGAAGAAGACTAAACAAGACGAAAACTCCCACCCAGTCAGTGACACACAACCCAAGGATGAAGCGGCTTCTTTACACACTGTTCCAGATAATATTAGACAAATATACACCGACAACTGGAGTAGTATCAAAATACATCACAAGATAAACAAATATATGTCTGTCTATACATTTTATATTAGCCCACACACAATCCACCCTAAAGACTGGACATCTACCTTGAACAAGATCTTTACCATTCAAAAGAGCATATTCAAAATCAACTTTAGTTATCATATAGTCCTTAGGCACAGCGAAACAGACGCTCTTCGATTGTATCACGCATCTTCAAATAATGCTTCTGTCTTAGAACTTCCACAACTAATCAAAAATAGACAAGACTTTGACGATTTTATCAAAATAGTACACGAAAATGACGTTCTTACCTACGCTATGCAACAACGTCCAAATACCAAATACACTACAGAGACGATTCCAGCTATATGTTTTTATCTCTATCATATCCCAGAATTCCGGCTTGTTTAATAAATAACCATCCTTTTATGACCCACGTTGGGCACAACTGTGCATGATCATACTAGATATAACATCCCATATTTAACTATCCATTTTGTATACTGGCATTACGCTTGTTCATTTTTTGTGTAAAATTTGCTGGAAATACTGTAAAATAAACAGTTATATGTATTATAAGTGCGTTCACTTGTTGGTTTTTAGTGTTGACGGTACATATGAGTGTCATGTGGTGAGCGGGTGTTACATGTTGATGGCCAAGTCAAGAAATATCTCAACCATACTTATGAAAAGGAGATAAATGTGTTATCCAAAAGGGAAAAATATTGCCCAAAGTGAAGAAAAATTTACACAAAACATATAAAACTTAGGAAAATGTGTTAACCTAATGAGAAAAATATTGCCCAAGTGAAGAATAAATTTACACAAAACGTATAAAACTTAGGAAAATGTGTTAACCTAATGAGAAAAATATTGCCCAAGTGAAGAATAAATTTACACAAAACGTATAAAACTTAGGAAAATGTGTTAACCTAAGGAGAAAAATATTGCCCAAGTGAAGAAAAAATTTACACCAAACTTATGAAAAGTATGAAAATTTGTTAACCAAACTGGAAAAAATATGGGCTAAACTATCAAGTATGTTGACCGAAGTAAGAAAATGTGTTAACCAAATGGGGGAAAATGTTGGCCAAAACATGAAACATCTTAACCAAACTTATAAATATCTCGTGTAAACTTTTAAATAAGTAGAAAAAAAAAATATTGCTTCTGTAGTTATGTCAAAAGTATCTTGAACTTTTATCTGAACAGACATTTCACAAGACATAATCATCAACGTCAACACTTTCCCTCTTTTACATTACCGAAAGTTTCAACTTACCATTTCAGAGTAGCTGCTAAAGACGCACTTATACATGCTAATCACCCATCTGGCCACACTCTTGGTTGTTGTCTTCTAACATAAAATATCTCTGTCTTTCGTAGATGTCTTCACAACTTTTCCATGTCACAGCACCAAGAACTGCAAACCTCCATTGTACACGAGCTCCAATGAAACAGTCATAACAACATTTATGGTAATACAATCTGTGGCTCCACCTGGGATAGTTTCAATATCATCTGAGTATTCGCCAGCAAAGAGCTATTACCCATGGCTGACATCTTCAACTTTCTATACCACAATGACTTCTACACTAACCTTCCATTGTTCCATCTTTCAACAATACAAAGGGTGTTCTCGAAGTCTAACTAACATAATATTTCTTACTTTGGCCACCTCTTTCACACGTTGTCATTTCACAGCTGCAATAGCAGCAAGTTTGCAACCAACCAACAGTGGCTGTTATGAAGTCGACCTTTCTTAAAACCACGTCTGTCTTAATGAGCCCTTGAATACCCTCTACCAGATCTTATAACCGACTTTCAACGTTTCATACCAAATAACATTAACACTCTCTTTGATTACAGAGCAGCCGATTTTCTGCTGACTGGGCAGATTTTCCAACCTAATGGAGATAAATCACCTGTCCTCCTAACATAATAGGCACTATTCTAGACAACGAATATGGTCATCAACCAGCACCCCTAAGAAGAACTTGAAAACAGCAACAGAGCTTGGGTTATTGAGACGATTGAGTTGCATTCCTTGGACTACCAGAAAGACATCAAACACAACAAACTCTTTCTTACTAACCCTAACCCTAAGTATACATCAGCTAATCCTAACCCTAAACCTAACTGTACAACAAACTCTTTCTTAAGAGACATAGATACAAACCAGTGTTAGAAATGAAAATGTTAAATTTATGTGATTAAATTTTAATTAAAATTTAAAACTAATAAATCGCAATTTTATTGCCCGCTTCACTAAATATACAGATATAGCCTAAATATAGGTATAAGTTAGGTATAGGACATATATCAAGCTTACATCTTGCGCAATAAAATTGCGATTTATTAGTTTTAACTTTTAATTAAAATTTAATCACATAAATTTAACATTTTCATTTCTAACACTGGTTTGTATCTATGTCTCTTAAAAAAGAGTTTGTTGTACAGTTAGGTTTAGGGTTAGGATTAGCTGATGTATACTTAGGGTTAGGGTTAGTAAGAAAGAGTTTGTTGTGTTTGATGTCTTTCTGGTAGTCCAAGGAATGCAACTCAATCGTCTCAATAACCCAAGCTCTGTTGCTGTTTTCAAGTTCTTCTTAGGGGTGCTGGTTGATGACCATATTCGTTGTCTAGAATAGTGCCTAGTATGTTAGGAGGACAGGTGATTTATCTCCATTAGGTTGGAAAATCTGCCCAGTCAGCAGAAAATCGGCTGCTCTGTAATCAAAGAGAGTGTTAATGTTAATTGGTATGAAACGTTGAAAGTCGGTTATAAGATCTGGTAGAGGGTATTCAAGGGCTCATTAAGACAGACATGGTTTTAAGAAAGGTCGACTTCATAACAGCCACTGTTGGTTGGTTGCAGAGTTGCCGCTATTGCAGCTGTGAAATGACAAAGTGTGATAGAGGTGGACAAAGTAAGCAATGTTATGTTAGCTAGACTTCGAGAACACCCTTTGTATTGTTGAAAGATAGAACAATGGAAGGTTAGTGTAGAAGTCATTGTGGTATAGAAAGTTGAAGATGTCAGCCATGGGTAATAGCTCTTTGCTGGCGAATACTCAGATGATATTGAAACTATCCCAGGTGGAGCCACAGATTGCATTACCATAAATGTTGTTATGACTGTTTCATTGGAGCTCGTGTACAATGGAGGTTTGCAGTTCTTGGTGCTGTGACATGGAAAAGTTGTGAAGACATCTACGAAAGACAGAGATATTTTATGTTAGAAGACAACAACCAAGAGTGTGGCCAGATGGGTGATTAGCATGTATAAGTGCGTCTTTAGCAGCTACTCTGAAATGGTAAGTTGAAACTTTCGGTAATGTAAAAGAGGGAAAGTGTTGACGTTGATGATTATGTCTTGTGAAATGTCTGTTCAGATAAAAGTTCAAGATACTTTTGACATAACTACAGAAGCAATATTTTTTTTTCTACTTATTTAAAAGTTTACACGAGATATTTATAAGTTTGGTTAAGATGTTTCATGTTTTGGCCAACATTTTCCCCCATTTGGTTAACACATTTTCTTACTTCGGTCAACATACTTGATAGTTTAGCCCATATTTTTTCCCCTTTGGTTAACAAATTGTCATACTTTTCATAAGTTTGGTGTAAATTTTTTCTTCACTTGGGCAATATTTTTCTCATTAGGTTAACACATTTTCCTAAGTTTTATACGTTTTGTGTAAATTTTTCTTCATTTGGGCAATATTTTTCTCATTAGGTTAACACATTTTCCTAAGTTTTATAAGTTTTGTGTAAATTTTTCTTCACTTGGGCAATATTTTTCCCTTTTGGGTAACACATTTTCCTAAGTTTTATAAGTTTTGTGTAAATTTTTCTTCACTTGGGCAATATTTTTCCCTTTTGGATAACACATTTTTCTCCTTTTCATAAGTATGGTTGAGATATTTCTTGACTTGGCCATCAACATGTAACACCCGCTCACCACATGACACTCATATGCACCGTCAACACTAAAAACCAACAAGTGAACGCACTTATAATACATATAACTGTTTATTTTACAGTATTTCCAGCAAATTTTACACAAAAAATGAACAAGCGTAATGCCAGTATACAAAATGGATAGTTAAATATGGGATGTTATATCTAGTATGATCATGCACAGTTGTGCCCAACGTGGGTCATAAAAGGATGGTTATTTATTAAACAAGCCGGAATTCTGGGATATGATATAGATAAAAACATATAGCTGGAATCGTCTCTGTAGTGTATTTGGTATTTGGACGTTGTTGCATAGCGTAGGTAAGAACGTCATTTTCGTGTACTATTTTGATAAAATCGTCAAAGTCTTGTCTATTTTTGATTAGTTGTGGAAGTTCTAAGACAGAAGCATTATTTGAAGATGCGTGATACAATCGAAGAGCGTCTGTTTCGCTGTGCCTAAGGACTATATGATAACTAAAGTTGATTTTGAATATGCTCTTTTGAATGGTAAAGATCTTGTTCAAGGTAGATGTCCAGTCTTTAGGGTGGATTGTGTGTGGGCTAATATAAAATGTATAGACAGACATATATTTGTTTATCTTGTGATGTGTTTTGATACTACTCCAGTTGTCGGTGTATATTTGTCTAATATTATCTGGAAGAGTGTGTAAAGAAGCCGCTTCATCCTTGGGTTGTGTGTCACTGACTGGGTGGGAGTTTTCGTCTTGTTTAGTCTTCTTCTCGCTGACTGCCATATCACTATTAGTACCCACATGTCTCTTACGTAGTGTTGCTGAAGCGGGTGTTGAAGCGTCTGCTGGTATTACACTGGGTGATACTCCTGGTGTAGTGTGTTTCTTTGTAATGTGGCATTGTAGATTGTCTTTCCTGTTAAATATATGACCACAAATGTGACACGAATACACTTGCTCCTTGGTATTGTGACTGGTCAGAGTATGGCGAAGCAGATTGCGCTTTTCAGTGAAACCTTTCCCACAGGTTGCACATAAGTGGTTCTCAGATGATTGCCTAATTGACATCTTTGTATTTTTAGGCATGTTCACTAGCGACTTGCTACTGAGACAAGCAACAGTCGACTTGATACACGTTCACAGCGAGCCGATGAATATAGCGTTGAATATATTTAGTTTCTATCTTTCACCAAAGGTAGCTGACACGATGTTGGCTAGATATGAAAGTCAAATACTCAAACAACAAGATGTATGTTCACTAGTCTAGTAAACCGTATCAATCCTGAGCACTTTTTCTCTGTCTTTGTTTCAAGCACCGATGACGTCTTTACAGATGACGTTGTAAACTATGGCAGAATAATGAGGTTGCTTACACTTCGGATGCGTGTGGGTAAGAATCTGGTTGATAAATCTTCCAAGGCAGTTGTGAATGTCTAAGAACTGGAAGAAAGAGACGCTACATCCATATGTCCGTATATGGCTGATAGTCTGTGAATACTGAAACAAAACGGTGACTGACAAACTTTCTATACTTGAAGGCACATAGTCACCTAATAACAACAAAACTGAAGATCCAATCTTTCGTCGTTCTTGCGTACATCACAAAGTGAGTGAGATGTGGTGAGTGGGATTTATATTACATACAGTAAGCCCCGCCTACCGCATAGTTGACACCCAATCAATACTTGTCTAACATACAATGTGGGTAAATTCTAAGACATTTAACCTGATTGGTTGTAGACCACAAGTGAACGAAGTCTTGCGGTGGTACGCAAACAGGTCAGATACATGATGAAAGACAGACATCGTAGTTATTACCCCACACACAATTCTGTATGTTATAGACATACCTTCACACGAGTTAGGTCCCATAGCGGACGTGCCGATGTATTGTATGGTCCATATGTATGTAACTAATACACCAACGTATTCATTCCCTTGTGTTTTGTACTTATTTGCTAATGTAACACAGGTGTGTGATATTTTATACAAATCACTGTATTTAATTTGTGTAATTTACCTTGTAATAAAATACTTGAATTCTTTAAACTACTGTCTATTTAGTATTATATTTATATACTGTGTCTATGTGTATTGCTTCTTTTTTGTATACATTGTGGTAATATATGGTTGTCTTATGTGATGTTGGTTTACTTCTAACACACTAATACAGACGAGTAGAGACATGAAGCTTGACAAGGGGAAAATGTAGCCAAGAGACTACAAGAAGAAGTTGTCTTTGAGAGGATAGACCAATGTTCGATATGTTGAAGATAGTCTTTGGTAAGGTGGAAAACATGACTAATATAAAGATGTCAATTACAAGGAGAAAAAGAGTGTTTAATCACTACATAGAACCTATACTATTGTATGAATATGAAGCGAGGACAATGGGTAGACAAATTAAAAACATCAGTGGAGATGTGTGGAAAATATACATACCATGACAAGATAGAACAACAAATGACCAAGTCCCACAAGAAAATATGAAATACCGTGTCTACAACAGACTTTTTCCCCCCTCTTAATGTATAAATTTAAGCGACATCTGTAATGTTTACACCGTGACATGAGGAAATTTTGTCATTAGAAAGCACCTGTATATAGCTTCTTATATACATATGACATGAAAACATATTTTGCAGTCACATATTTGACTTCACGCATTATATTAACTGTCGTAGGACGCATTGCCCTGACTAGCGTCGGTGATCACATCTCTCCCCTATGACTATGAGAAAGGCTTAGTCGGACAATGTGCTTAATTTTTTACACGCGCCTATGCTGCTTTTCGAGACCGGTTTATGTTATATTGATGTCGAGGTGTTCTTTGGCTTTACTCGGTAGCCCCAGGACGACTCGGACATAGAAAAGTGAGAGAAGGGAGACATAACCTAACATGAAATATTAAGACAATGTTTTATTGTTTCCTCATCAGTTATATGCATCTAGTCCTATATATCCCCCTGTATTATACTAGGTTTTTCTTTTGCTAGGTTAGTGTTGTGTCGACATGAAGAATCATAACGAAAATGTGAAAGATTTATCGACATCCAACTTAACATTAGCGAGTTGCCACATGGTGAGCTCTGTTTTGGTGTTGTCAGATAGAGGTACTTCTGCATGACATAGGCTGGTCGTCTTTTATACACGATATCTGCTGGTGTGGACTCGTAACAAGAGGTTGCCCTATCTGGTTTCCCCGATCTGATCGGCTGGTAGAAACTGCTTTGTACAGTGAATATTCCTTAGCTTTCATTCACCGTTTTTGTCGATACGGCATAGACCTGTGACCTGGTAGATTAGTCTGCACATAGCTGCGTCTGCAATAACGGTTATATCTATAAGCCACTGGTCGCAATTATGAGAAGAATCTAGCGTGTTGGTATTGATTTTCTGTGGATGGCCCAACAATAGGTGTTAATCTCTTAATCCCATACCAGCCTTTATATGAACCTTTATTAATATCGCGAACTATTTGCAACGACGGAGATATTAGTAATATCAATACCCCATCTTGGTCATTACGAGGACGATAAGCCCCTGGATTAGCCGTTATGAAAATGAGTATTGATTTTTGGCAACACCTGTTGAGGTTATGAATCATATTCTGATTTTTAAGTTAGGTTATATTTTGTGACTCGTAGGTACAAAGGTGAAATCGGCTGCCTGTTTTCCCCTTGGACTTGTGGACACAGCGACATGAAAAGACAGACCGTCCCTAATCCTAACCCGTATGACTAACTAGACACCCCACTCACTCTGACGACTATTACCCTTACCAGTGGCACAGCACCGAGATTCGACCCTGTCATCTCGTCTGGGGTACCACCTAAGCTTCAACCAACACACCACCTCTCCTTTGCTACACATAGCCTGGTTACTACCACCCGCTATCGCCATCACAACTAAGTAACAAAAACATCAATATTTCTTCTACCACTAAACCGCCCTACCGGGATTCGAACCCGGCACCCACGGAGGACACCATCTTTACTTGTTTCTTTAACGATCTGATACCTATGATGATATTGTTTGGAAGCACTCATCAAGATACGCTTTCACTCACCCACCCCTTAACATCAAATAACACTAAGCCATACCACTACAACACGAACTAACGGCCATCTTTACTCTTTTTAAGATTTTCATTTAATGAGCTAACACCGTTTGATAATAGATTTTATGCCCCGCCCAACCACTATTAACCAATATCTTTTATTTTCCATTGAAATATTTTTTAAATTAAAAAAAAATTAAATTATTTTTGTAATTTAAAAAAAAAAATACTTTTCCTGCCAAAACAACGATCTTAACATGGTAAAGATGCGACAAGGAGGTGCGGAGACATCACCCCTAATACCCCCGCTACCCCTTAGACCATACTTTTCCACCAAAAATTCGACCCTAATAGCCCAAACATACAACTACGAGGGACCGATGACGTCACTATACACGTCGCACCACCGGCCACCACCTTCTTTGCGCTTACTTTTTACGCCGGCTCCTTCCACTCCACCCTGACCACAGACATACATGATGAGACCTATCACCCATTAGATCAGACTTTTTTCTTTTTTAAAAAATTTTACCCGCCAAAAATACCGAGCTTAACAAGCCAAAGACACAACTAGGGAGGGGTCCCTTGACCACCCTCCACAGGCTCCACAAACTCCACATCATCCCAGCACCACCAGACACCACCCAGCTCCACGTGGAGCACTCCACAAGCTCCACACGGAGCGCTCCACAAGCTCCACGTGGAGGCTCCACAATTTTGGGGGGAGTAGGCATCATATATAACTACTCATACTCCAAGAATGCCCAAAATATAACATATCTAGGCAAACCTTCTGGCCAAGAGAGACGACAGTGGAAAATAAACGCTGTGGAACACTGAGTTCACTAAACAAGACAGTTACATTCATACAAGAAACAATATTACAGTTTCGAGCGAATGAAAGAAAAAGAAAAAATTCGAAGTAATCTGCGCCACACAAAAGGTATCGTAATCTAATGAAAGTCATAGAGAAGAAAACACTGTCAGCGTAGTACCATATCAACTACACTAATTCGCTTCCCGCCGAGGAAAACAATTGTTGGAGATCCATTATCCCTTATTCCACGATCAATAAACGATTGCTCGAATACAGTGAGGGGTTACCAATTAGCCGGTTCCAATCGCTTTTATGCACACGGAAAGAATTCGTGTTACATTTGAAATTACTGTAGTGATAACAGATGCTACACGTTCGACCAGTATCTGTGACTATGTGTTTTAATTGGTTTAGCTTTAGTATTATTCATTTATTCACTTCAAATGATATGTAGCTCTGCACCTGACGCGATGCAGCGAACCATGCCAGGCAATAAATCGTGCAGCATATCGTTTGTGGGTTCTATGTTTAGATCCCTGAGATCCTGGGGGGCTGCGTGGTCTCGAGGTATGGTGTCCGCCTCCAGTGCTGGAGGTCCCGGGTTCAGGCCCCGGTGAGGATCGGGATTTTTTCACGTGGACTTCTAGTAAAAATGTCCCCTGGTCTCTGGGTAGTAAGATCGGACGCCCGTCTGTATTGTTGCGCACGTAAAAACTCCCTTGGCAGTTGGAAATCGAAAAAGAGTAGTCTAACGGCGCTGCCCGGGCAAAATTTCGAATTAAAAATCTACCCAAAGTATTTCAGGATCCTCGCCGGTGCTACGGAGTTCGTGTACTGAGCTGAGTTTCTCCAGACTCTGGTTTGAGTTAGGAGAAGAACGGAGCACTTATGGGTTGCACCCGTGTGCCGTGATGTTGATCCATCGACTAAACTAAACTAAACTAAACTATGTTTAGATCCATTATCGCCACCTTTCATTTGGATGACGGTACCAACTGATGAACTTCTATAAATCTTCCTTTATTGTTTGTCTTGCAACTCAATGAAATGGTATGCTAAATACTGTTGTTGTTGTTGTTGTTGTTGTTTCCTGCAGGAGTTGGCTACTCCATGGTGATTGTCTCCCTGGTGACCTCCGTCTACTACAGCGTCATCACGTCCTGGACCATGTTCTACCTGGCTACCTCCCTGACCTCGGTCATGCCCTGGCAGGACTGCACCAACACTTGGAACACCAACTGTAAGTCCCTCATTCTCATTCCCATGGCTATTACTCATCTTGGCTATTTACCCATCAGACCCCCATCTAAATAGATATTACGTAAGTTTTCAAGATTCAACGACATACATCAGTTAGACAATCTAAGATAGGGAATACCCGTTGGATCTTTTTCCCCAGGACACGCTGATGTGGTGGGAGACTAGCAGGCGGAGAGATTGGCTGGGTCTGCAGCTCTGGTTGGGATTTGGGGACAAGATAAAGCAAATGTGGTCAGGCCCCTAGGAATCGTGTGATTTATGTGGAAGAACAGGTAGCTCATCTTAGCCTAGATAGAATGGTTTAGCAGGGAGTGACCAGAGACCTGGCCGATACCCAGTTCTTGACAAAAGGCCAGATCTAGACATAAACTGTCAAACTGTCATTTACTGCCAATATAGTACCTTGCGGTGTATGGCAGAGGGGTCTTTGAGCCTGGGGAATAAAGGCCGCATGGCTAGTGCAGTCGCCGCGAACTGTGCAGGTTAGGATTTTCTTTTTGCCCCCGACAGAAAAAAAATCCGACACCTTACCGAGGGATCGAACCCGGGCCTCCCGAATGAGAGTCCGGCGTTCTAGCCTCTCGGCCAGCCGCTCCTCATACATCTAGACATAATCAGACTGAAACTTGTACACTATTGGGACACTTCTCTGGCTGTTGAAGATGAGGACGGAGAGCGATTGCGAATGTTCTGAGTGCTGTGATGTTAGTTCTTGACTCAGCTCAACTTGAGATTCATAGCTGCATCGTCTGAATAGATGTTTTCCAACTGTATACTGAGTCTTTCGTCAAATTGTGCAAGTTGTCATTAAGTTTTCAGGTTTATTCCTCTTCATAATGTGCTCAACAGCTTTGACTGTCTATGTCTAATTGCTCGAATAAGTTTACGGCTTCCATTTGTTTCTTATTAGTTTTACTGTAGTTGCATGTTCCCCAGAAACCACATCTCTACTGCCATTAGATGTTTCTCAGCTTGTCTGCTTATCGCCCAAGTCTCACATCCATATAATAGTAAAGGTTCAATCCAGTACTTTAACATTATTTGTTTCATTGCAACTGACAGCTTTTTATTGGTCAGTATGATTTCCAGCTTACAAAGGCAACCTGTGGCATAGAGATTCTTGTTCAGATCTCTACAAGGCACATTCCATAAGATATTATAACTGCTCCGAGATAATTGTACTGTTTACGAATGTTCCTCTATAGTGGGATATTACATTGTGGTATTCCTTTCTTCCTGGAAACGACCATAACCTATGTTATCTTACAATTTAATTATAACCCTAGTTACTCACTGTGTAGAATAACCACAATGGTTGGCGGGGCAGGAGTATCCCTGTCAAAAGATAAGTTAGGTGCCTCCTTCCCTCCCCTAGCTACGAGACACCCTTGAGCAAGGGTGTACACATTTAACCCACCCCTCTTCCCGACCAGGGTCACGTAAAACCAATGTGTGCAGTTGGTTGATTATGCTAGAAAGCAGCCGACAGATAGTTGTAGGTTGTGGTCTAAAGTTTCATGATGATATGCAGAGATCTCTTTCTAAAGGTCAATGGCCACGGTCATCGACCAGTATGGCCCAGAAAAAAAGCAATGGCAGACTGCTTTCTTTGCATATACTCAGAATATCATGATTCGTATTTTATTAAAAGATCACAATTTAGTCGCACAAAACTTACAATGTGCTATGTGTAAAGCCCACAAATTCAGCCACAAGTGATATATGTATTCACCCGAAGACCAGAAACGCACCAACAACTAAAAGGTCCAGTCATCCAACAGCAGCTGAAATGTATTTTTATTTAAAGGCAGCAAACACATTGTTTTTTTCCCCAACTGCTCAAAGAAAAAACGAAAGAAGCATTATCGGACAGACCTAAAACGAAACAGACCCGGCAATGTTAAAGTACAACGTGACAGATCAGCGATTAAAAACACATTAGGCATACTGAGCATCTGCAGTTTTAACAGTAAAGAAGAACTTCGATAAACAATGGAAAAGAGGAAAATTGGAACTCAACACTGCGATAAATACAAGAAAAACAAGATGAGATACGTTTCGATGAAACACATCAACAGTTGGAGTGCAACTGTATTTACTCAATCGAGCGGTCTCGTTAACATCACAAACATCTCGATTTTCTAAGGAACTAACAGTTTTTATGAATAACTGAAATTATTTACTTTGTCTAAAGCCTGCAGGCCACATGACCTGACCTTCAAACTCTGTCACATGCACAATGAGACGATCACTGAAAATGAGTCTGGTCCGCCCATTAAGTGTGTGGACTCTGATGACCCAACATGTATACAGACCAACGCGAGTCTCTCCTCGGCATGCAGCGACCTGACCGTTCCAAACGTTAACGGAGGCAATAACAACGGCACTGTTAGCCCGAGTGATGAGTACTTCTAGTGAGTATCTTCTCTGTTAGCCCGAGTGATGAGTACTTCTAGTGAGTATCTTCTCTGTTAGCCCTAGTGATGAGTACTTCTAGTGAGTATCTTCTCTGTTAGCCCGAGTGATGAGTACTTCTGGTGAGTATCTTCTCTGTTAGCCCTAGTGATGAGTACTTCTAGTATCTTCTCTGTTAGCCCTAGTGATGAGTACTTCTAGTGAGTATCTTCTCTGTTAGCCCGAGTGATGAGTACTTCTAGTGAGTATCTTGTCTGTTAGCCCGAGTGATGAGTACTTCTAGTGAGTATCTTCTCTGTTAGCCCGAGTGATGAGTACTTCTAGTGAGTATCTTCTCTGTTAGCCCGAGTGATGAGTACTTCTACTGAGTATCTTCTCTGTTAGCCCGAGTGATGAGTACTTCTACTGAGTATCTTCTCTGTTAGCCCGAGTGATGAGTACTTCTAGTGAGTATCTTCTCTGTTAGCCCTAGTGATGAGTACTTCTAGTGAGTATCTTCTCTGTTAGCCCTAGTGATGAGTACTTCTAGTGAGTATCTTCTCTGTTAGCCCTAGTGATGAGTACTTCTAGTGAGTATCTTCTCTGTTAGCCCTAGTGATGAGTACTTCTAGTGAGTATCTTCTCTGTTAGCACTGTTAGCCCTAGTGATAAGTACTTCTGGGGAGTATCTTCTCTGTTAGCCCTAGTGATGAGTACTTCTAGTGAGTATCTTCTCTGTTAGCCCGAGTGATGAGTACTTCTAGTGAGTATCTTCTCTGTTAGCCCTAGTGATGAGTACTTCTAGTAGGTATCATCTCTGTTAGTCCTAGTGACGAGTACTTCTAGTGAGTATCTTTTCTGTTAGCCTGAGTGGTGAGTACTTCTAGTGAGTATCTTCTCTGTTAGCCCTAGTGATGAGTACTTCTAGTGAGTATCTTCTCAACAAGTGAGAACTGTAAACTAGTTCGAGAAATTAGGTGTGAACAGTCAAGATAATCTTCTTCTTCTTCTTCTTCTTCTTCTTCTTCTTCTTCTTCTTCTTCTTCTTCTTCTTCTTCTTCTTCTTCTTCTTCTTCTTCTTCTTCTTCTTCTTCTTCTTCTTCTTCTTCTTCTTCTTCTTCTTCTTCTTCTGCTGCTGCTTCTGCTTCTGCGACCTTGCTGCTGCTCTCCTTCTCTTACACAGAAGTGTTTCTATGTCCTCTGAGATTGCTGTTTTCCATAATCCTTTCTATCTTCTTTAAGAACAACCCTGATGTATATGATAATTTCTATGTTCTTTTAGAACCGTGCTGTTTTACATTATACTTTCTATATTTTCCTAGAACTCTCTTGTTGTGCAAGATACTTTATGTTTTCATAGAACATTGTTGTTGTACGCGATACTTTCTATGTTCTCAGTTGCACATGCTACTTTCTAAAATCTATGAAAGCCCAGCTATAGTAAATGATAGTTTATATGCTCATCTCGACCCGCATGCTATCGCACACAATGTTTTATCTGTCCTCACACAGCCTGGGTGTTCTCAAGGTGACCGACAGCTGGAACCAAGTGGGGGAACTTCGCTGGCAGCTCGTCCTGTGTCTGCTGCTAACGTGGACAGTGGTCACTCTCTTCCTGGCCAGATGTTTCAAGCCAGGGAAAAAGGTTAGACAAGAAGCTAAATTAGTGCTCACATACGAACCTACTTTATTTTCAAAGCGTTAAGAAATTGGCTCATAGGCCTGTCTAACATGCTGCCCTTTTTATCGCTCTCCTTTCATATATTTGCGTTTAACTGTAAAGGCTAATCTTGACAACGACAACAAAAACACATACAGCAAAAACATCAGCAACAATATGTCGCTATAAAAGAACGTTAGTTGCATATCCTTTACAGGACGTAGCAGTCAACCCCAGCATTTTTGGCTGTGTGCGATTTTTTGGCAAGTTCAGTTCAATAGTTTGCTATTACTCTGAACGACCGGCACTCATAGCTTTGTATGGGAACCAACGCAAGACGGTCTGCTTCCAAATCGCCCGTAGCTGCGTTTCGAACGAGGTTTGTAGAATTACGAATCGCAATTGTAACGCCTTCGCCACAAAACAAGTATATATTTATAAAGTAGTAAGAAATATTCAAACATCATTACGTCAACCATTACTTGTATGTTTTGGAATGTAGACATAATGTTTGCAGTCATCTCCAGCATTTATAGGCTGTTTGTGACTTACTTGGAAATTTATAATTCAGTAGTTTGCCATTGCTTTCTCAACGGCCGACGTCATATACAATCGAAATCAACGCTAAGCAGTCTGCTTCTATACACTAACGACTAATTTCAAACTCTCGACTCCATATATCGGGGAAATATGAAACTGCCCATGTCACTAACCCCAAAACCACAATCGCCGCTTATGAATAAGTTTGCTGCTTGGTTTCTCATAATAGAATGAGAACAATCTAGGGGAATGAATTCCAGAAATTCCTGGGTGTAAGGGCAAGTGTTGATTGTCTCCCATATAAAACACCCTGTGATAAATTATATCAGTACGTTCTTTTTTTTTTTGTCACTTATGTTACAATTTAACTATAAATCTCCCTTTGAATACAAATATTTCTAACTATAAATAGGAAGTAACTATAGATAGGTATAAAAGTCATCATCATCATCAAGTGCCGTGCCGGCTGGCGTAGGCGTTCATGGCTCTCCATAGATCTCGGTCTTTGGTTTTCTGGATCAACTCTGGTGCTGATATTCCTCCATGCCACCGTCTCAATCCATCCAGCATCACTTCTCTTGGTCTACCTCTGCCTCTCTTCCCCTCGATCTTTCCAGTTGTTACGATGTTCTCCAATGCCTCTCTTCTCATCACGTGACCGAAGAAAGATGTTTGTCTCTGTCTTATTGTTGTATATAATGTTCTAGTTTCATTAGCTTGTTTCAGGCAGTCGTCGTTAGTTACTCTGGCAGTCCAAGGAATTCGCAACATTCGTCTCAGGAACCACATCTCTGTTGCTTCTAATTTCTTCTTAATTTGTTCATTTACGTTCCAAGATTCACTGCCATACAGCAAAACTGGTTCTACATAGCATTTCAGCACTCTCTTTCTTACATTCAGTGATAGTGACTTATTGCATAAGATACTCTTAATTTTCTGAAAAGCGGCTTTTGCCTGCCCTATTCTACTCCTAATCTCTGTTGTACATCTTCCATCTGATGTTATAAATGCCCCTAGGTATCTAAAATGATCAACTTGGTTAAGGATTTTCCCTTCTATTTCTATGTCACATTTTGGTGTCACCATTTTCTTTGATATTACCATTGTTACTGTTTTCTTGATATTCAAGGAGAGTCTTTTCCTTGCACTCTCTGTTACTACAACGTCTAATAATTGTTGTAGGTCTGTTGGATTATCCGCCACCAATACTGTGTCATCTGCATAGCGTATATTATTTATATTATAACCTCCAACTAGTATTCCTGGCATCTCTTTGATCTCTCTCATTATTACTTTGCTATACAGGGAGAAAAGATCTGGTGACAAGACACACCCTTGTCGTACTCCTAGCTTTATCTGTTCGTAACTACCCTCTTTATTTCCCATTTTAATTGCTGCTACTTGGTTCCAGTAAACATTCTTTAATATTCTTAAATCTTTTCCATCAATGTTGATATCTTCCAACATTTTAATCAGTTCATCATGTTTTACTTTATCAAATGCCTTAGTATAATCTATGAAGCACAAATATATGTCTCTCTGTTTCTCTATTGACCTTTCTATTAGTGTCCGTAATGTATAAATTGCATTGTTTGTGCCCTTTTCTTCCACAAATCCATACTGTTCTTCACTAATTTCCATTTTCATTTTCTTTTTGATTCTTCTCATTATGATTCTGAGTAGAAGCTTATTGATATGGTTTATAAGGTTAATTGTACGAAAATCTTCACAATCAATTGCTCCTGGTCTTTTTGGTATAGCTATAAATAAAGATTTCAGCATATCACTGGGTAAATATCCACTGCTGTAAATATCATTCAACATTTTGGTTAATATATCTACTCCAAATTCTCCCAATACTTCTAATTCTTCTATTGTGATTTCATCTGGCCCAGCTGTTTTTCCTTTCTTCATACGTTTCATAGCGTCAGCGACTTCTTCTTTCAGAATAGGTGGACCTTCTAAGTTACTATCTTCTGTTAATTCTTCCCTTTCTCCTTCATATAATTCTCTTAAATACTCATTCCACCTCTTCATTATAGTATCTTCCTCTAATATTATCTTTTCTGTTTTTGATTTCAAACACCCTGTATTTATTCTTATTTTTCTTCCTGTAAGCTCACTGATTTGTCTGTGCATATTTTTTGTGTGGTATAAAAGTACTGTATACATATTTACATCCCAAAAATGGTCCAGTAGAAGTTTCCTATTATGACACTGTAATGTAAAAGCGCCATCACATGTTGTAGTCTGCCCCTCACTGTGGCAAGCGATGAGTCCTGGCGTTGAAGCTTTTTCTGACCGTACTCATGACATCACCAGCAGAGTTCCCTATCACCTTCGCTAGCGCGCTATACATAAATGAAATTTATTTACATCTAACTTATAAAAATCTTACATACATAAATGTGTGGAACTATTTGAATATCCTGTCAGAGAGCAACTCACACAGACTACCCATGTTATATGTCTGTCTGGTATTTCTTCGGAGTCCTGAGTATCGGCCAGATCCTCTAGTCACTCCCTGCAGCACCATTCTCTCTTGGCCGAGAAGATCTATCTGTTCTTCTGCACTATACCCACTATCCCAGAGGGCTCCGACCACATCTGCCTTGGCATGCACCACTATTCCACCCAGCGCCACACACCCAGCTAATCTGTCCACCTCTTCGTTTCCCACCACACCAGCAAGTCCTGGGGGAAATGCCAACAGATATTCCCGATTTTTCATTGTTGAACTAAGTAATGCACGACGATAACGATTAAAGGTTTAGTAGACAAAGATTAATAGAGGAAAATAAAACTGATATTGTACAGCATGCATTATACATCTTACATCTTAAAACAAACTGTATAGCTCTTACATCGTGCATTCATATATTATAAATCTTACAAAGTACATCACGCAAGATATATCTTGCATCATACATTTATCTTTAGGTGCAGTCATAAATAATTCTACATGCAAATCTTGTTGTAGGTGGAGTCAATAATAATTCCATATGCTAATATCTCTGTAGTTGCAGTCATAAATAATTCTACACGCTAATCTTCCCCCAGGTGACCTACCTGATCCTGATATTGACCTGCAGCCTGCTGGTGGTACTCCTGATTCGCACCAGCTCCCTCGTGGGAGGGCATGAAGGACTTAAGTATGTGCTGCCTTAAGTCTGTTTCTTGTTATTACCCAATGTAATGAACCATTTACATACGCATACAGATCAAGAGGAATGATGCTGGAAGAAGTAATACTGTGGTATTGAGGAATATCATCAGCAGAGTTGATCCAGAGCACCAGGAGTTGTGGAGAGACATGAACGCCTACGCCATAGCGTACAATAATGGCAGACTACGAATTGTCGCTTGTGTTGGTACTTAAACACCAAACTTTCAGACAAACAAATATGATTGGAGATTCTTATGATCTCCTTCAGAAACACTACAAACAGATCTCAAGAAAAACAAAAATAAATTGTAAATAAACACACATAGAGATAGCCAGTCTTTGGTCGCTTTTACAACTTCACAGCAAAGGGTCACCCTATAATGCTCCATTCCTGTGCCAGTGAATATCACAAACACAGCACCTCGCTACTAAAATTATAGTTCATTGTCAATGGAAGCGGCTGTCACTAAATAGCCAGCAGTTGCACACTCATTACTGCATAAGATAAAACCAGCTGGCTCAGCAACCGGCCGTCCACCATATTTCTAGACATGAGGTTCACAATACAAACAACTGTGGACAGATGTAAAATCATTCCACATAAAATCCACGGCTCACGGTGTCGCTGCAAGCACGTAACTCAGCTGTTGGGTGACGGAACCATGCACTACAAGTCAAATATAAAGAAATTAGTTAAGTAAACCGTAGTCGGAAGCAAACACACTCCAGAGGCCGTAAAAGCTCAACAGCCTACCCACCATATTGGACCAGATGTCTCGCACAGAGGTATAACCACAGACAACTATAAATGAGGAATGCTAACGGGCGGTTGCACAACTTCGTGCCAAAACAGCAAATGTAATGCCAGAACTGTAAGCACAATATAACAGAAGGCAAAGTTAGATATGCATGTATAGAAGGGAGTCAGCAAAGTATAATAGTGGCATCTATAGCAGTATTGATTCTAGCTGGGTGGACACAACCCAAAGTTAAGAGCTTACTGATACATCTCTTAAAATAAGAGCCAATGTTACACAGATTAGACTAAACGCAAGAATTTCAAGATGCCTTACTAGTAAAGAATATGACCCTTTTATACGACTCAAGGTATGTGGTGCTATATCTATATTTTAATAGATGAATATGCACTCGTTAGAGGCTGTGGTAAGAATCACACATTGTTTGCTTCCTACCTTTCCTACAGCTTACTGTTCACACCTGACTGGGGGAGATTGATACACGGACATGTCTGGAGGGATGCCGTCTCCCAGGTGTTCTTCTCTCTGTCTCTGGGATCTGGGACGCTGATCATCATGGGTACCTACAACAAGTTTCACAATGACCTGTTTAGGTTGGTGTGTTTACATGCTGTTGTGAGTTTCTTCTAGAACGACTGAAGTTCGTTATCGCGTTGATGCTTCGGACTATCATTTCAAATGTGTGATCATAGATCATGGAAGTTTGATCTTGTAGTTACATTTTCTAATTTTACTTTCTTCTTTAGATCTGTTTGTGTTGTACCTGGTGAGATCACTAGGGTCGAAAAATCGATTTGTTACGTTGTGGTGGAACCTATTTTTATCGTATGTTAACGTTGTTATTATTATCATATTTATTTTTACATTGTGATTTTCGCTTGCAGTATTTGCGTTTGTCATAGGCTATGTACATTGTGTTTGTGTTTATTATCTCTCACTTGTTTGCAGGAGTTGCACGCACCGAACTATTTTCATTGTGTGTTAACATATGTGTGAATACGTGTGGGAGAATGAAATTACTGAATGGGTAGGTAATGGAAACATTTTTTTAGGTTGTGTGGGGCTGTGTTAGTGAGTGAGTTTGTGTGTGCAAATTAGAGATTGTGGATGTATGAAAATGTTGATAAACGCACGCGCGCGCGCGCGTGTGTGTGTGTGTGTGTGTGTGTGTGTGTGTGCGAGAGAGAGAGAGAGAGAGAGAGAGAGAGAGAGAGAGAGAGAGAGAGAGAATTAAATTATTGAATGAGTGGCTGTAAGAAAGTTTGTTTATTGGTGTAAGATTGTGACATCCAGTCGGGTTATGCGTGTGACATATAGATTGACGATGTATGAATACGTAGGTGAATGGAGGTATTGGCCAATGTTTGACTGAAATTTCAGGTGTGTGGGTATGTGAATGAATGCGTTAATACTGGAGAAGGTGTGATTGAGTGTATGAATGAGTGAGTGAGTCAGTGAATCGTTGCGTGAGTTATGTGGTTAGTTAGCTAATTAGCTAGTTAGTTAGCTAGTAGGCTAGATAGTTAGTTGGTTACCTGGTTAGTTAGTTACTTAATTAGTTAGTTAGTTAGTTAGTTAGTTAGTTAGTTAGTTAGTTAGTTAGTTTGTTTGTTTGTTTGTTTGTTTGTTTGTTTATTTGTTAATGATTGTCCCCGTGGGTGACTGGAAGAGTGAGTAACTGGGCGAATGGATGGATATGAGTTTATGAGAAAGTCTGTGATAACACATTTCTGATAATGTGGTAGTAAATTAGAGTAACAGTAATAGATGGGATTACAGGTGTAGATGGCGACGACGCCTTATTTGCATTTATAATCCTTGTGCTACACTGACAACCAACACTTGCTGAGCGAGACAGCGCACTCATCTAAGTGCCATGAGCGTTATACCAACGACAGAGCACTTATGTACAGTGTTATATCAGCGACAGGACATTTATGTACACAGTGTTATATCAGCGCCAGAGCACTTATGTACACAGTGTTATATCAGCGACAGGACATTTATGTACACAGTGTTATATCAGCGACAGGACATTTATGTACACAGTGTTATATCAGCGACAGGACATTTATGTACACAGTGTTATATCAGCGACAGAGCACTTATGTACACAGTGTTATATCAGCGACAGGACATTTATGTACACAGTGTTATATCAGCGACAGGACATTTATGTACACAGTGTTATATCAGCGACAGAGCACTTATGTACACAGTGTTATAGCGCGACAGAGCACTTATGTATACAATGCTAAACCGCCGATTTTGGTAAAGCGAAATACTAAAGACATATACTTGTCATCTGATCTGTTTTGCAGAGAAGCCATTCTCTTATGTGTGATGGACGGAGTGGTCAGTTTACTGAGCAGTCTGGTCATCTTTGCTGTTGTTGGTGTCATGGCTCACGCCGCCGGCCTGGGCATAGAGGTGGCAGCTCGGGCAGGTGGGTGTCACAGCTCTTGGTATCTGTCATCTTTGTATGTAAGAAGTCCAGACGCCAGGCGTGTACTTTCATTGTACAGTGAACTTTGGCCATATTAATTGGTTAAGTGCTATATGATGATTAATTGTCTTAAGCGACTGACTTCGCGTATCTACCATTGCCATATATATATATATATATATATATATATATATATATATATATATATATATATATATATATATATATATATATATATATATAGTAGTTTTCCTTATGTAATTTCATTAAATTTTTTATGTAATGCAACTTTGAAAAATGTGACAACAGAATGCGAAATGGAAATACAAGGGAACATTCTTAACCAAGTGGATAATTGTAAATACATAGGGGCATTTATAACATCAGACGGAAGGTGCACAACAGAGATTAAGAGTAGAAAAGAGCAGGAAAAAGCTGCATTTCAGAAAATTAAAAGTATCGTATGCAAAACGTCGCTATCATTGAATGTAAGATAGTGATGAAGTGTTATATATAACCTGTTCTTTTTTGTATGGCAGTGAATCTTGGAATGTACATGAACAAATTAGGAAGAGTTTGGAGGCAACAGAGATGTGGTTCCTGAGACGAATATTGCGAATTCCTTGGACTGCAATAGTAACTACTGATTGTCTGAAAGAGGCTAATTAAACTAAAACATTATATACAACAATAAGAAAGAAACAAGCAGCTTTCTTTGGTCATGTGATGAAAATAAAGGCATTGGAGAACATCGTGACAAGTGGAAAGATCGAGGGGAAGAGAGGCAGAGGCCGACCAAGATTAATGATGCTGGATGGATTGAGCCGGTGGTATTGAGAAATACCAGCAGCATAGTTGGTCCAGAACACGAAAAGAGAGATCTGTGGAGAGACATGAACGCCTATGACAGCTGGCATGGCACTTGATGATGATTAATGCAACTTGTTGCTACCAGATAAACAACTGTTAAGTTATAACTGTGACACACCCGTACATCCCATTGTCCGCAATCTATTTTTGTTAAGTGGAAAAGTACTTTTTGTTTGGCACTGATTGTGTTAAACGCCCCAGTTGTTTGGACACCTTTTGCATGAGGGCGTTTGAGGCAAGAGAATGGGAAGCTGTACAGATTAGAGTACGAAAAGTAATTGCTTTTAACTTTAAATAAATAATCTTCACAAACAACTCCATTTACCACTTTGATGTTCTGCAGACTTGGGACTGGCCTTTGTAGCCGTGTCCAGCGCTGCCCTGAAGCTGCCCTGGCCGCTCTTCTGGACAATCCTTGTCTTCCTCATGTTGGTTCTCCTGGGCATCTTCACTTGTGCGTCTGCCATGGCAACTGCTGTGGCTTCGCTGATGGATATCTTCAGTCCAGCTCTGAAGAAGCAACGGGTGTGGCTGACGATATGTTTGTGTTCGGGATCCGCAGTTCTCGGCCTGCCAATGATAGTTCAGGTAATGATTCTTGATCCTGAGATAAATAATTAACATCTTCTAGTATATAAGTGGTTGAAAGACTAATAGCGTTGCACTTAAACTGCCTGTACGCTGATTGGCCAGCCGTGGGATAATGACATTGTTGTCCTTTTGCCACTTGATCCCCACGATTCTGTTACAGCCACATTTCTGGTTTAGCCATATTTTTATAACCATACATGCGGTATTCTCATGTTACATCTTTGGCTGGTTGCTGCGATGTGATAATGATGTCCAGAGGATTTAGTTCTGACAGGTATATGTTACTTATGAAATATCTTCTCTTTCAATTTGCTCACACACAAAACTACCGTACTGATGTTCTTGAAGTATTGGACACATAACATGGCTGCAACTCGCATAAATTTGGTTCCACTAAGATGTACGACCAACACATACTTCCCAGCCAGCCGCGTCCCACTCACTCACGTTCCGGGTGCTCATTCACAGATCACTGTAGACAATATGCATGGTGGCCATTTCTTTCATTATATATATTGCCCCATGCAGTTTTTCATGTTGTTGTATCGGTGTGTGTGTTTGTTGCTTGTAACTGACGAAGGCTTTAGTCACACCCCAGCAGCATGTGCAACATTATGTGTTGACACCTTTCTGTGCCATAATACCTTGCTGTCCAGAAGCGTTTTTCTTTGTCTTCCCTAATCTCCCTTCCCACACATATTACCAGTTACCACATTTTTCCATTTATTCTCTTCGCTTAAAGTGGCAAAATATGACAACTAGAGCTTTATAATATGTGTGATATGCTGTTTTTGTGTCTTGGTTTCTTTCTGAAATTTTGGATAGCTCACTGTGGGTGTCCACAGAGGATTTTAGCATCTTAATGTAACACCGCGTCTATCAGGCCTCTATATGTGTGTGTGTGTGTTGTGTTGTGTGTGTGTGTGTGTAAGTGTGTGTGTGTATGTGTGTGTGTGTGTGTGTGTGTGTGTGTGTGTGTGTGTGTGAGAGAGAGAGAGAGAGAGAGAGAGAGAGAGAGAGAGAGAGAGAGAGAGAGAGAGAGAACAAAGCTAGTGGACCAGATAGCAATATCAATTTAAGTATACAAACGACACAAAGAAATGACATATCAAATGTAAATATATGCCAGTGATAAGACGTTATTTCCTTGCATTTTTTCAGGCTGGCTTTTATGTCATTGACATCATAGATACACATCTATCGGGTCTGCCTCAGGCATGTGTGGGAGGCATGGTCTGCATCGCCTTCGCCTGGGTGTACGGCTTGAGCCAGTTCAGTCGGGACGTCAAGCGAATGACCAACTCCAGTGTGGGGTTCACGTGGAAAGTCTTGTGGCTACTTGTCTGTCCTTGTATCACAGCGGTATGTATATCTTTATAAATTGTCAGCTGTCTGATGTGTCAGTATTTATATGTTGTCTGATGTTGTTGTATTTGTATGTTGTCTGATGTATCAGTATTTGTGTTATTTGCTGCAGGAGTGTGTGTATGTTATTTGCTGCATTAGTATTTGTTTGTTATTTGATGTTGCCGTAAATGTATATTGCTTGATGTAGCAGTGTGTATGTCTTTATTGACAATCAGTTGCCTGATGTAGCAGTATGTATTTTGTTTGATGCTTTAGTCTCATCTCATCACATCTCATCATGTTCCTCTTGTACCTTGCGGTGTCGAGGTTAAGTATAAACAGCGGGAAAGTGCCCGCTTAAGGGCTTCATGTATCGATATTCCCATGGGCTCTGTTATTCCCTGCGTCCATCGTTTACGTGGTCGGCCTCTTCCTCTGCTTCCCTCTGGTCTGTACATCATTGCTTGTCGTGGCATACTGTTAGTTGGTAACTTACTTGCATGGCCAAACCATTTGACTTGCTGCTTTCTAATAAAATCTAGTTCATCTACAACCCCCACTTTAGTCCTGATTTCTTCATTTCTGATCTTATCTCTTCTTGATACATTGAGTATTCTTCTCAAGAATCTCATTTCTGTTGTGATTTTTCTTTTCTCTTTTTCTGTCATTGTCCAGGTTTGGTATTTGTAACATAGAGTTGGTAGGAAGATTGTGTTGTAGATTGTGTTGTAGCAGTTATTGATACATGTTTGTTCTTTAGTATTGTTGCCATTTGTCCAGTGAGTTTGTTTGCCTTATTGCATCTATTTTCGATCTCGTCTTCTGATCTGCCATTCGATGATATTATATTTCCTAGTACTTGAAACTCTTTATTTGTTTCAAGGAATGTTCATTTAGGTGAATCGTTGTTGCTTTTTCTTCTTTAGTTACGGTCATTTCCTCTGTTTTCCTTGTGCTAATTTTCATGTTATGTTCCCTACACATTTCATTTAGACTATCCATGTGGTCTTGTAATTCATCTTCTGATTTTGCTATTAGTGCTTGGTCGTCCGCAATCAGGAGTTCTCTAATGGTTAGATTTGCAGACGGCTCTTCTTCTGTGTTCTCGTCATGCTGTGTTCTTGTGGTATCTTGTGGAGATGCTGCAGTAAATGTATATAATAGCGAATGTAATAGTATATGTATATTGACTGGTGTAGCAGTATGTATATTGACTGATGTAGCATGTATGAACAAACATCAAAATGACTGCTCGATGACAAAATAATGGCCAAAAGAAGAATAGGAGATAGAGATTAGAGCTAGGGATTCCATTATATCACAGACAGGAGCAGATGTATCAGGGCAGACATGCGTTGAATGAAAGAGAGCAGCTAAAGACATGCAGTTATAGAATGCTAGTCATTAGTCGCGGTTCCAACTTCACAGCAACGGGTCGTCCCCATTATGCTCCGTTCCTGTGTCAGTGAATATCACACAAAATGCTCCTCACTGCTATAGAATGCAATGATCGCTGGAGCTTCAAGTCCAGCCCATTGGATTCACGGCAAGTCTTTGCTTATGTCGTTTTTGAGAATGCATTTCTATTATCCAACTGTCTTTATTTACCATCTATCTTGTTCGACTATGCCGTGACCTTTTTTTTAAATATTTTTAAACAACTTGAGAAATAAGTTCCATGGTAGTGATTGGCACTCATAGAAGTAGACAGAAAAAGGAATTAGAGAACACAGAAAATAATATAAGCAATGCAAGTTGTAGTGGCGATATTGGGGTTCGAACTTGCCGCCTCTCACTGTCGACATCAATTTGTTATAGAAGTACGGGTTCTTCCATTTGTTGTAAGAGTGCGTATTCTTTTATTCGTTATAGGAGTATTCGTACTTTAATTCTTTATAGGAGTACGTGTATATCAATTCGTTATAGAAGTGTGTGTACTGCCATTCGTTATAGGAGTACGTGTTCTTCCATTATTTATAGAAGTATGTGTACTTCTATACACGGCCATCCAGACACCCATAGTAAAAGTGTCTTTATTATCCACGGTGATAGTACACTTCAGCGAGAGGCTGTTGTCTGTAGCAAACAGATGCGAATCACATTTTGGCCACTCTATCTTTCATATTGTTTTTATTGTCTTGCATGTTCTCAAATCTCTACTCTTCCATCTACTGTAATGAATGCTAACCAACACCTCTGAATTTAATTCACGTAATATTTCAATCATGTGTTCCACGTCAGTTAAAATGCGTTTCTGAAAGAATGTGATTGTTTACAAACAGATGCTGATCTTCAGTTCCTTAGTTTCACTGACATCTGAGAATAACGACCTCAAACATCCCTGGTGGGCGACAACTATCGGCCTGGTCATGTGGTTTCTTCTGCTGGTGCCCATATGTGCTGGCATCATTCATGAGATGTCGCGCCATAAAGCTAAGAGTCTTATGGAGGTAAATGGCGAGTTGTGTACACTGATATTCGTGGGAAAATATTCTAAATTCTATTTTATTATTATTGTATAATTATAACATAATGAACGCCATCGCAGCAGTAAAATAACCTGTCCCTCTATAAGTCAAATCCGATTGCATTCATCGATTTACATGCAGGTGCCAGTATACCGACATTGGCAGAACAGAAAGAC
>OY992879.1:157322445-157399945 GCA_963921405.1 Cepaea hortensis | reverse complement strand
GCAGACTGTGTGGAAGTGGTTTAATTTCCTAGCGTGTCGCTGATAAACAGTCCAGGTTTCACAAGCATATAGCAGTGTGGATAATACAACTGCTTTGTAGACTTTTAGCTTTGTTTGCAGGCTTATTCCAGTTCTGTCCCATACATTCTTGTACAGTCTGCCAAAGGCTGCACTGGCCTTGGAGATTCTTGCATTCACTTCGTCATCGATTGTGGCAGCTTGTGACACAGTGCTGCCAAGATAGGTGAATTTGTCCACAACACTTAGTCTATGATCATTCACTTTGATATTCGGCACAGTGTGATTATTCCCTGGAGCTGGCTGGTACATAACTACAGTCTTCTCCAAGTTGATATTGAGCCCAAAGTTGGCACAGGCATGTGAGAAAGCTGAAACATTATGTTGCATGTCCGCCTCTGAGTTGGCGTATAGAGCGCAATCATCAGCAAACAGGAGCTCTCTGACAGTGCCGCTGTCAATTTTGGTTTTAGCTTTCAGCCTTCTGAGATTGAATAACTTTCCATCCATACGGTAGTTGATGTCTATTCCAATGTCGTCGTTCTCGAAGGCATTCATCAACATGGCTGAAAACATGAGGCTGAACAGTGTTGGTGCCAGGACACATCCTTGCTTCACTCCATTGGTTACAGGAAAGGGTTCAGACAGTTCACCATTTTCCTGTACTCTTGCCTGCATGCCGTCATGAAATAGCCGCACTATTTGGACAAACTTTCGTGGACAGCCATATTTTGCCATAATCTTCCACAGTCCTTCTCTGCTGACTGTATCAAAAGCCTTGGTAAGGTCAATGAAAGGGGAGAACATTTCGCAGTTCTGTTCCTGACATTTCTCTTGCAGCTGCCTTGCAGCGAAAATCATGTCAACAGTTCCACGTTCTTTTCTGAAGCCACATTGACTCTCAGGAAGAAGACCTTGATCGAGATGGGCTGTGAGGCGATTGAGAAGAATTCTGGCGAGTATCTTCCCTGCAATTGAAAGCAAGGAGATGCCTCGGTGGTTGTCACAGGATTGGCGGTTTCCTTTACGTTTGTAAAGGTGGACTATTGACGCGTCCTTAAAATCTTGTGGCATGGTCTCGTTCATCCATATGTTTGTGAAGACTTGGTGAAGCTGCTCTGTTAGGACCGGCCCACCTGCCTTGTATATCTCTGCTGGGATGGAGTCAGGACCAGGTGCCTTGCCGCTGGAGAGTTGCTGGATGGCTTTGTTTATTTCCACTATGGTTGGCAGGTCACCAAGTGTCTCATTGGTGGGAACTTGAGGAAGGCAGTTGATGGTTTCATCATCGAAGAAGGAAGTTGCATTTAAGATTTTGCTGAAATGCTCTGCCCAGCGTTGAAGGATTTCTTTCTTCTCGGTGACCAATGTTCCCCCGTCTGCACTGAGGAGGGGAACTATGCCTGGTGATGAAGGACCATAGACCGCTTTCAGTGAGTCGTAGAAGTTTTTCATATCATGTCTGTCAGCAAAGCCCTGAATTTCATCAGCTTTGCTGCTCAGCCAGGAGTCCCGCATGTGCCGAAGTTTCTGCTGCACTACTCTCTGAATGTTCTTGAAAGCATCTTTTTTTGATGTTGACTTTGGGTCATTCAAATGTGCCTTGAGGAGAAGATGTTTCTCGGCCAGCAATTGATTGATGTCTTCGGAATTTTCATCAAACCAGTCTTTATGCTTTCGGGGGGCTGGACCCAGGATTTCCATAGCAGTGTTGTAAATTGTGTCCTTTAGGGCTCTCCATTCTGTTTCTGTATCCTGTTTAGCTTCAGCATTGGGCTTGAGGCGGTCTTCCAGCATATTTTCAAACGACTGCTGCATTTTCTTGCTGTTTAGGCGAGTGACATTTAGCTTTGTTTGCATTTTCGCCCCTTGAGGACGCCGTGGTGGCCTGATGTGGATGTTCATTTTCGAGACAATGAGACGATGGTCTGTCCAACATTCGGCACCACACATGGATTTTGTCACTCGAACGTCTTGTCTGTCACTCCTCCTGACGATGACATAGTCAATGAGGTGCCAGTGTTTCGAGCGAGGGTGCATCCACGATGTCCTATTTCTCATGGGGAGACGGAAAATTGTGTTCGTAATCACGAGATCATGTTCGGCACATGTCTGAAGGAGGCGGAGTCCATTGCTGTTACAATTTCCGACTCCATGCTTTCCAATAATGCTACTCCAAGAGGTGGTGTCCGTGCCTACTCTGGCATTGAAATCCCCAAGGAGTATAAGTTTGTCTCCTTTGGGAACAGACGTTAATACACTGTGCAGGTCCTCATAGAACTTGTTCTTGACATCATCTTCGTTGGTCATAGTTGGTGCGTAGACACTCACAATGGTTGCGTGCTTCCTTCCATTCAGCAGAGGCAACTTCATGGTGACGTTGGATGAAGAATGACTTGCGCGATGACTTGGATTAAAGTGAGGAAGAGTTGCGCAATTCGTCGACCTCACTCTCTCGCCTGAGTCCATCTGAGTCCAGTGGCAAGACAAGTCGAGACGATTGGAGACGAATACAGGTGCAGTGGATGACCAGGGCGCTCTACGTGCCTTGCCGTGCTCATTACGTTCCACAACGCTTTGCAGGTAAACGCCGTCTTGCCCGTTGAATCAGGAATGATTTCTTCCGCGCAGTCTGCCAAATCCTGTCTTCACATGCTGGGTAGGCATACCCTAGTTTACCTCTTGGTTTGACACCAAATCGGATACCCATGCCTGGTTTAGCCAGCCTCTCACAGCTGTTGCCCGGGGGGTGGCCGCTGTCACATGCTGACAGCTACTAGGAGCCACAGGCACGAGCTGGGTGTCAGACTTGGACCAGTGGGGGATGGGTCCTGAAAGGACATGAGAGCCATCCTTATCAAAGGTGCTACCAATGCCTGACACCCCGTACCCCCCCCCCCCCCCCCCCGTCAGCACATTATATCGTATCTAACCTTGAACATTGTACAGCCAAACATTCACATACCACAGAGGTACTGTCATCAACTGCTTATAGTACCTTGCAGTGTAGGTCAGGGGGGCTCTTCACTGAGGAATTAAGGCTGCTGGCTAGTACAGTCGCCGTTACAAAAAAAGATCCACACATTAACGAGGATTCAAAAACGGGGTTTCCCGCAGGAGGACTAGGCGTTCTAATCACCCGGCCAGTGGTACGATATAACCGAAACATGTTTCTCTCTATCCAATGGTAGCAAAGAGGGTGTTAATATAAACATACCTCTACAGCGATATTCGCTCGCTCGCTTTGAATTCTAGGGTAGTGCATGCTGGACTGGTTTTTGCGTGTGGGCTAGCTTTACCTTTTACCAGTGTACCTAGCCAGCAAGCGAACCCACTTGCTAGGAAATCACCACAGACGTGTTTTTACAGAAGAAGGCTGAATATTCCTTTGACAGCCATAATGGGTAAATGTTGTCAGGCTAAGATACACAATTAACTTATAACTAACATCAGAAGGAGACAGTCGACATTTTTGCGCGCTTTATAAGAATAAAAGAAAACTGTAACACATTATTCCAGCTGGAAAGATTTGTGGAAGAAGAGATGGAAAAGACAACGAGCAATGCACGGAAAGTGGTCAGCACACAGATTGATACCTGCTGAGGAGTATTGAAAGGTGTAATGAACCACGATCGCCCACGTCAGTCGGCAATAAACTTAATGCGGATAATGAGAAGAGGAAATATAAAACATAATTATAATCTGAGTTTACAAGAAAGACTAAAACAGAAAATATGACACACGAGGCCATTCTTTCTGTACATTCTAAGGTAGAAGAGCATCATGCGAAACAAGATCTAAAGGTCTCTCCACATCTTACAATAAAAGAGGGAAGTCGAGACAAAACTGTATCAACATCATCATGTGCCATGCCGATAAGCGTGGGCGGTCATGTTTCGCCACCTCACTCGATCACCAGAGTCGTGGATCAGCTCAGTGTTCTTGTCTCGATTATGATATGTAGCCAAGCCATCTGGATATTCAACTCTCTGTCTTCCCCTTGTTTTTGTGCCCTTAATCTTGACCAAGTTCTCCAGTTTATTTCTTCTCATAACGTGACCAAACAATGTTGGCTGTTTACGTGTAATTTCTCTAAACAATCTACGAGAACTGTATAACACCTACAGACCAATAAAAAGATGTCAATATTACAACGAGAAAAATAGTGTTGAAGTGCTACATATAATCTGCACATGGACAATGCGTAAACAAACTAAAAAAAACATCTAATGGCGGTGGAAATGTGGTTTCTGAGGAAAATCGTAAACTGGTTAGAGAAATATGTCATAGACAATCAAACTTATTTGGGCATGTTATGAAAAGAAATAAACTAGAGAACTTGCTGCCAACTGCCAAGACTGGGGGGAGAAGAACAAGGTGAAGGCAGAGAACTAAATATCTGGATGGCTTGGCCACGTGGCATGGTCGAGACAAAAACATATAACTGATGCACGACTCTGGTGATCGATTGATATGGCGAAACATTACAGCCCACGTTTATCAGCATCGCCCATGATGATGCTAGCACCTGTAAATTCATGGTATAGAATAGGAAAGGTGCATAAATGCATGACTAACAGCGAAGGCAAGCACGATTGTGAGCAGTGTTTTTCCCTCACACAGACAACGTACAGTTTACGACAGTGGGGGTCAAAGTTCCCAGCCTCTCACCTGGCACCCTTCTTCCTGTGTCTCCAGGCCTAAAGACGGCGAAGAAGCCGTTGGATATGCGGCACAAGGCCATCCTCAACCACGCCTACAGCAACCCACAGTGCGATGTTTCCTCAGGTACCTCACAGTGTGTGAGAGAGGGTGAGGGTGTGTGTGTGTGAGCGGGAGTACGTGTGTGTATGAAAACGTGAGGGTTTGAATGTCTAAGAGCGTGAGTGTGCGTGTTTCTGTGTTAATGTGTGTGTGTTTGTGCGAGAGAGCATGAGTGTGTGTGTGAGAGAGTGTGTGACTGTGTGAGAGTGTGTGAGTGTTTGAGAGAGTGTGTGTGTAAGCGTGTTGGTGTGTGTGTGTGTGAGTGTGCATGAGTGTATGTGTGTAGTAATTGTAGTAGTTGTAGTAGTAGCAGCAGCAGCAGCAGTAGTAGTGGTAGTAGTAGTAGTAGTAGTAGTAGTAGTAGTAGTAGTAGTAGTAGTAGTAGTAGTAGTAGTAGTAGTATTGGTAGTTATAGTAGTAGTAGTAGTAGTAGTAGTAATAGTAGTAGTAGTAGTAGTAGTAGTAGTAGTAGTAGTAGTAGTAGTAGTAGTAGTAGTAGTAGTAGTAGTAGTAGTAGCTGTTGTTGTTGTTGTTGTTGTTGTTGTTGTTGTATTAGTAGAATTATTATTATAATTACACAATTAAGTTGCATATTGTTCTAACCCATGCTACAGCAGGCTCCCTGGACAAGATGGGGAAGCAAAGGCGGTACCCCTTGTTCCTGACCAACGGCGACTTCCAGGACGTGATCGTGGTCAAGCGAGCCAACAAGGAGGTGGTGACTTGTGACGTCAGCACGCAGACGGACAGCGTTATGATGGACAGCAAACTATGCAGACAGAGATCGGTAATGTTCTATGGCTGTTCTTTTTATCGTGGGAAATACGTGTACAGGTCATCCTTAGGATGCAGCTCCACTATCACGAAACATCAGGTTCTTAGCCAGCGACAGACAATGCGGGAGCTTATCGCTTTGTGTTGATTTTTGTAATGGTATGAATGTCGGCCGTTCAGAAATCCCTGGCAAACTACTGAAGGCACAATACTGGTGTTGATTGCGACGTCATGTAACGAGCATACAAATAGTTTTAACATATTTTTATTTTACTCTAGCGCGATTTGAACTCATGTAGTCCTATACTGAGCTTTGTGTGTGGATTAGCTCTCCCTATTAACAGAGTCCATCCCTATCAGGCGAACCCACTCCGACTTCAGAGGCACTCGTAATGTACATCTCCATGACAAGGACGATAGGTCAACGTTTTAGACCAACCGTCCAGTGTAGGGGTTAAACCGCTTACCTGGGCATCAGCAGCTTGTAACATATGCGTCCAGACCGGAAGTAGACATCGAATAATAAATTGATCATCATCATGTGCCATGCCGATAAGCGTGGGCGCACCTCCTTTCCGATCACCACACTCTTAGATCAGTAATCAGTTCTTATCCCCATTATGCCATCTGACCAAACCATTCAGTTATTTGTCTTTTTATCTCTCCCTTGCTCTTTTTCCTTGAAGTTTGTCAATTGTCACATAATCTACAACTTTGTTTCTCCTCGTATTTGCCCCCCAAAAACGTGACTTTGCATATTTAATTTTACTAATCAGTGTATGGTACAAATTGGATTAATTGACTACTTGACTTATTGATTGATTAACTCATTGATTAATTGACAGATTGGTTGATTGAATCATTGATTGATTCATTAATTGGCTGATTGATTGATTGATTGATTGATTGATTGATTGATTGACTGACTGAGTGACTGACTGGCTGAGTGATTAATTTGCTGACTGATTGCTTGATCGATTTATTGATTGGTTGACTGACAGTTGATTTGATGTTTGATTGATTGATTGGCTGATTGATTGATTGATTGATTGATTAGTTGATTGATTGATTGATTGATAGATTTATTGATTGCTTGAAACCCCAACGCATCGCGACACAAACTGACATGACCGAGTATAGTGTGACAAGTAGAGTGTATAATGTATTCACCACGTCACATTCCAACTGGAAGTTCTTGTATTTCTAGCAACCAGCCGTTCACGTGACCAAGCCGGTAGTTATACTGACACGAGCCTCGTCCTGGCATCATCTCGGTGGTCAGCCCGCCATCTTGCAGATCAACCCCAAGCACACAGACAGCCCCAAGAGCACACCGGACAAGGTGAGTGACAGAAGACTAATGACTTTTCTCATGTCATTGTTAAGACTTCTTCTTCTTCTTCTTCTTCTTCTTCTTCTTCTTCTTCTTCTTCTTCTTCTTCTTCTTCTTCTTCTTCTTCTTCTTCTTCTTCTTCTTCTTCTTCTTCTTCTTCTTCTTCTTCCTCCTCTTCTTCTTCTCCTTCTTCTTCTTCCTCTTCCTCTTCCCCTTCCCCTTCCCCTTCTTCTTCTTCTTCGTCTTCTTCTTCTTCTTCTTCTTCTTCTTCTTCTTCTTCTTCTTCTTCTTCTTCTTCTTCTTCTTCTTCTTCTTCTTTTTCTTAATCCTCATCATCATTTTCTTCATCTACTTCTTTTCCGTCTTCACTGATTCTCCCGCCTCTTTCTCCTTCCCTCTTCCTCCTCTTCTTCCTTCGATTGTTGTTTCCGATATCACACTGTCAAGTGAGTTCTCATGTTAAAACCTCTGTGCGTCTTCAGTTCCATACCGCCGGCAGTTTAGTATTGTATTAACGAACATACAACAATCTGTATCCATGTAATAAGGGGACAAGAATAATAGAGTTAATCAATACTCAAGACTGTAGTTACGTGATTACTAAGTTCTACGAAAGAAACATCTCAGTGGATGATATGATCTTTCTGATTTTTTTGTTTTGTTTTTTGTTTGCCTCCACTGGCTTTGAACTCAAACGTAGTCCATACACTTGCATCTATTTTTAGTGGATTGCACTTTATTTTAGCTTTCCTTATTACCAGTGGCCGTCGCCATCAGGCAAACTCACTCCAACTTCAGAGGTACTTGTAATTTACTTCCCCAAGTCTAGGACGAGACGTCAAGATTTTAGTCTAGCTGACCTGTGTAGTTGTTGAACCCGTTACCTCGGTATCAGCGTACCTGAAGTTTAAGAGCGAATGGTGTATCCTTTCGGCCATGCTGACCTCTATCTTTCTTATCTTAAAGTTGAGTATCCATCATTCTCAAGCATAATATAGCATGGGTAGGATGTAACATCTTAAGGATGTTGGTTATTATGTTAAAGTATACTCTCTATTTTATATTTTCAGAAGAAACACGCTGCAGTGGAAGTTCCTCGTCGCCGCAGACTTGGGCAGAGCGTAGCCCCAAACCTTTGCCTGTTGGTTACCGAGGAGGAGCCGCATATGAATGAGGATAAACCCAGGATCCACCACATCACTTTTGGGACAATACCTGAGGTGACGTTGGTGGAAGCGTCTGATCAGCTCCCAAAGAGTGTTGTCTGCCAGATGCATCATAAAGCGTCTACAGCTAGCGAAGGAGATGCAGCTCTTGTGGTCAGCTCGGAGTACAACACTGCGTATGATTCCTCTACCGGGACAACTCACATCAGTCCCCGGCAGGTGTCCATGGTCATCTCACACAGCCAGCCAAATATCTACACTCGAAAGAGACCCAAATTAAGAGAATCTTCTTCAGAAACCAAAGGCGGGAGATCTAAATCAGTCGATGAAACTCCAGCAAACACAAGAAGACATTACGACAGATATGGCCCCAGTCAGGGGATCGATAACTTATCCTTCTACGGGCGAGCAAGGTCTGGGTCAGAAGCTGGTAGACCAGCCAGAGAAATCATTCGCTCCTGGCTTCATGACCACAAAGGCTCATTTCATGGGTCTGTGGACAAAACAGGGAGGAGAGACAGCAATGTAATCATGGAAGAAGAGGTCGTGGAGAATGAAGAAGACAAGTTTGATATTGATTCGAGGCTACAGTTCATACAAGCAGAGGCGGAAATAATCAAAATGTAAATGGTAAGACCCCTCCCCGTCCGACACGACAAGGTACAATATGCAGTAGATGACAGTGAAAATAACTGGTATTGATAACAAACTATGTCATCTAGACTAGCAACTATTTTGTGTTTGTGGGGAATAGAATCTGAAAGACAATGCTTTCATCTGTACGCGATTGATATTTGTGGTGGCACTCATCATTTGTTGTTGATATTACTCATTTCAATAACCAGGAAACGTAGATCATCCACATGTGAGTGATAGCTGCAATGGAAGCCTTATTGTGCTTGTAGATATTTACTTTCTTTTGTTATTGTGTTGGTCTTGTCTGACACCAGGTAGTATGGAACAACAGGGACATTTCTCACAGAAATGGATAATAGAGTGCATCCAGGAAATCCCTCAAACAGCCTCACAGAACTGAGTAGTAGAGTACATCCAGGAAATCTCTTAAACAGCCTCGCAGAATTAGGCAGCAGAGAGCATCAAGGAGATCACTTAAACAGCCTCACACAACAAGTCAATCAAAGATATCTAGGAAATCTCTCAAACATCATCTCAGAACTTGGCAGTAAAAGACATTAGCACAACCTTCCAGCAACCTCAAAGAGGTGGGCAACAGAGTTCATCAATTAGGTCCATCAAACAACCGCTAAGGACTGGGCAGTAGATGACAGCAAGGAAATCCCTCAAACAATATCTCAGAATTGGGCAAGCAAAGACATCTACAAAGTCCCTCAAACACCATCTCAGAACTGGGCAGTACATCCTTCCAGCAACCTCAAAGAGGTGGGCAACAGAGTTCATCAATTAGGTCCATCAAACAACCGCTAAGGACTGGTCAGTAGATGACAGCAAGGAAGTCCCTCAAACAACAGCTCAGAACTGGGCAAGCAAAGACATCTAGGAAGTCCCTCAATCAATGTCTCAGAACTGGGCAGTAGAAGACATTGACACATCCCTCCAACAACCTCACAGAACTAGGCAATAGAGGACATCAAGTTGATTCATCAAACAACCTCTCAGAACTGAGCAGTACAAGACAGCCAGGAAATCCTTCAAAAAACTTCACAGAACTGGGCAGTTGTAGACATCCGGGAAATCCCCCAAACAAACTTCACAGAACTGGGCAGTTGTAGACATCCGGGAAATCCCCCAAACAAACTTCACAGAACTGGGCAGTTGTAGACATCCGGGAAATCCCCCAAACAAACTTCACAGAACTGGGCAGTTGTAGACATCCGGGAAATCCCCCAAACAAACTTCACAGAACTGGGCAGTTGTAGACATCCGGGAAATCCCCCAAACAAACACAGAAATCCGTTGCTGAGACAACCTCCACCGGGTATAAAGTTGACGTCTCATACTTCATTGGTGCAGACTACAGCATCAGAATGCTGGCTATACTCGCAATACAATTGATGATAAATTTGTTGACAATAATTATCTCTATGTATGATTTGATTGTCATGTTATTGCTAAATACGTGTTTTCATCGTAAACACCTTGCCACTTTCTGTTATATAAGTTATTTAGGGCTAGGTTGTTTAATACAAGTTCAATCGTTTTACGAAGAATAATTTTAGTACTTTTGTTTGATCATGTTCTGCGATGAATCAGTTTAGTACTTTTGTTCGATTTTGTTTCATAGAAGCTAGAATTTTTTTGTAGCGTTTTCAAAAACATGTATATTTAGTAACAAGTTCGTCTTATTCATCACCATCTTCATCAATATCATCGTCATAATCATCAACAACATCATCGTCTTCTGCTTCTTCTTCTTATCACATACAATCTCTATCCTCTTATATTTCTCCTTACGAGACTTTATCCTTCCCCCTCCCCCCCGGCTCACCTGCTTTCTCTTTCTTTCTTTCTTTCTTTCTTTCTTTCTTTCTTTCTTTCTTTCTTTCTTTCTGTCTTATCTACATGTTTATCTATCTTTAGGATTTCGGATGCGGTTCGTGATACCGCATACCAAAGACAGCTGCGCGCTATTTGGCAGCAGACCGTGTGGCGTTGGTTTTTTACGAAATGGTATGGGTGCCAGTTGAGTCTTTTGTTCAGAATGCAATGGCAAATTACTGAACGTAAACTTGCCAAGAGATCACAACAGCGAAAAATGCTGGTGTTGACTGCAACGTCCTGTAAAGGATATTCAGCTAACTTTAACTGAGACAGAATTGTATTTATGGTCGCGTGTACCTTTGACCTCTTCATTCATTCAGCATGTGCCATGCCGATACGTGAGGACGGTCATGTTTCGACATCTCACGCGATCACCAGAGTCGTGGATCAGCTCAGTGTTCTTGTCTCGAACATACAACAGGGCCAAGCCATCCGGGTATTTACTTTTCTGTCTTCCCCTTGTTCTCTTCCCCTCGATCTGCCAGTTGTCACCAAGTTCTTCAATCTATTTCTTCTAATAACATGGCCAAAAAATTGTAACTGTCCACGTCTAATTTCTCTATTCAGTTTACGGTTTTCATTTGTTTCTTGTAGGACTTGGTCATTGGTTTTGCTATTTGTCAAGGGTATTCTTTGCATTTTCTCAGAAACCACATTTCCACAGCCATCAGATGTTTGTTCAACTTGTCTGCTCATTAATTGATCTCTTAGTCTCATTAAATGGATATGACAGATTTTCATGAAAAGAAATGATGCGAGGAAGGGTGCCGACCAACTCACCTCATAATGATCTCAGCTAATATAAAAAAAACCTATCATTTCGCACATCCTACTATTCTATGTGCGATTAAATAATCACTACCTCATCATCAGATATCTCCGTTGTATAGTTTAAGAATATCAAGATATTCAAACCATCATATACTAACCCTAATATCTGGCATATGAAGTCTTTAATGTCTTGAGTATATAGATCATAATGTCTTGCTATATATACCTAAATGTCTATTATATATAGACTTTAATATATGTTATATATAGACCGTAATGTCTTGCGTATACAGACTTTAATGTTTAGCATATGAAGTCCTTAGTGTCTCTTACAAATAGACCTTTAATGGTACGCATATTAAGACATTAATGTCTTTTATATATAGACCTTGATGGCTTGTATGTACAGACCTTATTGTCTTGCATATGTCGACCTTAATGTGTAGCATATGATGTCCTTTATTAATGCCATATATAGACCTTATTACCCAGCATATATACACCTAAATGGCTTGTATATATAGACCTTAATGTCTTGCATATATAGACCATAATGTCTTGTATATATAGACCTTAATATATTGCATATATAGACCTTCATATCTAGCATTTATAGACATTAATGTCTTGCATACATAGACCTTAATGTCTAGAATATATAGATATTAATGGCTAGCATATATTGACCTTAATGTCTAGCACGCGTAAATATTACCATGTAATATATATAAAACCTAATGTCGAATACAGTGGGTGTGTGTGTTAATGTAATTACTAAGTATATGATATTTTCTTGTTTTACTTAAAGTGTGTAGACATTGAATATTTATTGAATGAATTAATCATCAGAACCTATGCAGAAAATTCCAGATTATATGTATTGATATGTGTTTATGGCAAGTATTGAGTGTCATTAACCAACCTGTCAAACAGTCTGGGGTGTGTCCACAGCGTTGATTGTTTCGGTGATATCTGACTTGACTCCTCGCCGTGTAACAGAGAAAGTCAGTCAAGCCTTTTGTGTCTTTGTGAAAGCAGCATTATATGTAGAATGTGTGCTCTGTTTTCAAATTATTTCAGTAACTGTTAACCAGATTGTATGTGCATGCTGCAAGTCTACATCTTCCTCTTCTTCTTCTCATCCTTCTTCTTCTTGTTCATCGTCTTCTGCTTCTTCTTCTTCTTCTTCTTCTTTTTTTTTTTTTCTTTTATTATATTTATTGTATTTTAAAAAACCCGATACCATGACAAAATTCCAAACACCACAAACGCTATCCTTAACAGAATAGTTATAGCATCGACATCACTTATATGAATGCTGAATACAAAGGAAATCCTTCACATTCATTTCCCAAGAATGCTGCTTTAAATTGTGAATATTATGCTAAGAAAAATCAATACCGGTATTCGGACTGAATAACAAGAATTAACATCTTGAATCTCATATTCAACTATTCCTAGACGGTTATATAATAATAAAAATAAATAAATAAATAAATAATATTAATAATAATAATAATCACATTTTGTTACGTAAATCGCATATATTCTGGTTGAGCCCACTATACTGTCAAAAAATTGTCATTTACTACCAATATAATACCTTGCGGTGCAGGGCAGGGGGTTCTTTCAGCCTGAAGAATTAAAGCAGCCTGGCTAGTGTAGTGGCCGCGAATTGTTCAGGTTAGGGTTTTCTTTTTTCCCCCAACAGCAAAAATCCCACACCTTACCGAGGATTCGAACCCGGGTCTCCCGGTGGAGAAAGCTGCGTTCTTGCCACTCTGCCAGCCGCTCCACCCATGAAAACGTTTATTAGTCATTCAAAAACAAGAAATAATATCTAGTTTCTAGTGTAATTCAAGTTCTACACGACGTGGGTGATGTTAAAAATGATGTTTTCACATAGAACTAAATGGCTTGACTGAGGTGCGCCTATGAGGAAGGGCTGTGAAGGGTTATATAACATGTGATAAGGGAACGGCTGTTGACCAGATGTTTCCTAACGTACCAGTTTGGTCACTTACCATACAATGTCAAACTTGCTATAAAGAAAACAATGACTATTTGTTGTTTATATTACACTAAGCTTGTATGCAATATGATTTAGATTATAGCGAGCCAGATTGTAGATTGTGTGTATTTAAAAACAAATTGTAAGTAGTCAAATTACAAATTGTATGCATTAATCTAAAAAATGTATGTATAAACCTGCATCTTTGAGCAATAAATCTCATACTTGGCAATAAATGCACATTGTACACAAGATCAAAGATTGTATATGTAACGCTATGATTGTGGACAATAAGGTACAGATTATTTGTGTTATCAATCTCTTACAACACATTCTTGCTCACTGACTGTTGCATAGACCCTCAAATAAGTCATCCCATGCCGCCCTATCTGTTGCTGTCTCGTGCAGATCCGTCTGTGTAATCCCCATTTGATGCATCTATGTCTGTAAGTCTCTCTCCATGTGCTTTACGTCTTTGTAATCCCCATTTGGTGCATCTATGTCTCTAAGTCTCGTCCCGTTTGCGTTACGTCTTTGTAATCCCCATTTGATGCATTTATGTCTCTAAGTCTCTCTCCATGTGCTTTACGTCTTTGTAATCCCCATTTGATGCATTTATGTCTCTAAGTCTCTCTCCGTGTGTTTTACGTCTTTGTAATCCCCATTTGATGCATCTATGTCTCTAAGTCTCTCTCCGTGTGCTTTACGTCTTTGTAATCCCCATTTGATGCATCTATGTCTCTAAGTCTCTCTCCGTGTGCTTTACGTCTTTGTAATCCCCATTTGATGCATCTATGTCTCTAAGTCTCTCTCCATGTGTTTTATCTCTTTCCCTATGTCGTTTGCCTTGTGGGCTCCAGACAAAGACTTTATGGTCATATTATTATTAGTAGTCTCCGCGGAGAAGCTGTCACGCCGTCTGCCTCGCGCTCCGAAGGTTGTGGGTTCGATTCCGGGCTACATCTTTCGGTTCACGAGTGCATTTGTCTCGGAAACTCCTGGGAGTCGTCGCTAGAGCTACGGAATTCGTGCTATTTGCTACGCTTTCGACAGGCCGTCCTGTGGAAAGAGACCCACCCGTATGGGATAAAACCCGGTGCAATGAAGTCGATCCTCTCAACTTTCAAGACTTTTTTGAAGACTATTATTAAGTTTTCCTAAGGTCTGTCCTATTCACAGTGAGTGTTCTCATCTCTTGATTCACTGAAGTTTTTTTTTTTTTTTTTATTTGAGTTCCCTCCATGATCTCCAAATTGGAAATTATTTCAAACCGTTTTAGACCTTCTGTTCCGCACAGGCAATAATTCATTAATCTCATTTAATCTCATCTTATCTTATCTCATGTAATCAAATCTCATCTAATCTTGTTCCTCTTGTACTTTGCTGTGACGAGGTGACGGACAAACAGCGGGAGAGTGCCCGTTTATGGGCTTCATGTATCGAGATTCTCATGGTCTCTGGCATTCCCTCTGTCCATCATTTACATGGTCGGCCACCTTTTCTGGTTCCATTTGGTAGATACCTCATTGCTAGTTGTGGTGTACTGTCAGTTGGTAGCCTGGTTATATGGCCGAACCATTTCACTTTCTGTTTTCTAATAAAATATAGCGGTGCTATTACCCTCACCTTTTGTCCTGATTTAATCAATTCTGATTGCTTCTCCTGCTGATACGTTGAGTACTCTTCCCAGAAATCTCATTTCCACTACTGTTTGCAGTTTATTGGTAATCGTTTTTTTTTTTTTTTTTTGTTCTCCAGTTTTCTGATCTATAAAGTAATACCGATGTAACGTTACAATTAAATATTCTAAGTTTGCTGCTAAGTTTAATTTCATTCGACTGCCACTCATTTCCGAGAGCTATGAAAGTTCGTCTTGCCTTTTGTATTCTTATTTTACTAAACTAACTTTATCTGTCCCCTATCTGTGTCTTTGTTGCTGCCTAAATACGTGTATGATATTCCGCTTCTTGATGTGAGGTTTCGCCAAGAGGGGTCGGGTTATTATTTACTTGGTTTATTGTCATTATCTTTGTTCTTTCCCTAAGTATGATTAGATCATATTGTTGTGACCTCCAACTCAAAATATTCAGTTTACCTTGTTTGCGATTTCGTATCAGACAGGAAAGGCAATAGATCAAATATTGTATTGTGTAAAAACATGATCGTGTGTAAATATGTTATAAATTATTTGTGTTACAATACGATGTTTGTGTAATAAAATATAGAATGTTAACAAAAATAACTCGTCGCGTTTATGTACTTAACTACAGGGTAAATGCTATGAATTGACGATTTATATTTGGTTTTATGTAACAAAACTTTGCAATACAATCACAGATTGTTTACACAAACTATGAATATGTGTATGATACAACAAAGTGTGTGTAATACACTTAATACTGTATGTATTATAATGTAGATTTTATGCAGTCAGATGACAATTATGTAGGTTCGTGACACCTGCCAGGTTTATTGTTGTACCACACGTGTAAGACTGGCATGGGGAGGATTCCGTTCGGGTTTATCATTTCTAACGAGGTGTATGACTTACGTTGTTACCGGAAAGTGTCTTGGTAGCAGGGGCAATCTTCAATGAACAGCAAGTTTTCTTTTGAACATAAATGATGAAAAGACTGGACATAGGGAAATGTGGTGGGGGGGGGGGATAGAGAGAGAGAGAGAGAGAGAGAGAGAGAGAGAGAGAGAGAGAGAGAGAGAGAGAGAGAGAGAGAGAGAGAGAGAGAGAGAGAGAAGAACAACAACGACAGGAACAAGAAGAACAAGAATAAAAAGAACCAGAAGAAAAAAATCAAGAGAAAGAACAAGAAAAACAAGATCATGAAGAGAAGAAAGAGGTAGAAGTAGAAGCAATCGAAGAAGAAACAGAAGTCGAAGAAGAAGAAGAAGAAGAAGAAGAAGAAGAAGAAGAAGAAGAAGAAGAAGAAGAAGAAGAAGAAGAAGAAGAAGAAGAAGAAGAAGAACTACAAAACAACAACAAAGAGAGGAGAAAGGAATGAGGAAAAGAGGCAGGAGGTGGGGGAATAAACAAGGGAATAGGGACTGAGGGAACCATCTTGCTGGCTTGGAAAAGGAACCAACATGCTGATGTGGAGGAATCTACAGTGACGTCATTGAACATGGAGGAGACTGAGACACTGACATGAATAACGGAGCAACTCGTAGAAGATTACAGGTAACCGATGCTGCAGCAAGCCTACGGCTCAGGCATGTTGGAATACATGGATACTGGACCAAGCGGCGACACGAACGTATCCACAATCAGACTACAGTTGGGACACAAGTATACAAGCACTTTGAAATGTAGGTGATAGACTGAGCACCAATGGGATTGTTCTACGTGCAATGTCGTCATACATCAAACCAGAAAGCTGTTGTAATGAGCTGTTATCCTATGTCCAATGAGGTCATAAAAAAGACAAGAAGGCTGTTGTAGAGAGCTGTTATCTTGTGACCAATGAGACAAGAAAGCTGTTATAATAAGTTGTTATCTTATGTCCAATGACATACTCAAAATAATTTCCTAATTTTCATGTTCCTATTGCTTCATTGATTATCACAAATATGGTCAATATCTCATATTTATTTGTTACAAAAACTGTATTTAATATGTTCAAATACACATGTTACCTTAAGTACATATCTTGTGAACCGTCGCATACTTTGTATGCGTGAAATTCGTATATATTAATTTAGCAATGTTAGTATTTCTTAGTACAGTTATGCTGTTCTTAGAGCAATGCTGTTGTTGTTATATTTATTTAGTTGATGCAAATACAGACTATTGTTTCATGCTGGTGATGTTCTTGTATGTCTGTCAGTGACGCAGATAATACTTTTAGTCTGTTTCTGGTCTTGTTGGTATACAAGTGTAAATGTTGTCGATGATGTAGAGTAGCCGACGAACAGAGAGGGGAAAATATAATCAGTCTTCTTTAAAGCTAACTCAAAACAGAGCAAAGAAAGGAGAGCTAATCAAAATCGATAAAAAAGCGGACCTCAGTTATAAGCGACGTGGAGGTGCAGGTTGAACGAGGCCTATTTTTTTTAATTTTTTAATGAATTGACATTTAAAAGTCGAACACTACATAACACTATAAGAAATGGATCAACAGACAAGTCCTCCAACGCCTCCATAGTAAATTCATCATCATACAACGGCTAACCTTGCCGTCTGATGATTGGCGGGCCTCCTTGCGCACTCGGTGTACTGTTTCTAGTACAATTTACCAGCCAGCGTTTCGTAATTCCCAAAGGGAGAGAAAGCAAGTTTCCAGTGTGAAAATCTTTACTCGTTGTTATATCCCTTTAGACCTTTCTTTTACAGTTTAGCATATCCTTTAAAGGACATCGCTGTCAACATCAGCATCTTTCAGCTGATTGTTGATTTCTTGGCAAGATTACGCTCAGTAGTTTGTCATTGCTTTCTGAGCGACCGTCTCACATACACCGTAAGAACCGATTCTCGCGCACTTCACGTTACTCACGAGAGTATACTGGATTACGGAGAAAGACGTTAAAACTCTAGGCCAGGGAGTCGGCTTCTTTCACAGTGCGTTTCGTTTTTTCGTTATGTTCAAATGAAACAACTTTAAGTTAAACTAACTTCAAATGAAATTAACATTCAAGAAAATGTAAACACAGAGCGATAAACAAACTATTGCACGATTTTCTAATGGTATATTTCGGTCCTTTCCCCTGAATCTTGCCATTTGTCTCCAAGTTCTCAATTGTATTTCTTCTCATAACGTGCACAAAAACTCTTGACTAGATCTTATTTCTCTAATCAGTTTTCGGATTTCATGTGTGTCCCATAATACGCGATAGTTTGTTTTCTTTTTTGACTCATACAATCCCATTCCCAGAGTGTCTGCAACGCCCCGTGTCCAGCTTTGTGCTGGTTGACCGTCGATCTTCTACCAGGGTGCCATGCCTTATAAAAATCGTACAAGGGACAAAATAAAAAAGCGTATGAGCAAAAGATGGGCAGCAATACAAGTGGAAAGATCATCAGGAAAAGATGGGCAACGATACAAGTGGAAAAATCATGAGGTTAAGATGGATCAACATCAGTCTGTCACAGAATACAATCAGGGATAGGGTTAGGCAGTACTGGGCATCCATTTCAGCCCATCTCCATTGCAGAGTTGGGCGCTTGGGTCGTGACGCTGACAATGGAATTAACGCGGTGGGACTTGGGTTCGATAACAGCTCTCCTCGTTCGCTACATGAGGAAACGACTGGACATCTGTTTATCTGTAGACTCAAACGTGTCATTATCTTTCCCACAGGAGGTTCTTGCAACAGGATTGTTTTGTGGCTTTTCTTGTCTTGTCTTTTCAGTTATGGCATTTTATTCGTTGATTGATTAATTGACTAATATTGTTGTTGTTATTTATTTTTGCGCTCGTTTTCATTGAATCAAGCATAGTCTGTACAAGTGCTATTACTAGTGTGTGTACTGGACTGATTTTTGCCTGTAGTTTAGCTTTCGCTTTTACCAGTGTCCCTCGCCGACAAGCGAACCCATTCCGACTTCTGGGGTACTTGTAATTTACTTCTCCAAAGCAATGACGAGAAGTTAAAATTTTAGTCTAACTGACTGGTGTAGGGTCTGAACCCAAAACCTCGACATCAGCACACAGGAAGTTTAACAGCCAGTGCTCTCATTCATTCGACCATATTAACCTATGTTGATGTTTTCTAATGTTGCAGTGGTTCTCATAGTTTTCTAATGTTGCAGTTGTTGTCATAGTTTTCTAATGTTGCAGTTGTTGTCATAGTTTTCTAATGTTGCAGTTGTTGTCATAGTTTTCTAATGTTGCAGTTGTTGTCATAGTTTTCTAATATTGCAGTTGTTGTCATGGTTTTCTAATGTTGCAGTTGTTGTCATAGTTTTCTAATGTTGCAGTTGTTGTCATAGTTTTCTAATGTTGCAGTTGTTGTCATGGTTTTCTAATGTTGCAGTTGTTGTCAAAGTTTTCTAATGTTGCAGTTGTTGTCATAGTTTTCTAATGTTGCAGTTGTTGTCATAGTTTTCTAATGTTGCAGTTGTTGTCACAGTAGTGGATTTATAACCAGGTCTGTTGCAGTTATTGTCATAGGTTTCTAATGTTGCAGTTGTTGTCATAGTTTTCTAATGTTGCAGTTGCTGTCATAGTTTTCTAATGTTGCAGTTGTTGTCATAGTTTTCTAATGTTGCAGTTGTTGTCATGGTTTTCTAATGTTGCAGTTGTTGTCATGGTTTTCTAATGTTGCAGTTGTTGTCAAAGTTTTCTAATGTTGCAGTTGTTGTCATGGTTTTCTAATGTTGCAGTTGTTGTCATAGTTTTCTAATGTTGCAGTTGTTGTCATAGTTTTCTAATGTTGCAGTTGTTGTCATAGTTTTCTAATGTTGCAGTTGTTGTCATAGTTTTCTAATGTTGCAGTTGTTGTCACAGTAGTGGATTTATAACCAGGTCTGTTGCAGTTATTGTCATAGGTTTCTAATGTTGCAGTTGTTGTCATGGTTTTCTAATGTTGCAGTTGTTGTCAAAGTTTTATAATGTTGCAGTTGTTGTCATGGTTTTCTAATGTTGCATTTGTTGTCATAGTTTTCTAATGTTGCAGTTGTTGTCATAGTTTTCTAATGTTGCAGTTGTTGTCATAGTTTTCTAATGTTGCAGTTGTTGTCATAGTTTTCTAATGTTGCAGTTGTTGTCACAGTAGTGGATTTATAACCAGGTCTGTTGCAGTTATTGTCATAGGTTTCTAATGTTGCAGTTGTTGTCATAGTTTTCTAATGTTGCAGTTGTTGTCATAGTTTTCTAATGTTGCAGTTGTTGTCATAGTTTTCTAATGTTGCAGTTGTTGTCATGGTTTTCTAATGTTGCAGTTGTTGTCATGGTTTTCTAATGTTGCAGTTGTTGTCACAGTAGTGGATTTATAACCAGGTCTGTTGCAGTTATTGTCATAGTTTTCTAATGTTGCAGTTGTTGTCATAGGTTTCTAATATTGTAGTTGTTGTCATATTAGTGGTTTTAAGACAAGCTCTGAACGATTCGTAGGTTCAGACACATTTTATCCCTGACAGACACGGCATGCGATCTACTATCCACGGAACATGGCAAGGTATGAATGACATTATGGGCTCCTCTGCAGCAAATAATTCCTCAAATAAGATCCTATTTCATGCACTTTCCTAACTCCGGGTGGATATCGCATCTTTAATTGAATCCCAGCATCGAGAGTAGAGCTGTTAACATCTAAATCTCGCATTTAATTCTCATCCCAAGTATACTGTCTAATGTCTACATCTGCCACATGTTTTCTCTCCATTTAAACGTGCACTGCTAAATATCTCATAATTTATGAACCCTGTGATTCCTTCACTTAAGAATGTCAATTTCCCCTCATAAACAATCACATAAACACTCACACAAGTGCACCTACCATCACTGGAGATCATAAATATGCTACACTGCACTCTCACCAGCTGGCGACACGCGACTGTCCCACAAAAAAACAAGCTGTCACAGACATAGTGGCAGAGTGCCATGTCCGGATACTGCAAGTCAAAACACCCAATAAAATACAATCGTCTGTCATTTACCGGCATCCGATCCTAAATCCCAGCACACGATCTGGCAGACGAACTCCAAACAACGGTGGTGATTTATTCATAACACTGGACAACAACCTCGGGAGCAGACGTCAGATTAAACCACCATTCAAAGACCAGAGGACGGCCATTTGTTTCAGCTTCAAGTTGATGCTCTTGGGCGCATCATCGAGCGACGTTGCTTCTACTAGTTTATGGCCCACTTCAAGGAGAGAGCCGACTCGCGGGTTAGTGTGAGTCACAATAGGCAGATATCAAGATCTGTAGACAATCTACAGAGAGAGTTCTGAGCGGAAAGCTGGTGTCAATGTTAGAGGGTTGAGAAGTATTTCATTAAGTCCATGGATTTTTCTGCCTCACAAACAGCTATTACGCTGGGGTTGATTGCAACGTGCGGTAAAGGGAAGGCAACTAGCAGACTCGAGAGCTGCAATTTTTTTTTAAATGTTGCATATCCCTTGCAGGATGTTGCAGTCAACACCAGCATTTTTCAGCTGCTGTTGATGTACTAGGCAAGTTTTTACGTTCAGTAGTTTGCCATTGATTTCTGAACGACCGGCTCCAATACCAACACATTATAACACAACGCGACACGGTCTGCTGCACAAATCGGTTCGAACGCCTGGTAAGTGGGTCACGAACCGCGTTCGCCAGCTTTTGGCCACGGAGACCCTACAGATGACAAATAGCATCTTTCTCAACAAACATGAAAATAACATAACCTGAAAATAACACAAATGAAAATAACAACATGAAAATAACATCTCGTAATCGAAATATATTGTCCACCAGCAATAGTAGCAGCAGCATCATCATGAGCGTTGTCGATTATAGTTCGCCATATGCCACCATCACCAGACTCAGATCGAGCCTGTGCTTGTGTCCCGATCATGCAATGTCTCCAAGCTATCCAGGTATACATCACTCTGTCGATTTCTTGCTCTTTTCCCATCAATTTTACCACCTGTCACAAAGAATTCACATGTATTTTTCCTGATAATTTATAATAAGGCACATAAATAATCAAACAAGCTGGCCGAAATCAACACAGTAAGTGCGTGAAATGAATTGATTGCTTGTGAATAGGTTGTTGAATTGCTACTTAAATATATAAAGCGCATGAAATCAATTGGCAAGAGGACATTGGGCATCTAGAAACGTCAACTTCTCGTGGAGAGACCCAGCTCTTGAGGATATTCCCAGTGTGCAGCGACTTCGGATTTTCATCATACTCATGATCCTCCAGTGCCTTGCCGGCTGGCGTGGACGATCATACCTCTCCACAAATTGCTATCTCAGTCGCCATTGGTCAATTCGTGTGTTAACTCCCTTCCTTGCCATAACATAAGACTATCAAGAATCTTTTCCCGCTATCATCTTCTATCTCATATCGATTACAATTCATTAAATATTAACTTGTTTTCTAGTTTAGCCAGAATGTATAACAGAGTGGCTTATAGGGGAGTGTTGGCTGGTGTGCAACGAGAAGATTCTCAACGCACGGGTGAGCAACCCGCTGGGGGGTAGCTAGGGATTGTCGTGCTGTGACGAGGGGGTAGTGAACAGTTAGTTACCACTGTACCATCAGAGAGGGAGAGAGAGAGGTCGCAAGAGTTGTTGGTTAACATCTAGAATGTGTGAAACGGCTGACCTCTATTTGTAACTTCATTTTAATTAATTGTCTAGAGACCTGCTGGACTGGCATTTGTTATGAAGTCTTCAATAAACTAGAAAACTCAGTGACGATGGAGTTGAATTGTCTGTTGATGCATTCGGCCTGAATGTCTTTACCTCTTGCACTGTTATAAATGCAGCCATCCCCAACTATTGTAACAAAGTTTAAACATAAATATATCGCATTTAACCAAGTGGGGGTTGTGAAGTGCAGTGGCTAGACACACACTCTCCTGTCGGCCCTCAAGCAACAGGTTCTAATCCGCACTGGGGCGGAGTATTAACAATAATTGAGCCTCAGTTGGTGCCAGGATAAGTCTTGGGAAGTAAAAGCGACCGGTGTGGTACTGACTCGATCCTGCAACGAGTACCGTTCGGTCTATACAAAGTCAAGCACCATATAGCCACCACGATCTGAGACGTGCAAAAGGGCCTTTACGACTGCACTTTTTTAACAATATCTAGTATATGTTTTACGTGCGTACACATTATTTATTTATCCTGGCCACGTCTGTCCCCTTTGATGCTGTTATTTTCCTCAGTGTGTCCTTTAGAGCAGCTGGAGTACGAGCCAATTGTGAGCAGCTTCCGGTAGGATTTGTCTGCGCTAGGCTGATAGCTCAGATTGTTTCTGGTCCTGATTTACGATCGGAGGACACAACTGTCTGGAATAAAGTCCACTTCTCTTCTTTTGAATAAGACATTCGTAGGCCATGTGTTTATTGCGCGTCCACTTGAGCGTCGTTACAAATAGCGGCAGAAGCGCTTAGGTTGTGGAGTAGGTATGTGCCTCAGGGACGTCTAGTTCTATACATCGACAATGATGTGGAGTGTGTACTTTGTTTACTTTGGCTGCAGCCCTTTAATGGGATGCAGGTTGAATTCCCGCGCGTGTGTGTATCTGGCGATATGCTAATTAATTAAAATAATAGTCCTTTGAATAATAATAATAATAATAATAATAATAATAATAATAATAATAATAATAATATATTCTTATGAATGTTGCGAATTGCTCTGACTATCTTGGACAATGATTGCCTGAAACAGGCTAATGAAACTAGAACATTATATGCAACAATAAGAAAGGGACAAACATCTTTCTTCGGTCATGTGATGAGAAGAGAGGCATTGGAGAATACAGTGACAACTGGAAAGATCGAGGGTAAGAGAGGCAGAGGCGGACCAAGAGAAATGATGCTGGATGGATTGAGACGGTGACATGGAGGAATATCATCAGCAGAATTGATCCAGAACACCAAAGGCCGAGATTTGTGGAGAGACATGAACGCCTACGCCAGCTGGCAATGATTCTTATGAATGTATATTTTAAACCCAAGATAAAATAAGTAAAGATGGTCCAGTGCTTGAAACTCTTATACGGCCTTGTTTTCTGGGACACGCATAATGAGCTGTCCAGTGCCATTCCTCGCCTTATTTCTTCCACAAACAATTCCCTGTCAGTTAGTTGCTTATCGTTTAAAGGACGTCGCATTCAACCCAAGGATTGTGTGTGTGTGGGGGGGGGGGGGTCTGTTTATGATTTGCTAGACACGTTTGCGTTCAGTAGTTTGCCATTGCTTTTTGAATGATCGACATTCCAAAAAACTTTTCAAAAATCAACACATGGCGGTCTGCTTCCAAATCGCCTGTAGCCGATTTTGAAAGCGGAATGCGGGATTGAGAATTGCGTTCACTACCCCTTCGCACAAATGGCAGCTGAAATTTTGAAAATCATTTGGATATGTTGATCTCAGAGTTGTTGTTATTCTTCTTTCGTTCGCTTGAAATGTGTCCTGCAATGTTGTCTCTTGTATGAACTTCACTGTCTTTTTTAGTTCACTCAGTTGTCCATGGAGTTTATATTAGTAATAGACGTTTTTCATAGCGTGTCTGAATGACATCCTGATTGCTGTAGTGCCCCTCCTTGGCTGGTTTCTTCCGTCTTCAGTTTATTTCTATAACTAGGGTAGGCTGTGGTCTTACTCGAGCTAAGATATATGTTTATGTATACACGTGTCTGCGCGTGTGTCTACAGAATTCTGGTTTTATGGCGCCAGAGACTCGCCGTCGCGCCTTCTCTTGTTACTTAAAACAGTTCTGCCACGTGAAATCCAGAAGTTGGATGTTTACTGCCGGAGGTGATGAAAACACACGCAATGGATTATGTTGCAAGTGTTGGGCGCTCATTCTCAACTCTTTTTAAAATATTATGTGGCAAAGGGGTTCAGGACGCAATTCCTTATCCCGCATACCACAGTCGAAACACAGCTGCGGGCTATATGGGAGCAGGTCGTCTTGCGTTTGTTTGCACACAATGGTATGAGTGCCGGTCGTTCAGAAAGCAATGGCAAACTACTGAACGTAAACTTGCTCAGGAATCACAAACAGCCAAATTATGCCGTCGATGACCGCGACGTCCTGTAAAGTATATGCAACAAACATTTTTTGTATTACGACGCAACGAATTGACATTTGGATGATACTAATAATCCTTGGGAACAACACAAACAGATCTAAAGAAGAACATGAAATTAGACAATTTAATAACATTAAAACACAGAAAAGGTCTAAGTATGACCCTTTGCTAGGCCATTAGACATCCTTCGTTGCTAGGAAGGGAGAGAAGAAGATCACTTGTGAAATGTGCCAAATAAAATCAAGGGAGAGTTATATAGTGGCATATATAACAGTGTTGTCTTTAACCATTTAAATTCTTTTTATCACAATGGAGTCGACGATGCATGGGTTAAAGCATTCAAGGCATGCTACTTTAATAGCTTAATTGGGCTTAAAATAGAAAGCCAGGTAATCAACACTTTGTGATGTATCCATCTAGGGAAAATCAATAATGTGCTGAGATTCTTCTTGCGTCACGTGTTGGAGAAGATTGAGCAATTATATATATATATATATATATATATATATATATATATATATATATATATATATATATATATATATATATATATATATATATATATATTGGGACCTTACTGAGTATATGATGTTGACCCCCATATTTGATGGGGTCAATATCGCGCGGTCGCCTTTTGTTCCCGGCCCATTTTAGGGTAGTTCGACCAGATACATGAACACCTCGTCTGGGCGGTGATTCAAAATTATGACCACCAGGTTGGCAGACATGAGGGATAGCTACTTCGGTCGATGTGTGTATACATATAAATTTGTGTGTTTATGTGAGGATGTGTGAGTGGGTGTTTTAGGGTGAGTTAGTGAGTGTGTCAGAATGAGTTAGTGAGTGTGCATGTGTGTATTTGTGTGTGTGTGTGTGTGTGTGTGTGTGTGTGTGTGTGTGTGTGTGCAAATGTGACAGTGAGTGTGTCAGAGTGAGTGAGTGTATGTGCTCTATGTGTAGCTTCTTAAGAATTCTGATTCGAGTTGATGCCAATGATGCATGGAACTCTCACTACAGGCGCCTGCTTGGTCTGTGGCCGTGATCTGGTAGAGCGCACCTGGCTGTACAGACACCTGGCTTCACGGAGAGTAAATTACATGGAGCAGGGACAGGCGTAGGAGGAGTTGGAGGAGGAGAAACAGTAGGATGAAGAGACGGAGAAGAAGACAGCGGGACGAGGAGAAGGAGAAGAAGCAAAGGATGAGGTGGAGGAAGAGGCGGTGAAGGAGCAGCAGTAGCAGAAACAAAATGAAGTTTAAGGGGGAAGATAAAGAGGAGGAGCGGAACATAACGAAGAAGAAGTGAGTAGGGAAGTGACAAATTGTGATTTAGTGGACGGACATAACAGCAATACTGTTTGTGACGATGTCAATAACACACAAGATTATACGAGGGTAAGTTAATAAGTAAGTCACAAATGGCTGTAGAAAAATAACTAACCATGATAGCTACTTGAGACCAGCTTATTTTTATACATACATTGTCCCTTTATTTCTCAACATAATTTCAAACAATATTGATGCATTTATCCCATAGTTTTATCAGTCCTCCCAAACCGGCTTCATGGAACTGCGTGCTCTGTTTTCATTTACTTGCCATCCCACAGAACTGTGTTACTTACTTATTGACTTGCCCTCGTAACTTTTTTTGACCCAGCTACGCACCCCTTTACGGGAAATCGCTAGGGCCTAAGTCCGCTGAAAACCCACCTTGGCGGGAGACATTTCGCGAATGACGCCGAAGTTGAATGTGGCGTGAAAATGTGGTTTAGAAAACAGATCAGGCAGTACTATGCAGTCGGTTTGGGAGAACTGATAAAACGATGGCATAAGTGCATCAATGTTGGTGGAAATTATGCTGAGAAATAAAGGGACAATGTATGTATAAAAATAAACTGGTTTCAAGTTGTTATCATAGTCAGTTATTTTTCTACAGCCATTTGTGAATTACTTATTGACTTTCCCTCGTACTAAGGCGTACCAGCATCAACACGTGTGCTTACATTTGGCGTAGGTTTTTGTGTGTCTGGCGTAGCTGAGCGTGTGTTTGTTCACTTTTGGATTCTTTCTGTTCTGGGTGAGTTATATTGATGCATGCCATCGTTGTGCGCCATCAAGCATCATTTTCCTCGAAATAGCACTGCCTCTTGTACTGCTGAACTTGCCAGTCGTCACTATGTTTTCCTTTGCTTCTCTTGCCATTATATGATCAAAGAACAGCAACAGAGAAAGTACAAATCAAGATTTTGTCAACAACGAACAGGACACAAAAACGCAACAAATAGTAATAATAACTTATTAAATATCAATAAAATAATGTTTAATACCATAATTACAACATGGTATCTACGATAGCCAGAAAACACAAGTAAAATTATTTTATTGACATTATTATCATCAACATCATCACCATCACCGTCATTATCATCATCACCGCCATCATAGTCATTAACCCTCTTTCCCTCGCCTTTGTTCGTCACGGTGTCGTCAGTTTAGCATTAAACCTCCGGTACCTTCTAGAAACTCGTTCCAAAGCAAACATGTAAGCAATTGAACACCAAGAATCACCAAGGTTTGTGGTGTTTGTATTTGAACATATCCCTAACCTTCTTCTTCTTCGTTCGACCGCGTATCTAGCTAACAACTACGTTAACTCATTTGCTATTTTAGATTCAAATAATATTCACAATAATCAAAAATAGAGAGCATCTGTTGGGTTTTTCCCCCAGGACATGCTGGTGTGGTGGGAAACGAGAAGGCAGACAGATTGGCTGGGTCTGTACAGCTTGGTGGGGTAATGGTGCATGATAAGGCAGACGAGGCCGGGGTCCTTTTGGGATCGTGTATATATTGCGGAAGATCAGATAGATCAGCACGACCTGGAGAGAATGGTGCTGCAGGGAGTGACCAGAGGCTCTGTCCGACATTCAGGACTCCGAGGAAAGACCGGATGGACACATAATCATACTACTACTGGTACCATTAATATTGGGACTCTTCGCTGGCTGTTAGAGATGAGGAAGGAGCCATTATGGGAATATCCCGAGTGCTGTGATGTCGGTACTTGACTCAACTTAATTCAACTCAACTCACAAGAAAGATGTAGCGTTACTAAGTTGCCTGGTCGTATTCTAATGGCACAGTGACTTTTACCATTGTTTTCCAAGGGTAAAATTAGTACAGCGTCCTTTGTAAAGGAAAACTGTCATAACACATTGATACTTTAATAAATGCTTCAGCACTAACATCGTATAGTTCATACAAGGAGGTTCTGTGGCCAGTGCATCGGCCCCGAAGCACCAGCGGGGTTCCAAATGTGTGAGTATGGCCGAGTAAAGTATACGAGAATCAAGTATACCGTAAACAACAAAAACACAATCGAATTTGCCAGAATAAAATATTGCAGAATCGAATACAACAGAATCAAATATACAAAAATCAATTATATGAGAATCAAATATAGCAGAATCAATATTCCAGAATCAAGTATACCAGATTCTGTCACCATTAAAACAAACTGTCATTTACTGCCAATATAGTACCTTGCGGTGTATGGCAGAGGGGTCTTTGAGCCTGAGGAATTAAGGCCGCCTGGCTAGTGCAATTGCCGCGAACTGTTCAGGTTAGAATTTTCTTTTTGAACTATACGATGAACTATACGATGTTAGCCACACCTTAATGGACGTATACCAGAATCAAATATGCCAGAATCAAATATACCAGAATCAAATATAGAGAATCAAATATACCAGAATCAAGTATAGCATAATCAAGTATAGGATAATCAAGTATGTCGGAATTAAATATAGCAGAATCAAGAATTTGTTTGCCTTAACAGGACATTGCTGTCAACGTCAGCATGTTTCAGCTGATTGTTGATTTCTTGGCAAGATTACGCTCAGTAGTTTGCTATTGCTTTCTGAGCGACCGGCTTATTACCCCGTAAGTTACCGACGCGGAGAGAACCGCTACCAATTCTCGCGCAACGTCACGTTACTTACGAGAGTATACGAGATTATGGAGAAAGTCGTGTAACCTCTAGACCAGAGAGACTGGCAGAATTAAGTATACCAGAATCAAATATAGCAAAATCAAGTATACCAGAATCAAATTTGGCAGAATCAAGTATAGTAGAATCAAATATGCCTCAGTCAAGCATAGCATAATCAAATATAGCAGAATCAAGTATACCAGAATCAAGTTTACAAGAATCAAGTTTACAAGAATGAAGTTTACCAGAATCAAGTTTACCAAAATCAAGTATACCAGTTTCAAGTATGCCACAATCAAATATAGCAGAATCAAGTATACCAGAATCATGCATGCCAAAAGATAACACGAGGGACCCACACAACAAAGCGGACTTGCACACCCAGGCCTGGGAGCACACATAACAAGCACACATAACAAGCACACATAACAAGCACACATAACAAACACATATAACAAGCACACATAACAAGCACATATAACAAGCACACATAACAAGCACATATAACAAACACACATTACAAGCACACATTACAAGCACACATAAAGGTCTCTTTCTCCAGCCATGAGGTCTTTTGGCTATATTGTGCCAGTCTTATTTCTCAGACACATCGTCAGTAGATGAGTGATGTGGCCAAGGTCATGCCCCGACCGCCTTTACGGTAGAGGACATTTCCTGGTGCCCAGTTTTATGCTGAGCCGTCCTGAGATTCTAGGCTAATGGGCCAAACGATTCCCATTGAACAGCTCGACGTACAAGCAACTTAATTGTTGTGTTTTCACGTTCTTCAATTTTTTGAGTAAAATCGAACTAGCTGGATTTTGTCGAGTGATTAGCTGTCGATGAGTAACTTACGAATGACAAATGAGTTTGAACATGAATAGTTTAGATAAGAAGGCACTTGTGAAAAGTTAAGGTAAATGGGTCAAGTAACATCTGTAGGGAAGGAAGCTACTCGGGACTCGACGAGTCGGAGACGTCCATGTCTTCGGCACTACTTTCCTGCTCCACAGATAGCTGTCTTAAATCAGAACTGACCAGACCAGGCTTCTTCTCTATGTCACTGTTGTTAATTGAAGCCTGTTTGTTAACGGAAGAAGCTATACCGGCAGGCGCTGGCTGATACGACGCGTCTTTGAGGGTTCCGTGTTGCCCGCATTTTGGTTTTCTGGAACCTCTTGATCCAGGGAACATGCTGGAGGGACATCTTTCACTTTTCAGGTCACTCACTTGATTTGACTCGTGCTCACCCGCCGCAGACGTCTTCGGTTCAATTCCAGATTGAGCAAAAGCTTCCACTTCCGGTTTCTTGGCGTGACTTGAACAAGTCCTGTGGCACCCACAACCCATGTTGCTCGTGCGGTCTTCGTGGCCTTCCTTCTTGTGTTTAACCCTGCGATTCTGGAACCAGATTTTCACCTGCTTCTCTGACAGGTTCAGGCAGGTAGCTATCTCGATCCTTCTCAGCCGGGACAGGTACATGTTGGAACTGAAGGCTCTCTCCAGCTCCAGGAGTTGCGTGCTTGTAAAGGCTGTCCTCATTCTCTTGGAGGAAGGCAGGTCATCTGAGGGTCCGTTAACACCTGTAGATAAAAAACAGATACATTGTATATATCTTAATATGTAATAATTAACTATATATCTTTTTTCTGCCCTTTATTCCCAATCGGACAAATGACCTCAACCAAACCAGACCAAGCGTTGGCTATCTCCTGCAGCATTATCCATGCTCTCCCAATACTATTAATCTGTCTGTAATTATCTTCTCCTTGTGTTTTAGGTCTTCCGCTGTTTCGTTTTCCTTGTAGGTTTCAGACAAGAGAGTGTCTTGTTATGCTGTCCTCAGGGTTTCGCTGTGTTTGTCCTATCCATCGGCAGCGTCTTTACTCTCCATGAACTCTCATTAACCATATATATTATATTGTAACATAATTATTTTAAGTTAATTACTTAGTTGGTTAGCTAGCTAGTTTTCGGATGTTGTATCATCCTTGCACTCCGAACATGTTCAAAGGGGCCCAGATCCTTCCTCCAACATAGGCATCAGCGCCAGGTGATTAATAATGCCAGGTCTATGTCGGTTGACGATGCCCCTCTATCTCCCGATGTGCCTCTCGTCTTTAGTCATGCCATTTCTGACCCCCAAAGTCTTTCATTCTAGACAACGATATAGATTCAATGACCGTGTGGATTCACTGACCATGTGGATTCACTGACCACGTGGATTCACTGACCATGTGCATTCACTGACCATGTGGTTTCACTGACCACGAGGATTCACTGACCATGTTGATTCACTGACCACGTGGATTCACTGACCATGTGGATTCACTGACCATGTGGATTCACTGACCACATGGATTCACTGACCAAGTAGATTCACTGGCGTCAAAGTACTCCACCCTTCACATCTCTCTAAGGGTATTAGCAACATGAGCATGTTCTATGACGGAAGGCAGAGCCAGCAAGTTTATCACCTCGTTTATTTCCATCAACTCTCTCATATCCCTGAACGAAGATGAAGGTGACTCTACGGACAGCAGACTTCAGCAACGATTCAATCCATTGTCTACGTACATAATACATAACACAGATATAACGTTCCAGGAATATTCGTGGCGAAGTGGCTTGTACGCCTGCCTCGCCACCGACGGTTGTGCGGTTGACTATTGACCCTGCTATTCGGTTCACGGGTACAATATTCTTGGAGGCTCCAGGGGTTCGTCGCTGGAGCTACAGAGTTCATGCTATAAGCTACTCTTTTCCATTCCCCTCTGCGGAAAGAGACTGAGCCATATAGGATAAAACCCGATGCAGTTAAGTCCACCCTGCCGCCTTAAAAGCTTTTAAAACACATATAGCTATGTGGGTTAATATTTATTTAAAACCTCAATGTTCCGCTTTAGTGTTTGTGAGATGGGCCATAAATCACATTCACATGTTGCCACTGAAAAGATTCGTGTTCTCAAATTATCATTGAATCAATCAATCAAATTATCATTATTTACCATTTATAATATATTATCAGAAAGCAATGGCAAACTGCTGAGCGTAATCTTGCCAAGAAATCAACATTCAGCTGAAAGATGCTGATGTTGACAGCGATGTCCAGTAAAGGACATGCGAACAAATAAAAAAAAAATATAAGAACAGATGTGAAGTGTTTATCTTAATATGTTACAATTGGTCATATATACGACCAATTTATATATTGGCCATTTTAAGGCATATCGTCATCAAGTGCCTTGCCGACTGGCTTGGGCAATCATGCTTATCGACATCTTGCGATCTCCAACATCATTTATCAGTTAGTGTGCTGACTCTCTACCGTGCCTTAACACAGAACTGTTAAGAATGTTCTGTCGCTGATTTCTTTTTTAAAACTTATTTGCCAACGGTCGCACAATGACGATCGGGTGTCACCTGTCGATCATGAATCTCTCTACCGAACGAAGAGATTCTACTGGAATCCCCGTTAATGCCGTTAACTTCATTGAATGTGTATTAATGTATAAAAAACTATGGATACAGCAGCGGTGGTTTCCCCTTGCTTTCCGCCGGTTTGTATATGGATGGTCCCACTGGCCTTTGTCTAATAAGATTATAAGACAGACACTCAAGGCAGTAGGGGGAACAGATTATGTGTGGCGCATATTGCCCTCCGATTGCCACACCATAGAGCAGTGTTTCCCAACGTGGGGCCCACGCCCCACAGGGGGGCAATTCGATTGTTAAGGGGGGGAGGGGGGGGGGCAATTTGAAAATGGAAGAAATCGGCTGGATATAACAAAACGGGGAGACTTGAGACTGAAGTTAAATAAATTGGAACCTGACATAAAATCTCTTTGCAGCAAGCATCAAGCGCAAGGGTCTCACTAAATTTAAAATAATTACTAATAATTAAAATAATATAGAAAAATCGTTCATTAAAATTATTTTGTACTTGAATTTCAGTTCTCCATTATATGTTTTGAAAATTTACTTACTGTGTTTGTTCAATAATTTCCGAGTGATTTCTTCCTAACACCTATCGGTCCTTTGGCTAGGATCGGGTGCATTTACTGCTCTCCCCCCCCCCCCCCCCAGTAGTGCGCCTGGTCTGGTCGGGGGCCGGGATGATCAAATAAAAACCCATCACATATCTTCACCCTAGGCAATAGCTTACAGTGAGATTAAGGGTCCACACAAAAAAGGGGGATGCGGGGGAACCAGCTTGTCTGGGGTAACTGCCAAACCAAAAGAAAAAAAACAAAATTCACCCAACACAACCGACACACAGGGACGCGGGACCTGGGGGGGGGGGGAGGGGAGTGGCTCTGGCCCCTCTGGGAACAGTGAGCCCTTCTAAAAAAAAATTCAAGTTTCTTTAGTGAACATTTCAATTTTTGAACATTAAAAATGATGCATATGTGGGGGGGGGGGGGGTTAAGAATTTTAGAAAGGCTTAGGTGGGGCATAGCACAAAAAAGGTTGGGAAACACTGCCATAGAGTGTTGTGGTATTGTATAGTGATAGCTGCCCCACTAACTAACTCCCCTCCTCCCAGTGACCACCGCCTGTCTTGGTCCACGGCTGCTTATTCAGCATATTCACAGCTGACCTCTAGACAACATATCTAGGGATTACAATACTATCTGCCACCCCGTGGACGCGCCTAGAATTAGGACAGTCTCCTACACCAGGTTTAAGCTTATTATAGAGTTTGTACCTTAATATGTAATTATTTATTATCTTTATTATATTGTAACAATATATAATAGATATACCTTAACATGTAATTATTTACCATCTATAACTGTAACAAGGATATAACAGATGTAAATTAATATGTAATCATTTACCATCTATATTATATTTTAACACAGATATAACATATGTACCACAATGTGTAATGATTTACCCTCTATATTATATTGTAACACTGATATAAAAGATGTATCTTAATATGTAATCATTTACCCTCTATATTATATTGTAACACAGATATAAAAGATGTGTCTTATTATGCAATCATTTACCATCTATATTATATTGTAAGACAAATATAAAAGATGTACCTTAATTTGTAATTATGTATTATTATGTGTAATTAATATATTATTATATGTAATTAATTAATAATATGTATTTATAGTATGTATACAATATTGTAGCTCAGATATTTAAAAACTATTGCACATGCTTAGCAGGACGTTGCTGGGAATGCCAAGTTCATTTTCTAAGCAAATTAATGGTCAGTAATTTTCTGTTTGAATGAGAAGTCAATACCCAACCGACCGGTGTGTGCAGCGAACCCACTGCACCTGAGTAAAAATGAACAGTTTCAGCATCAGGTGATTAAACCTCTCAGCCACGTTATCTCTATAGTAAGTTACTTAATTGGTTAGTTCATTAGTTTCTTGGTTAGTTAGTTAGTTAGTTGTTAGTTAGTTTGTTAGTTAGCTAGTTAATTAGTTAGTTAGCTAGTTAGTTAGGTAGTTAGTTAGTTAGTTGCTAGTTAGTTAGTTAGTTAGTTAGTTAGTTAGTTAGTTAGTTAGTTAGTTAGTTAGTTGGTTGATTAGTTGGTTGGTCTGTCTGTCGGTCGGCCACCCAGCCACCCAGCCAGCCAGAAAGTTAGTTAGTTAGTTAGTTAGTTAGGTAGTTGCTAGTTAGTTAGTTAGTTAGTTAGTCATTTAGTTAGTTAGTTAGTTAGTTAGTTAGTTAGTTAGTTAGTTAGTTAGTTAGTCGGTCTGTCGGTCGGTCGGTCAGCCAGCCAGCCAGCCAGCCAGATAGTTAGTTAGTTAGTTAGTTAGTTACTCATTTAGTTAGTTAGTTAGTTAGTTAGTTAGTTAGTTAGTTAGTTAGCTAGTTAGTTAGTTAGTTAGTTGGTCGGTCTGTCGGTCGGTTGGTCAGCCAGCCAGCCAGCCAGCCAGCCAGCCAGATATTTAGTTAGTTAGTTAGCTAGTTAGTTAGTTAGTTAGTTACTCATTTAGTTAGTTAGTTAGTTAGTTAGTTAGTTAGTTAGTTAGCTAGTTAGTTAGTTAGTTAGTTAGTTGGTCGGTCTGTCGGTCGGTTGGTCAGCCAGCCAGCTAGCCAGCCAGCCAGCCAGCCAGATAGTTAGTTAGTTAGTTAGTTAGTTAGTTAGTTAGTTAGTTAGTTAGTTAGTTAGTTAGGTTAGTTAGTTAGTCATTTAGTTAGTTAGGTAGTTAGTTAGTTAGTTAGTTAGTTAGTTAGTTAGTTAGTTAGTTAGTTAGTCGGTCTGTCGGTCGGTCGGTCAGCCAGCCAGCCAGCCAGCCAGATAGTTAGTTAGTTAGTTAGTTACTCATTTAGTTAGTTAGTTAGTTAGTTAGTTAGTTAGTTAGTTAGTTAGTTAGTTAGCTAGTTAGTTAGTTAGTTAGTTGGTCGGTCTGTCGGTCGGTCGGTCAGCCAGCCAGCCAGCCAGCCAGATAGTTAGTTAGTTAGTTAGCTAGTTAGTTAGTTAGTTAGTTAGTTAGTTACTCATTTTGTTAGTTAGTTAGTTAGTTAGGTAGTTAGTTAGTTAGTTAGTTAGCTAGTTAGTTAGTTAGTTAGTTGGTCGGTCTGTCGGTCGTTTGGTCAGCCAGCCAGCTAGCCAGCCAGCCAGCCAGCCAGCCAGCCAGATAGTTAGTTAGTTAGTTAGCTAGTTAGTTAGTTAGTTAGTTAGTTAGTTAGTTAGTTAGTTAGTTAGTTAGTTAGTTAGTTTAAGCCGGGTCCCTTGGATTCCAGGGTCTGGCATCACTCGCCATCTGCTCGTGGTGGCGAGGTCTCGGAGGGTTTGACGCTGAGCCGCCAGCGTCTGCAGCCTACCTTGTGCCAGACGTATTGGTTACCCATTCCTCTGGAAAACACAAGATTAGGCCGAGAGAGGGAACATGTCGTTTGGGCACCACATGTTTCTCTGAAGCTCTGCCCAGGCATTGTGATGGAATATTGGTCACATTCCAACTAACATACTTTGGTCTGTCAAGACTGCAAGGTGCCACTCACTAGTTAGTTAGTTAGTTAGTTAGTTTAGTTAGTTAGTTAGTCAGTGATCTGTTGGGGTATGTTCCTTGCGCTCCGGATATGTCCAATGTGCTCAGATCCTCCTCCCAACACATTAATGAGCGTCCGACCGCTAATAGTGCCAGTTCTGTGTTGGTTGACGAGGCCCATCATTCTCCCGATGTGCCTCTCTTGTCTGGCCTCGCCAGTCCCTACTCCCATCCTTGACCTCGTGTGTCAATTATCAAATTTTAACTTCCTGAATGTAATATTGTAAACAGCTTCAGGAATCGAGTTATATTTTTTATTTATATTTCTTCTTAATTTATGTGTAATATTCCATTTTTACTTATTCTAAATGTTAAACTGTACCAGTGTTTGGGGTACACCGGTAATAGGGAAAGTTAATCTACACGTAAATATTATCTAGTGCTCTAGAAGTTATAGCACTTGCATGAAATATGCTAGATTTCACAGCGAGAGAACTCAAAACCAAAACCAAAATCCAGCTGACTGAAGGTAGAAATGAACTTTGATTGATTAACAGTTTTATAAGCTGATTGTTTGATATTTTGATTGAAAGACAGTCACTGTGATTGATTAATTGATTGATGTAATGGATCATTGATTAACTCATTCATTCGACCATGATATTGGTTGACTGGAATCGACGGTCTTTTTCCGGATACTATTTGCACTATCCACAGTTGTATCTATCTCCTCCTGCAGATCGTATTTAGGGGCGCTACAGTTTGTGTGTGCACGAAATCCGTTGTCCCAGTCAGGATTCGAATGTGCACACACAAACACACAGACAAACACTCACGCACAAACACACACACACACAACACACACACACACTCATGCACAGACACACACACATACACACAATGCATATAGACAGATACACACATACACACACATACACTCATATTCACACATACAGACAAAGGCACACTCACACAGATACACACAGAGACACAGGCACACAGACATACACTCACACAGACACACACTCACACACATACACGCAGACACATACACAGATATGCACAGTACACACAGACACACACTCACACAGATACACACACATCACATACACACACATACACACAGTACACACAGACATATACACAATACACACATACACACAGACACACCCACAGACACACATTTACACAGATACTCACTCACACACATACACACAGTATATACAGACACACAAACACAGACATACACACACACACAGTACATACAGACACACAAACATACACACACATACACACATGCACACACATACACACATACACACATGCACACACAAACACACATATACACATACACACATGCACACACATACACGCACAGACACATACATACACACACAGTACACACATACATACAGACACATTCCTACACACACATGCACGCACACACTCTCTCTCACACATACACGTACACACACACACAAACACCCACACACCTGTCTCAAGTATCGTACGACTTGCCAAGACACCTCCAGGTACCAGGTTTGACCTGCGCCCACCTGTGGTGTGACTGAACAGATATGAGTAGGTTAGACACGGGCTGTACTTACTGGATATGCACTTGACCTTCTTCTTGGACTGTTGCGGAGATGGTGACAATGACCGGCGAGACTCGCTGTTGTGGGTCGGAGGGCGTATTAGGGAGTGAGATTTAATCGGGGAGTGACTTGAAAATGGGGATGAGTAGGTTGAGGTCAGCTGGAGGGGGGATGTTGAGCTGGACAATCTGTGTCCTGGGATGACTGGAGAGGGGTGCGATGTCAGGACATGAGCGGATGTCATCACTTGGGCGGTGGTGAGGCCATGGGCGGCCAAGCTGTGTGGGGAGGCAGCAGGGCCATGTAGGCAGAGCGGGCAGCACAATGCGCCCAAAAGGTCGGCGGGATGCCGCGTGTAACAAGCGATTCCTGGTGTAGGTACCGGGTGGTGGTGATGGTGATGATGAGGCCCGGTGTGTGAAGGCTGATGGGCTCTGGCTAGCAGTGCTGGATGCTGGGTTAGTATGGCTGAAAGATGCGACGGCGGGCTGCCGGCAGGAGGGCAATCTTGGCTTCCTGTCTTGTTCACAATTAGAGAATCCACATAGAAAGAACGTGACATTTTAAATAAGGCTTGCAGGTCCGTTTTCTCTTAAATCGTACACTTTCTGAAATCTCAATCTGTATCAATGTTCTTATGAACTTGTCTTTGTTACATATGCATTTTATCTAGCCCATTCATAGCTAGTAACGAAATGCAAAGACGATGTTACCGATTCATTAGAATCAAATGCTGCTTTCAATGTATGCGTATATTTCCAAGAAATGAACGGTACTTTACGTGCGAAATCTAAGTCCAAGAACTCTGACCTTACAATAAAAACTGGAAGCCTAAGGACTGCAGAAGTGTGATCGCCTGACCCAAGACTCGCAAGAGGTCGAGACCTTAGTGAAATGGCGCATAGGAGGGTCGACACATTTTATACCCGAGTGTCTCCCTGGCTCTCATCTCCCCAGGAGGCGATTATAGGGTGTTAAATTCGGAAGATGATTAGGCCAGTAGGGCGGGCATTACTTCTGCTAACCTCCCTTCTCTGTTCGTTCGTCATTCGTTGCATGTCCTCCACTTTTTCACTTGCCGTCAGTAGGGGGTTGGGGGAACGGGAGTTTGGGAAGACACTAATTCCACATCGGAGACAAAAGGGCCCTTTGGGGAACTACTTTATGCCGCAAAAAGGGGGGAGTGGATTTTAACAGTGTAATTACGGCGCTTTGGTTGTGTACACTGCGCATGAGCAGGAGAGTGCCTCGAACTTTGAGTTGACTCACGCGCCGGTGACCTACCATGGTCTTCAGAAGCTTTCAAGATGGCGTGCCGTGCAACCTGGTTGATTCCGATTGGTCGGCGCGGCCAGGGGCGAGACAATCGACACTCCAGATTGTCAGCAGTAAGGTTCTCAACCGCAACCAATAAGAGAAGCCGTCACGGGTGACTGATTTTGCCATAATGATGCTGCTACATTTTTTCCCTTCTCTGTTAGAGACCGTTTTCTTTTCGGAGACTATCAGTAGTCTATTGATATTCATAGCCTTTATTCACGCGTCATTTTACAAGGCTTATGAATATATTTTAACGGCGAATGTTTCCGCCACTTTGTGTATCCGAGAAAAGGAAGATAATTTGCAGACAGATGGACGCATCTGCGCCACATTTGACTGTATGCTTTCACTGATTAGTACCTTGTGGGATTCCTGCTTGGACAAGTGACGCATTAACTTTGACAATATATAATAGTCATACGTATTACTTGGCATACAGACAGACAACGACAAAGCCATACAGTCAGAGTGCTAGTTAGTTTAGCTAATAGTTTGTCTGCCAGTCTATCTACAATATGTTTGTATGTCAACCTGTCTACCTATAATATGTTTGTCTGTCTACCTACAGTATGTCTGCCTGTCTACCTTCAGTGTGTCTACCTGTCTACCTACTGTATGTCTGTCTGGCTGTCTGTATGCAGTACTGCCTGGCTGTCATTATTTATCTCTTGTCTTATGTGTCTGTCCGTTTACCAGCCTTCCTATTTTTGTGTCTGTCATTCGTTCGGTTGATCTGTCGATCGGTCTGTCTGTCTGTTATTCTGTATGTCTGTCGGCCGGTCTGTTTGTCCGTCTGTCGGTTGGTAAGACGATCTGTTTGTCTGTATGTCTGTCTAACAAAATGTCTGTCTGTCTGTCTGTCTGTCTGTCTCTCTGTCTATCTATCTGTCTGTCTGTCTGTCTGTCTGTCTGTCTGTCGGTGAGTCGGTCGTTCGGTCGGTTGATCTGTCTGTCTGTCTGTCTGTCTGTCTGTCCGTCCGTCCGTCCGTCCGTCCGTCCGTTGTCTGTGTGTCTGTCTGTCTGTCGATGAGTCGGTCGGTCGGTGGGTCGGTCGGTTGATCTGTCTGTCTGTATGTCTGTCTGACAATTTGTTTGTCTGTTTTCTCTGCAAATGTTCAGCCTCGGGGTACTTGAACATCCTTCTCACTAGAAGCCAGTACAAATTGAAATCTCAGCATTTATTTCACATACAGTCCTATCATATGGCCGTGCATCATGGACAGTTAGTAAACAAGCAAACAAATCCATGGCAGCTTCAGAGACGTGGTTTTACAGAAAATTGCTGGCAAGTCCGTAGACAGCCAAAATAAGTAACCTAAGTGTGGTGACAGAAGCTAAGACACGAAGACAGGTTAGCACATTTGAAAGAGACAGGCGTCGTGGTTTTCTCCCACATTATGAGAAGACACAAATTAGTTCATAATGGGATAACTGGAAAGATTTGAGGGAAGAAAGACAGACAGAGACAGAGAGAGAGAGAAAGAGAGAGAGAGAGAAAGAGAGAGAGAGAGAGAGAGAGAGAGAAAGAGAGAGCGAGAGAGAGAGAGAGAGAGAGAGAGCTAGAGAGAGAGAGAGAGAGAGAGAGAGAGAGAGAGAGAGAGTTCTTGACAGTCTTTCTCATGTCACGGAAGTGTGTCTGCTAACGGGTTGATGCATGCCATTTGAGATTGCATGATCGCCCGTGCCAGTCGGTAAGACACTTAATGACTTCTTCTTCTTCTTTCGTTCTCCTGAAATATGTTTATAACTGCAATGTTGTCTCTTGTATGAATCTAACAGTCTTTTTTAGTTCACTCAGCGGTCCATAAAGTTTATCTTCCACTGTTGTCTCTCTAGGCCAGAAGGTATGCCTGGGTATGTTGTAGTTTGGGAAATCCTGGAGTATGTGCTCTGCTGTCTGCGACACCAAACCACATGTGTACATGGCTGAGTCACCAATCTTGAATTTTGTATACATGTGGTTGCTTAATCTATTATGTCCTGTTCTGAGGCGCAGAAGAACGTCCTGTTCTGGTCCGTCCATAACGTGGTAGTCGTCTTGAGTAAGATTTGGTGGCCTTCTGACTGATTTTACCATTCTTTTCTTTTGGTGGTATGTAATAGGCACATCAGGTTTTTCTTCTTTTGCTCCTTCCTTAGCCAATCGATCAGCTCTGTCGTTTCCGGGTACTCCACAGTGGGATGGTATCCACTGTATGGTGACCTTATGCTGACTGCTAAGTTCAGAAAGTAGTGTCCTTAGAACTGGCAATTTCCCAAACAGGAGCGCCTCTGTAACGGATTTTGCATCTGTCAATATCACTTAATGACGAAATTGACCTATTTTACACGCCAAGTCAAAAACTAAACAGGACATGGTGCTCACAATGTGTGAAACTAGTAAATGGTGAGTACAGAAACAGGTAATCTCAACTCATTATACTTTGACCCAGTATAAGCAACACACAAGGCATGTATGCTGCCTTCAGCGTCATCGGCTATAGTATTACACTTATTCTTGTTAATTGAGTGGGTCTTGATCCTAAAGCCGCCGCTGTATCTAGAAGAAAAATACGAGGTTATTAGTGGAGAACCGTGACAGAGATCACTGGCTCGTAAGGTCTTTAGTGGAGAGATGTGACAGAGATCACTGGCTCATAAAGTCATCAGTGGGGAGTGGTGTCAGAGATCATTGGCTCATACGGTCATCAGTGTGGAGCCGTGGCAGAGATCATTGGTTCATAAGGTCATCATTGGGGAGCCGTGACAGAGATCACTGGCTCATAAGGTCATCATTGGGGAGCCGTGACAGAGATCACTGGCTCATAAGGTCATCAGTGGGGAGTGGTGACAGAGATCATTGGCTCATACGGTCATCAGTGTGGAGCCTTGGCAGAGATCATTGGTTCATAAGGTCATCAGTGGGGAGCCGTGACAGAGATTATTAACTCAGAAGGTCATCAATGGGGAGCCGTGATTAAGATCACTGGTTCATTAGGTCATCATTGGGGAGCAGTGACAGAGATTAATGGTTCATAAGGTCATCAGTGGAGAGCCGTGACAGAGATTAATGGTTCATAAGGTCATCAATGGGGAGCCATGACAGAGATTAATAACTCATAAGGTCTTCAGTTGGGAGTCGAAATAGAGATCATGGGCTTATAAAGTCATCAGTGGGGGGCCGTGACAGAGATCATTGGCTTGTGAGGCACAAGGCTCGTCCCCAGAACAAGGCTACAGTTTTTTTCCAAAGAGGTTATGTATATAATGATATATCAAGCTCCCTTGATCTCTTGGGTAGTGAGATCAGACACTTAGCACATTCAGATAAGGGCAAAAAATAGGAGAATCCGTGTGCAATTTGCGCGTGTTAAACATCCCGCCAAATCTGTGATTATGATGAGATAAGTAGCTCATTTCTCTCTCTCTCTCTCTCCCCCCCCCCCCCAATTTGGCTTATAAGGAGAGAGATGCAGTAGCTTGTTTAAGAAATATGCAAGAGCAGGGTTTTTCAAGAGTAAATTCTGAATTGTTTGATAAGTATGAGTACTGTGTATCCACAGACACACATGGTGGGGATTGGTACTGTTTAGCTTGTTATTGACTCTAGCGATCACCGATTGAAAATGAAAACAGGGGTTTTTGTTTCCTGCGAAGAGAATTGATAGAGTCGTGGCCTTTTGGACAGTAACCCCTGAAAGTGGGGTTTGTTTATTAATGTCGTGTCCTCCTTTAAAGTGTCGTCCCTGGAGTGAGGAGATCCGACACCCACATTATAATATTATTTTTTTTTTCCCCTCAATATTCTGGAGAATCCACCCGCTTCCGTCCAACACACTCCATCAGCCTATGGACACCTTTTCCTATCACTCTCACACTGTCGTACTATGCCCCCTTCTCATACTTCCCCAACGCAACATACTCAACAACTCTTGCTTCTAGAAATTAATAAAGATTAATTTATTAAAATAAAAGTGTAACGTGTATGAGACGTGTATGCGAAGAAAATGTGTGACGTGTTCTATAAAGTGTGTAGACTCTGTCTCTCAGACATCAACTCAGTCCGCTGATCACAGCAAAGATAGACCACAGCACGTTACGTCAGAACAAGTACGTCTCACCCGTTGCCGGAACCATCTTGCCGGATAATGCTTTGCCTCTGTAGACCTCTGGTAATCCAATTTCATGAACATCCGAAATAGACACCGGTGGTATTAAGAGTTAATCAGGGACCTGTTGCCTCTACACAATGTCCGTTCCTAATGTTCCTAAACAAACTGCACAAGTCTTTTGCAGTGTGTACGCAGTTAGTTAGTTAGTTAGTTAGTCGACAGATCATCCTCGTTGCACATCGAACCATTCAGTCCATAAGTGCTAATTACTAATGTTAATTGTTACTGTACTAACACTAGGTACTCTTAGCCGGTTCTCGGTTCGTTACTACTGTCTAATGCTGTGTGGTGCATCAATATGCATCACTCTCTTTGATGAATCAATTTCCTTCTAGCGTAAGTTACGTTTCTGTATGCAACTTTATTGACTCTTGAACTGGTGTTCTTCCCTTTTGGATTTGATTTTTTTTCCCAAAAAAACTTGTTGAGTTTCCTTGGATCTGGTAGGGAACCTAGGATAGAAACAACACATCTGGTGATAGTACTAGTCACTGATCCTTTCGGCTGAGTGTAAGCCTATCACCTTGCTTAATGATCTTTAGCTAACTAGAATTAGTCATAGAGCAGATTAGCTACCCACCTAGAGCCGAATCAGGCTATGACAAAGAAAAAAATCAGCAAACAGAATGCGGAACCCCGCCCACCAGGGACACCTACGGGAAGATCCCAATTATCCCTCATTACTCAATTTTCAACTAGTAAAGCTTATCAACACTTCACTAATCTATTCTTAACAAGCAGAGTTAATATCACTATTCTACTCTAACTAGTTTCCACTAACAGTGCTAATCATCACACTATAGTTTAACAAGGCCACAGTCTATATTAATTAGAACTAATAGACTATATTGACTACCTTATGTAAAAACCGCCTCATTCCCGGGATGGCTACTACACTTTGCCATAACGGCACATGCTAGTTAATCTTAAATTAATCTAACACTGTAGAGCTCTCCCACAAACACGTCCATCATAATCCACGGTTCTTGGTCAACTCCCCCCTAGTTGATCCCAACTCGGGTTTATATGGCAAACTACCAAAGTTGGCCACGTGACGTTCTCCTTTATGCCCCCACACAGGTGGCACAGTGGCAGATCATCTCCTGTCAGGGATCCATCCTCCCTGGCTCCATTAATGTTAGATTTGTCATCACTGGTTGTGACATCCAAAACAATCTAGAGAGTTACTGTACAGTTCCAACAAAGAGTTTTTCCCAACACGCTGTCAATCTTCTCGATGTTCCGGAAACAAGACTTGACAGATGTACTGTTTCCTGTCTCTCGCTGCCAATTCCGGTTTGTCTCTGACTGTTGACAAACTGTCAAGCTTCTGTACAGTGGTGACAATCCCAGCAGCCATTTCGCCTGATGTCCGGAACTATAACTGACAGACAGGGCTGTTCCATGTACTGAGCCGGGCAAGGCTATGTGATTCTAAATGTTTATAAACTGCCAACGCATTGTATCCCTTCCTTCTCACTCACCACCAAATGTGTTTATGGGCTGACACGATGTAACCTGTGCAGCTGTGTTTACTCTGTTAGTACGACTGTTGTGGCCTAGAAAATATACGCCAAGCAAACGTCGGTATTATTATCTGGTTAACTCATGGCGAGCTCGTGACATAGGCCCCCTCTTAAGAGAGTAGTCCATCTCACTCTTCTCCCCCATGAGTTAAATCCAGATGATTCATTCCTCTTCTTCAGGAGCTGGGTGTCTTGACAAGAAATCCGCTCCAACATTCTCCTTCCAGGAATGTACTCTACTGTGAAATTATATGGTTGAAGTAACAACGACCACCGCATCAAACGGGCGTTGAGCTTCTGAGAAGTAGCCAGGAACATCAGGGGCTGATGATCCGACTGGACCCGAAACTTCACTCCATACAAATATGGCTGAAATTTTTGCACTGCCCATACGAGGGACAAGCATTCTCTCTCGACGGTTGAATAATTCCTCTCCGCCTGTAGAAGTTTCTTACTTGCGTATGCCACAGGTTTCAAAACCGAAGCATCGTCTTTTCCTTCCTGTAACAAAGCGGCTCCAATTCCAATCGCACTTGCATCCGTTCTCAACACAAATGGTTTGGAAAGGTCAGGGAGCTGTAATACAGGTTTGCTGACCAAGGCCTCCTTTAACTGACTATAGGCATTCTCACATTCTGGTGTCCAATTGATTTGGTCCGGGAATCCCTTTTTCAAGGTTTCCGTCAACGGAGCTCCCAGTTCAGTGAAATGTGGGATAAATTTGTGGTAGAACCCACACAACGAGAGAAAAGATCGCACATCCTTCTTCGTTTTTGGCCTTGGTGCATTTCTGATTTTCTCCAGGTTCTTCTCTTCTGGAACAATGTGTCCTGGAGTGATGGTGTGACCTAGAAATTCCAGAGTCTGGTAATCAATCATGCACTTGGTTGGACGAGCAGTAAGCCCTGCTTCCTTGAGTCTATTAAACACTCTCTCCAAGGATTGTAAGTGGTCATCCAAGCTGTCACTGGAAATCAGAATATCATCCATGAATGAGATGATGGACGGATCCTGTAACGGATCTAGTAAAGTCCTCATCATACGTGTAAACACACTAGGTGCATTGCTGAGTCCAAAGGGCATGACCTTGAATTCGTAGTGTCCACTGGGTGTACTGAAAGCTAACAGTGGTCGAATCTCCGGTTTGACTGGTATCTGATAGTACCCCCGACTCAGATCCACCTTTGAAAAGTACCGAGCCTTATGGAGCCTAGCGAATAACTGAGTTGGATTCGGCAAAGGTTCCACCTGAAACTGTGTATGACTGTTCAGAAGTCGGTAATCTATACACAACCGGTGTTCTCCACTTGGTTTGCGTAACAAAACTACCCCCGCATTGTATGGGGATGTGGATGGTGCAATCACGTCATCCTCCAGCAGTTTTTTTATTTCCTCCTCCAGGGCCTTTTCTTTAGAGAATGGCACTGGGTAAACCTTCTGACGAACCGGCTCCTGTGTGGTCAAAGTCATCTCGAACTCCACCAACCTCGTTCGTCCTGGTTTATCCGTCAGTATCTCCTTATGAGACTTGAGAACCTGGGTTATCTTTTCACTCTCCTGTGAGGTCAGATCAGGGTTCACTTGTACATCCCTATAGGTTTCCTGGTGTACCAAGGGATATTCCCTGCCCTCGTTGGTTCCCACTTCTGTCTCCACTGCAACTGCCATTGCCATGAGGTGAGCTGTCTTGTCTCCGGGTCTCTCTTCGTATTTCCGCAAGAGATTGATATGGAAAATCTTCGACTTTCCCCGGATCCGGATTTGATAGTTGGTTCTGGATATCACCCTTTCCACGGGAAATGGTCCTTGCCAACCTATCTCCAGTTTGTTGTTTCCCGTTGGGAGTAGCAACAAGACTTTATCTCCTACCTCTAGAGATCTTTCTTTAGACCTACGGTTGTAGTAAGCCGCATGTCTTTTCCTGGCCTTTTTCAAGTTTTGATTTGCCAGAGTCCATCCCTTGTGGAGTTTTTCTTTCAGTTCCTCCACGTATTGATAGGATGAGATCACTTCTTCTGACGTCCCCTCTTCAGTCCAACTCCTCAACATGGCTTCCAACGGTCCTTTGATTGGACGACCAAACAGCAACGTAGCGGGTGGTAGTCCTGTTGAGCCATGAGGAACTTCCCGATAGGCAAAGAGTGCTGCTGGGATATATTCATCCCACCTATCAGGTTTTTCCTGCGCTAATTTCCTGAGCATTGTCATCAACGTGCCGTTGAAACGCTCTACTTGTCCATTGGCTTGAGGGTGGTAAGGGCTGGTATGTATGTGGTTAGAGTGAAACACCCTAAATACCTCCTCCATGAGTTTTCCACAAAACTGAGATCCATTATCCGTCAGAATTTGATCCGGAAAGCCTAATCTGGTAAAGGCCTCCATCAGTGCGTCCGCCACTCTTTTCGAGTCAATCGTGGTCAACGGTATAGCCTCACCCCACATTGTACAGCAATCCACCATTGTGAGTATATACATGTTCCTCTTCCTAGTCCTGGGAAGTGGACCCACGATATCGATGGCTACCCTCTCGAAAGGAGAGTTCATGATGGGCATCTCACCCAACACCACCGGTGCTGTCCAGTGTTTCGGTGCCACCCTCTGGCACTCAGGGCATGACTTCACATACCGACGCACATCATCTGTCATTCCCGGCCAATAGTAGTGGCAGGAAATCCGCTGCATGGTGGCGGCAATACCCATGTGTCCACTAAAGGAGATGGTATGCCCCATATGAAGAATCTGGGACCGATGAGCTTTCGGGACGACCAACTGACCGTATAGGTTGTCTCCCCTTCCTGCTCTCCTGTAGAGTATCCTATTCTTCATGTAGTACTGCCCCCGTCCTGGTGGATCAGCACTTTTCTGCAGCTTTTTGTAGCAAGGACGTAAAGTATCATCCTCACTCTGGGCAGTTCGTAGCTCCCCCGGCATTGGGTTAGTCACAATTGCGTCTGCCTCTTCCGTTTTCGTCTGAGAGCGAGTCTGCATTGCTCCCATATGAATTGGCTCCCTGGGCATTCCCAGAAAGACATACCGGCAACCTAGGATGACTGGAAAAATGGGATCGGTCAATACAGCGGCCTTGATGGTGCCGGTGACGTACCTTGACCGAATCTCCACATTAGCAATGGGCAACTTCATGGTTACAGCACTCTTCTGTGCAGGCTGTATATCCAAGGTTTCACCTGTGAATTGCTCTGGATGTACCAGATCCGCAGAAATCACGGCCTCCCCGTCCAGTCCTGTGTCGTATAAACACTCCACTTGACGACCGTTAACCTCTACCAATTCCACTACAGGTGGTTTTTCCTTGTCTGGAGTCTCTTCCTCGGCCTCGACCTGTTCGGTGGGCTCCACCTTAGGTTTTCCTGAGCACACGCCGAATTGAGTGTCTCCTGACTTTCCCCTGCAGTCAATAGCATTGTGCGTGCTTGACTTGCATTGGTTGCACCATTTCCCTGTCCTAGATTTTCTATTGTCGGACTTGAGTGAGCTCTCCTGGTGGCGAGCTTCCTTGTTGACCTTGGCATTTTCCGTGACAACCTCCTTGGAAGTCACTTGACATGCTGCGAAGTGAGGGTTCTTAGCCTTCGATTTGCAGTCCCTCGTATTGTGAGAGGGTGACTTACAAATTGAACACCACTTCTCCGACCACGGTCGTTTTGGTGTAGAGCTTGAAGTGCTCTTGCTTCCCTCCTTCTTCTTCTCTGAACTATCCTCTGATTTTTGCACATAAGGTTCCCACTTTTTTGTTCCTGAGTTTTTGGTTTTCTTCTTGTCATGTTTCTCTTGACTTTTGGTGTTGGTGGAAAGGTTTTCCCCTGCCTCCCCATGTACCTCGACGAACCGTTCTGCTAATTTATTCACGAGGTCAATACGTTCCGCTCCTTGTTCTCCCAGGAACGTCCTGAGAGGTTTAGACATTTGCTTCTTCAGCTGGTCGACCACCATGAGCTCTTCCAGACTCTCATAGTCATGTGCGAACCCAGCCAAATCCATCCACTTATGGAGATAAGATTTTAGACGCAAACTGTAGGCGGCAAACAACTCCCCCGGTTCTCGTTTCGCTGCTCGAAATTTTTTCCGGTAGGTATGTGACGTAACCTCGAATCGTTTCAGCAGAGCCGTCTTTAACTCATCATAATTGTTCTCATGTCCTGGTGGCAGGCGAGTATAAACCTCTTATCCGGTCCCGCGTAATCCCTGGGATAGCTTAAGATTCCATTTGTTACGCTCCAGACCCATAGCAACTGACATAGCCTCGAAGCGTTGAAGATACTGGTCAATCTTCTCTTTGTCCTCCTCGTAGACCGCTAAAGGAAACTTCATAGCATGGTACCCATGTCCACCTACTGGTGTTGATCCTGAGATGGAGGAACCTCCAACTGCTCCCTCAGTTTCTCCATTAGATTGACTCTTGAGCTCGAGTTCCCGCATCCGGTACTCGTGCTCCCTCTTCTGTGCTTCTTGTTCAGCTTCTAATTTCCTAGCTGCTTGTTCAGCTTCAAATTTCCTAGCTGCTTGCTCAGCTTCCAATTTCCTAGCTGCTTGCTCAGCTTCCAATTTCTTAGCTGCTTGCTCAGCTTCCAATTTCTTAGCTGCTTGCTCAGCTTCCAATTTCTTAGCTGCTTGTTCCAACTCCATCCTTCTCAATTCCAGCTCGGCCTTTCGATCATCCCTTTCTGCTTGACGATACTCTCTCTCCACTTCCTGTATGTAATCCGTTAGAGAAGACCCAGCCAATCCCATTTCTTCCCCCCTTGCCTTTAATTCTAACGTGCTAAGTTTAGGGGTGGCCATTATACAGAGAGGTAAGCTAGCAGGTCTAGTACAATATAACTGCAAATTACTATACAGATATATGAACAAGTACTATAAATCTAGATATTCCACACACAGCACATTCACTCAGTGACAAGAGTAGAATCAGGACCACAGACCTATGCAGACGTGTGAAGTGTGAACAGGTAAGATATTAGTCCTAACCCCTATCCACATTCACTCTAGCTGGATTCTCCAAAATGATATCTCCCTCTAATAACTAAGGATCCCGTGTCAAAAGACCCCGTTGTCAGAAGATCCCCCTGTCAAACGTTCCTGCTTGCAGGAGATCTCGCTGTCCAAGGATTCCGTTTACGGGAGATCCCGCTGTCCAAAGATCCCGTTTACGAGAGATCCCGCTGTCCAAAGATCCCGTTTCCGAGAGATCCCGCTGTCCAAAGATCACGTTATCGAGCCCCCAATAATGTCGTGTCCTCCTTTAAAGTGTCGTCCCTGGAGTGAGGAGATCCGACACCCACATTATAATATTATTTTTTTTCCCCCTCAATATTCTGGAGAATCCACCCGCTTCCGTCCAACACACTCCATCAGCCTATGGACACCTTTTCCTATCACTCTCACACTGTCGTACTATGCCCCCTTCTCATACTTCCCCAACGCAACATACTCAACAACTCTTGCTTCTAGAAATTAATAAAGATTAATTTATTAAAATAAAAGTGTAACGTGTATGAGACGTGTATGCGAAGAAAATGTGTGACGTGTTCTATAAAGTGTGTAGACTCTGTCTCTCAGACATCAACTCAGTCCGCTGATCACAGCAAAGATAGACCACAGCACGTTACGTCAGAACAAGTACGTCTCACCCGTTGCCGGAACCATCTTGCCGGATAATGCTTTGCCTCTGTAGACCTCTGGTAATCCAATTTCATGAACATCCGAAATAGACACCGGTGGTATTAAGAGTTAATCAGGGACCTGTTGCCTCTACACAATGTCCGTTCCTAATGTTCCTAAACAAACTGCACAAGTCTTTTGCAGTGTGTACGCAGTTAGTTAGTTAGTTAGTTAGTCGACAGATCATCCTCGTTGCACATCGAACCATTCAGTCCATAAGTGCTAATTACTAATGTTAATTGTTACTGTACTAACACTAGGTACTCTTAGCCGGTTCTCGGTTCGTTACTACTGTCTAATGCTGTGTGGTGCATCAATATGCATCACTCTCTTTGATGAATCAATTTCCTTCTAGCGTAAGTTACGTTTCTGTATGCAACTTTATTGACTCTTGAACTGGTGTTCTTCCCTTTTGGATTTGATTTTTTTTCCCAAAAAAACTTGTTGAGTTTCCTTGGATCTGGTAGGGAACCTAGGATAGAAACAACACATCTGGTGATAGTACTAGTCACTGATCCTTTCGGCTGAGTGTAAGCCTATCACCTTGCTTAATGATCTTTAGCTAACTAGAATTAGTCATAGAGCAGATTAGCTACCCACCTAGAGCCGAATCAGGCTATGACAAAGAAAAAAATCAGCAAACAGAATGCGGAACCCCGCCCACCAGGGACACCTACGGGAAGATCCCAATTATCCCTCATTACTCAATTTTCAACTAGTAAAGCTTATCAACACTTCACTAATCTATTCTTAACAAGCAGAGTTAATATCACTATTCTACTCTAACTAGTTTCCACTAACAGTGCTAATCATCACACTATAGTTTAACAAGGCCACAGTCTATATTAATTAGAACTAATAGACTATATTGACTACCTTATGTAAAAACCGCCTCATTCCCGGGATGGCTACTACACTTTGCCATAACGGCACATGCTAGTTAATCTTAAATTAATCTAACACTGTAGAGCTCTCCCACAAACACGTCCATCATAATCCACGGTTCTTGGTCAACTCCCCCCTAGTTGATCCCAACTCGGGTTTATATGGCAAACTACCAAAGTTGGCCACGTGACGTTCTCCTTTATGCCCCCACACAGGTGGCACAGTGGCAGATCATCTCCTGTCAGGGATCCATCCTCCCTGGCTCCATTAATGTTAGATTTGTCATCACTGGTTGTGACATCCAAAACAATCTAGAGAGTTACTGTACAGTTCCAACAAAGAGTTTTTCCCAACACGCTGTCAATCTTCTCGATGTTCCGGAAACAAGACTTGACAGATGTACTGTTTCCTGTCTCTCGCTGCCAATTCCGGTTTGTCTCTGACTGTTGACAAACTGTCAAGCTTCTGTACAGTGGTGACAATCCCAGCAGCCATTTCGCCTGATGTCCGGAACTATAACTGACAGACAGGGCTGTTCCATGTACTGAGCCGGGCAAGGCTATGTGATTCTAAATGTTTATAAACTGCCAACGCATTGTATCCCTTCCTTCTCACTCACCACCAAATGTGTTTATGGGCTGACACGATGTAACCTGTGCAGCTGTGTTTACTCTGTTAGTACGACTGTTGTGGCCTAGAAAATATACGCCAAGCAAACGTCGGTATTATTATCTGGTTAACTCATGGCGAGCTCGTGACAATTAACATGTGTGCCTGAGTGGCTCATAGATTTCCTTATTTTAGTTAACCGCTTAGCTGTTCATTGGGCATCATCCTTGCATTCCGGACATGTCTATTTGTGCTAAGATCCTTCCGCCCGACATATACATCAGCGTCCGGAGGCTAATAGTGCAAGTTCTGTGTTGGTTGACGAGGGCCCTCATTCTCCCGATGTGCCTCTCCTGTCTGGCCGTGCCAATTCTTACTCTCATGTCTCCCATTCAAGACAACGATGTGGATTCACTGGCGTCAAAATCCTTCGCCATCGACATCTCTCTAAGAGCATTAATAACATCGGCACCAGCCATGGGCTGGCCGTCTGCAGAGGATGCAGAGCCAGCAGGTTTATCAGCTTATCCATTTCCTTCAACTCCCGCATGTCCCCGAACGAAGGTGAAATCGACTCTCCGATACAGCAGACCAGTAAATGGGAACATTCTTCAACAAGTGAATAGGTACAATTATCTCGGAACAGTAATAACATCTGATGGGAGATGCCTTGAAGAGATTAGAACAAGAATCGCCATGGCAAAAGTAGCTTTTAGCAAGATGAAAAACATACTGACCAATAAAAAGATGTCAATTGAAACGAGAAAAAGAGTGTTGAGATGCTACATAGAACCTGTACTTTTATATGGATGTGAAGCTTGGACAATGAGCAGTCAGGCTGAAAAACATCTGATAGCTGTAGAAATGTGGTTTCTGAGAAAAATGCAAAGAATGCCATGGACAGCCAGAAAGACCAATGAACATGTCCTTCAAGAAACAAATGAAGATCGTAAACTGATTAGAGACATTAGACGTAGACAGTCGCAATTTTTCGGGCATGTTATGAGAAGAAATGATTTGGAGAACTTGGTGACAACTGGTAAGATCGAGGGGAACAGACCAAGGGGAAGACCTAGAAGCAAGTACCTGGATGGCTTGACATTGTGGCATGGTCGAGACAGAAACACGGTGCTGATCCACGACTCTGGTGACCGAGTGAGATGGCAGAACATGACCGCCCACGCTTACCGGCATGGCACGTTATGGATGGATGGATACAGGAGACCACCTCAGTGATTCAGTCCACTGTTTGCGTAGAGAACCCATCTTGACCTTTTGGATCATTCTCAGGGAATCATTTAGAACACAAACATGGGTAGATTCCTTATCTGCCTGTGGCTATAATGTAACCAAGTTCGATCCTTTTATCCTGGTGAGCATGTTTCAGAAGGAGCATTAGATGGTGCTGAGTCATGACCCATAAGGCTAAGGTTCTTATTCTTTTTCCGTTTGTTTGAAATGTGTTTATATTTGTAATGTTGTCTCTTGTATGAACTTCACTACCTTGTTTAGTTTAATCAGTGGTCCATAGAGTTTATCTTCCACTGTTGTTTCTCTAGACCAGATTTGCCTAGATAAGTCGTATTTTGGTCAATCTTGGATTATGTGATTGTCTGTCTGTCTGCTTCGTTACTCCACATGTGCACAGAGCTGATTCGCTAATCTTGAATTTTGTATACTTATAGTTGCTGGAGACACTGTCTATCACCTAAGTTTACTGAAAAGTTTCCTTGCCCGCACCACAAACGACGTTGGCCGAACACCAGAGTAGCACTGAGAGCGAAATAATAATATAAACGGAATTAGTTTCAATACCTTTTATTTTTCATACTTTCTTTTTTTTCCTCTCTAGTGGAGCCATATTAATATTAATAAACATAGTAAGTTTTCTGTATACATTTTATACAAAGAATTAGCTGTTTTCTTTTTCACCAATCAATAGATAGACTAATATAGATAATTTAGAAGAGCCAGTTGTTTACACATTTTGTGACTCTGTTGCCTTGTGGTATGACAGTGCACTGAGGGGAGGGGGGGGGGGGTGGTTCAAATCTATTGCAGGAGTTTGTGAGCAGGTTAACTATGCCAACTGTCTTTGAACTTTCCCACAGCGTCCAGCCTTACCTTCCAGTCCTGCATCACTGTAAGGGTAGTTGATATTCTTCTGGTACCGGTTTTCATGCCATCCTTGCAGCAAACGAGCCAACTCATCTACCATCCCTTCTCTGGGTAGACTGTACGAAATGTTCAGTCTAAGTGGCTTCAATTTTCCACGTGGAGAGTTCTCTCTACTTTCGAAGACCACGCTAGAATATCCTTGACCACAAGTAAGCTGAACGCATATGTTTTAACAGCAAAAGCTCAGTCGCCCCGAGGGTTATCAATCAACAAAGTAATATAATCACACCCAGCCACGATCTTTCAGGTTGTTAGATGGAGTATATAGAACATCATGGGCCTTTTATTTTGTTGTAAAGAAACACCAGTGTGTTATTCCATCTGCATTATGTGCCAGGTCTTTTGCAGAACGTCGCTCTAATGGCGCATTTGCTCAGAGACGTACAAGAAAGAGATAGAGACCAGAAGACGCACTAGATAACATACACATTCAAAGTTATCGTTACCGTCCGTGACTCACTCACCCCCAAACGATGACATCGACTCGCTACAGGAACAAATGTATTTGGACGCATGACTAGCTAGACACTCTTAAAAAGGGTGTCTTCATTAGCCAGGTCTATCATCCACATGAACCAGCAACTATGGAATATGGACACAATTCGTATCAAACCATTAAGATAACACCATGGGTTTCATAATTTTATATTAAACCATAGGCCAGATAACAAACACACAAACACATCGTGCCGTAATGCTGTGTCCAGTATATTAAGGAACATTACTTCCGGTCCCCAGCATGGCGATTAGGCAATGAACCGCTACGGCCTCTGGAGTATTTCTTCTTGTGACTGCGGTTTAAATTTGCATTTTGCTTATGTTGGACTGGTAGTATATGGTTCTGTCACCCTACTACTGAGTGAATGCGTGGCGCGACTCTGTGAGCTGTGAATTTCATGAAAAATGCTTAGCAGCAAATTAAAAGAGGGGTGGCCAAACAAGAACACTACGCAGGAAGCCAAAGAAGATTGATAAACCAACACAGAACTGGCGTCGTTAGCCCCTACACGCTGCGGGATTTTCTGAGGAGGGGATCCGAGCACTTATGGACTGAATGGTTCGATGTGCAACGAGGATGATCTGTCGACTAACTAACTAACTAACTATAACTGTCAGCTTTTGTTTGAACAGTGAACTGCATGTTCGGAACAATGGCTACCGGCTGTTGCTGAATTGACTGATTTGCCTTTTCGGTTCACGAGTGCGTTTTTCAAGAGACTCCTGGGAGTCCTCGCTGAAGCTACGGAGTTCGTGATTTGTGCGGCGCTTTCGGAGGGTCATCTTGCGAAACGAGACCGTGCCATGCGAGAAAAACCGGATCAATGAAGTCTTTCTGGTGACTGCTGATTCCATAGACGATGAACTGTAATTTTCGTGGATGACTTTTGTGTTGGCAGCCTGGCGGCGGCATTATGCACAGTGTACCTATGCGGACTGTCGGATTGCCGAGACTCCTGTCTATTCCACTTTTCACATGGACAGTGAGGAGCAGTTTGTGTGATATTCACTGGCACAGGAACGAAGCATAAAGGGGACGACCCGTTGCTGTGAAGTTGGAACCGCGACTAACTAACTAACCAACTAACTAACATTTACAGAAGTGAAATAATTGGTCGTTTCCAATGTTGTACATGTATTATTCTCGCTTGCCAGTTCTCCTCCCACAAACACTGCCATGCTCAATGTGTCTGCAGTGCCCTGCATCCATCATCGTGCCGGTCTACCACTGCCTCTTCTTTCAGAAACTACCCATTCCTTCAATATTCTCTCCAAACCGCAGTGGAATTTAATATTTCAATACTCGGAAAATGATACTGATTACGAGACAGTATTTTTTTTTTCATGGTCAAATCCTGTCACTTGTCAGTATTTGACTTCTTCGTGGTCCATCTGCACACCGCAAGGTACAAGAGAAACGAGATGCGATGAGCGGTCCGCGGTATTCTTAGAATGTTTCTGTAACATTTAAATTCAACAGACGAATTTGTATTCGTTAGTTATTGCTGTCGGAGAGAATCTTGTTATAAATTCAAGTTATTATGTGATATAAGAGAGAATCTTGTTCTAAATTCAAGTTATTATGTGATATAAGAGAGAATCTTGTTATAACTTCACGTTATTGTGTGGTATAAGATAGAATCTTGTTGTTAATTCAGGATCTTGTGTGGTATAAGATAACACCCACTAGTTACAGTATGTTATTGTTGAATATGAAAGACAATTTTGTTGTGACTTCACGAGCAGTAGAATGCGTGAGCTGTACTAGAAAACGATCACTGTAACAAAACGGACGTTGTGGCCAAAGCTTTCGTCAGCACACAGACAACAAAAACATTCTGATACAACTACGTGAAAAACACTACATGAACATATATATATATATATATATATATATATATATATATATATATATATATATATATATATATATATATATATATATATATATATATATATAGTTAGTTAGTTAGTTAGTTAGTTAGTTAGTTAGTTAGTTAGTTAGTTAGTTAGTCGACAGATCATCCTCATTGCACATCGAACCACTCAGTCCATAAGTGCTCGGATCCCCTCCTCAGCAAATCCCGCAGCGTGTAGCGGCTAACGATACCAGTTCTGTGTAGGTTTACCAATCTCCTTTGGCTTCCTGCGTAGTGTTCTTGTTTGGCCACACCTCTTTTAATTTGCTGTTCTCGCAGTCTGACCATGGCTATAGATTCCCAGTCATCACTTGGTTCTCGCAAAAGTTTTACTTCTCGTAGAGCATTCAGAATGTCAGCCTGGTCGATGGCGCGTCCGCCCTCCACAGTAGCCTTACCTGCGAGCTTGTCAGCCCGCTCATTTCTTTGTACTCCCGCATGCCCTGGCACGAAGATGAAACTAATCTTTGCCAGCCAAGACCGCTCCAGAGACAGCAAATCACTCTCTTCGGATCCACCCGATCTCTATCTACTTGAGCATGCTCATTGAGTCGCTAAGGAAACATGCCCTAGTGAATGTCTGTGTCTCGAGCCATGTTATTGCTTTACTTACTGCCTTGACTTCCATAGTCAATGCTACTTGTGGTCTCAACAAAAGCACCAGAGTCCTCCTTCACAATTCTCCATATTTATAAGTTACTCATATTGTTTTCTTGTTGTGTACTTGCCGTGTGTTTGGTTGAATACCACGTGTCTGGTTATAACAATGCGGCTAGCCCGAAAATGATTCTCCACTGTAATGAAGACGGTCGGGAACCAACCATTTTATGTGCTTCGACTCTGAAAGTGTCACTGCGAATTTCTACGATGACGGTAGGCATTCAACACCCACACCTTGCACCCAGCCTTTAAAACCTCATGCGCAAGATGGAAATGGGTGTGTGGTTGTCCTTCGGAGACAGCGATGGCAAGAAGAAGATGCAGCAGAATTAGAAGAAGAAGAAGAAGAAGAAGAAGAAGAAGAAGAAGAAGAAGAAGAAGAAGAAGAAGAAGAAGAAGAAGAAGAAGAAGAAGAAGAAGAAGAAGAAGAAGAAGAAGAAGAAGAAGAAGAAGAAGAAGAAGAAGAAGAAGAAGAAGAAGAAGAAGAAGAAGAAGAAGAAGAAGAAGAAGAAGAAGAAGAAGAAGAAGAAGAAGAAGGAAACTAGGAAAAAGAAGAAGAACAACAAACATAACAGCTATAAAAGCAACAATTATAACAACATCAACAATAATACAACAACAATAACAACTACAATAAAAAAAAAACAAGAACAACTTCGATAACAACAAGCAATAACAACAGCAGCAATAACAACACAAAGCAACAACAACTACAACATTAACAACAACAAGCAACAACAACAGCAACAGCACAAATAACAACAAAAAGCAACATCAACAACTACAATATTAACAATAACAACAATAACAACAACACTAATAACAATAACAACATTAGCAACAGTAACAACAACAATAACAACAATAACAACAGCAACAATAACAACAGCAGCAACAACAACATCAACTACAACAATAACAACAACAGACAACAACAGTAACACAAGCAGAAGACAAGATAACATTTAACCCCAAATGTCACGTAACTGCACTAATGGCGGAATAATAAATCACACATGAATACCCAGCACACCCTACACAACACGGGACAGTCCTTCCTCCTTCCCATCAGGCCACACTAACTATCCCCGTAATAGTGGTCACGTACTTCCTGGAAACTCGTGAGGCATTCATTACAGCTATCCCAAAATGTGTGAATCTTCCCACGTGTCCCGTGACATCACTTGACTTTTGTAACTCTACTTCTTCAAACGACAGGTCGCGTGCTGTAAACTTTGTTACGAACCCAAGTCTTTCGAGTCGTTGCTGATAGCAGCTGCCCCTTTTTTGTTGGCCCTTTCTTTTCTCGTCACTTCTATTAACTCAATCAGCGGGAGGGACGGACGAGTGGACTCTATTTCTTCTTCGTTCCGTATAATTTCCTTGTTTGTAGCGGGGATATCAAAACGCGTTAAATTACGTGACTGGCGTACTAAAATCGAGAATAACAAAACTTTTAAATGGAAGAGTGGTATATAGCAGTATTTGGACGTATGCTTGCCATGGCGGTGGCCCGCGTTCGATCTTCATTACTGGCATGTTTCGCCTAGCCAGTTTATCTTTATATAGGAGTAGAAAAGAAACACAAAATATGGGCAAGAAGCTGGACGGGTGAATAAAAATCACACAGACAAAATCCAACGTTCTGACAGAAGTCTTCGTCAGCGGACAACAAGAACACGATAATTATAAATATTTAAACGAACAACACAAATGTGTACTTCCATAGGGGCCGTTTCTCTTCTCATAGCCCAGTAGTGTCGCTTTGGTCGTCATATTTGTCCTCAGCCAGCATTTCTTTTTTCATAGTCTATTAGTGTAACTTTTGTCATATTTGTCCCCAGCCGGCGTATCTCTTCTCATAGTCTGTTAGTGTAACTTTCGTCATATTTGTCCCCAGCCGGCGTATCTCTTATCATAGTCTAGTGTGTAAGTTTCGTCATATTTGTCCTCAGCCGGCGTGTCTCTTTTCATAGTCCATGTGTGTAGCTCTGGTCGTCATATTTGTCACCAGCCGTCGTTTAACTTCTCATAGTCCATGTGTGTAGCTCAGGTAATCATATTTGTCCTCAGCAAGGTTTCTCATCTTACAGTCAGTTAGTGTAACTTTGGTCGAAATTTTTGTTCCTATTGGTCGATTCTCTTCATATAATCCATTAGTATAGCCCATTTTTTTTTAAATTACAGATTCGGTCGCGCCCCAGCCGCATTTCTCGTCTCATACTCAGTTTAGCGTAGTTTTTGTCGTCTTAATTGTCCCAAGCCCCGTTTCCATTCTTATAGTCATATTAGCCTCCAGTCAGCCAATTTTGTTTGTATACCTCGTTATGTGTAGTCTTGCGCATGATATTTGTCTACGCTATCTTGTTATCTTCTTATAGCCTATTCCGTGAAGCTTTGGTCGTCATATTTGCCCCATGCTCCTATCATTCTCCTTATAGTCCATCCTGTAAGACTTTGGTTTTAATTTTTGTCCACAAGTGTCATTTATTGTATAATCTATGGCGAATAACGTTTATCGCCATGTTTGCCCACAGCCTCTTGTATCTCTGCTTAAAGTCAATGCCGTTTGTTATTGGTTGTCACACAAGTCTATGTGGTTTCTGTTTTACGTTGTGTCAGTTATGCCCAGCATATGTTTTACTCCAACCCAAGATGGCATACTGGCTAGAATCATCTCTGTCTTGCTTTCCTCTATCCCAAGATACCAATTTGCTTAGAATTATTTCACTATATTTCCCTCCCTCTGTCTGCTTTCCTCTATCCCAAGATACCAATTTGCTTAGAATTATTTCACTATATTTTCCTCCCTCTGTCTGCTTTCCTCTATCCCAAGATACCAATTTGCTTAGAATTATTTCACTATATTTTCCTCCCTCTGTCTGCTTTCCTCTATCCCAAGATACCAATTTGCTTAGAATTATTTCACTATATTTTCCTCCCTCTGTCTGCTTTCCTCTATCCCAAGATACCAATTTGCTTAGAATTATTTCACTATATTTTCCTCCCTCTGTCTGCTTTCCTCTATCCCAAGATACCAATTTGCTTAGAATTATTTCACTATATTTTCCTCCCTCTGTCTGCTTTCCTCTATCCCAAGATATCAATTTGCTTAGAATTATTTCACTATATTTTCCTCCCTCTGTCTGCTTTCCTCTATCCCAAGATACCAATTTGCTTAGAATTATTTCACTATATTTTCCTCCCTCTGTCTGCTTTCCTCTATCCCAAGATACCAATTTGCTTAGAATTATTTCACTATATGTTCCTCCCTCTGACCTGTTTTCCTCCATGCTACACTAGGCTGCCTAAAAATCGTCTCTCTATACCGATCTATTTCCGTCTTGTTTCAGTTCATGTTACGATGTCAAGTTGCCTATGAACATCTTGATAAATTCTTCTCTGCCTGTGCTCCTTTTCCAACTTCCCTGTTCTCATTAAGAGCAGAATAAGGCAAACAAAAGCGACATTTCAGAAATATTAAGAGTATCTTACACAATAAGTCACTATCACTGAATGTAAGAAAGACAGTGCTGAAATGCTATGTAGAACCAGTTTTGCTGCATGGTAGTGAATCGCGGAATGTAAATGAACAAATTAGAAAGAACTTGGAAGGAACAGAGACGTGCTGCCTGAGACGAATGCGGCGAATTCCTTGAATTGCCAGAGTAACTAACAACGATTGCCTGAAAGAGGCTAATGAAACTAGAACACTATATACAACAATAAGAAAGAGACAAGCAGCTTTCTTCGGTCATGTGATGAGAAGAGAGGCATTGGAGAACATCATGACAACTGGAAAGATCGAGAGAAAGAGATGCAGAAGCAAACCAAGAGAAATGATGATAGATCGATTGAGACGGTGGCATGGGGGGATATAACCAGTAGAATTGTTCTAGAACACCAATGCTTGCTTGCTTGTGTTCATTGGCTTGAGCTCCAACGCAAAGTCCTGTATGTCGGATGAAGACATCCTGTTGTCCAACATCAGTGTGATGTCATACAGGACCTGAGGTTTGCGTGAGTATCCGTTGTCCCATGTCTGGCTTATTGGTGTGCAGACTGGTGGTTCCTCGCCGTACAGGCAGACACTCTCCGACTTCGGAGGAATCGGCGATCCTATTGACTTCAGCCAGAACTCCGAAGGAATCTGTTGCCCAGGACGCTCGACGAGGACGCGTCAATAGGTCTTGGCCAGTATATAACCCGGCCCTGGTGCCTTGGAAACACCTCTGCGTCCCTAGAACACCAATGACCGAGATCTGTAGAGAGACATGAACGCCTACGCCAGCTGGCATGGTACTTGATGGTGATGATGATGTTCTCACAGCGTATCAATTTTGCCGCATCCAATACAATGCTCAAAGAGTCCCCGTGGTTTGTTTCCTAACGGATGACCAGTTTACTATGCAAGTTAATTTCTTCTATGTTGTTTTTATTGCTTTTTTTTTTTTTTAATACCCAGGAGTTTCCGCATTCTGCTATAGAACCAAATCTCTTCAGCCTCCAAGTAATGGCAAAAACTCACCTCAAAGTAACCAACAATATGAGGTTTCTGATCATCAGAAGCGACCCCGAATGTTTCCGCACCTTTATTTTCCTGACACTCTCAAGGGGTTGCTCCGTCCCGGTCATGACTCCCGGCCGCCTTTTTCCTGTCGTGCGTAATCACCTTCGAGATGTTTGTGATGGTACATTTCCCTGATCGACATCGCTAAGTGTGTCGGCCCAGAAGCCATCTCACCCTCTGGGAGCGAATACTGGGCACCCGGTGCCTTCTACTAGCGTCGACCCTGCACCGTAACTAGCCGCGGGACAGCCGAAGTTATTCTCCTCAATCTGCTATATGTTTATAATACAAGATTGACGGCACAGGGCGTTTGATAACTCTGTGTTCTCATGTTCATTCACATAGACATATTACATACAGCTGGCTTGCCTAGAGTAGCTGGGATTCAATCCACAGCTGAGGCAGGACTATTACTGCCTAAAAGAGCTGCTATACTCTCGAGTCCAACCTCGCAAAAAAAAAAAAAAACGGGCTTCAGACGATGATCAGTTCTGGTATATTTCAGGATAAGAATGGCGACTAGAAATTAAACTGGTCGCCCCTCCTCCCATGAAATATAAAATACAACAATCAACATCATTGCCCGCGGGAAATTTCCACACTTGCTTCCTCAGTAGCCAACTTATTCTGATTGTAATACTTGATACACGCCGTATGCAGCCAGCCAAGTCCCTGGCAAGGAAACAGATGAGAAATGTTCATATTTATATTTTCATGTAGAGTTTTTCATGTAGTTGAATCGGTATGTGTTTGTTATTTTTGTGCTGACGAAAACTTTGTCCGTAACGTCTATTTTTGTTGCTTGTGATTGTGTTCTAGTAAAGCTTATGGATTCTATCTCCAGTGTTTTGATGATCCATTCATGAAAGCTACAGTGACAGCCTGTTGTAACGTTCGCCTGCATTTTCTTCTACGTATTGAATATCGTCTAAATCAAATGCTTAAAGCTCGCCGAATCAGCCTATTGGATGCAAAATATTGCTGCAGTTGCGTCTCTATCCCATAGAGCCTTCACCACAACATACTTGTCATAATCTAGCTCTCCGCTCTGAGCAGCAGCATTATCCAACCTATCAGACTGTTCATGTTCTCGCACAACCACATGAAATTGACTTTGCACCTAAATTGTAGTATCTGCCACGAGAATACCTTTCGTGACTATATTCCATATACTATTGTTGATATCTTAGATGACAGTTAATGTAAATATTAATATTAAATTAAAGCAAGTCTTGAATCCATTATGAGGAGATTCGCCATGTAGCAGGCACATTGCAGTACGTCGCTCTCATCACTGTTCGTCGGAAAGACTCTCGATCTGCTGCTATAGTGTGTCCAGAAATGAATGCCTTAATTCACGTTCAATTATTTTGAAAACTGTCTTTTGCTTTGTTATGAAATTTTTCCTGCTGTCTTATATTTACCCTCAACCAAGGAATATGTCTTTGATAGGTCCAAAAGCAACTTAAATCATGGAAAGCGGCAACATTTCTTTGATGTTTTGGTGAACAATTTGTGATTTCTCGCTAACAAATTTGTTTTACAGTAATGCCCCGTTCCACTACGCGAGACTCTTGTCATAAGGCCAATCCCATGTCCCACAAGAAAATTAACTATTCAACGCTAATGTTTCCGTGTGAAATCGTAATACATTTAATAATGTGCACTTCATCTCTGACCCGTAAATTATATACCGCATATAAACAAACTTTGAAAACTGCTGTAAAATCTCCAGAACAAACAAACATTTGTTGGGTGGACATAATGATAAGGTTATATTCTAAATCTCATCATTTTCCCTCAGTTGGTTACTGAGATATTGAATTTTATATTGGGGCAGGCAAAAGTAAACAGACTATAGTTGCTCTGCCTTCGCGTTTGTCGAAACCGTCCTCTTCTTTCTGGAACCATGCTTTCCATTACTATTCTTTCTAAGCGTTTAATATTGTTTTATATGTTTTCATGTGACTTCATTCTTATTTGGAAGCATTGAGGTCGAAAGAACCATGCTTTCCAATAATATTCTTTCTAAACGTTTAATATTGTTTGATATGTTTTAATATGACTTCATTCTTATTTGGAAGCATTGAGGTCGAAAGATCATCATAATATTCTTCCGATTTTGCCGTCAAGCTCTGTGGGGAGGAATAGTTGACGTTGCAACGGTCGATGTGTGGCACTGGATAGTGTCATTCCGTGTGATTATACAGTGTCTTTGATGTAGTCAATCCATTTTCTTTTCGGGCATCCTCTTCCTCTCGTATCAGATCTCTGATGTGGGGCTAGTGTTGGTAGTTGATGGTGTTACCTTGCAACGAAATGGCCAAAACATTTGATTTCATCTTGTAAATGACAATATTACTGTTTTTTCGGTGAAATTATTATGTCTATAGTTTTAGATATTCACTTCTTAAACATATGTAGTATAATTTGATTTGCGTTTTCCTTACAGCAAATGTTTATTCCGGTCTGAGTCAAACATGACTGAGCTACTGTATGACAGTAGATAATACTACCTGACATTCTTGCCTGCCAGCCCTGCGGTTATGTGCCACTGTATGACAGTAGATAGGTCTACCTGACATGCTTGCCTGCCAGCCCTGCGGTTATGTGCCACTGTATGACAGTAGATAGTTCTACCTGACATGCTTGCCTGCCAGCCCTGCGGTTATGTGCCACTGTATGACAGTAGATAGTACTACCTGACATGCTTGCCTGCCAGCCCTGCGGTTATGTGCCACTGTATGACAAGATAGTACTACCTGACACGCAGCCCTGCGGTTATGTGCCACTGTATGACAAGATAGTACTACCTGACACGCTTGCCTGCCAGCCCTGCGGTTATGTGCCACTGTATGACAGTAGATAGTTCTTACTGACACGCTTGCCTGCCAGCCCCGCGGTTATGTGCCACTGTATGACAGTAGATAGTTCTACCTGACATGCTTGCCTGCCAGCCCTGCGGTTATGTGCCACTGTATGACAGTAGATAGTTCTACCTGACATGCTTGCCTGCCAGCCCTGCGGTTATGTGCCACTGTATGACAGTAGATAGTTCTTACTGACACGCTTGCCTGCCAGCCCTGCGGTTATGTGCCACTGTATGACAGTAGATAGTACTACTTGACATGCTTGCCTGCCAGCCCTGCGGTTATGTGCCACTGTATGACAGTAGATAGCTCTACCTGACATGCTTGCCTGCCAGCCCTGCGGTTATGTGCCACTGTATGACAGTAGATAGTTCTACCTGACACGCTTGCCTGCCAGCCCTGCGGTTATGTGCCACTGTATGACAGTAGATAGTTTTACCTGACACGCTTGCCTGCCAGCCCTGCGGTTATGTGCCACTGAATGACAGTAGATAGTTCTAACTGACATGCTTGCCTGCCAGCCCTGCGGTTATGTGCCACTGTATGACAGTAAATAGTTCTACCTGACATGCTTGCCTGCCAGCCCTGCGGTTATGTGCCACTGTATGACAGTAGATAGTTCTACCTGACATGCTTGCCTGCCAGCCCTGCGGTTATGTGCCACTGTATGACAGTAGATAGTTCTCCTGACATGCTTGACTGCCAGCCCTGCGGTTATGTGCCACTGTATGACAGTAGATAGTTCTACCTGACACGCTTGCCTGCCAGCCCTGCGATTATGTGCCACTGTATGACAGTAGATAGTTCTACCTGACATGCTTGCCTGCCAGCTCTGCGATTATGTGCCACTGTATGACAGTAGATAGTTCTACCTGACATGCTTGCCTGCCAGCCTTGCGGTTATGTGCCACTGTATGACAGTAGATAGTACTACCTGACACGCTTGCCTACCAGCCCTGCGGTTATGTGCCACTGTATGACAGTAGATAGTTCTATCTGACATGCTTGCTTGCCAGACCTGCGGTTATGTGCCACTGAATGACAGTAGATAGTTCTACCTGACATGCTTGCCTGCCAGCCCTGCGGTTATGTGCCACTGTATGACATTAAATAGTTCTACCTGACATGCTTGACTGCCAGCCCTGCGGTTATGTGCCACTGTATGAAAGTAGATAGTTCTACCTGACATGCTTGCCTGCCAGCCCTGCGGTTATGTGCCACTGTATGACAGTAGATAGCTCTACCTGACATGCTTGCCTGCCAGCCCTGCGGTTATGTGCCACTGTATGACAGTAGATAGTTCTACCTGACATGCTTGCCTGCCAGCCCTGCGGTTATGTGCCACTGTATGACAATAGCTAGTTCTACCTGACATGCTTGCCTGCCAGCCCTGCGGTTATGTGCCACTGTATGACAGTAGATAGTTCTACCTGACACGCTTGCCTGCCAGCCCTGCGGTTATGTGCCACTGTATGACAGTAGATAGTTCTACCTGACATGCTTGCCTGCCAGCCCTGCGGTTATGTGCCACTGTATGACAGTAGATAGTTCTACCTGACATGCTTGCCTGCCAGCCCTGCGGTTATGTGCCACTGTATGACAGTAGATAGTACTACCTGACACGCTTGCCTGCCAGCCCTGCGGTTATGTGCCACTGTATGACAGTAGATAGTTCTACCTGACATGCTTGCCTGCCAGCCCTGCGGTTATGTGCCACTGTATGACAGTAGATAGTACTACCTGACATGCTTGCCTGCCAGCCCTGCGGTTATGTGCCACTGTATGACAGTAGATAGTTTTACCTGACATGCTTGCCTGCCAGCCCTGCTGTTATGTGCCACTGTATGACAATAGATATTTCTACCTGACATGCTTGCCTGCCAGCCCTGCGGTTATGTGCCACTGTATGACAGTAAATAGTTCTACCTGACATGCTTGCCTGCCAGCCCTGCTGTTATGTGCCACTGTATGACAGTAGATAGTACTACCTGACATGCTTGCCTGCCAGCCCTGCGGTTATGTGCCACTGTATGACAAGATAGTACTACCTTACACGCAGCCCTGCGGTTATGTGCCACTGTATGACAAGATAGTACTACTTGACACGCTTGCCTGCCAGCCCTGCGGTTATGTGCCACTGTATGACAGTAGATAGTTCTTACTGACACGTTTGCCTGCCAGCCCTGCAGTTATGTGCCACTGTATGACAGTAGATAGTTTTACCTGACATGCTTGCCTGCCAGCCCTGCGGTTATGTGCCACTGTATGACAGTAGATAGTTCTACCTGACATGCTTGCCTGCCAGCTCTGCTTTTATGTGACACTGTATGACAGTAGATAGTACTACCTGACATGCTTGCCTGCTAGCTAGCCCTGCGGTTATGTGCCACTGTATGACAGTAGATAGTTCTACCTGACATGATTGCCTGCCAGCCCTGCGGTTATGTGCCACTGTATGACAATAGCTAGTTCTACCTGACATGCTTGCCTGCCAGCCCTGCGGTTATGTGCCACTGTATGACAGTAGATAGTTCTACCTGACACGCTTGCCTGCCAGCCCTGCGGTTATGTGCCACTGTATGACAGTAGATAGTTCTACCTGACATGCTTGCCTGCCAGCCCTGCGGTTATGTGCCACTGTATGACAGTAGATAGTTCTACCTGACATGCTTGCCTGCCAGCCCTGCGGTTATGTGCCACTGTATGACAGTAGATAGTACTACCTGACACGCTTGCCTGCCAGCCCTGCGGTTATGTGCCACTGTATGACAGTAGATAGTTCTACCTGACATGCTTGCCTGCCAGCCCTGCGGTTATGTGCCACTGTATGACAGTAGATAGTACTACCTGACATGCTTGCCTGCCAGCCCTGCGGTTATGTGCCACTGTATGACAGTAGATAGTTTTACCTGACATGCTTGCCTGCCAGCCCTGCTGTTATGTGCCACTGTATGACAATAGATATTTCTACCTGACATGCTTGCCTGCCAGCCCTGCTGTTATGTGCCACTGTATGACAGTAGATAGTTCTACCTGACATGCTTGTCTGCCAGCCCTGCGGTTATGTGCCACTGTATGACAGTAAATAGTTCTACCTGACATGCTTGCCTGCCAGCCCTGCGGTTATGTGCCACTGTATGACAGTAGATAGTTCTACCTGACATGCTTGCCTGCCAGCCCTGCTGTTATGTGCCACTGTATGACAGTAGATAGTTCTACCTGACATGCTTGCCTGCCAGCCCTGCGGTTATGTGCCACTGTATGACAGTAGATAGTTTTACCTGACATGCTTGCCTGCCAGCCCTGCGGTTATGTGCCACTGTATGACAGTAGATAGTTCTACCTGACATGCTTGCCTGCCAGCTCTGCTTTTATGTGACACTGTATGACAGTAGATAGTACTACCTGACATGCTTGCCTGCTAGCTAGCCCTGCGGTTATGTGCCACTGTATGACAGTAGATAGTTCTACCTGACATGATTGCCTGCCAGCCCTGCGGTTATGTGCCACTGTATGACAATAGCTAGTTCTACCTGACATGCTTGCCTGCCAGCCCTGCGGTTATGTGCCACTGTATGACAGTAGATAGTTCTACCTGACACGCTTGCCTGCCAGCCCTGCGGTTATGTGCCACTGTATGACAGTAGATAGTTCTACCTGACATGCTTGCCTGCCAGCCCTGCGGTTATGTATTTGAATCCCAATACACGCGGGGGATTTAACCACTGAGCAGAGCTTTCCCAGGCTCACACAGCTTAAAACTGGTACAAGGAGATAGTGTGGGAAATAAAGGCAGTCGGTGGGATATAGACCACATCATCATCAAGTGCCGACTGATATAACAATTATGGAGATAGTACCATATATTCTCAGAAAGCAATGGCAAACTACTGAGCGTAATCTTACCTAGCAGCTTACAGCAGCTGAAAAATTCTGATGTTGACTGCAACGTCCTGTAAGGGATATGCACACACACACAATAAACCAAATACTAAAGCCGTGGTAACGTATTGGCTATTCACCTGCCTGTCGACCCGGTGATCTTAGGTTTACATCCTCATAGGGTCGAATTTTTAAAATTGACCTTGTATCCCTGGTTGATCCCGCTTAGAATAGGTACTAGGAAATACCGTCGGCAGTAGAGGCGGCAAGCTGAACACTGCCCACATCAGCCACCCAGTGCCGACTGGTCCATACAAATATATGTCCTGCACCATATACCCCATGCGCCTTCATCAATCAATCATGTGCCATGCCGGAAAGCGTGGGCGGTCATGACTCGCCATTTCACTCGATCACCAGAGTCGTGGATCAGCTCAGTGTTTCTGTCTCGTCCATGCCATGTGGCCAAGCCATCCAGGTATTTTCCTCTCGGTCTTCCCCTTGGTCTGTTCCCTTCGATCTTGCCAGTTGTCACCAAGTTCTCCAATCCATTTCTTCTCATAACAAGTCCAAAAAATTTTGACTGTTTACGTCTAATTTCTCTAATCAATTTACGATTTTCATTTGTCTCCTGTAGTACCTGGTCATTAGTTTTTTTCTATCTGTCCGTGGTATTCTTTGCATTTTCTTCAGAAACCACATTTCTGCAGCCATCAGATGTTTTTCAGCTTGACTGCACATTGTCCAAGTTTCACATCCAAACAAAAGATCAGGCTCTATGTTTCTCCTCAACACTCTTTTTCTCGTTTCAATTGACATCTTTTTATTGGTCAGAATGTTTTTCATCTTGCTAAAGGCTACTTTCGCCATGGCGATTCTTTTTCTAATCTCTACAAGGCATCTACCATCAGATGTTATGACTGCTCCGAGATAATTGTACCGATTCACTTGTTGAAGAATACTCCCATTTACTTGTATATTACATTGTGGTAGTTTGTTCTTCCTAGTGACGACCATAATCTGTGTCATTTTACAACTTAATTCTAATCCCATGCGCCTTAAGTCGGGTAAAATTGTTCTTTACTTTCTTCTTTCTTGTTTTCCATGTACCCAACATGCCTCAATAGCTGGAGACAAAGGTAGTACATGATAACTCAAAATGAGATTAACATCCCGTGCAAAACGTTGTTAATTCGTGTGTCCCTTATGGGTGAATATGTAGGACAAAGTGGGTTGAAATGGGTTAAAGTAACACCTGGCTCTCATATACAGGGTTGGGCAATTAAATTTTACGTGTCAGAGACTGGCCTGCAATATTCATAAAGTTTAAATACAGGAAACGTTAGCCCATTCACTGCGCGATTACTTCTGCGTCTCTGCGGAATTATGGGGACACTCCCCGGATGTGCACCAGCGCGAGCTCTGGCAAGTGCTCTCTGACGTGAATCCGAGTGTCGCTATTAGCAATGCGAATTACGTTCTGAAGAGTAGCACTCGCAAATACAAGAGTCCAGAACTCGCTGAGTGAACAGATAAGTACATCTTGTTGTATGTAAATCAGTATGCTTTGATTGTATTTATATGTTTTTGTCGGCTGATGAAGGCTGTAAATGACGCAACGTCAACTATTGTCTCTTTTGTGAATGTATTTTAGTGAGGCTATCTAATCGTAGTTGTTGTTATTCCATGCATCTTTAATATTTTCATGATTCTACTGTTGTTAATACAGTTCATATTTTTATCCAAAAATGAGATGAGAAATATGAGTAGTTGTAAATATTTATCTTCACTGTTATCAAGCGACGGAAATGTGATGATAGAAATTGCTAGAAGAAAAAACATTGCTCTACAAAAACTAAACACAAAGAACAAAATAAGAGAAAATATAGCTTGCGTCTTTCTTGTGGCAACAGATAAACGCCATACTTGATTATGTAACATTCTGAAGTACTGAAGCCCAGAGAGATTTGCATCTTGTGATACCCTATTCGGGATCTTTCCGCACTATGACCAGCCACTTGCGGGTGCATCGCACAAAGAATGAATCTCATAGCTCCAGCAATAATACCCATACATGTCCTAAAACAATTGCACTAGTAGTCTGAACAACACTGTCCAGGGAACAAGTCCACGATCTTAACTGCGCCAGTCAGAGTCTTAACCATTTGGCCACGAAGCCATCTGATCATTTAAGAAATCCCTGGGAAGGTTAACCCGGTCAACGGATGCCCGCAGAAGAAGGACGTGACGGCCCAACGGCGCAAGAACGCAGCTCTGCTGTAAAAAGTCACAATGTAATCACATCCGAAAAAACTCCGGATCAACGCAGAGGAAGAATAATAATTTAAGAAATCAGCCGAGAAGCATATGGCAGCCCATGAATAAAAATATCATAAAGAGTGCAACAATTGATTAGACTGAAAAGAGAAACATAAAGCAGTTATATCCGAGAACTACTTCATAGTGAAGAAGTAGTTTATTGAGAGCAAGTTCCTACAAGAAACAAATGAAAACCGTAAACTGATTACATAAATTAGACGTAGACAGTCAAGAATTTTGGCATGTTATGAGAAGAAATAAACTGGAGAATTTGGTGACAACTAGCAAGATTGATGGAAAAAGAACAAGGGGGAGGCAGAGAGGTAAACATCTAGATGGTTTGGCCAGATGGCATAGTCGAGACACAACCACAGAACTGATCCATGATTCTGTTAATCCTGTGAAATGATGAAACATGACCACCCACACCTGTCCGCTAGCACATTATAATGATGATGTTTACTGACAAAGAAAAATGAGGACAATGGAACTTATTTTTGGAAATTAGCTTTAATTAAGATACATTTCGAAAGGATGTCACGGGGGACGAATTTCCGTAGAGGACGCCCGGCTTGTGAGGGGGACACATGTCCTCAGACTTGTATGGGTGACAAAACATTGCACAGAGAGGCCACTTGATGGTGATAACGGTGATGATGAGAATGTATTGCAGACGAGTAGTTTATGGGTTAGAGGTCAGCGTGACTGAACTGTTAAAAGTTCATGCTCTTAAAAATCCTGTACGCTAATTGTGGGGTATAGGGTTAATTCCCTACACGGTCAGCTGGACTGAAACGTGGACTTTTCGCCCAGAAAGCAATGGCAAACTACACACAGTCGCCTGTTATTCGCAAGGGTTTGTGATCAGCCCCAGTTAGGTCTATTTACTAGGCAAATTTACGTTCAGTATTCTGTCAAGCTTTGTGGACGAAAAGTGTATGTTGAAATCCAAATTTATAATCCATTGTGTCCTGTTGTCTTTTGTCTGTTGAGGTATCAGCCTTGCATTCATGATATGCTATAAGTGGTTAGATACCCCCCCCCCCATTTTCCCCCCTCTACAAATAATAAAACAAAAATATGCATCAGCGTCCTGTGGCCAATTATGCCAGTTCTGTGTTGGTTGACGAGGCCCTCCCTCGTTCCCCCGATGTGTCTCTCGTGTCTGGCCTTGCCAATTCTTACTCCCATGTCCCTCACTCTAGACCACGAAGTGGATTCGCTGATGTTAAAGCCCTCCGCTCTCGACATCTCTCTAAGAGCGTTAATATCACCCGCGTGATCCATGGTTGGCCATCTGCAGAGGATACAGAGCCATCAAGTTGATCAGCTCGTTCACTTCCCTCAACTTCCGCATGTGCCAGTATATTTACCTACCTACCTCGTACTGCAGTCCGTTACCCGACTGTCTCTATTCTATACTGTCCTGTAGGTACTGTCTCTATTCTATACTGTCCTGTAGGTACTGTCTCTATTCTATACTGTCCTGTAGGTATTGTCTCTATTCTATACTGTCCTGTAGGTACTGTCTCTATTCTATACTGTCCTGTAGGTATTGTCTCTATTCTATACTGTCCTGTAGGTACTGTCTCTATTCTATACTGTCCTGTAGGTACTGTCTCTAGCGTCTAATGTCCGTTTAGGTCTCTGATACCCTCCTCTAGCTACATGTGTGTGGCACTGTACTAATAAGGAAAGTGACACAAACTACTGTCTCTATTCTATACTGTCCTGTAGGTACTGTCTCTAGTGTCTAATGTACATTTAGGTCTCTGGCGCCGACTCTATGTACAACAGACCTCCGTGGCAATTCATTCCACTTGTAAGTAGAGAACCTGCCTCGACCTTTCAGATGCTCAATGCATCACATATAGCCCACAAGAATAGCACAACTCTGTAGACTACCACAGCCCACAAGAATAGCACAACTTTGTAGAAGACCACAGCCTACAAGAATACCACAGCCCACAAGAATACCACAGCCCACCAGAATACCACAACCAACTAGAATACCACAATCAAAGAGAATATCACAACCTACGCAAATACCACAACCCATAAGAATATCACAACCCACCAGAATATCACACCCCATACGAATATCGCAACCTACCAGAATAGCACAACTCTACAGAATACCACAACCCACAAGAATACAACAACTCTACAGAATACCACAGCCCACAAGAATACCACAACCCACCAGAATACCACAACCCACCAGAACACCACAATCCACCAGAATACCACAACCCACCAGAAAACCACAACCAACAAGAATACCACAACCAACAAAAATGTCACAACCCGCAATAATACAACAACCAACAAGAATAGCACAACCCTCAAGAATATATTCAAGTCCCAGAAATGTGATGGGCAATGACAGATTCCAATCCATCTGTGACAACAGAAGGCTTGCAATAAACCTGAAACCAAACCATGAAATCAGCTCGAGTATGACAAAGCGAACATTAGCACAGGTATTATTTTTAAAATTAAAACCTTCGTATTAATTACATTCATCTTCAGAAAGAAATTATTCGCAATTTTTATTGTCCCCATAAATCACTGTAAGGTAAAATATAACTGCATAAAGATCTGCCAGTCCTTTTAACAATAGTTTTTTTTTTTTTAATGGACAAAAACCTTTTGTTGAATTGCTAGCACAAAGACAGTTTTCATCTGAAAGCGGAGAGAGCACATCTATTCCAGATCTGCCACTTGTACGGGGAAGCAGGGTGTCTGCTCTGGTGCACAAATGTTGGATATTGGGTGACAGACAAGATTGAGACGTCCATGGGAACCAGTGGTAATGAGCTGGCTGCTGACAGTAGCGCCGTGGGTTCGACTCACTGATAAATATGAGAAGGTTGAATCTACAGGTAAATACTGGGTCTTGTAGTGTGTGTGTGTGAGTGTGTGTGAGAAGGTTGAATCTACAGGTAAATACTGGGTCTTGTAGTGTGTGTGTGTGTGTGTGTGTGTGTGTGTGTGTGTGTGTGTGCGTGTGTGTGTGTGTGAGTGTGTGTGTGTGTGTGTGTCGGGGGGGGGGAGAATAAAAATATATCACAGAGTTCTCGGAACATTTTTTTTCTTCTTCTTCTTCTTCTTCTTCTTCTTCTTCTTCTTCTTCTTCTTCTTCTTCTTCTTCTTCTTCTTCTTCTTCTTCTTCTTCTTTTTCTTCTTCTTCTTCTTCTTCTTCTTCTTCTTCTTCTTCTTCTTCTTCTTCTTCTTCTTCTTCTTCTTCTTCTTCTTCTTCTTCGTAACTAACTAACTAACTAACTAACTAACTAACTAATTAACTAACAACTGACCAACTACTATATAACTAACTAACTAATTAACTGCTGACTAACTAGCAAACAAACTAACAAACAAACTAACTAACAAACTAACAAACTAACTAACTAACTAACTAACTAACAACTAACTAACTATCTAGCTAGCTAACTAACTAACTACAAACTATCAAACTAACTAACTAACTAACTAACTAACTAACAACTAACTAACTAACTAACTATCTAGCTAGCTAACTAACTAACAACTAACTAACTAACTAACTATCTAGCTAGCTAACTAACTAACTAACAACTAACTAACTAACAACTACCTAACTAACTAACTAACTAACTAACTAACTAACTACAAACTATCAAACTAACTAACTAACTAACTAACTAACTAACAACTAACTAACTAACTAACTACAAACTATCAAACTAACAAACTAACTAACTAACTAACTAACTAATTTACTAGCTAGCTAACTAACTACTAACTAACTAACTAACAACTAACTAACTAACAATTAACTAACTAACTAACTAACTAACTAACAAACTAACTAACTAACTAACTAACTAACTAACAACTAACTAACTAACTATCTAGCTAGCTAACTAACTAACTAACAACTAACTAACTAACTAACTACAAACTGTCAAACTAACTAACTAACTAACTAACTAACTAACAACTAACTAACTAACTAACTATCTAGCTAGCTAACTAACTAACTAACAACTAACTAACTAACTAACTATCTAGCTAGCTAACTAACTAACTAACAACTAACTAACTAACTAACTACAAACTGTCAAACTAACTAACTAACTAACTAACTAACTAACAACTAACTAACTAACAACTAACTAACTAACTAACTAACTAACTAACAAACTAACTAACTAACTAACTAACTAACTAACTAACTAACTAACAACTAACTAACTAACTAACTATCTAGCTAGCTAACTAACTAACTAACAACTAACTAACTAACTAACTACAAACTGTCAAACTAACTAACTAACTAACTAACTAACTAACAACTAACTAACTAACTAACTATCTAGCTAGCTAACTAACTAACTAACAACTAACTAACTAACTAACTAACTATCTAGCTAGCTAACTAACTAACTAACAACTAACTAACTAACTAACTATCTAGCTAGCTAACTAACTAACTAACAACTAACTAACTAACTAACTATCTAGCTAGCTAGCTAACTAACTAACTAACAACTAACTAACTATATTATCTTATGTGGTCTCCTATGTTTGCGTTCTGCCTTGACTTCTGTGATTGCCGCTCGGCTGCAGTGAGCGTATTTCTCATTCTACTCCCATGGCATCAAGAATTGTTTCTTCTATTTCTAGCTCTCATTTCATACAGTGCGAGAAAGTAGAGATCAAGTGTGTATGTTGACCACTGTCTGAGCATGATATGTGAAGAACAACACTGAGATATATTGCAACTAATTGCAACCACAACATGTAATGGCTTTGTGGTGACTTAATATGCAATTTTCATTCAGTAGCATGTCCTTTGCAGAACTCGTTCCCATAACAACCTTCCGGAAAACCTCTCGATCATAAGCAAGATGTCCCGCGTCTGATGCACCCATCTGGAGATCATCCGCCACATCCTGCACCCATCTTCTCTTTGGCCTTCCTCTTCCTCTCTTCCAAGGCATACACCCTTCCATTATTGTTCTCTCCAAACTTTCGTGACGTTTCAAGTGACCAAAATATTTCAATTTTCTTTGTTTTATCGTCTTTAATGGTCAACCTTCTTCAATATTCAACTCTTGAAGTATAGATGCATTTGTTCTTTTCTTTACCCAAGATATTCTTAGAACTCGTCTATAACATTTATATTCAAAGGCGTTTATGCGCTGTTCAGCTTGTTTAGTAAGTGTCCATGTCTCACAGGCGTATGTTGCAATGGGAAAGATGCATGCTCTTAAAAATCTAATTTTTGTAGTTCTGTCTGTCCCACTCCACAATATGCAATTTTACTTTTAATAATTTACCATTGGTTTCTAAAAGACCGACGCTCATATCATTCCAAAAAAATAAATGCAAACCTATCTGCTCCTAAATTCCCTTTCTATCTTGGAGCTTCGAAACTGCGCCCACTTACCCCAGTCATATCAATTGCTGCATTTCAGAGAGTAGACAGATGTGATGCATTTATTCCCTACTTTCAAAGTTAGAAAGTTGAAAGATCTGATGAATTTATTTACTGTTATTGAATGCTAGAAATTGGTAAGATCATATGCTAATAAGCTAATTGCCCATGTGCATCATTTCCCGGTTACGGAGGCGATCCTCTCTCAGTAGCCATCATCATTCAACTGTTGTTGAAGTCTAGAAAGAGAGTACTTAACTATTATATATCACCTGTTCTTTTGTATGGTAGTCAATCATGGACCACGAGTGATTCAATTAAGAAGAAATTGGAGACATCGAGGATGTGGTTCCTGAGACAAATGTTGCGAATATATGGAACTAACAAAATATTTAACAACAACTGTCTGGGAGATGGTCACGAATGTTGCCAATATCTGAAACTATCAGAGTATTTAACAACAACTGTCTGTGAGATGCTCATGAATGTTGCCAATATCTGAAACTATCAGAGTATTTAACAACAACTGTCTGGGAGATGCTCATGAATGTTGCCAATATCTGAAACTACCAGAGTATTTAACAACAACTGTCTGGGAGATGCTCATGAATTTTGCGAATATATGGAACTACCAGAGTATTTAACAACAACTGTCTGTGAGATGCTCACGAATTTTGCGAATATATGGAACTACCAGAGTATTTAACAACAACTGTCTGGAAGCAGCTCACGAATGTTGTATCTTATTTACAGCTATAAGAGTCTCCACGGCGAAGTGGTCAAGCCGTCTGCCTCGGGCCCCGAAGGTTGTGGGTTCAAGTTCGGGCCGCATCTTTCGGTTCACGAGTCCATTTTTCCGGAGTTCGTGCCTTGTGCGACGCTTTCCGAGCTGCGGAAAGAGACTGAGCCATATGGGATAAAAACCCAGTGCAATGACGTCGACCCTGTCGACTTTAAAGCGACTATTTTACAGCTATAAGAAAGCCGGTTCTGTGGTGAAGTGGTTGTGCACGCAATTCGTAATCCTGCATACTGCTATCGAAACACGGCTGCGGGAGATTTGGCAGCAGATCGCCTTACGAGGGTTATATGAGTGCTGATCGTTCAGAAATCAATGACCAACTATAGAACGTAAACTAGCCAAGAATTCACACAGCAAACAAATGTTGGGGTTGACTTCCACGCTTTGTGAAGGGTATGCAACTAAAATACTAAAAAAATAGAAAAAGAGAAACTGCATTTCTTCGTCAAACAACGACTAGAGGGGCATTGGACAACGTCGTGACATCTGGAGATATCAGTGGTACTAGAGGTAGACGCAGTCCGAAAGACATGATGCTAGATGGACTGAGACAGTACCGTGGAGGACTATCCTTAGCAGAGTAGGT